>UESW01004098.1:56161-687549 GCA_900491605.1 Calamus simplicifolius
TTAATGCACTTATGATGGTTGCTTCTTTTGCCTTGTAAGTCCTAATGATGGTAAAGTCCTCATCTACTTTACATAAAATTATTCGTAGCAGATCCATCTCATTATGTATGCATACATATTTCCATCTATTTAGGGTTGGTCTAAAACTTTAAATTCTCCTCCAACAAATGGAAAAAAAAGGAGAGAAGGAGACAGTAAAATAAGAGGATGTGGATGGAACTAGTGAGAAGTTACTAAAAACCAGCACCAAGCATCCTTTGATTGAATTTCCCAGGCAAATTGCATCATATTGTCTTGTAACAGTAGCTGCAACTCTCAACTACCCTCACTATAACCAACAGATGCCAGCCTAAGCCTCATCTTAATGAAGTACATACTGCAAGGTGTACCATACCAACCGATGACAAGTATAGTCATGCGTGTGTACCACAATTTTAAAAATTTGATTAAAAGATAATAGCCTCCAAAGCAAGGCATTACCTATCAAAAGATGATATACCAGCAAGTAATTTATCTTTTTTAAAAGAAAAAGGGAAAGGCATCCATCAAAACAAAAAAATAGTGGACACAATTTTTAAATGGGGAAAGGAGGGGAGCTTGGATGGTTACTTGCATGAACACTTGGAAGCCACGGTACTTCAAAATAATCCAAATGTTGGCTACATAAGATTAAAGAACCTAACAATATTTTAGAATTATACACTATGACTGAACTAAAACAACATCAAAAAATCATTAGAAGTTTCACAAAGAAACAGCTTGTCTTCACAATTAACTCATCATAATATAATTTTGGAACAGTATATCTGAACTTAAAACAATTCTCGTAGTGGCAGGAATTATATATTTTGGAAATAATAATTGATGGGAAATGTTTAAACCAATCAACATCTACATAAAATGGAAAGAAAAGAGGCTATCAGGTTTTATCTCCTATAAACAGCAATATACTTAATATGGAACAATCTAGAACAAACAAAATATACCTCCAATTAACAGCATATTCTATATCCCAAAATGAAACAAGATATCAAACTACGGATTACCAAAGATATCCCTTGCTGTTGAATCGAAGGTTCGGACTAACTGTATCCGTTGCTCATAGTCAATTGGCCTTGGATGCAAAATGGTATAAACATCAAGCAATGCCTCAAGAGATGGAGTAAATGTAGGATCAATGAAATCCTTTTAGCTCCTTTGACTCAAAATTGCTGCATTCTTGCACAGGGCTAAAAGAAGAAGAAAAAAGAAAATTAAAACAATAAGATATAGGATACTACTTCGTAAAACTTTCAAAACCAAAGTAGATAAACAAGTTACAGTTAATCATCTCAATCCTTTTAAGATTTCATGGACACTTATTGAGCCTCCTAAAGGGATAAATAATCTTCCTATACATATATCCCTTACAAAAAATTGTATGGTAATAATCTTTTTCAAGGCAAACAGAATTATATAGACATTTTAATTAAGGAATGGCAGGGTTTGTCTTCAGCAACTCCTTTCCTACACTAATTATCCAAAATCCGAGCATGTGTCATAACAGGAGTGGGAACAGCAATTGAAACAGGCCGACACCACATGTTTTGGATCTAGAAGGCATTAAGTGAAACAGAATACTACAACCAAATGAACCTTACACGTTTTACCACCATACATGATGCCTAGATTTACCCATGAAACATGGCAGTCTTGCATTACATGAAACAATAGCATGGTTCTTAATATTTCCATAGCATGGTTCATAATATTTCCCCTTCTCTTGAAAAAATAAAACTTCATGGCATCTTTCATCAGCGATATCTCACAGTACAATTTATCTCAGCCAATTATGTTTTCCGTGTATGTTTTGCAATGCATTTCTAAAATGCAAACTAACACAATAATGCTTTCTATTCTGGACTGGCTTAGCACAACCATGACCAGCTTATCAATTCAATATTGTCCACTTTACCTACCATATTCAAGACCAAAACCTAAGACTTTGGCATCATGCTGAACTTTGAGTCCTTCCATGCTTCTTATCACAAAGAGACATGTAACCTTGGGAACTGGGGCCTCTCTTGAAGCCAAATAAGAAGGGAAAAGTCTCAAGAGTTTCTACATGAAGCCATGTGAATTTCTTGCCTTTCATATGTACCATTATTATCAATAAACAGAGCTCTTCATATTTAACCACTGGGGAAAAAGGCAGATGACACATAAACTTAAAGGTTACATTGACATTAAACAAATAAATGCCAAAAAAAGACAAAGCAAAAAACAAGCACAAGATTGCTAAAGATACATGATGCTAACTGCAATTCGAACTTAAGAAGATTATAAACCTAAGGCCAATATTGTCACATCACTCATCAATGTCAATCAAGTGATGTTTTCCAAAATCAATCAACATGCAAAGCAAATATATGTTTGTGATAGTCTACCTTTATGGCCCAATGTCATGGTGCAGAACCCGCAGAAAGATGAAAGAAAGCATTAATTAGCATATTACCAAGTAGGCTTATATTAGCATATAAATCAGTTTAACATTGGCATAAGAAGGTGATGAATCACTCTCAAAAATCACCTCAATGCATCCAAAAAAAAGAAAATGATTTTCATTTGGTTCATACAGAATAAAAATTCTTCACACAAGAAACATCACCATAGCTTAAATCAGCAAACCATGTCCTAACTATCTGCAATTAGAGTCCACCATTCATGACATATAAAAACATATTATAAGAACTTCAGGAATTTTTGCTTCCTACTACAAGAAAGTATTCAAAGCTAAGCAACTGTTCATATGAAAAACATAAACAGTACATATATGACACTCTTTATTACCAACATTTTAATTGGTTAAGCTCAAATTAGCTCCTTTAAGTCTTTCTCCAAAAATAATAGATAAATGAATGAATAAAAGTAAACAAATACTAGACCAGAGACTCAAAATACCAAATAAATACACATAATCTATGTTCTTCATATGCCAGATGTTGGAAAATTATTAAAATGGAGAGCAGCCATGTTTCCATTTTTAACATTTCAAGGAATCAACTTTAACATTTTTTTGTTCTTACTGACCAAAACCAATGGTGATCCAGAAAGAGAGAAAAGTTGTATATAAAATTCAAAACACAACAACTTATCTTGAGCAATCGAATTATATTTGCCTGTCTACCACTGGAAAGCAAGAATAAAACCATTACAAGGAAAACAGAATGATAGGAAAACTACAAACGGGATTCTAGACAAAAAGCAATGCTTGATAGGATACCTCCGATGGTAATTTTTTATCCATGAAAAATAAAATGAAGATATTGCAAAGACTACATAAACAAACGAGTCAAATACTACAAACAAAATACGCATCGTTGTGAATTTGAGAAATAAATATTTTTTTTTTCAAAAAACCCTAGAATTGAAAGCGTAATCGAATGACCAGACATATTGAAGCAGGAAAAAAAAAGTAAAATATCGGAAACATGCACCAAGCAAACCAAGAACAATCCGATTCCAAGAAACACCCCCCGGCCAACCCGGAAAAAAAAAATCGAATATAGTAGACAGAAGTCAAGAAAGAGGAAGAAATGGATGCTTTAGGATTCGAAGAGAAGGACTGCACCTGCCTCAAGAGAGCTGGACAAGATTGGAACCCAACGAGAGGACCGGCGGTGGGTAGTGCCATGTTCTGGCGAGGACAACCGACGGCAGTGGAATGACTGGTCCACATTCTCTTCAAAGCGTCCGAGGTCCGGGGCCAAACCCCAATGAGTCGGCTCGCCGCGGGCCTTGAGCACATGTGTGCCCTCCAGCGCTCTCATATTAATGATTATTTATTTATTTATTCATTTTACTTTAAATTATTATCATCACCAGCATATCATCATTTATTCATTTTAATTTATTAATTAAATCTGTTATATATTACTTTAGTTAACTAAATTTTAAATATTTTTTAAAATATAAAAATTTTTAATTTGTAAATATAAAATAAAACTTGCGAGCAGCATATAGATGAAATATGAATGGTAAAATTATAATATAATAGATCGAGTATCTGAGATTTTTTACATAAAAATTTGATACATTAAAAAACAAAAAACAAAACAAACATAGCATAGCCTGAGATATTTTGCCATATATGATAAAAGGTCTTTACAACTAGAATGCTAGTAAATTAAAGCTTGTCTTCTAATAATGTTTGAATGCCAAATAGCATGTCAATTATATAAAATATTTTTTTATCAACTTTAGGAGCTGGCATTATTTTTTATTTATTTATTTTAAAAATAAATAAAATAAACAATGTAACAAGATGTTTGTTTTCTGTTTTTAATTTTTAAATCATCATTTAAAATTTTAAATCATAATCAATTTAAATTTTATAAGCTTCGCTCATTTTTTTTTTAACCTAAAACCCTGCCTAAGTTTTCACCTTTTCTTTCCATCATAAGCACTCTACTACTGTTAAAAATCGATGGAAAAGTTTTTGTACCACTCAAATGTAAATGATCTGCACCGAATATAGTGATTTACCCACGTATGAGCCCGTACATATGTGATGCAGGATCCATGAGCAAGCCCCTCGGCATGAGCGCGGTGAATCACCGCGCGGTGAATCACCGCGCCCAATACAGGCCATTTTACATCGAAGGCGGTATATAAAGACTTTTTCAAAGTTGATTGTAAAGCATATTTGGACCTAGTAGCTTGCCCAGCATATCCACCCAAATATAATAATTTATTAACTTAGCACATCCATCCCAACATAAGAATTTATTAGCTTAGCACTAAAACTAAGCCTACGGGACGAGCCTATAATATATAGCACAAACTAAATACCTGGTTGAGCAAATGAAAATTGAAAATAGCCTAACCTATATATACACAAACACATTATAGGGTTGACCAAGGGTCAATGGCCTCATTTAATCCAATTCAAAAATTCATAGCTTTGGAATTCAAGTCTATAATTGTATCAGAACATATATTATCAAAAATTATGACATCCTAAGGACACTTTAGTTTTAAACCTAAGAGACACATGTTCAGAAAAGGAGTCTATACCCAAATTCTAAAAAAAAATGGTCTGACGTGTATTAATACCTTTTTAATTTTTTTAAAAAATTTATATGTATAGACACGTTTTTTGAATGGGTATCGTAATTTTATAATTAATATTTCATAAGTTTAAATCTGGGTGTGTCGTAAGTTTTTATTACTTTCCTATATATCGATATTGTAAGTTTTTTTTGCTTTCTTAATGGTGTCTTAATTTTGACGTGTATTAATATATTCAACTTTTTTTGAAATTTATGTATAGACGGTTTTTGAAAAGTGTATAATTATGATGTCGTAAGTTTACAACTTGATGTCGTCATTTTTTTTCTTTCTAAACAAGTGTCTTAATTTTATAACAACTTAAAAGTGGGTGTCGTAAATTTTTTTCTTGAGATCATAAAGCTGTCTTAATATTTTTTAATAATACCGTACGTATATAAATCTAAAAAAGGAATGGATACAGTCTCATAAAATTTGCTACATCGAATGCGGAATTTGATGCGATGCACAAGCCTTTTCCGTCCAAGGTTTCGTCGCAAGGCAACTAGGTGAATGATCGTATAACGTAGCCGTCCACATCAACCGACATTGACGCTGTCACATGCCATGGGAATAGCCCATGGTTAGGATTGGACTCGACCCAAGTGGCATGTAATTTGCTGGATCCAAAGTAAAGCTGGAGTTAACCAGGTAAAGGCTTCCTAGTCCTACCTAAACTGAAGTCATTTGATTTCCAGCTCACACGAAGAGTGATGCTTGCATTTGATGAGACTATTGCTTCCACGTAATTGATCCCCATGGGCAAGCCGCAAGCTTAGGAGAATGATGGGATGATTTCATGATCGATTGAGGCGAGCCGGTTAACCCCAAGTCCTTTTTTTTTAAAAAAAAAAACCGGTATCAAACGATACCGATTTTACGATTTTAACGTAAAAGATAAAAATTTTACTTTAAAAAAACATCATTTGATATAGTATTTTTAAAAATTAAATAATATTATTTTAAATAATATTTTTAAAATATAATTTTAAATTATATATATATATATATATATATATATATATATATATATATATATATATATAACCTTATTTACATAAAATTTTTATCTTTCACGCTAAAACCTTAAACCGGTGTCAAATGACACAGGTTTCCAAAAAGGGCTCCCGTAGCAAAAAAAAAAAAAAAAAAAAAAGACACCGGTTTCAAAAAAGGCTCCCGTCAAAAAAAAGACAAAACCCGTAGCCCACCCAAAAAGCAAATCCTGTAGGATGAGCGAAGCCCACCCCGATTGATCTTCGTATCACTGCCCCACGCCGAATCCCAAATATCCGAGGTCGAGGACGTGGGCTACGATGGCGACGGTGGGAGGCGAATCTGGAAGTCCGGCGGAGGTCCAGAAGGAGGCGAATCTGGCGATGATTGAGCTCTCGAACATGATCGCCGTTCCCATGTCCCTCCTCGCCGTCGTCCGCCTCAACGTCCCCGCCGCCATCTGGCAGTCCGGAGCCAACTCCCCCCTCTCCGCTGCCGAGATCCTCCCCTCCTCCGCCCCCCGCCGCCCCTCTCGGCCGATCCCGCCGGCCTCCAGCGCCTCCTGCGCCTCCTCTCCAGCCACGGCGTCTTCGTCGAGCACCTCTCCCCTTCAGGCGTCCGCCGCTTCTCCCTCACCCCCGTCGGCCAGACCCTCGTCCCCGCCGCCTCCTCCGACGGACCTTCCTACGCAGCGTACGTGCTGCAGCACCATCAGGAGGCGCTGGTGCGGGCGTGGCCGCTGCTCCACGAGGCGGTGCTGGACCCGGCCGGGCCAGAGCCGTTCGCGCGGGCCAACGGTGGGACACCGGCGTACGCCTACTACGGCGGTGACGGCGAGGCGAACGAGCTCATGCAGCGGGCCCTGTGGGGGATCTCCAAGCCTTTCATGGACGCGCTCCTCGACAGCCACACCGCCGTCTTCGCCGGCGTCGGCACCCTCGTCGACGTCGGTGGAAGCTCCGGCGACTGCCTCTGGGCCATCATGCAGCGCGTCCCCACCATCCGGCGCGGAGTCAACTTCGACCTTCCGGAGGTGGTCGCCAAGGCGCTCGACTTCCCCGGTGAGTCCCAAATCCGTCGGCGCATTCTAGTGTTGTCTGCCTTCTCATGCTAACGTGCACCTATCGCATTCAAAATAAATTTAGTGCTGAAAATGGATCGGATACGGATCGGATAGTAGTATATCCATATTTATATCCATATTTTTTAATGGATACAAATACGGATACGAATACTAAATGGATATTAAAATTCATATCCATATTTATTCTAAACGGATACGAATACGAATCGGATATCAAGTATATTCATATTTATTATATACGGATATGGATACGAATCGGCAGTATATCCATATTTATTATATACGGATATGGATACGAATCGGATATCCAGCATATCCATATTTATTATATACGGATACGAATCAAATATCAAGCATATCCATATTTGTTATATACGGATACGGATACATATATAAAGATAGAAATTTCTATGATCTCATGATGGTATTATATGATGAATAGTTATGAAAGAGTTAATAAATAGAGGAATACTAAAGAAGCCACTAAACTCCCTACTGTCTACCACAAGAACAAAACATAGGCAATAAGAATATGGCTACATAAATGTTCTCTTAAGAAACTTGAAAGAAATTGAAATCCACAACGACTAATCCAACTAAGCAATAGTGTAACAGGACCTAAAAATAAAATATTTGAGATGAAAATCATTAAGCATTGAGACAAGAATTTTCACGGAAATGTAGACATATATAAGAATTTGCAGTTCACTAATACAAAAAAAGGCATAAATACAATAGGAAAAGCAAAATGTCAAGCACATTTTCTTGAGTACTACTAAGAAATATAAGTAGCATGTTTCTTAGGACTTACCAACATTGGTGTTATGTACATAGCAAGTTCACCAAAGAATGGCAGGAAAGAAGCCTTGAATGTTTTGATCAAAGTGCCCAAACAATTACCAACCTGAAGAACACAAAGGAACAAAAACATAGGACAAAGGTCAAGTTTTATAATATATAAATGATCATATCAAAGGACTAAGCTTAAAATAAGTAATTTGCCAAGCATCCACGAAGTATAATTTTTGAAAACATAGGGCATTTTAAGTTTAACAGGACAATGTCTTACATTTTGATTATTACTTGATTAAAAAGAAAAGCATGTATTAGGTAGGCTAAACACCAGTGTATAAATATCTTCTGGATTTAGACATCCAAGCAGCAGAGTAGGGATCATTGAATGGATAGTATATGCAACAAACAACTAGAACAATTATCAAACAAAAAAAAAGGAAAAAATAAATTTATTTTTAATGCTGCCAGACCTTACCTATGCAAACGGCAACAGGCACAGAAACAACATTAAAGAACACACACATCAAACAGAAATACATAACGGTTATGAAGATGAACAAATTGTCAAACAAATTGTCTCACATTTCATATTTATTACAAAACAAGCATACACAGAAGAGTAAAGATTAAACAAAAGAATTAGGTCGGTGTAGCACACCCTAGATAACATATACAAGAAAACAAATACTATTTTACAAGAAAATCCCATTGTCTAAGCCATCTTCTAAGTATATAATTCCTACATCAGGATCAATGGACCTATAATAAAATAGTCACTTTAAAGATGAGCGCAGATGTATGTCTTGGAAGATAGCATAAATGTGGATGATAACTTGAAGATGTCAGAATAGTGTTGCCTTTAGTATTCCTATTTCTATCAATACTGTATTGGAGAGGCCTCTCCAACAATGAAAACTTTTTTTTAAAAAAAAATCCTGATATCCATCTATATAATACTAGTAAGTAATTAAACTTTTAAAAAAAAACTTAATAGATGGAGTTTCAGCACTAGCAAAATAAAAGATCTAAGTGGGTGCTGAATGTAAAGTTATTGATCAATGGATTAGTGACAATCTGCACAACAATTTAACCATAAGAGATAATACATACAGTATTTCTGGAGATCCTTTAATGCCAGAAGATGGATGGTTGTTGATGATGCAGCATGCTTGTCCACCACATTTTTCCTACAAAAACAGAAGGTTATAATTGATTTCATAATTAACAACGAAGAACAATTAAATGCCCCACTATCTCAGCAAAAAAATTAGAAAATGAGAAAAAAAGGGATAATATAAACAATTTCATCTAAGATATGCATGCTCATTTGATATCAAAGATATGTTGGCCTTTGGCACTAGTGAGATCCCACACATTCTAAATACTTTTACCGCATGCTTCAAAGAATACAGCTTGCTTAATGAAATTCAGCAATTATCAACGTCTAATGAAGTTCATAATGAGGGTTATCATCACATGATTGATTAAGCAACTTCAAGGAAGGGTAAAAAGAACTAGAAGAATAACACACAAAAGGGGAGGGGGGAACTCAGGATCCTTCACTGATATCAGATATCAGTGTGAAAATATTAATCCTGAAAACCTTCGGGTGGCAAAACATGGCTTATAATTTAAAAAGCTAGGCAAGTAGGATCATGTCAAATTAGGATAATAAGCTATATCAATCAAAACCCAGTAGTATTCTTTCTATAAGAGACTGGTTCAATTCAGTTCAGATATTCTTAAATTGTAATCAGGCGAAGGATCTAACAAGAAATTATCTTCATAAAAAGCCTAAATAATATTGAAAAGTTTGTAAAGATTCAGCTTTTCTTGGCTTTTTCAATTCAAATGATATTTAAAATAACCACAATCAAACAGTTATCTGATAGAAACAAGAATTTAAAAAAAAAATTGAAGGTAGAAAATGGCATGAAATAGTAATCTTAAAAAACTTAAAGTGGCAAAACTAAAGTTACAAATCAAGGAGCTAGACATGTAGGATCAGATCAAAACTGATCATACAGCCACCAGTACACTTTCATTAAAAGATTATTGGTTTGATTCATTCTGATAGTTTTCCAGCTTTCAGGAAATATCTAAACCACAACCATACAAAAAAGTTAGCAAGAATCTGACTTCATCAAAAGAAAAAAACCATTAAAATGTCTCAAAAGATTCAGCCTCTCTTTGATCATTTTAAACATTACCTAAAAATTCATGGCAATTGAACAGTTACCTCACACACATGACACAAATATAAAAAAAAAAAAAGAAAGGGCGAAAAAACTTGAAACCATTCATTGAAAGCTAAAATCGTCGTTTAAAATGCAATCTTGAAAACCTTGACAATCAGGTAGCATGATATCCCTTGCTCTTTGCTTCATTAAGTACTGATAGTTCACGAGCATTCAAGACAAAGCTCAGACAAAATAATGCAAAAAGATTAGCAAGAATCGAACTCCACGAAAAACACTCCTTTCTGGGATTGTTTCAAGCAGTGCCTAAAGAGTCAGAGTGTAATCTAGCAGTTATCTGACAAAAAAGAGGAAAAAACAATATCAACTCATTCACTGGCATGTAAAGTGCAATACTGAAAACCTTAACTTTTGCAATCAGATGCCACATACTACTCATTTTCATTAAAGCTCTGTTCTATTCAGTTCAGATGATTCAGCAGCATTCAAGAAATATTTAAATCACAATCAAGCAAACAAAAGAGAGAGAGAGAGAGAGAGAGAGAGAGAAAGAATCTAACTTTATCAAAAAAAAAAAAAAAACAAAACAAAACATTCGCAAGGCCAAAAATATTTGGTCTTTTTTGGTTTATTTAAAACAACACCTAAAAATTCATCGTAATCAAGCAGTTCAACCAGACAAGAAAATGAAAAGAAACCTTGAAACCGTTAACTGAAGGACTTTGATGGACAATGTTGCGGCCGAATCACGTGTGATGAATGTCGGGCAGGCTTGGATCACCGTGTGCGCAGATAAGCCGCCGTCTTCCTCCTGGAGCCTGCAAAAAGTCCGGACCGGTGGTTCCGGCGGGACCCTCCGACGTCCAAGTTAGTGAGTCGTCGAACAGGGATATGATTCTTGTGGAATTGTTCTAGAGGAAGTTTTCCGAGAGAGAGCCCCTTTGCATGGAGCAAGGGTCCTCTTTTTATACCTGTTGGGGATCCCGTTTACCTCGATCTGTTGGAACCGTCGAATCCGTCCTGTTGCGATGTTTCATTGAACGGCAAGTCGTTGGAGTGTTGCCGGATAAGGGCCGCTTATAGCGGTAACTGCCTATCAGGCTAACACTTGCCTGTGATTTTGGTGAGCGAGGTGCTTAGATTCCGGGGTCGGCTGTATGAAATGTGTGTTAGATGCTGCGGGCCGACGCTAGGGGCTGATGCCGGAGACCGGAGCCAATGCAGGAGGCCGGAGTCAAAGTTCTAGCACAGGAGGTCGGAGCTGAGGACCGACACTGGAGGATGGCACTGGAGGCCGACGCTGGAAGCCGGCGCTGGAGACCAACGCTGGAGACCGACACTGGAGGCCGGCACTAGAGGCCGACGCTGGTCGTTAGTCTTTGGTGTTAACGTATAACTTTGATGCCGACGCTGGGTGTCGGTCTTTGATGCTGTTGCTGGAGGCCGACGCTGGAAACCGGCGCTGGAGGCCGTCGCTAGAGGACGGCGCTGGAGGCCGACGCTGAGGCCGTCGCTGGAGGCCGACGCTGGAGGCCGACACTGAAGGACGGCGCTGAAGGCCGACGCTGGAGGCCGTCGCTAGAGGACGGCGCTGGAGACCGACGCTGGAGGCCATCGCTGGAGGCCGACGCTGGAAGCCGGCGCTGGAGGCCTTGGGTTTTGTTGTCACATCATTGCTTTCGAAAACCGCGCAGAATATAACACTACCCCGGGGAAACGGCCAGCCGTATCAGATGCCCCTCCGCCCCTGAGATGGGTGAGCGCTTACTTACCCGCGAAAGGGGTGTGGATATCCTCTAGGCGGCCAGCTCTTGCGCCATCATTTCGCCTTTGTTGGGATTAGGGAGGATTTCCCTCGGGCAGTGCTACGAAAAGGTGAACGATATCATTGCGATGAGGTTAACGCCCCCCTTTTCACTGGTGGTTTTTTCGAGCTTATCGCATTGGCAGGTCGTCGAAGCGCCTCCCAATTGAAGATAGACGCGTGGTCAGATCGGGCGATCGTGGGGTGTTTCGAAGTGGCGTCATGAGGACAAATAACCCTTATCTTCATATCTTCCCTACTTCTTCCGCCGTTGCCCCCTTTTGAGTCGCCAGCGCTTCAACCTCTCGTCCATTCTCTCCGAGCTCTGTCCTTTGCCCGAGTTTTTCTTCTCAGGTTAGTGCCCATGGCTTCCTCTCCTTCTTGCTCCATTTCCGGTTCCTGGGGGGGTTCTCACCATCCTTCCCAGACCTCCGATTCTCTGTCCAGCCAATGGTCCACTCCTTCCTCTAACCACTCACCGGAGCCACAACCAGTCAATCGTCCCTTACTTGGGACTCGTCCGGCCGGCGGGCGGACTTCCGTCCGAAGCCGGTCGGCGGTTGCTGGTCCTTCTAGGGTTGCCAGGGAGTCCCCCGAAGGGACTGCGTCCTCTATGTCTGCTCAAGACATAGCAAACCTAAGGGCCAGGTATGGCTTTCCTCCCGATCTTCATCTGTTCTTCCCCACGCCTAACGACAGGGTAACCTCTTCCTGATCCGGAAGGGTTGCCTTGTACGGAGCCTTTTTTAAGGCCGGGCTCCGGTTACCAATCCATCCTTTCATTCTTAATCTTTTAGACCGTTACTCCTTAACACCTTCCCAACTAGTGCCCAACTCCATCCGAACCATTGTTGGTTTTTTAGTACTCTGCCACCTGCGGGGTATTGAGGCTAGTATTTCCCTATTCCGCAGTTTCTATACCCTTCGCAAACAGTCGGGGTGGTGGTCCTTCACCCCTAGGTCCAATAGGATTCTTAAACTGTGCCTTCCTTCCTCCGTTAAAGGGTGGAAGGACAAGTTTTTCTTTGCGGACGTCAGCGGGGTTCGCGGAAGCTGGGGAATACCCAACATCGACGCCAATAGGGACCCCTCCATCCTTCCCGAGACCGGGTGGCGTTCGGGCAGCTCCTGACTGCCGACATTCCTCGGTGTAATAAACTTCTAGCCGAGGAGAATCTTCACCGTGCCGGTCTAATTCCTGCAAGGGATGAGCACTAGACTACTCGCCTCTTCTTCTATGCTTCTCTTTTTCTTCTCTTCTCTCTTTCTTTTTTTTTTTTTTTTTTAACTATCCTTCGATTGTATAGGGATGGCGCCGACGCTGCATAAGCTTAAATAGGTAGCCACCAAGAAGAGGAAGGCGGCCGGGACTGTGCCTCCCGTCGAAGTAAGGTCCGCCGCTAAAGTTCCCAGGAGGGCCGACACTGGGAGGGTTGGCGCAGGGAGGCCGACGCTGGGGAGGTCGACACCGGAGGGGCTAGAGTCGCGAGGCCCCTCCATGCCAAGGTCTTAAAGAAGGGCGGCCCCAAAAGGGCCGACGCTGAGGGGGCAGAGGCCCCGGGGGCCAAAACAGTGGAGTCCTTGCGCGTAAGCGAGGCGGCTCAAATCCAAGCCGACGAACCCACCACGGCAGACGCGGCGAGGGTCGAGGCTGGTGAGGCGGAACGGATCCCACCAGAGGGAGAATCTCTAGCTTCGGCTCCTCCGATTATCTTGCTCGATTTATCTCCCGAGGGGAAGACGCCGTCTCTCACGCTCAAGGAGATGGACAAAACTTTGGCAGCAACAGTGGCGATTCCAACCGCGGCCCTGCCCCCCGCGGGGGCGACAGCCGAAGCGCCTCCGCCAGCGAAAGAGCCGGAGGCAGCGGGCTCAGAGGCGGAATCAGCCTCTGTAGAGCCGACGCCCAGGGAAGGGATGGGCGTCAATCCTTCCTTCCAGTCGCTGCTGGCAAACCATGGCCGCTGGGCTGCACGGATCATAGAAGAAGCCTCGGTGGACGAGGTGCAAGAATACCTCCGAGTCAGGGGAGGGGTGCCTTCTTCCGCGAAGCATCGGTGGCGCACCTCTGGGTGAGCTTCTGCGCCACTATCATCTCTTTCCCTTTTCTTTTCTTTTTCTCATTCTGACGTTCCTTCCAGGCCCTGAATTCTCTTGTCGCTCTTAAAAACCTTTGGACCTTAAGCGACACCGCCGTCGAACAAGCACATGAGGAGATGTTGTCCCTCCAGATCAAGGCGGAGAAGTCGGCAATGGCTCTGGAGGACGTTCGGGCTACCCTGAAGGGTGAGGTTGATGCCGCCCGACTATGAGCCGAAAAGGCAGAGTACACGCTGGAGGTTGCTCAGCGCCGCGCTGCCAATGAGCTAGATAACGCTCAGGTAGCCGAGGAGAAACAGAAAGCGGCCGAAGAGAAGTTGGCGGCGGCAGAACTGGAGGTGTGCATCTTGAAGACCCAATTAAGCGCTGAGGCCAGCGCAGCCCAAGAAGCCACCCGCCAATATGTAACTAAAATTGCGGATCTGGAGGCGACAGTGGTGGAGGCCCAGAGGAGGGCCATCGAGGCTGAAAAGAAGGGGGCCGAGGCCGTAGAAGATTATAAGAAATCCGAAGCCTTCGATAATGAAGTGGCCGAGTCAGCGGCGCTAGCTTATGACGCCGGCTTCCAAGATTGTAAAGATAAAATCCAGGAGCTTTATGACCTGGAGGATATCGAGGGACTGAAGCCCGACGATGTCCCTGAGGATGATGCCCTAGCTCCGGATGGTCATTAACAGCTTTTGGTTTTTCTCCTTGTATTGGTTGTGCCTGACCTGAGTCGGCAATTTTGTAACCTTTACTTTCAATGAATGTTTTCAATCTCTTTCACCCTTTCGCTTCATTTGTTCAAACTGCTGTGAAACCGCCAATCGATAGGATCATGTACAGTAGGTCACGCTAAATAGGACCGCGAGCCGCGACGCTGTCAAGTGTTGACGAGGCCAATATTTGGTGGTAACGCGGGTGTCAGTTGCTATTGCCAACGCGGGGCGCTGGTCCTTAGCGTCAACGCGTAATTGATCTTTTTGGCCGACGCTGGATGTCGGTCTTAGGTGCCAACGCGTAGTTGGTCTTATGCTGCCGACGCTGGACGCCGGTCTTAGGTGCTAACACTTAGTTGGTCTTTTGTGGCCGACGCTGGACGCCGGACTTAAGTGCCAACACGTAGTTGGTCTTTTGCTGCCGACGTTGAACGCCGGTCTTAAGTGCCAACACGTAGTTGGTCTTTATTGCCGACGCTGGACGCCGGTCTTAGGTGCCAACACGTAGTTGGTCTTTTGCTGCCGACGCTGGACGCCGGTCTTAAGTGCCAACACGTAGTTGGTCTTTATTGCCGACGCTGGACGCCGGTCTTAGGTGCCAACACGTAGTTGGTCTTTTGCTGCCGACGCTGGACGCCGGTCTTAAGTGCCAACACGTAGTTGGTCTTTATTGCCGACGCTGGACGCCGGTCTTAGGTGCCAACACGTAGTTGGTCTTTTGCTGCCGACGCTGGGGACGCCGGTCTTGGGTGCCAACACGTAGTTGGTCTTTATTGCCGACGCTGGACGCCGGTCTTAAGTGCCAACACGTAGTTGGTCTTTATTGCCAACGCTGGACGCCGGTTTTAGGTGCCAACACGTAGTTGGTCTTTTGCTGCCGACGCTGGACGCCGGTCTTGGGTGCCAACACGTAGTTGGTCTTTATTGCCGACGCTGGACGCCGGTCTTAGGTGCCAACACGTAGTTGGTCTTTTGCTGCCGACGCTGGACGCCGGTCTTGGGTGCCAACACGTAATTGGTCTTTATTGCCGATGCTGGACGCCGGTCTTAGGTGCCAACACGTAGTTGGTCTTTTGCTGCCGACGCTGGACGTCGGTCTTAGGTGCCAACACGTAGTTGGTCTTTATTGCCGACGCTGGACGCCGGTCTTAAGTGCCAACGCGTAGTTGGTCTTTTGCTGCCAACGTTGGACGCCGGTCTTAGGTGCCAACACGTAGTTGGTCTTTATTGCCGACGCTAGACGCCGGTCTTAAGTGCCAACGCATAGTTGATCGTTTGTGGCCGACGCTGGACGCCGGTCTTAGGTGCCAACGCGTAGTTGGTCTTTTGCTACCGACGCTGAACGCCGGTCTTAAGTGCCAATACGTAGTTGGTCTTTATTGCCGACGCTAGACGCCGGTCTTAGGTGCCAACACGTAGTTGGTCTTTTGCTGCCGACGCTGGATGCCGGTCTTAAGTGCCAACACGTAGTTGGTCTTTATTGCCGACGCTGGACGCCGGTCTTAGGTGCCAACACGTAGTTGGTCTTTTGCTAAACATACTCATTCGAAAATAAGAACATGTTTATTATTTATGCATCAAACGGATTCAAATTAACAACGATGGAGTTCTATTGATAGTACCGGCGTAAATTGTCGGCATTCCAAGTTCGAGGGAGCGGTTTCCCGTCTAGCTCTTCTACTTTATACGCCCCATGGTGGAGCACCTCCTTGACACGGTATGGTCCTTCCCATTTTGGTGCTAGCTTGCCCCCTTCCGTCGATTTTGACACTTCAGCTCTTCGTAGGACAAGGTCTCCGGGCCGGAATGTCTTGGGTCGCACCCGAGAGTTGTAGTGCTTGGCCACTCGCTGACGGAATGCTGCCATGCGAAGCTGCGCCTGATCTCGCAGTTCTTCCACCAAATCCAGATCGGCCCTTAGCTGGTTTGAGTTGCTTTCTTCATGGTATAATTCCGTCCGAGGGCTAGGAGCTCCTATTTCCACGGGGATCACCGCCTCGGTCCCAAAGACCAAGCTGAAAGGGGTTTCCCCTGTAGGTGCTCGTGGCGTCGTGTGGTAGGCCCACAGCACACTGGAAAGTTCTTCCACCCAGCGCCCTTTGCAGCTATCTAGCCGAGCCCTGAGTCCTTGGAGGATGATGCGATTAGTCACTTCTGCAGCACCGTTGGTTTGGGGATGCCCCACGGAGGTGAATCGATGGTGGATGCTCAGGCCATCACAGAATTCTCGAAAGGCAGCATTATCAAACTGTCGGCCATTGTCCGTAACGAGGGTGTGTGGTAGCCCGAACCGGCATACTACGGATTTCCAGAAGAAATTCCTTACTTTGGCTTCCGTGATCTTAGCAAGAGCTTCCGCCTCGATCCATTTAGTAAAATGGTCGACTGCCACCACTAGGAACTTGCGTTGTCCGGAGACAGGAGGGAATGGTCCCAGAATATCCATGCCCCACTGTGCGAAGGGCCATGGTGCTGCTAGAGGGGTCAATTGAGACGCCGGTTGATGTTGAATGTTGGCATGCCGCTGGCAGGTGTCACATCTTTTAACGAGCTCGGAGGCATCCTCCTTCATCGTCAGCCAGTAATACCCTTGTCGTAAAGCTTTATATGCAAGAGCCCTGCCCCCCAGGTGGTTTCGCATATCCCTTCGTGTATCTCCCGCAATATATAGTTGGCGTCGGCAGGACCGACACATCTGAGAACAAGGTATGAGAACGACCTTCGATAGAGCTTTCCCTCCATAATAAAAAACTTCGAGGCCTGCCTTTTCAGCTTCCTAGCTTCGGCAGGGTCTTCTGGAAGGGTGCCTTCAGTAAGGTATCGGACATAGGCGTCCATCCAGGAGGGCTCCTGCTCCACCGGTGCCATTTCTCTTGGTACTTTAATACTCGGGGCTTCTAGGTGCTCCACGTAAGCCTTTCCCAACATCCCGTCAGATGAGGCAGCAAGACGGGATAAGGCGTCGGCTCTAGCATTCTCCCATCAGAACTCCGCAGTTAAGCCTGCTTGGGCGAGAGTAGTACTAGGATGGGTGACCCTTTGGGAAGTCCTCGTGTTGCACCCATTTGTAAATAGCGGGCCATAATGGGATCCCTTGCCTCGTATTCCTTTGTAATTTGACCGGCAACCAGTTGGGAGTCGGTGAATGCCCTAAGGCGTTTCGCCCCAAGCTCTCGAGCCAACCTTACGCCGGATAGCAAAGCTTCATATTCTGCCTGATTGTTAGTGGCTGGAAAGAGGAAGCGAAGTGCACATTCGGTCACAACCCCATCTGAGTTGGCCAGGATGAGGCCTGCTCCGCTCCCTTGAGAGTCACATGGAGAACCCACTCATCTTCGCTGGTTCCGAGGGGCTGAATGTCCATAGGAGGTTCTTCAGGTGGCTCAATCCCCCAAGTACATTCAACCAAAAAATCTGCCAGGACTTGGGACTTCATGGCAGACCGGGGGTGGAAAGATATATCGAACTCCCCCAGCTTGAGGGCCCACCTTGCCAGCCGGCCGGAAGTATCTGGACGAGCCAGGACCGCCTTCAGAGGCTGGTCTGTGATCACCGCGATTGGGTGGGCTTGGAAATATGGCCGCAGTCACTGGGCAGACACGATCAATGAGAAGACGATTTTTTCCATATTTGAGTATCGGGTCTCTGCATCATGAAGTACCTTACTCATATAATATACTGGCCTTTGTGTGCCGTTAGTGTCCATACGGACTAGCACAGAGCTAACAGCCTCAGGAGAGGCCGCAAGGTATAGAAGGAGCTCTTCTCCGCTCATCGGCTTGGCTAGCAGTGGTGGGGTAGATAAGAATGTCTTTAACCCTTCGAACGCCTCCTGGCATTCTTTGGTCCACTCGAACTCGTTGATTCGGCGAAGCGCCTTGAAGAAAGGCAGACACCTTTCAGCAGACTTGGATAGGAAGCGGCTTAGGGCGGCTACTCTCCCCGTCAAGCGTTGTACTTCCTTCTTATTGGCAGGAGGCCTCATGTCCAAGATGGCTTGGACTTTGTTTGGGTTTGCTTCGATCCCCCTCCGGATCACCATGAAACCCAAAAACTTCCCAGCGGTCACCCCGAATGCACATTTGCGAGGGTTTAGCTTCATCTGATACCGACGAAGGCTGTCAAATGTTTCTGCTAGGTCTACGATGTGGTCACCGGCATGAATGCTTTTCGTCAGCATGTCATCCACGTACACTTCCATGTTACGTCCTATCTGACCTTCAAAGACCTTGTTCATCAACCTTTGGTAAGTAGCTCTCGCATTCTTTAACCCGAAAGGCATTACCCTGTAGCAATACAGCCCCTTTTCGGTTATGAAGGAGGTAGCTTCTTCATCCACGGGTTCATCCGGATCTGGTTGTATCCAGAGAAAGCATCCATGAAGCTAAGAACCTCATGGCCGGATGTAGCGTCCACCAGTTGATCGATTCGAGGCAGGGGGAAGCTGTCTTTGGGGCATGCCTTGTTGAGGTCGGTGAAGTCTACGCACATTCTCCAACTTCCATTGGCCTTGCGGACCAGAACCACATTAGCCAACCACTCGGGGTAGTGGACCTCCCGAATATGGCCTGCAGCCATTAACTTGCGGATCTCCTCGTTGATGGCTTTCTGCCTGTCCGAAGCGAAGTTTCTCTTTTTCTGTCGGACAGGCCGACACCCTGGCTTGAGGTTAAGTTGGTGGGTGATTACTTCTTCAGGAACGCCCGGCATGTCTGAGGATGACCATGCAAAAATGTCCGTGTTGGCCCGCAGGAAGGTAAGAAGTTGATGACGTACTTCCTCCGGAAGCGATGCCCCTAGCTGAACAGTTCTTGCTGGGTCATCACCCAAGGGGAGGGTTAGAAGGTGTTCTGCCGGCTCTCCCCTTCTTCCCAATTCCCTAGGATCGAGTGACTCAAAGGCTGTCGCTGACTCTGCGTTCAGTGGGCTGGGCGACAGATGGTAGCAAGGTGGAAGTGGGCTTTGCTCCCCCTTCATTTCTCCGATGCCTTCGTTGGTGGGAAACCTTACCAATAATCTCTTAGTAGAGATCACGGCATCCAGCAGATTCAGCCCCGATCTTCCCAAGATGGCGTTATAAGCCAGCGGGACCCGGACCACCAAGAAGTTTATGACCACAGTGCTCTGACATGGAGGAGTTCCAGCCGTGACCGGAAGAGCAATTTCGCCTTCGATGCCCACTGAGTCTCCCGTGAAACCCATTAGCGGTGTGGCAACGGGTCGGAGTAAAGACCTTGATAAGTTCATCCGAACAAAAGCATCGTAACTCAAGACGTCCACAGAGCTCCCACTATCAATTAGAATTCTTTTTACAGGGTGTTTAGCTATAGTTATGGACACCACGACGCTGTCGTCATGTTTATTAACTACCCCATCTAGATCCTTTCCGAAGAAAGGTATTACAGAGTCTATTCCCTCTCGTGGTCTCTTCGAACCACCATCCGCTCCCCAAGAGATCATAGCTATGGTCTTTTCAGTTGGGGTATTGTCCACGCTAGCCGGGCGACCTGGGGGCACCGCGGGGCCCGCCGCGGGGAGATTGCCCCTTCGAACAAACTTGCCCAGGTGGCCTTGCTGAACCAGCTCCTCGATGGCCTTGTTTAGATGGCGGCAGTCTTCGGTATCGTGGCCATAGTCCCGGTGGTACCGGCAGTAAAACTCCTTGTTGTGGGGGCCCCCGGACTTCAAGGGAGCCGGACGCTTGAAATATGGTTCTTCCTCAATCTCCAGCAGGATGTGAGAGATGGGAGCCATGAGAGGAGTGAACTGCTCTTTAGGAACCAGCGCCTGTGGCCGGCGATCTAAGCGTCGTGGAGGCTCGGGCTTTCGTGGTTGTGCACCAGCGCGGTCAGAAGGCGGTGGTTTATTACCGGGGTCTTGTCAACTTCTCTCCTGGAAGAATCTGCTTCGTCAGCGCGGATGTACTTCTGTGCTCGGCTCAGAAGCTCGGCGTAGGAGCGCAGAGGCTTCTTATCCAGGGAGTAAGCAAATCTGGACGGGCGAAGTCCTCTCTTTAGCACCAAGGTGGCGACGGAGTCCTCCAGGTTGTATACTTCCAGCGCTACTTCCTTAAATCGAGCGACGAAATCCTTTAAGGTCTCGCCACTCCTCTGCTGGACAGCAAAAAGGCTATCGGCAACTCGTGGGATCTTTCGACAGGCATCAAAATGAGCCAGGAAGGATCGCTCAAGTTGCCGAAACGAGTTGATGCTGCGGGGGGGCAGTCGGGAGTACCACGCGCGTGCCGCCTTACGGAGCGTGGCCGGGAATGCAACGCATAGCAAGGAATCCGTCGCTCCCTGGACCTGCATGAGGACTTTGTAGCTTTCCAGATGGTCCAGGGGGTCCGTTGTTCCGTCATATGGATCCAATTGAGGGAGACGGAACCGAGGGGGGACCGGTTCCTCCATGATATGGCGAGAAAGTGGGGGGCGACGCTCATACTCCGCTGCATAGGGATCGGCGATCCGACGGCTGAGTTCGTCCAACCGCCGATGGTACTCGTCAAGCCTTTGTTCGGCCCGACGGGTGGTTTTCTGGGGAGTGTTACCTCGGGATGAGTCGGAAGAAGAAGATCGCCGGCGCAAAGAATGTGCCCGCTTGGACTCCTTTTCTTCCGGTCGGCGGTGGGAACGATCAGAGCGACGGGAGGGAGACCGTCGTCGCTTCGAGGTCCCTTGGTGATGAGGTTCGGGGGTGAGCGGTGAGAGACCTCAGGCGGGGTCCCTCCTTGGTGAGACTGAACTGTTCCTCGCACCCCTTCGCCCATCACAGGGGGTTGAGTTACAGCAGCCACATATCGCTCTTGCAGCCCCCGGACCATCATCGTCAGATCCTGGACCTGATGGACTAGAACATCAAGCCGGTCGGGTTGGCTTGTCGGTGCCAAGGGTGGAGCAGGGGATTAGCCTCCGAATGCTCAACTCGCGGGATGTGCCCGGCTGCCTGGCTGGAAGAAGCCTCTTGTGCTCGCGTGGTCACCATCGCTTCCTTTGCAAAACTGGAGGGGTTCCAGGGAGAATCTTCGACCTGGTCTGCACCCCCCTACCTGGCGCGCCAATCTGTTGCGGCCGAATCACGTATGATGAACGTCGGGCAGGCTTGGATCACCGTGTGCGCAGATAAGCCGCCGTCTTCCTCCTGGAGCCTGCAAAAAGTCCCGGACCAGTGGTTCCAGCGGGGACCCTCCGACGCCCAAGTTAGTGAGTCGTCGAACAGGGATATGATTCTTGTGGAATTGTTCTAGAGGAAGTTTTCCGAGAGAGAGCCCCTTTGCATGGAGCAAGGGTTCTCTTTTTATACCTGTTGGGGATCCCGTTTACCTCGGTCTGCTGGAATCGTCGAATCCATCCTGTTGCGATATTTCATTGAACGGCAAGTCGTTGGAGTGTTGCCGGATAAGGGCCGCTTATAGCGGTAACTGCCTATCAGGCTAACACTTGCCCATGATTTTGATGAGCGAGGTGCTTAGATTCCGGGGTCGGCTGTATGAAATGTGTGTGAGATGCTGCGGGCCGACGCTAGGGCCGATGCCGGAGACCGGAGCCAATGCAGGAGGCCGGAGTCAAAGTTCCAGTACAGGAGGTCGGAGCTGAGGACCGACACTGGAGGATGGCACTGGAGGCCGACGCTGGAAGCCGGCGCTGGAGACCAACGCTGGAGACCGACACTGGAGGCTGGCACTAGAGGCCGACGCTGGTCGTTAGTCTTTGGTGTTAACGTATAACTTTGATGCCAACGCTGGGTGTCGGTCTTTGATGCTGTTGCTGGAGGCCGACGCTGGAAACCGGCGCTGGAGGCCGTCGCTAGAGGACGGCGCTGGAGGCCGACGCTGAGGCCGTCGCTGGAGGCCGACGCTGGAGGCCGACACTGAAGGACGGCGCTGAAGGCCAACGCTGGAGGCCGTCGTTAGAGGACGGCGCTGGAGACCGACGCTGGAGGCCGTCGCTGGAGGCCGATGCTGGAAGCCGGCGCTGGAGGCCTTGGGTTTTGTTGTCACATCATTGCTTTCGAAAACCGCACAGAATATAACACTACCCCGGGGAAACGGCCAGCCGTATCAGACAACATGAAGTAAAATTCCATCAAAGATTCTTTGTTTCATTCACTAATCCAGAAATATCTTAATCAAAGCCATGCAACAAAGAAATTAACAAGAAACTAACTTCTTTAAAAAATTAGACTATCATTGAAAAGTTTCAAAGATTTAGGAATGTACCCTTTCATGGATCATTTCATACATTACCTAAAAACTCACAGCAATCAAGCAATTACCTGGCGGGAAAAAAATCTAAAAATGTTCGCTAAAAATAGAAACCAGAGAACATGTATTTCTCTTTTCATAAAAGATTCTTGATTCGACTCTGTTCAGATAGCTTACCGGCTTTCAAGAAACACTGGATCACAATCATGCAACAAACCTAGCAAGAACCCAACTTCATCGCACAACAAAACAGACACTGATAAGGTTGAAATGATTCAACATATTACCTAAGATTAGGGGAAGGAAATGCGGACACTTCGTGACACCTCCTCCTCGACCGTCGCGTGGCACCGTCTCCTTCGCTGCCTCCATCTCCTTCGCTGCCTCCACGGATCGCTCCCAGGAAGTCTGGTGTCTGGATGAGTGGATGTGGCAGACGAAGAAAGAACTGAGCGTCTGAGCGGGCTGTGCCAAAAAAGAAAGCATTCTGCCAACCGTACTGACGTGTCGATGAACGAAAGCCTTCTGCCAACTGTCTCTTAATTCTTATCTCTCGCCGGACGTTTTGGTTTTATTTTTTTTACTTAAAAAATAGTTGTCGCCGGGGCCGGCCTAGCGCCTTGACTTTGTTTCGAAAAATCGAAATATTAACCAAACCTGGTATAATAAAACGGATATCCATATCTGTATTTAAAAATATATATAAATTTGCATCCATATTTGTATTCGGTTACTTTTTGGATTAAATATCCAAATTTGTATCCGAATCTGATTAAACTATAAAATAAATATTTGAATTTGATATAATTCGAATACGGATACGGTCGAAGTTTATTCGATCCATTTTCAGCCCTAAAAATAATAGCATCCGCACAAATCACACAGACATCCGTGCATGGTAAGCAGCCTTGACTTAGTCAAGGTGTGTGGCTGCCATGCTGAGACGTGCGCGGAGTTGGGCCAGCTTTGCACGGCTTGTAAGGAAACCATAACCATGGTAGGTTTTTGAATATTATTGGCACGTAAATTAGGCCGAGCGTTGAGGAGACTGAGGGCGTTGTCCCAGCGTAGGATGCGCGCCAGTTACTTTACATGCTCATGTGAACATTGCTGCATAAAATCGAACAGATGAAAAACATCAAATCACGTGGCCGGTCCAGTCCGCATCTGCCCTGTCCCATGTCACCGGCACTGCGTGGTAGAAAAAATTATTAAAATTAATGGAGAGTACGAGCCGAGTAACTCTGTTATGGCCCGATATCTCAGCAAAGTTTGGCTCTTGATCTTTTCATTAGCTTATTTCAGCATCAGCTACATTTCTCGGAGCGAGAACGCCAAGACCGACACCCTCTCCCGCCTGGCTACCTTTACCGACGACAGATGCCTACATCAAACACCTAGAAAGGCCCAGCATAGAAGACAACGAGGAAGTCTTTCCGCTCACCTAAGAGCCAACATGGATGGATGCCTACGTCCGTTATCTCACTGACGGCATCCTCCCCGATGATCGCAACGAAGCCAGGCTACTCAAGTGGAGGGCCTCCAAATTTGTCCTCGTAGATGGACATCTATATAGAAGGTCGTTCTCCTATCCGGTGCTCAAATGCGTGGGACCCACCGATGCTGACTACATCCTCAGGAAAATCCACGAAGGCATTTGTGAAAATCACCTGGGGGACAGGTCCCTAGCCCAGAAGGCCCTTCGTCAGGGATACTTCTGGCTCACCATGAGGGAGGACGCTGCCAAACTGGTTCAGAAGTGCGATGGTTGCCAGCGCCACGCACACATCCAGCATCAGCCGTCTGTCCCACTGAACCCACTCTCGGCCCCTTGGCCCTTTGCTCAGTGGGAAATGGATATCCTCGGCCATTCCCCCCAGCATCGGGACAGCGGAGATTCTTGCTAGTAGCCATCGACTACTTCACCAAGTGGGTCGAGGTCGAGGCACTGGTTAAGATCACCAAAAGTAAAGTCAAAGCCTTCTTCTGGAAGTCGATCATATGCCGCTTTGGCCTACCTCACACCCTCGTCACGGACAATGGTCGCCAGTTCAACAATGATGCATTCAAAGCTTTCTGCGACGAGCTAGGTATTCATCATCGATTTATCTCTGTCGGCCACCTTCATACCAACGGAAAGGCCGAGGTCATGAACCGCACCATTCTCAGAGGGCTCAGGACTCGGCTAGACGGGTCCAAGGTGCTGGTGATGTGCCTAGGCCATCAGGATATTTGCTGTCATTTATGGTTTTATCTTTATTTAATAAACCATTTTATTTATCATGTTATTATTTATGCTCTTCTAATGTGATAAAAAGGTTTCCTTAAATAGTTTATTCTTCCTTATATCATTAAAGTATGTGACTTAAATAGTGAAACTATAAGGTGATAAGAATACTATTCTAAATTATCCCTAATCATTCATTATATGGAACGATAATGAAGTAAAATTAGTATGTTGGTTGATTGATGATCACGTTTTACTGGTCATGGATATGAGATATCAAGTCAACACATAGATACATGTAAAAGTATATTGTATTGGATCGACCCACCATGAGAGTATCATATGGATTCTGTTATGAATACTTTTATTCATGATGTTGTTATTTTAGTCCTTTGACCTGATGACACTATCGATCCCTATATAGTGAATTTCATGTTTTGATACGGCTCTTCATCATCTTTAACCAGATGATCGTAAGACTGTGATTGGATATGGAATAAACTATGTTGAGGATATGAGTGTTCGTGAAGGAATTTATCCCTCTCATTAATTTGAGAGAGATATTTTGGGCCCTCTTGAAGAGTGAGATTGAGAAAAGTACATGGCCATGCCCAAATGAATTGATAGAAGTTATCGGTAACATTTGGTTTATTCAATCAAACTCTGGAATCAAGAAAACTTGTGATTAAACAATCTATGAGTGATGTGATCTATGCCTCATACTTAATCACTAAATATCGTGTGATAAAGAGACTAGATAATTGATATTTACTAGGTAAAGTCGGATCGACGATCTTCACTCAATTTGGGTAGATATAATATCTTGTTAGAGACCAATTATGTCTTGTGGGCCGGAAAGGGTTTTAGTCCTACTGCCAACATTGAGTGAACCTACAGGGTCGCACACAAGGAATGACGCGTATGGGGTATGGGTTTAATTTATATAAACCCAGCGAAAATTATTTATATATTTATTATTCTTAAGTATTTAAGATGAATAAATATAATAAATAATAATCTTCACTATTGTGTCTTTTAGGAATCCTAATCAGATTAGGAGTCCCATTAATGAGAAGACGTTTCTTTTAAGAATCCTAATTAGATTAGGAGTCCCATTAATGAGAAGATGTATCTTTTTAAGAATCCTAATTAGATTAGGAGTCCCATTAACAAAGAGATGTATCTTTTAAGAATCCTAATCAGATTAGGAGTCCCATTAATGAGAAGACGTGTCTTTTAGGAATCCTAATCAGATTAGGAGTCCCATTAATGAGAAGACGTGTCTTTTAAGAATACTAATTAGATTAGGAGTCCTATTAACGAAGAGACGTGTCTTTTAGGAATCCTAATCAGATTAGGATTTCCAGATTAGGGATTAGGAGTCTCATTAATGAGAAGATGTGTCTTTTAAGAATCCTAATTAAGATTAGGAGTCCCATTAATGAGAAGACGTGTCTTTTAGGAATCCAAATCAGATTAGGAGTCCCATTAACGAGGAGACATATCTTTTAGGAATCCTAATCAGATTAGGAGTCCCATTAATGAGGAAACGTGTCTTTTAGGAATCCTAATCAGATTATGAGTCCTATTAATGAGAAGATGTATCTTTTAGGAATCCTAATCAGATTAGGAGTTCTATTAATGAGAATATTCTTTTCTTTGAATAGGATATTTTCATTATAAATAGATGTTGTTGCTCTCATCCAAAAATAGACGACGCTTGCTGTCAACATTGGATTTGCAGAGAAACTCTGTGCACCAAAATATACGAGAGCCTTTTAGTGAGATTATTCCTGAACTGATCTAGAAGAGTTCTAGAGAGTGCTAGCACACCGAGTCCCATTGTGAAGTGGTCATTCGTGTGGATGCCGTAGAGGGAGTTGTGGTTTCGCAGTGCCTAAAGATCTGTCTCATCAAAATTTTTACTCATATAAGGTACGATTCTCGTTCCCTAATCAATTTAATTGAAACACATGGATCCTTATGGGGATTTAGGTTATTTTTCTGCTGCATATCTTTAGTATTAGACCCCTAAATTCCCAACACAAGGGTCGATGGGTAGAGGAGCTTCCCAGTGTGATCTGGGCTTACCATACGACCCCTAGGGCCCCGACGGGCGAGACCCTCTTCAGTCTCGCCTTCGGATCCGAAGCTGTTATCCCCGTCGAGATCGGACTGCCTAGTCCGCGCGTGGAGTCCTTCAACAAGGAAAACAATTTCGCACTGATAAGAGCCAACCTAGACTTTATCGTCGAGGCACATGACCAGGCGAGGCTACGTATAGTGACCTTTCGCCAACGGGCAGTTAAGTACTACGATGCCTGAGTTCGTCCCAAGATCTTTCACCATGGAGATATGGTCTTGAGAAAGGCTGAAGTATCCAAGCCTATAGAGGAGGGCAAACTGTCCCCCAACTGGAAGGGTCCTTATCGTGTCGCCGAGATACTACACCGAGGAGCAAATAGATTAGAGGAACTCGACGGACGACCCATTCCACGTACCTGGAACGTGGATAACCTCTGCCAATATTATCAATGATATATCCCCCAGAGGTACGAGTAATAAAAGGTTCCCTTCCAATGCCACAGCCTACTCTCCCTTGTATCTAAGGACCAGATCTCAAGAAAGGAGCTCATCGGCATCGTGGCCTACGGGACACAACTCTGTCCCGGCACGGAGGTGCCCCCGAGTCGGTTAAGACCCTAAAGGCTCTGTACCCGCCGAGTCATTCCTCGGACGGTACACAAACCCCCGAGGTGGTTCTAAAGGAGCTCGCCGGCATCGCGGCCCACAGAACACCACTCGGTCCCGGCACGGAGGTGCCCCCGTGTCGGTTAAGATCCTAAAGGCTCCATACCCGCCGAGTCGCCCTTCGAACGCACACAAACCCCCGAGATGGTTCTAAAGGAGCTCGCCGGCATCGCGGCCCACGGGACACCACTTGGCCCCGGTACGGAGGTGCCCCCGAGTTGGTTAAGACCCTAAAGGCTCCGTACCCATCGAGTCGCCCCTCGGGCAGCACATAAACCCCTGAGGTGACTCTAAAGGAGCTCGCCGGCATCGCGACCCATGGGACACCACTCAGCCCTGGCACGGAGGTGTCCTCGAGTCGGTTAAGACCATAAAGGCTCCGTACTCGCTGAGTCACCCCTCGGGCGGCACACAAACCCTCAAGGTGGTTCTAAAGGAACTCGCCGGCATCGCGGCCCACGGGACACCACTTGGCCTCGGCACGGAGGTGCCCTCGAGTCGGTTAAGACCCTAAAGGCTCCGTACCCATCGAGTCGCCCCTCGGACGGCACACAAACCCCCAAGGTGATTCTAAAGGAGCTCGCCAGCATCGTGGCCCATGGGACACCACTCGGCCCCGGCACGGAGGTGCCCCCCGGGTCGGTTAAGACCCTAAAGGCTTCGTACCCACCGAATCATCCCCTCGGACGGCACACAAACCCCTGAGGTGGTTCTAAAGGAGCTTGCCGACATCGCGGCCAATGGGACACTACTCGGCCCCGGCACGGAGGTGCCCCCAAGTCGGTTAAGACCCTAAAGGCTCTATACCCGCTGAGTCACCCCTCGGGCAGCACACAAACCCCCGAGGCGGTTCTAAAGAGCTCGCCGGTATTGCGGCCCATGGGACACCACTCGGCCCCGATACGGAGGTGCTCCCGAGTCAGTTAAGACCCTAAAGGCCTCGTACCCGCCGAGTCGCCCCTTGGGCGGCGCGCAAAACCCCGGGATGGTTCAAAAAGACTTCGCCAACACCGTAGCCAACAGAGAACTGCCCGGCCTCGGCACGAAGTTGCTCCTGGATCATTCTATGTCCTTAGAAGATCTGTGCACGGATGAATCTCCCCTCAAATAGCATGCAACAACCCAAGGCATCTCAAGCAGCCTTCTGCACGGCTAGCTTATTTCTCAAAGATGCATTCAAACATCGGTGAAACTAAGACTACGATTCGACCACGGCATCGTTAACATGCACAATGCTCATAAATAGGAAACATCTCCGAAAGAAGAACCCTGTTCATTAACAGGTACAGGGCCCGGCTTATCGTTAGTCGTAAAAGAAAATATTTGATCAAAACAAAAGGAAGAGACAAATGAGACAGGGCACAAAAACATTTTCGCAAAACCTCTTCTTCATTAATAATGGGGGTAAAGTACAAAATTCATCCCGAGGCCGGTTATAAAAAAAAAAGAGAGAGAAAGAACAACCCTTTAGGGCTCACTCGGGCCCGGCTCTCCCTCATCCTCCTCCTCCTCCGCCAGCCCCTCGTCAGGTTCCCCGGGCTGGATCCCCTCGAGCTCGGAGCTGCTGATTTTGAGAGCCGCGGACACTTTGGCCTTGCACATGTCGAAGCCCTTAACGTAAGCATCAAGGCTGGCCTCAATGACTTCCTTCTCGAACTCTGGTGAAGACTTGTAGCTGGTGATGGCCTGCTGCGCCCCGGCCCCGGACTGCTATGCCCTGGCTTCGGACTCCTTGGCTCGTGCCTCAGCCTGCTATACCCTGGTCTCAGCCTCCTTGGCTCGTGCCTCGGCCTTCCAAGCTCGGCCCTCGGCCTCTTCGGCACGTGTGCTGGTCTCACTCTCTGTGACGTAATAAATGTTTGCGCGTCCGCGAGGCGATAAATGTTTGCGCGTCCACGAGGCGATAAATGTTTGCGCGTCCGTGAGGCGATAAATATTTGCGCGTCCGCGAGGTTGGCCAGGCCTTTGCACGTATATATTTTTAAATTAGAAATCAACTAAAAAAAGTAAGTAAACCTTAAATTTTTAAGTTTCTTTCAAAAAAGGATTAATTTATCATATAAGCCTTATTCATCTTTCAATAAAAACCATTCCATAAGATCGGTGACGATGTCTTTAATGCACTTACGATGGTTGCTTCTTTTGCCTCCTAAGCAAGGCATTACCTATCAAAAGATGATATATACCAGCAAGTAGATTTTCTCTTTTTTAAAAGAAAAAGGGAAAGGCATCCATCAAAACAAAAAAATAATGGACACAATTTTTAAATGGGGAAAGGAGGGGGAGCTTGGATGGTTACTTGCATGAGAACACATGGAAGCCACAGGACTTCAAAATAATCCAAATGTTTGGCTACATAAGATTAAAGAGCCTAACAATATTTTAGAATATTATACGCTGTGACTGAACTAAAACAACATCAAAAAAAAAATCATTAGAAGTTTCACAAAGAAACAGCTTGCCTTCACAATTAACTCATCAGAATATAATTTTGGAACAGTATATCTGAACTTAAAACAATTCTTGTAGTGGCAGGAGTTATATATTTCGGAAATAATAATTATTGATGGGAAATGTTTAAACCAATCAACATCTACATAAATGGAAAGAAAAGAGGCTATTAGGTTTTTATCTCCAATAAACAGCACAATATACTTAATATGGAACAATCCAGAACAAAACAAAAATATACCTCCAATTAACAGCATATTCTATATTCCAAAATGAAACAAGATATCAAACTACGGATACCAAAGATATCCCTTGCTGTTGAATCGAAGGTTCGCACTAACTGTATCCATTGCTCATAGTCAATTGGCCTTGGATGCAAAATGGTATAAACATCAAGAAGCAATGCCTCAAGAGATGGAGTAAATGTAGGATCAAATGAAATCCTTTTTAGCTCCTTTGACTCCAAAATTGCTGCATTCTTGCACTGGTCTAAAAGAAGAAGAAAAAGAAAATTAAAACAATAAGGCATAGGATACCACTTCGTAAAACTTTCAAAACCAAAGTAGATAAACAAGTTACAGTTAATCATCTCAATCCTTTTAAGATTTTATGGACAACTTGTTGAGCCTCCTAAAGGGATAAATAATCTTCCTATACATATATTCCTTACAAAAAATTGTATGGTAATAATCTTTTTCAAGGCAAACAGAATTATATAGACATTTTAATTAAGGAATGGCAGGGTCTTGTCTTCAGCAACTCCTTTCGTACACTAATTATCCAAAATCCGAGCATGTGTCATAACGGGAGTGGGAACAGCAATTGAAACAGGCCGACACCACATAGCATCAATCCCTGCCAGCCAGCCCCTATGTTTTGGATCTAGAAGGCATTAAGTGAAACAGAATACTACAACCAAATGAACCTTACACATTTTACCACCATACATGATGCCTAGATTTATGCATGAAACATTGGCAGTCTTGCATTACTTGAACAATAGCATGGTTCGTAATATTTCCATAGCATGGTTCATATTATTTCCCCCTTCTCTTGAAAACATAAAACTTCATGGCATCTTTCATCAGCGATATCTCACAGTACAATTTATCTCAGCCAATTATGTTTTCCGTGTATGTTTTGCAATGCATTTCTAAAATGCAAACTAACACAATAATGTTTTCTACTCTGGACTGGCTTAGCACAACCATGACCAGCTCATCAATTTCAATATTGTCCACTTTACCTACCATATTCAAGACCAAAACCTAAGACTTTGGCATCATGCTGAACTTTGAGTCCTTCCATGCTTTCTTATCACAAAGAGACATGGTAACCTTGGGAAATGGGTCTCTCTTGAAGCCAAATAAGAAGGGAAAATGTCTCCAGAGTTTCTACATGAAGCCATGTGAATTTCTTGCCTTTCATATGTACCATTATTATCAATAAACAGAGCTCTTCATATTTAACCACGGGGAAAAAGGCAGATGACACATAAACTTAAAGGTTACATTGACATTAAACAAATAAATGCCAAAAAAAGACAGAAAAAAACAAGCACAAGATTGCTAAAGATACATGATATGCTAACTGCAATTCGAACTTAAGAAGATTATAAACCTAAGGCCAATATTGTCACATCACTCATTAATGTCAATCAAGTGATGTTTTCAAAATCAATCAACAACGCAAAGAAAATATATGTTTGTGATAGTCTACCTTTATGGCCTAATGTCATGGTGCAGAACCTGCAAAAAAGATGAAAGAAAGCCTATTAATTAGCATATTACCAAGTAGGCTTATATTAGCATATAAATCAGTTTACTATTGGCATCAGAAGGTGATGAATCACTCTCAAAAAGCACCTCAATGCATCCAAAAAAGAAGAAAAATGATTTTCATTTGGATCATAAGAATAAAAATGTCTTCACACAAGAAACATCACCATAGCTTTAATCAGCAAACCATGTCCTAACTATCTGCGATTAGAGTCCCCCATTCATGACATATAAAAACATATTATAAGAACTTCAGGAATTTTTGCTTCCTACTACAAGAAAGTATTCAAAGCTAAGCAACTGTTCATATGAAAAACATAAACAGTACATATATGACACTCTTTATTACCAACATTTAATTGGTTAAGCTCAAATTAGCTCCTTTAAGTCTTTCTCCAAAAATAAATAGATAAATGAATGAATAAAAAAGTAAACAAATACTAGACCAAAGACTCAAAATACCAAATAAATACACATAATCTATGTTCTTCATATGCTAGATGTTGGAAAATTATTAAAATGGAGAGCAGCCATGTTTCCATTTTTAACATTTCAAGGAATCAACTTTTAACATTTTTTTGTTCTTACTGACCAAAACCAATGGTGATCCAGAAAGAGAGAAAAGTTGTATATAAAATTCAAAACACAACAACTTATCTTGAGCAATCGAATTATATTTGCCTGTCTACCACTGGAAAGCAAGAATAAAACCATTACAAGGAAAACAGAATGATAGGAAACTACAAACGGGATTCTAGACAAAAAGCAATGCTTGATAGGATACCTCCAATGGTAATTTTTGATCCACGAAAAATAAAATGAAGATATTGCAAAGCACTACATAAACAAACGAGTCAAATACTACAAACAAAATACGCATCATTGTGAATTCGAGAAATAAAGATTCAATTTTTTTTTTTACAAAAAACCCTAGAATCGAAAGCATAATCGAACGACCAGACATACTGAAGCAGGAAAAAAAAAGTAAAACATCGGAAACATGCACCAAGCAAACCAAGAACAATCTGATTCCAAGAAACGACCCCACCGGCCAACCCGGAAAAAAAAATCGAATATAGTAGACAGAAGCCAAGAAAGAGGAAGAAATGGATGCTTTAGGATTCGAAAAAAAGGACTGCACCTGCCTCAAGAGAGCTGGACAAGATTGGAACCCAACGAGAGGACCGGCGGTGGGTAGTGCTAGGGTTCTGGTGAGGACAACCGACGGCAGTGGAATGACTTGTCCACGTTCTCTTCGAAGCATCCAGGGTCCGGGCCCAAAACCCCGATGAGTCGGCTCGCCGTGGGCCTTGAGCACATGTTTGCCCTCCCGCGCTCTCATATTAATGATTATTTATGTATTTATTTATTTTACTTTAAATTATTATCATCACCAGCATATCATCATTTATTCATTTTAATTTATTATTTAAAATCCATTATATAATTTTTTTATTTAATTAAATTTTAAAATATTTTTTAAAATATAAAAATTTAAATTTGTAAATATAAATAAATAGACTAGCGAGCAACATATAGATGAAATATAAATGATAAAATTATAATATAATAGACGGAGTATCTTTGATTTTTTCACATAAAATTTGATATGTTAAAAAATAGAAAAAAATCAAACATAGCATAGCCTGAGATATTTTGCCATATATGATAAAGGTCTTTACAATTAGAATGCTAGTAAATTAAAGCTCATCTTCAAATAATGTTTGAATGCCAAATAGCATGCCAATGATGTAAAATATTTTTTTATCAACTTTAGGAGCTAGCATTATTTTTTGTTTATTTATTTTAAAAATAAATAAAATAAAAACATGTAACAAGATGTTTTGTTTTCTATTTTTAATTTTTAAATCATCATTTAAAATTTTAAATCATAATCAATTTTAATTTTATAAGCTCCGCACCTTTTTTACCTAAAATTCGGCCTAAGTTTTCACCTTCTCCTTCCATCATAAAGCACTCTACTACTATTAAAAGTTGATGGAAAAGTTTTTGTACACCACTCAAATGCAGAATGATCTTCACCGAACATAGTGATTCATCCGTGTATGAGCCCATATATATATATATATATATATATATATATATATATATATATATATATATATATATGTGTGATGCAAGATCCATGAGCGAGCTCCTCAATATGAGCATGGCGAATCACCGCGTCCAATACAAGCCATTCTACATCGAGGGCGGTGGATAAAGACTTTTTCAAAATTAATTGTAAAGCATATTTTGGACCTAGTAGCTTGCCCAGCATATCGACCCCAACATAATAATTTATTAACTTAGCACATCCATCCCAACATAAGAATTTATTAGCTTAGCACTAAAACTAAGCCCACGGGATATATATATATATATATATATATAAAGCCCAAACTAAATATCTGGTTGAGCATAAGAAAATTGAAAAATAGCCTAACCTATATATACACAAACACATTATAGAGTTGACCAAGGGTCAATGGCCTCATTTAATCCAATCCAAAAATTCATAGGTTTGGAATTCAAGTCTAGAATTGTATCGAAACATATCTTATCAAAAATAGAGGTCCATTGCCAGATTATGCTTGAAAATAAACATTGAGCCTAGCTACCATTGTGTAGCCTAGTACAAGTTTAGCTTGACCTGATTGCTTTAGTTAACACTCCCTCTCCCATTAGTCCTCATCTCCCACTCTATCCCTCATCATTGTCCCACATCTTTATTCTTATCGCATGTTTATTTTTTGCCTTCATTTCCATCATCAATTTGCTTTCTTCGGTATCACTTATTATTATTCAACTTTTTTATTTTTAAATTATATTTCTCTTAAAATGATCCTTCTATTACATTATTTTCTATCGCTATATAAAGTCACAATTATCAACATCCTCTTATTTTCTCAAGGGGAGGATTAGGTTAGCACCCCTCTACCATTTTCTAACATCATCCTCCCATTCCTATTTATTTCTCAAAACATTTACTTTCCCTCTTTATTTTACAATTCAAATTATTATTTTGGAAAAAAAAAGAACTCACTTTAAAAATATATCAATTTCTATGAAGTAAAGAGTGATTTTTCTTAAATAGTCCTATTACAACAGCCAAAATTTTTTTATTACAAACTAAGATTGTCATCTTAGTTATAACCCTTCTATTAGCAATCAAAATTGGATAAAAGTAATTATAATGCTGATAACTCTCTATCTCTTTTCATTTCTTTTCTTCAAAAATTCTATTTTCTTATTTCTTTTTTAAAAATAAAATCAATTGTACCAAAAATCATATTTTTATAGAAATTTCCATGTAACTAAATAAAAACTAAAAAGATTATATACTTGATCATACTTTTTAATTTCGATAATACTTATTTTCTCATATTTCGTAAGGTGTATCATGGTGTAAAGTTTAAACTATTCCTAGTTAATGCAATCAAACTCAAAGCATAACTTTTATATTATAATTACATTATTAAGAGCTATAATTAAAGGTACGTAATTTTTTTTAACGAATAATTTCACTCTACATTTTGGTATTATTATATATTAAGCTCTATATATTTATGTTTGCAAATTAAGTTAACAAATATCAACTATTTTGTATATCAAACCTTTAAGTAATCTTCTATCATGTAGCCTTTATTTGTGGTTATCCTAAACAAAGATAAAAAAATAAGTGCTTTATCCTTAGGTTAGTTGTCCTTAATTTCCTTATACATCTTGTTTATCATATAAGCCTTATTCATCTTTCAATAAAAACCATTCCATAAGATCGGTGACGATGTCTTTAATGCACTTATGATGGTTGCTTCTTTTTCCTTGTAAGTCCTAACGATGGTAAAGTCCTCATCTACTTTACATATTATTATTCGTAGCAGATCCATCTCATTATGTATGCATACATATTTCCATCTATTTAGGATTGGTCTAAAACTTTAAATTCTCCTCCAACAAATGAAAAAAAAAGGAGAGAAGGAGACAGTAAAATAAGAGGATGTGGATGGAACTAGTGAGAAGTTACTAAAAACCAGCACCGAGCATCCTTTGATTGAATTTCCCAGGCAAATTGCATCATATTGTCTTGTAACAGTAGCTGCAACTCTCAACTACCCTCACTGTAACCAACAGATGCCAGCCTAAGCCTCATCTTAATGAAGTACATACTGCAAGGTATACCATACCAACCGATGACAAGTATAGTCATGCGTGTGTACCACAATTTTTAAAAATTTGATTAAAAGATAATAGCCTCCAAAGCAAGGCATTACCTATCAAAAGATGATATATACCAGCAAGTAGATTTTATCTTTTTTAAAAGAAAAAGGGAAAGGCATCCATCAAAACAAAAAAATAATGGACACAATTTTTAAATGGGGAAAGGAGGGGGAGCTTGGATGGTTACTTGCATGAGAACACTTGGAAGCCACAGTACTTCAAAATAATCCAAATGTTTGGCTACATAAGATTAAAGAACCTAACAATATTTTAGAATATTATACACTATGACTGAACCAAAACAACATCAAAAAAATCATTAGAAGTTTCACAAAGAAACAGCTTGTCTTCACAATTAACTCATCATAATATAATTTTGGAACAGTATATCTGAACTTAAAACAATTCTCGTAGTGGCAGGAATTATATATTTTGGAAATAATAATTATTGATGGGAAATGTTTAAACCAATCAACATCTACATAAATGGAAAGAAAAGAGGCTATCAGGTTTTTATCTCCTATAAACAGCACAATATACTTAATATGGAACAATCCAGAACAAAACAAAAATATACCTCCAATTAACAGCATATTCTATATCTCAAAATAAAAGAAGATATCAAACTACGGATTACCAAAGATATTCCTTGCTGTTGAATCGAAGGTTCGGACTAACTGTATCCGTTGCTCATAGTCAATTGGCCTTGGATGCAAAAATGGTATAAACATCAAGAAGCAATGCCTCAAGAGATGGAGTAAATGTAGGATCAAATGAAATCCTTTTTAGCTCCTTTGACTCCAAAATTTCTGCATTCTTGCACAGGGCTAAAAGAAGAAGAAAAAGAAAATTAAAACAATAAGATATAGGATACTACTTCGTAAAACTTTCAAAACCAAAGTAGATAAACAAGTTACAGTTAATCATCTCAATCCTTTTAAGATTTCATGGACAACTTATTGAGCCTCCTAAAGGGATAAATAATCTTCCTATACATATATCCCTTACAAAAAATTGTATGGTAATAATCTTTTTCAAGGCAAACAGAATTATATAGACATTTTAATTAAGGAATGGCAGGGTCTTATCTTCAGCAACTCCTTTCCTATACTAATTATCCAAAATCCGAGCATGTGTCATAACAGGAGTGGGAACAGCAATTGAAACAGGCCGACACCACATGTTTTGGATCTAGAAGGCATTAAGTGAAACAGAATACTACAACCAAATGAACCTTACACGTTTTACCACCATACATGATGCCTAGATTTACCCATGAAACATTGGCAGTCTTGCATTACATGAACAATAGCATGGTTCGTAATATTTCCACAGCATTGTTCATAATATTTCCTCCTTCTCTTGAAAAAATAAAACTTCATGGCATCTTTCATCAGCGATATCTCACAGTACAATTTATCTCAGCCAATTATGTTTTCCGTGTATGTTTTGCAATGCATTTCTAAAATGCAAACTAACACAATAATGCTTTCTATTCTGGACTGGCTTAGCACAACCATGACCAGCTCATCAATTTCAATATTGTCCACTTTACCTACCATATTCAAGACCAAAACCTAAGACTTTGGCATCATGCTGAACTTTGAGTCCTTTCATGCTTTCTTATCACAAAGAGACATGGTAACCTTGGGAACTGGGCCTCTCTTGAAGCTAAATAAGAAGGGAAATTGTCTCAAGAGTTTCTACATGAAGCCATGTGAATTTCTTGCCTTTCATATGTACCATTATTATCAATAAACAGAGCTCTTCATATTTAACCACTGGGGAAAAAGGCAGATGACACATAAACTTAAAGGTTACATTGACATTAAACAAATAAATACCAAAAAAACACAAAGAAAAAAACAAGCACAAGATTGCTAAAGATACATGATGCTAAGTGCAATTCGAACTTAAGAAGATTATAAACCTAATGCCAATATTGTCACATCACTCATCAATGTCAATCAAGTGATGTTTCCAAAATCAATCAACAATGCAAAGCAAATATATGTTTGTGATAGTCTACCTTTATGGCCCAATGTCATGGTGCAGAACCCGCAGAAAAGATGAAAGAAAGCTTATTAATTAGCATATTACCAAGTAGGCTTATATTAGCATATAAATCAGTTTACTATTGGCATAAGAAGGTGATGAATCACTCTCAAAAAGCACCTCAATGCATCCAAAAGAGAAGAAAAATGATTTTCATTTGGATCATACAGAATAAAAATGTCTTCACACAAGAAACATCACCATAGCTTTAATCAGCAAACCATGTCCTAACTATCTGCAATTAGAGTCCACCATTCATGACATATAAAAACATATTATAAGAACTTCAAGAATTTTTGCTTCCTACTACAAGAAAGTATTCAAAGCTAAGCAACTGTTCATATGAAAAACATAAACAGTACATATATGACACTCTTTATTACCAACATTTAATTGGTTAAGCTCAAATTAGCTCCTTTAAGTCTTTCTCCAAAAATAAATAGATAAATGAATGAATAAAAAAGTAAACAAATACTAGACCAAAGACTCAAAATACCAAATAAATACACATAATCTATGTTCTTCATATGCCAGATGATGGAAAATTATTAAAATGGAGAGCAGCCATGTTTCCATTTTTAACATTTCAAGGAATCAATTTTTAACATTTTTTTGTTCTTACTGACCAAAACCAGTGGTGATCCAGAAAGAGAGAAAAGTTGTATATAAAATTCAAACACAACAACTTATCTTGAGCAATCAAATTATATTTGTCTGTCTACCACTGGAAAGCAAGAATAAAACCATTACAAGGAAAACAGAATGATAGGAAAACTACAAATGGGATTCTAGACAAAAACAATGCTTGATAGGATACCTCCAATGGTACTTTTGATCCACGAAAAATAAAATGAAGATATTGCAAAGTACTACATAAACAAACGAGTCAAATACTACAAACAAAATACGCATCATTGTGAATTCGAGAAATAAAGATTCAATTTTTTTTTTACAAAAAACCCTAGAATCGAAAGCATAATCGAACGACCAGACATACTGAAGCATGAAAAAAAAAGTAAAACATCGGAAACATGCACCAAGCAAACCAAGAACAATCTGATTCCAAGAAACGAACCCCCCCCCCCCCGGGCAACCCGGAAAAAAAAAATCGAATATAGTAGACAGAAGCCAAGAAAGAGGAAGAAATGGATGCTTTAGGATTCGAAGAAAAGGACTGCACCTGCCTCAAGAGAGCTGGACAAGATTGGAACCCAACGAGAGGACCGGCGGTGGGTAGTGCCAGGGTTCTGGCGAGGACAACCGACGGCAGTGGAATGACTGGTCCACGTTCTCTTCAAAGCGTCCGGGGTCCGGGGCCAAAACCCCGATGAGTTGGCTCGCCGCGGGCCTTGAGCACATGTTTGCCCTCCCGCGCTCTCATATTAATGATTATTTATGTATTTATTCATTTTACTTTAAATTATTATCATCACCAGCATATCATCATTTATTCATTTTAATTTATTATTTAAATCCGTTATATATTTTTTTATTTAATTAAATTTTAAAATATTTTTTAAAATATAAAAATTTTAAATTTGTAAATATAAATAAATAGACTAGCGAGCAACATATAGATGAAATATAAATGATAAAATTATAATATAATAGACGGAGTATCTGTGATTTTTTCACATAAAAATTTGATATGTTAAAAAATAGAAAAAAAAATCAAACATAGCATAGCCTGAGATATTTTGCCATATATGATAAAGGTCTTTACAATTAGAATGCTAGTAAATTAAAGCTCGTCTTCAAATAATGTTTGAATGCCAAATAGCATGCCAATGATGTAAAATATTTTTTTATCAACTTTAGGAGCTGGCATTATTTTTTGTTTATTTATTTTAAAATAAATAAAATAAAAACATGTAACAAGATGTTTTGTTTTCTGTTTTTAATTTTTAAATCATTATTTAAAATTTTAAATCATAATCAATTTTAATTTTATAAGCTCTGCACCTTTTTTACCTAAAATTCGGCCTAAGTTTTCACCTTCTCCTTCCATCATAAAGCACTCTACTACTATTAAAAGTTGATGGAAAAGTTTTTGTACACCACTCAAATGCAGAATGATCTTCATCGAACATAGTGATTCACCCGCGTATGAGCCTATATATATATATATATATATATATATATATATATATATATATATATATATATGTGTGTGTGTGTGTGTGTGTGTGGTGCAGGATCCATGAGCGAGCTCCTCAATATGAGCATGGCGAATCACCGCGCCCAATACAGGCCATTCTACATCGAGGGCGGTGGATAAAGACTTTTTCAAAATTGATTGTAAAGCATATTTTGGACCTAGTAGCTTGCCCAACATATCCACCCCAACATAATAATTTATTAACTTAGCACATCCATCCCAACATAAGAATTTATTAGCTTAGCACTAAAACTAAGCCCACGGGATATATATATATATATATATATATATATATATATATATAAAGCCCAAACTAAATATCTGGTTGAGCATAAGAAAATTGAAAAATAGCCTAACCTATATATACACAAACACATTATAGGGTTGACCAAGGGTCAATGGCCTCATTTAATCCAATCCAAAAATTCATAGGTTTGGAATTCAAGTCTAGAATTGTATCGAAACATATCTTTTCAAAAATAGAGGTCCATTGCCATATTATGCTTGAAAATAAATATTGAGCCTAGCTACCATTGTGTAGCCTAGTACAAGTTTAGCTCGACTTGATTGCTTTAGTTAACACTCCCTCTCCCATTAGTCCTCATCTCCCACTCTATCCCTCATCATTGTCCCACATCTTTATTCTTATCGCATGTTTATTTTTTGCCTTCATTTCCATCATCAATTTGCTTTCTTCGGTATCACTTATTATTATTCACTTTTTTATTTTTAAATTATATTTCTCTTAAAATGATCCTTCTATTACATTATTTTCTATCGCTATATAAAGTCACAATTATCAACATCCTCTTATTTTCTCGAGGGGAGGATTAGGTTAGCACCCCTCTACCATTTTCTAACATCATCCTCCCATTCCTATTTATTTCTCAAAACATTTAATTTCCCTCTTTATTTTACAATTCAAATTATTATTTTGGGAAAAAAAAGAACTCTCTTTAAAAATATATCAATTTCTATGAAGTAAAGAGTGATTTTCTTAAATAGTCCTATTACCACAGCCAAATTTTTTTTATTACAAACTAAGATTGTCATCTTAGTTATAACCCTTCTATTTAGCAATCAAAATTGGATAAAAGTAATTATAATGCTGATAACTCTCTATCTCTTTTCATTTCTTTTCTTCAAAAATTCTATTTTCTTATTTCTTTTTTAAAAATAAAATCAATTGTACCAAAAATCATATTTTTATAGAAATTTCCATGTAACTAAATAAAAACTAAAAAGATTATATACTTGATCATACTTTTTAATTTCGATAATACTTATTTTCTCATATTTCGTAAGGTGTATCATGGTGTAAAGTTTAAACTATTCCTAGTTAATGCAATCAAATTCAAAGCATAACTTTTATATTATAATTACATTATTAAGAGCCATAATTAAAGGTACGTGATTTTTTTTAACGAATTATTTCACTCTACATTTTGGTATTATTATATATTAAGCTCTATATATTTATGTTTGCAAATTAAGTTAACAAATATCAACTATTTTGTATATCAAACCTTTAAGTAATCTTCTATCATGTAGCCTTTATTTGTGGTTATCCTAAACAAAGATAAAAAAATAAGTGCTTTATCCTTAGGTTAGTTGTCCTTAATTTTCTTATACATCTTGTTTATCATATAAGCCTTATTCATCTTTCAATAAAAACCATTCCATAAGATCGGTAAGATCGGTGACGATGTCTTTAATGCACTTATGATGGTTGCTTCTTTTGCCTTGTAAGTCCTAATGATGGTAAAGTCCTCATCTACTTTACATAAAATTATTCGTAGCAGATCCATCTCATTATGTATGCATACATATTTCCATCTATTTAGGGTTGGTCTAAAACTTTAAATTCTCCTCCAACAAATGGAAAAAAAAGGAGAGAAGGAGACAGTAAAATAAGAGGATGTGGATGGAACTAGTGAGAAGTTACTAAAAACCAGCACCAAGCATCCTTTGATTGAATTTCCCAGGCAAATTGCATCATATTGTCTTGTAACAGTAGCTGCAACTCTCAACTACCCTCACTATAACCAACAGATGCCAGCCTAAGCCTCATCTTAATGAAGTACATACTGCAAGGTGTACCATACCAACCGATGACAAGTATAGTCATGCGTGTGTACCACAATTTTTAAAAATTTGATTAAAAGATAATAGCCTCCAAAGCAAGGCATTACCTATCAAAAGATGATATATACCAGCAAGTAGATTTTATCTTTTTTAAAAGAAAAAGGGAAAGGCATCCATCAAAACAAAAAAATAGTGGACACAATTTTTAAATGGGGAAAGGAGGGGAGCTTGGATGGTTACTTGCATGAGAACACTTGGAAGCCACGGTACTTCAAAATAATCCAAATGTTTGGCTACATAAGATTAAAGAACCTAACAATATTTTAGAATATTATACACTATGACTGAACTAAAACAACATCAAAAAAATCATTAGAAGTTTCACAAAGAAACAGCTTGTCTTCACAATTAACTCATCATAATATAATTTTGGAACAGTATATCTGAACTTAAAACAATTCTCGTAGTGGCAGGAATTATATATTTTGGAAATAATAATTATTGATGGGAAATGTTTAAACCAATCAACATCTACATAAATGGAAAGAAAAGAGGCTATCAGGTTTTTATCTCCTATAAACAGCACAATATACTTAATATGGAACAATCCAGAACAAAACAAAAATATACCTCCAATTAACAGCATATTCTATATCCCAAAATGAAACAAGATATCAAACTACGGATTACCAAAGATATCCCTTGCTGTTGAATCGAAGGTTCGGACTAACTGTATCCGTTGCTCATAGTCAATTGGCCTTGGATGCAAAAATGGTATAAACATCAAGAAGCAATGCCTCAAGAGATGGAGTAAATGTAGGATCAAATGAAATCCTTTTTAGCTCCTTTGACTCCAAAATTGCTGCATTCTTGCACAGGGCTAAAAGAAGAAGAAAAAGAAAATTAAAACAATAAGATATAGGATACTACTTCGTAAAACTTTCAAAACCAAAGTAGATAAACAAGTTACAGTTAATCATCTCAATCCTTTTAAGATTTCATGGACAACTTATTGAGCCTCCTAAAGGGATAAATAATCTTCCTATACATATATCCCTTACAAAAAATTGTATGGTAATAATCTTTTTCAAGGCAAACAGAATTATATAGACATTTTAATTAAGGAATGGCAGGGTTTTGTCTTCAGCAACTCCTTTCCTACACTAATTATCCAAAATCCGAGCATGTGTCATAACAGGAGTGGGAACAGCAATTGAAACAGGCCGACACCACATGTTTTGGATCTAGAAGGCATTAAGTGAAACAGAATACTACAACCAAATGAACCTTACACGTTTTACCACCATACATGATGCCTAGATTTACCCATGAAACATTGGCAGTCTTGCATTACATGAACAATAGCATGGTTCTTAATATTTCCATAGCATGGTTCATAATATTTCCCCCTTCTCTTGAAAAAATAAAACTTCATGGCATCTTTCATCAGCGATATCTCACAGTACAATTTATCTCAGCCAATTATGTTTTCCGTGTATGTTTGCAATGCATTTCTAAAATGCAAACTAACACAATAATGCTTTCTATTCTGGACTGGCTTAGCACAACCATGACCAGCTTATCAATTTCAATATTGTCCACTTTACCTACCATATTCAAGACCAAAACCTAAGACTTTGGCATCATGCTGAACTTTGAGTCCTTCCATGCTTTCTTATCACAAAGAGACATGGTAACCTTGGGAACTGGGCCTCTCTTGAAGCCAAATAAGAAGGGAAAATGTCTCAAGAGTTTCTACATGAAGCCATGTGAATTTCTTGCCTTTCATATGTACCATTATTATCAATAAACAGAGCTCTTCATATTTAACCACTGGGGAAAAAGGCAGATGACACATAAACTTAAAGGTTACATTGACATTAAACAAATAAATGCCAAAAAAAGACAAAGCAAAAAACAAGCACAAGATTGCTAAAGATACATGATGCTAACTGCAATTCGAACTTAAGAAGATTATAAACCTAAGGCCAATATTGTCACATCACTCATCAATGTCAATCAAGTGATGTTTCCAAAATCAATCAACAATGCAAAGCAAATATATGTTTGTGATAGTCTACCTTTATGGCCCAATGTCATGGTGCAGAACCCGCAGAAAAGATGAAAGAAAGCTTATTAATTAGCATATTACCAAGTAGGCTTATATTAGCATATAAATCAGTTTAACATTGGCATAAGAAGGTGATGAATCACTCTCAAAAATCACCTCAATGCATCCAAAAAAAAGAAAAATGATTTTCATTTGGTTCATACAGAATAAAAATGTCTTCACACAAGAAACATCACCATAGCTTTAATCAGCAAACCATGTCCTAACTATCTGCAATTAGAGTCCACCATTCATGACATATAAAAACATATTATAAGAACTTCAGGAATTTTTGCTTCCTACTACAAGAAAGTATTCAAAGCTAAGCAACTGTTCATATGAAAAACATAAACAGTACATATATGACACTCTTTATTACCAACATTTAATTGGTTAAGCTCAAATTAGCTCCTTTAAGTCTTTCTCCAAAAATAAATAGATAAATGAATGAATAAAAAAGTAAACAAATACTAGACCAGAGACTCAAAATACCAAATAAATACACATAATCTATGTTCTTCATATGCCAGATGTTGGAAAATTATTAAAATGGAGAGCAGCCATGTTTCCATTTTTAACATTTCAGGAAATCAATTTTTAACATTTTTTTGTTCTTACTGACCAAAACCAGTGGTAATCCAGAAAGAGAGAAAAGCTGTATATAAAATTCAAAACACAACAACTTACCTTGAGCAATCGAATTATATTTGCCTGTCTACCACTGGAAAGCAAGAATAAAACCATTACAAGGAAAACAGAATGATAGGAAAACTACAAACGGGATTCTAGACAAAAAGCAATGCTTGATAGGATACCTCCGATGGTAATTTTTTATCCATGAAAAATAAAATGAAGATATTGCAAAGCACTACATAAACAAACGAGTCAAATACTACAAACAAAATACGCATCGTTGTGAATTTGAGAAATAAATATTTTTTTTTTCAAAAAACCCTAGAATTGAAAGCGTAATCGAATGACCAGACATATTGAAGCAGGAAAAAAAAAGTAAAATATCGGAAACATGCACCAAGCAAACCAAGAACAATCCGATTCCAAGAAACGACCCCCCGGCCAACCCGGAAAAAAAAAATCGAATATAGTAGACAGAAGTCAAGAAAGAGGAAGAAATGGATGCTTTAGGATTCGAAGAGAAGGACTGCACCTGCCTCAAGAGAGCTGGACAAGATTGGAACCCAACGAGAGGACCGGCGGTGGGTAGTGCCAGGTTCTGGCGAGGACAACCGACGGCAGTGGAATGACTGGTCCACATTCTCTTCAAAGCGTCCGGGTCCGGGGCCAAAACCCCAATGAGTCGGCTCGCCGCGGGCCTTGAGCACATGTGTGCCCTCCAGCGCTCTCATATTAATGATTATTTATTTATTTATTCATTTTACTTTAAATTATTATCATCACCAGCATATCATCATTTATTCATTTTAATTTATTAATTAAAATCTGTTATATAATTACTTTTAGTTAACTAAATTTTAAAATATTTTTTAAAATATAAAAATTTTTAATTTGTAAATATAAATAAATAAACTTGCGAGCAGCATATAGATGAAATATGAATGGTAAAATTATATATAATAGACCGAGTATCTGAGATTTTTTTACATAAAAATTTGATACATTAAAAAACAAAAAACAAAACAAACATAGCATAGCCTGAGATATTTTGCCATATATGATAAAAGGTCTTTACAACTAGAATGCTAGTAAATTAAAGCTTGTCTTCTAATAATGTTTGAATGCCAAATAGCATGTCAATTATATAAAATATTTTTTTATCAACTTTAGGAGCTGGCATTATTTTTTGTTTATTTATTTTAAAAATAAATAAAATAAAAACATGTAACAAGATGTTTGTTTTCTGTTTTTAATTTTTAAATCATCATTTAAAATTTTAAATCATAATCAATTTTAATTTTATAAGCTTCGCTCATTTTTTTTTTTAACCTAAAACCCTGCCTAAGTTTTCACCTTTTCTTTCCATCATAAAGCACTCTACTACTGTTAAAAATCGATGGAAAAGTTTTTGTACACCACTCAAATGTAAAATGATCTGCACCGAATATAGTGATTTACCCACGTATGAGCCCGTACATATGTGATGCAGGATCCATGAGCAAGCCCCTCGGCATGAGCGCGGTGAATCACCGCACGGTGAATCACCGCGCCCAATACAGGCCATTTTACATCGAAGGCGGTATATAAAGACTTTTTCAAAGTTGATTGTAAAGCATATTTTGGACCTAGTAGCTTGCCCAGCATATCCACCCAAATATAATAATTTATTAACTTAGCACATCCATCCCAACATAAGAATTTATTAGCTTAGCACTAAAACTAAGCCTACGGGACGAGCCTATATATATATAGCACAAACTAAATACCTGGTTGAGCAAATGAAAATTGAAAATAGCCTAACCTATATATACACAAACACATTATAGGGTTGACCAAGGGTCAATGGCCTCATTTAATCCAATCCAAAAATTCATAGCTTTGGAATTCAAGTCTATAATTGTATCAGAACATATATTATCAAAAATTATGACATCCTAAGGACACTTTAGTTTTAAACCTAAGAGACACATGTTCAGAAAAGGAGTCTATACCCAAATTCTAAAAAAAATGGTCTGACGTGTATTAATACCTTTTCAATTTTTTTAAAAAATTTATATGTATAGACACGTTTTTTGAATGGGTATCGTAATTTTATAACTAAGATTTCATAAGTTTAAATCTGGGTGTCGTAAGTTTTTATTACTTTCCTATATATCGATATTGTAAGTTTTTTTTGCTTTCTTAATGGTGTCTTAATTTTGACGTGTATTAATACATATTCAACTTTTTTTTGAAATTTATGCATAGATATTTTCTGAAAGAGTGTATAATTATGATGTCGTAAGTTTACAACTTGATGTCGTCATTTTTTTTCTTTCTAAACAAGTGTTTAATTTTATAACAACTTAAAACTGGGTATGGTAAAATTTTTTTCTTAGAAGATCATAAAGCTATCTTAATATTTTTTAATAAGTATCATATGTATATAAATCAATAAAAAAAGAATGATACAGTCTCATAAAATTTGCTACATCGAATGCGGTAAAATTTGAATGCGATGCACATAGCCTTTTCCGTCCAAGGTTTCATCAGCAGGGCAACTAGGTGAATGATTGTATAACGTAGCCGTCCACATCAACCGACATTGACGCTGTCACATGCCATGGGAATAGCCCATGGTTAGGATTGGGACTCGACCAAAGTGGCATGTAATTTGCTGGATCCAAAGTAAAGCTGGAGTTAACCAGGTAAAGGCTTCCTAGTCCTACCTAAACTGAAGTCATTTGATTTCCAGCTCACACGAAGAGTGATGCTTGCATTTGATGAGACTATTGCTTCCACGTAATTGATCCCCATGGGCAAGCCGCAAGCTTAGGAGAATGATGGGATGATTTCATGATAGAAAGATTTTTCTGGCGATAATTTTCAATGTCTAACTTCAATTTAAACTTTCGGGCAGAATTATTTTGATAATAAATTTGCCGAAGGTAATCCCATATTTCCTTAACAGTAGTGAACCTACAAAGATTATTGACCATATGAGGTTCAACAGAGCTGAGTAGCCAGGAAGCAATTTTAGCATCCTTGCTTTCCCATAAACTAAGCTCCTTAGAATCAGTTAGAGCCTTAGAAGACCCATCCAAATGATCCCATAACTCCTTCCCTTTCACAAACATCCTGAACTGGAATTCCCAACTGGTGTAGTTCTTGCTATTAAGGTGAATAATAGAATTTTCTCAGACATAATAAAAAAATTGACAGAGCAGAGAAATCACAACAGTTACTCTTCAGAATCTATCGACAGCTACCAAGCAACAGAAAAAATAAGATCCGACAGTCACCATACCAAGCAACAGAAAAAATAAGATCCGACAGTCACCAAGAAACCCTCAAGAAATCAAGAATTCAAACAAGCCAAGAGAAAACTACGAAAATAATTTGTGGCTCTGATACCATGTCAAATTTAGGTTTTGTTCTCAATACCCTTCTTGTGAGGGTTGCTCACTTTATATAAAAGTTGTCGGGCTAATTACAAGGCTAAAAATCAGCCATTACATAAGATACACATGATTATGTAAGGTAAGAATAAATGTCTACCAATTCTATGCATATATACAATATACTCTACCTTATGGCAATGATGCTGATTTTCTGCCTAAACAATTCTCCCCTTGATGCGCCCTTAGTTAGTCAATTTGAAATTCAAAATTTAAATTCAAAACTTCGGCTTAACTTGTCCTTTGGCTCGTCAAATTAGTCATGAAATCTGTCATTTTTGCATATCAAATTAGCCTTGGAATCTGCCATTTTGAGCACCAAATCAGCTTTGAATCTACCATTTCTGCTCCCTTGACTAGCTGTTAATTCTACTAATAGTTGGAATTGCCACACGAAGTGGCGATTCCCACTATATTTGAAATCGTCACACGGTGTGGTGATTTCATTTGGCTGAAATCGCCACACCATGTGGCGATTTCTGCTCGGTCCCTATCAGCAACCCAGCTGACGGGGCCGAGCCTGAGGGGATGAAGTGGCAGGGGAAAACGTCATTTCAAATGGTATTTTTTCCTTTAACACCATTTCGATAAAACCTTTGGATCCCATCCCTTTCGTTTAAAAATGGTGCCTTTTGACACCGGTTTGAAAAACGACTCTTCTTAATGGTGTTTTAATTTTGACATAACGTGTATTAATACTCATTCAGCTTTTTTTTGAATTTATGTATAGACGTTTTTTGAAAAAGTGTATAATTATGATGTCATAAGTTTACAACTTGGTATCGTTATTTTTTTTTCTTTCTAAACAAGTATATTTATTTTATAACAACTTAAAACTGGGTGTCATAAATTTTTTATAGGATATCATAGAGCTGTCTTAATATTTTTTAATAAATACCGTATGTATATAAACTAATAAAAAGGAATGGTACGGTTTTCATAAAATTTGCTAAATGTAGTAAAATTTGCTACACCGAATTGGATGTACAAAGCCTTTTCCGTCCAAGGTTTCGTCACAGGGCAACTAGGTGAATGATTGTATAACGTAGCCGTCCACATCAACCGACATTGACGCTGTCACATGCCATGGGAATAGCCCATGGTTAGGATTTGGACTCGACCCAAGTGGCATGTAATTTGCTGGATACAAAGTAAAGCTGGAGTTAACCAGGTAGAGGCATCCTAGTCCTACCTAAACTGAAGTCATTTGATTTCCAGCTCACACGAAGAGTGATGCTTGCATTTGATGAGACTATTGCTTCCACGTAATTGATCCCCATGGGCAAGCCGCAAGCTTAGGAGAATGATGGGATGATTTCATGATCGATTGAGGCGAGCCGGTTAACCCCAAGTCCTTTTTTTTTTAAACCGGTATCAAACGATACCGATTTTACGATTTTAACGTAAAAGATAAAAATTTTACTTTAAAAAAACATCATTTGATATAGTATTTTTAAAAATTAAATAATATTATTTTAAATAATATTTTTAAAAATATAATTTTAAATATATATATATATATATAACCTTATTTACATAAAATTTTTATCTTTCACGCTAAAACCTTAAAACCGGTGTCAAATGACACAGGTTTCAAAAAAGGGCTCCCCGTAGCAAAAAAAAAAAAAAAGACACCGGTTTCAAAAAAGGCTCCCGTCAAAAAAAGACAAAACCCGTAGCCCACCTAAAATGCAAATCCTGTAGGATGAGCGAAGCCCACCCCGATTGATCTTCGTATCACTGCCCCACGCCGAATCCCAAATATCCGAGGTCGAGGACGTGGGCTACGATGGCGACGGTGGGAGGCGAATCTGGAAGTCCGGCGGAGGTCCAGAAGGAGGCGAATCTGGCGATGATTGAGCTCTCGAACATGATCGCCGTTCCCATGTCCCTCCTCGCCGTCGTCCGCCTCAACGTCCCCGCCGCCATCTGGCAGTCTGGAGCCAACTCCCCCCTCTCCGCTGCCGAGATCCTCCCCCTCCTCCGCCCCCCGCCGCCCCTCTCGGCCGATCCCGCCGGCCTCCAGCGCCTCCTGCGCCTCCTCTCCAGCCACGGCGTCTTCGTCGAGCACCTCTCCCCTTCAGGCGTCCACCGCTTCTCCCTCACCCCCGTCGGCCAGACCCTCGTCCCCGCCGCCTCCTCCGACGGACCTTCCTACGCAGCGTACGTGCTGCAGCACCATCAGGAGGCGCTGGTGCGGGCGTGGCCGCTGCTCCACGAGGCGGTGCTGGACCCGGCCGGGCCAGAGCCGTTCGCGCGGGCCAACGGTGGGACACCGGCGTACGCCTACTACGGCGGTGACGGCGAGGCGAACGAGCTCATGCAGCGGGCCCTGTGGGGGATCTCCAAGCCTTTCATGGACGCGCTCCTCGACAGCCACACCGCCGTCTTCGCCGGCGTCGGCACCCTCGTTGACGTCGGCGGAAGCTCCGGCGACTGCCTCTGGGCCATCATGCAGCGCGTCCCCACCATCCGGCGCGGAGTCAACTTCGACTTCCGGAGGTGGTCGCCAAGGCGCTCGACTTCCTCGGTGAGTCGCAAATCCGTCGGCGCATTCTAGTGGCGTCTGCCTTCTCATGCTAACGTGCACCTATCGAATTCAAATAATAGCATCCGCACAAATCACACAGACATCCGTGCGTGGTAAGCAGCCTTGGTAGTCAAGGTGTGTGGCTGCCATGCTGAGACGTGCGCGGAGTCGGGCCAGCTTTGCACGGCTTGTAAGGAAACCATAACCATGGTAGATTTTTGAATATTATTGGCACGTAAATTAGGCCGAGCGTTGAGGAGACTGAGGGCGTTGTCCCAGCGTAGGATGCGCGCCAGTTACTTTACATGCTCATGTGAACATTGCTGCATAAAATCGAACAGATGAAAAACATCAAATCTTGTGGCCGGTCCAGTCCGCATCTGCCCTGTCCCATGTCACCGGCACTGCGTGGTAGAAAAAATTATTAAAATCAATGAAGAATATGAGGCGCGTGATTCTGTTATGGCCCGATATTTGAGCAAGGTTCAGCTCTTGATCTTTTCATTAGCTTATTTCAGCATCAGCTACATTTCTCGGAGCGAGAACGCTAAGACCAACACCCTTTCCCGTCTGGCTACCTTTACCGACAGCAGATACCTACATCGAACACCTAGAAAGGCCCAGCATAGAAAACAACGAGGAAGTCTTTCCGCTCACCTAAGAGCCGACATGGATGGATGCCTACGTCCGCTATCTCACTGATGGCACCCTCCCCGATGATCGCAACGAAGCCAGGCTACTCAAGTGGAGGGCCTTCAAATTTGTCCTCGTAGACGGACATCTATATAGAAGGTCGTTCTCCTATCCGGTGCTCAAATGCGTGGGACCCGCCGACGCCGACTACATCCTTAGAAAAATCCACGAAAGCATTTGTGGAAATCACCTGGGGGCAGGTCCCTAGCCCAGAAGGCCTTTCGTCAGGGATACTTCTGGCTCACCATGAGGGAGGACGCTGCCAAACTGGTTCAGAAGTGCGATGGTTGCCAGTGCCACACATCCAGCATCAGCCGTCTATCCCGCTGAACCCACTCTCAGCCCCTTGGCCCTTTGCTCAGTGGGAAATGGACATCCTCGGGCCATTCCCCCCAGCATCGGACAGCGGAGATTCTTGCTAGTAGCCATTGACTACTTCACCAAGTGGGTTGAGGTCGAGGCACTGGTTAAGATCACCGAAAGTAAAGTCAAAGCCTTCTTCTGAAAATCGATCATATGCCGCTTTGGCCTACCTCACACCCTCGTCACAGACAACGGTTGCCAGTTCAACAATGATGCATTCAAAGCTTTCTGCGACGAGCTAGGTATTCATCATCGATTCACCTCTATCGGCCACCCTCATACCAACGGAGAGGCCGAGGTAATGAACCGCACCATTCTCAGAGGGCTCAGGACTCGGCTAGACGGGTCCAAGGTGCTGGTGATGTGCCTAGGCCATCAGGATATTTGCTGTCATTTATGGTTTTATCTTTATTTAACATACCATTTTATTTATCATGTTATTATTTTTGCTCTTCTAATGTGATAAAAAGGTTTCCTTAAATAGTTTATTCTTCCTTATATTATTAAAGTATGTGACTTAAATAGTGAAACTATAAGGTGATAAGAATACTATTCTAAATTATCCCTAATCATTCATTATATGGAACGATAATGAAGTAAGATTAGTATGTTGGTTGATTGATGATCATGTTTTACTGGTCATGGATATGAGATATCAAGTCAACACATAGATACATGTAAAAGTACATTGTATTGGATCGACCCACCATGAGAGTATCATATGGATTCTGTTATGAATACTTCTCTTCATGATGTTGTTATTTTAGTCCTTTGACCTGATGACACTATCGATCCCTACATAGTGAATTTCATGTTTTGATATGGCTCTTCATCATCTTTAACCAGATGATCATAAGGATATGGAATAAACTATGTTGAGGGATATGAGTGTTCGTGAAGGAATTTGTCCCTCTCATTAATTTGAGAGAGATATTTTGGGCCCTCTTGAAGAGTGAGACTGAGAAAAGTACATGGTCATGCCCAAATGAATTGATAGAAGTTATCGGTAACATTTGGTTTATTCAATCAAACTCTGGAATCAAGAAAACTTGTGATTAAACAATCTATGAGTGATGTGATCTATACCTCATACTTAATCACTAAATATCGTGTGATAAAGAGACTAGATAATTGACATTTACTAGGTAAAGTCGGATCGACGATCTTCACTCAATTTGGGTAGACATAATATCTTGCTAGAGACCAGTTATGTCTTATGGGCCAGAAAGGGTTTTAGTCCTATTGCCAATATTAAGTGAACCTACAGGGTCGCACACAAGGAATGACACATATGGGTTATGAGTTTAATTTATATAAACTCAGTGAAAATTATTTATATATTTATTATTCTTAAGTATTTAAGATTAATAAATAATAAATAATAATCTTCACTATTGTGTCTTTTAGGAATCCTAATCAGATTAGGAGTCCCATTAATGAGAAGACGTGTCTTTTAAGAATCCTAATTAGATTAGGAGTCACATTAATGAGAAGATGTATCTTTTAAGAATTCTAATTAGATTAGGAGTCCCATTAACGAAGAGACGTGTCTTTTAGGAATCCTGATCAGATTAGGAGTCCCATTAATGAAAAGACATGTCATTTAGGAATCATAGTCAGATTAGGAGTCTCATTAACGAAGAGATGTGTCTTTTAAGAATCCTAATTAGATTAGGAATCCCATTAACGAAGAGACGTGTCTTTTAGGAATCCTAATCAGATTAGGAGTCCCATTAATGAGAAGACTTGTCTTTTAGGAATCCTAATCAGATTAGGAGACCCATTAATGAGAAGACGTGTCTTTTAAGAATCCTAATTAGATTAGGAGTCCCATTAATGAGAAGATGTGTCTTTTAAGAATCCTAATTAAGATTAGGAGTCCCATTAACGAGGAGACGTGTCTTTTAGGAATCCTAATCAGATAAGGAGTCCCATTAACGAGGAGACGTGTCTTTTAGGAATCCTAATCAGATTAGGATTCCCATTAATGAGAAGATATGTCTTTTAGGAATCCTAATCAGATTAGGAGTCCTATTAATGAGAATATTCTTTTCTTTGAATAGGATATTTTCATTACAAATAGACGTTGTTGCTCTCATCCAAAAATAGACGACGCTTGCCGTCAACATTGGATTTGCAGAGAAACTCTGCGCAACAAAATATTCGAGAGCCTTTTAGTAAGATTATTCCTGAACTGATCTAGAAGAGTTCTAGAGAGTGCTAGCACACCGAGTCCCATTGTGAAGTGGTCATTCGTGTGGATAACGTAGAGGGAGTTGTGGTTTCGCAGCGCCTAAAGATATGTCTCATCAAAATTTTTACTCATATAAAGTACGATTCTCGTTTCCTAATCAATTTAATTGAAACACATGGATCCTTATAGGGATTTAGGTTATTTTTCTGCTGCATATCTTTAGTATTAGACCCCTAAATTCCCAACACAAGGGTCGATGGGTAGAGGAGCTTCCCAGTGTGATCTGGGCTTACCACACGACCCCCAGGGCCCCGACGGGCAAGACCCCCTTCAGTCTCGCCTTCGGATCCGAAGCTGTCATCCCCGTCGAGATCAGACTGCCTAGTCCACGTGTGGAGTCCTTCAACGAGGAAAACAATTCCGCACTGATAAGAGCCAACCTAGACTTCATCGTCGAGGCACATGACCAGGCGAGGCTACGTATGGTGACCTTTCGTCAATGGGCAGCTAAGTACTACAATGCCCGAGTTCGTCCCAAGATCTTTCGCCATGGAGATCTGGTCTTGAGAAAGGTTGAAGTATCCAAGCCTATGGAGGAGGGCAAACTGTCCCCCAACTGGGAGGGTCCTAATCGTGTCGCCGAGATACTCCACCGAGGAGCATATAGACTAGAGGAACTCGACGGATGACCCATTCCACATACCTGGAACGTGGATAACCTCCGCCAATATTATCAATGATGTATCCCCTCAGAGGTACGAGTAATAAAAGGGTCCCTTCCAACGCCATAGCCTACTCTCCCTTGTATCCAAGGCCCAGATATCAAGAAAGGAGCTCACCGGCATCGCGGCCTACGGGACACCACTCGGCCCCAGCACGGAGGTGCCCCCGAGTCGGTTAAGACTCTAAAGGCTCCGTACCCGCCGAGTTGCCCCTCGGGTGGCACACAAACCCCCGAGGTGGTTCTAAAGGAGCTCGCCGGCATCGCGGCCCACGGAACACCACTCGTCCTCAGCACGGAGGTGCCCCCGAGTTGGTAAGACCCTAAAGGCTCCGTACCCGCCGAGTTGCCCCTCGGGCAGCACACAAACCCCCGAGGTGGTTCTAAAGGAGCTCGCTGGCATCACGGCCCACGGGACACCACTCAGCCCTGGCACGGAAGTGCCCCCGAGTCGGTTAAGATCCTAAAGGCTCCGTACCCGCTGAGTCGCCCCTCGGGCAGCACACAATCCCCTGAGGTGGTTCTAAAAGAGCTTGCCGGCATCGCAGCCCATGAGACACCACTCGGCCTCGGCACGGAGGTGCCCCCGAGTCGGTTAAGACCCTAAAGGCTCCGTACCCGCCGAGTCGCCCCTCGGGCAGCACACAAACCCCCGAGGTGGTTTTAAAGGAGCTCACCGGCATCGCGGCCCACGGGACACCACTCGGCCCCGGCATGGAGGTGCCCCCGAGTCGGTTAAGATCCTAAAGGCTTCGTACCTGCCGAATCGCCCCTCGGGCGATACACAAACCCCCCGAGGTGGTTCTAAAGGAGCTCGCCGGCATCGCGGCCCATGGAACACCACTCAGCCCCGGCACGAAGATGCTCCCAAGTCGGTTAAGACCCTAAAGGCTCCGTACCCGCTGAGTTATCTCTCGGGCGGTACATAAACCCCTGAGGCGGTTCCAAAGGAGCTCACCGGCATCGCGGCCCATGGGATACCACTCGGCCCCGGCACGGAGGTGCTCCCAAGTCGGTTAAGACCCTAAAGGCCCCGTACTCACCGAGTCGCCCCTCGGGCAGCGCGCAAAACCCCAGGATGGTTCAAAAAGACTTCGCCAACACCGTAGCCAATAGAGAACCACCCGGCCTCGGCACGAAGTTGCTCCCGGATCATTCTAAGTCCTTAGAAGATCTGTGCGCGGATGAATCTCCCCTCAAATAGCCTGCGACAACCCAAGGCATCTCAAGCAGCCTTCTGCGCGGCTAGCTTATTTCTCGAAGATGCATTCAAACATCGGCGAAACTAAGACTACGATTCGGCCACGGCATCGTTAACATGCACAATGCTCAGAAATAGGAAACATCTCAGAAAGAAGAACCCTATTTATTAACAAGAACAGGGCCCAGCTTATCGTTAGTCGTAAAAGAAAATATTTGATCAAAACAAAGAAGAGGCAAATGAGTCAGGGCACAAAAACATTTTCGCAAAAGCTCTTCTTCATTAATAATGGGAGTGAAGTACAAAATTCGGCCCGAGGCCGGTTACAAAAAAAAAGAGAGAGAAAGAACAACCCTTTAGGGCTCACTCGGGCCCGGCTCTCCCTCGTCCTCCTCCTCCTCCGCCAGCCCCTCGTCAGGTTCCCCGGGCTGGATCCCCTCGAGCTCGGAGCTGCTGATTTGAGAGCCGCGGACACTTTGGCCTTGCACATGTCGAAGCCCTTAACGTAAGCATCAAGGCTGGCCTCGATGACTTCCTTCTCAAACTCCAGTGAAGACTTGTAGCTGGTGATGGCCTGCTCCGCCCCGGCCTCGGCCTCGGCCTACTGCGCCCTGGCTTCGGACTCCTTGGCTCGTGCCTCAGCCTGCTGTGCCCTGGCCTCAGCCTCCTTGGCTCGTGCCTCGGCCTCCCAAGCTCGGCCCTCGGCCTCTTTGGCATGTGCGCTGGCCTCATCAGCATGGGCCACCACCCCGGCCTTTTCATGGCCCGCGTCAACCGTCGCCCTTTCCGCGGCAGCTGCTCTCTGCGCAGCGGCAAGGGCCTCATTATGCGCTGCCTCAGCCTGTCCCTCAACAATTGAAGCTGGCAAGCCAGCTCCTCCGACCTCGCCACAGCGGCCTCCCATCTGGCCGAGACCAGCGCCAACTTGGCCTCGATCGCTGAGGCTCAGCCACTCTCAACCTCGGCCCGGCACTCCGCTTCCCTTATTCGGCCACCCAGATTTTCCTCCCGGATCTTGGCCTCATGATGAAGTCAAGCAAGGCTCTGAGACTGCGTCATGCTCTCCTTCTTATATTTGTCGGCCCGTGCCAGGGACTTCACGAGCGCGTCCGCGGAGTGGGACAGCGCTTCGCGAAGGGCCATTGCACCCTTGGCCATCTGTAGCAGAAGAATGTTTTAATCGTAGGAAAAACTGGGACATCGCAAAGCATGTCCAGAAATGAAGAAAATTCAGAAGGTTACTTGGATGATGGAGACCATCACCATGTCCAAAACCGCGGAGTGGCTTTGCCCCCGCATTTCCTCGTCGGACTCAGTAGTTCGAACTCTTGACAGAAGACGGGCGGCTCACCCGGCATCCGCCATTGTACTGAGCCTGGGTGCTAACCGCGCCGGCCCCTCCTGCGGCCCTTCAGCCTGAGGGCGGGTCGGGTGGCACGCCGATCATTGGGATGAGCTCCATGACTCATCCCTCTGCTTTTTGGTCGTCTCCGTCCTAGCCTTGGACCTTCTGCCGACTGACTCCCCCTCTTTGGCAGTCGCGGGAGCCTTCTTCGCCTTCAGCTCCACGGTAGTCGGAGGGCCGACAGCAACAGTAACCTGCCCCGCCCTGGGCGCATCAGTGGCGATAGGGGCTTCCTCTTCGAGATCCACGACCACCACAGTGGCTTTAGTGGTGACCGGGATCTCTCCTTCCTCTACTTCGGTCCCGACCAGCCCCGGGACCACTCCTCCAGCCGGCACTTCCTCGGCCGACTCCTCCATGAGCATTGGAGCCTTGGGGGCTTCAACAGCTTGAGTCGGCTTGGCCGGCTCCCTTCTTCGAGCCTTCTTCGCCGGCCTAGCCGCTTCTCCCACCGCCTGCCTCTTTTGCCGCAGGACGGTTTCAAACTTGTCGGCGGAAAACTTCATCGCTGCACCGAAAAACGATGAACGATTAGCAACAACGTAAAATAAATGTTGGGTCGAGACAGAAGGAGTCGAACGTCGTGCTCACCAACCGCCGGGGCCAACTCGGCCTCAAGCAGATTCTCCTCGGACAGGAGTTCTTTGTAGCTAGGGATTTGGCAGGAGGACAACTGGGTAAAGAGTTCCCTATCCCTCTCCCCCACGGCGGCATTATCATTGGGCTGGTGTCCGGCTCTCTCCAATCATCCCTCACTCCCTCGACATGGGCGAAAAGGAACCGGGACTTCCACCCCCTAATCTTGGACGAGAGACCTAAGGGGAAGGCTCTACCCGGGCTGGCGGTGAATGCCCACCAGGCATCCTAACCTTGGCGGCGGAGCTTATAAAATGCCCAGAATAGTGGCAGTCCTGCCCGGGCCCCTTGGAAGCAGCAAAGAATGACAAAAGCACAGACGATCCGAATCGAGTTCGGAGTCAACTGCGCCGGGCACTAACCTATACCGATCTAAAAGGTTCAAGAAAAAGGGATGGAAAGGAAGGCGCAACCCGTGCCGAAAAAACTCCTCGTATAGAGCGACCCGACCAGGATGGACGGAAGTCACTCTATCTTCGGGCCCCAGCGCGGACAGGTGGATGAAACTGGGAACCATGTACCTAGCCCTGATGGCCTCTATATTCTCAGGGGTCATGGTTGAGGCTACCATTGCCGGACCTGCTGGATCAAGGCCCATCGCCGGAGGTGGTGCCGGACGACGGGAAGACACAGGAACCGCCCTAATAGGGAGAGCTGAAATAGACAGAGGTTCGGTCGTCATCGGTCGGTCACGGATGGTAATGCCACCCACCAGCCGAGGCACCTGGTTAACTGAGGGGGTTCAGTCTTCACTATCGGAATGGGAAGACTCTACTATGGGCCTCTTACCCTCCCTAACAGCACAATGGTCCATGGGTAAGACGAAGGATGAAACTAACCTGGGAATCAAAAGGAACCCAGAGACAGAAGGGCTCAGGTTGCAGAGGAACTCAGAAAGGAGAAAGCTGGAAGAAAGCACTAGCAGTGTAAAAGCTTTCCCCCGGACCCTCGAGATGCTCTTATACCCCCCATCTCCAAACTGGGACGCCCAAGACCCCACCATGTGGCACACTTCTATTGCGCCACGGGCTGTCCGCCGGCAATCTCACCTGCGCCCGAGATGTGCCGCTTTGATTCGTCCCGAGGAGCGTGATCCCTGGCCAATCACATAACATAGAAAGTGGAGAAGCAATGATAACCCCCACCTTTTTCCCATCCTTCGATGGGCGCCCTCATCTAGGCATCCGACGCCAACATTAGCTCCCACCTACCGCATGATTGTGGAAGATTTACGAAGTGACATTGCCTCAAAAAAATGCGTCAGCTCACCAGTCATTGAAAGCACACTGAAGGGCAATCATTTTTGAATTTTTGCGCCCCTTTCGCCCAAAGGACAGCAGGCGCGTGGCCCTCCGTGCTCAGGGGCAGAGGGGCATCTGATGTGGCTAATGCAGCCACGAGGGCAATCATGGCAAAATCAAAAGCTTAAGGCGGCCCCGCCCTGGCATCTTGAAGTCGGCCGAGTTGGCCCTGACCTTTCATGGTCGGCCCCGCTCAGCCTCGGCATCTCCAAGTCAGCCAAGTCGGCCCCGATCTTCCCTGGTCGGCCCCGCTCGGCCCCGGCATCTCCAAGTCGATCAGGTCGGCCCCGACCTTCCCTAGTCGGCCCTGCTCGGTCCCGGCATCTCCAAGTCGGTCGAGTCGGCCCCGACCTTCCCTGGTCGGTCCTGCTCGGCCCCGGCATCTCCAAGTCGGTCGAGTCGGTCCCGACCTTCCCTGGTCGGTCCTGCTCGGCCCCGGCATCTCCAAGTCGGTCGAGTCGGTCCCGACCTTCCCTGGTCGGCCCCGCTCGGCCCCGGCATCTCGAAGTCGGCTGAGTTGACCTCCAACCTTCCCTGATCGGCCCCGCTCGGCCCTAGCATCTCCAAGTCGGCTGAGTCGACCTCCGACCTTCCCTGGTCGGCTCCGCTCGACCCCAGCATCTCCAAGTCGGCCGAGTCGACCCCGACCTTCCTTGATTGGTCCCGCTTGGTCTCGACATCCCTAAGAGAGCCAAGATGGCTCCGATTTTTCCAAGCCGATCCCAGGACGGTCCTGGCCATTCAAGCAGCCATCTTTTTGACTCGCGTCGTCTGACATCACCAAGCCCAACTATCATGCCGTCGATGGGACCATACCTAACTACCCGTTAGCTCCACTGACTGATGGGACTTGGCTCACCAACCGCCATTTTCCCCTCTCCGATGGGACAAGACCCATCAACCGGTCCAAATTCACGCAACCCCCACGAATCCTGCGAACATTTCTTTCTTACGGAACTCTTCGTGGTCGTGCAGGTATCAACCACCTATAAAAGGGTAAGTCCACTCAAGGACCAGGTACGCAAACTTACACACTCGTTACTATACCACCCAGAGAGGGATCCCCTTTTATTGGAGGCGGACTCCTCTCCCCCCAGGTGAGCTCGTTTGAGCTCTTCCTTAGTTGTGATCTCGGTTGCTGACTTGAGCGTCGGAGGGTCTTCACTAGAGCACATCTTCGGTCTTGGAACTTTTTGCAGGCCATCCAGCTCGACGAGGATCCACTGATTAAGCAGTTTTCTTTTCTCGACATTTAAGATCAACGATCGGGCATCATCAGCAACCATTGAACCAATTTCAAGTGTTTTATCAAAATTAAATTATCGAATGTCTCGTTGAACAAAAATTTAATACATACGACTGTCCAAATAATACTTAAGTTATCTCAAATCTATAATTTAAATAAATTTATTAAAGCATAACTAATCAAATGCCAATTAATATACTGATCAATAATTTTTGATAAAATTAAATTTGAAATTCATGAAAATTTGATAATAATGTATTTAAAAAAATAATTTCAATGATATATTATAATATAAATAAGGAGCACTGCTTAGATTCTAGCTAATCATCTTTCTGCGACCTCCTTAAAATAATAATCCAAAATTACTCAAAGATCATATCGATATTATATTAAAATATTTAATTATTTCCTAAATTCCTCTAAAACTCAAATTAGAGGAGATTTGGACTGCGATATAAATTATGATTGTATAACGTGGCCGTCCAAATCAACCGACATTGACGCTGTCACAAGCCATGGGACTAGCCCATGGTTAGGATTTCGACTCGACCCAAGTGGCATGAAATTTGCTGGATCCAAGTAAAGCTGGAATTAACCAGGTAGAGGCTTCCTAGTCCTACCTAAACTGAAGTCATTTGATTTCCAGCTCACACGAAGAGTGATGCTTGCATTTGATGAGACTGATGCTTCCACGTAATTGATCCCCATGGGCAAGCTTAGGAGAATGATGGGATGATGGATTGAGGCGAGACGGTAAACCCCCGAGTCCTTTTTTTTAAAACGGGTTTCATACGACATCGGTCTTAACGTAAAAGATAACAATTTTACATAAAAAAGAGTTAAAAAGAAAAACACCATTTGATATAGTATTTTTAAAAGTTAAATAATATTATTTTAAAATATAATTAAATTTATTATATATATATATATACATAATTTTATCTTTCTCGCTGAAACCTTAAAACCGGTGTCATTTGACACCGGTTTCAAAAAGGGCTCCGCCCGTCCCGTCCAAAAAAAAAAAAAAAAGAAAAAAGACAAAACCCGCAGCCCACCCCAAAAGCAAATCCTATAGGATGAGCGAAGCCCACCCGTTTGATCTTCGTATCATATCACTGCCCCACGCCGAATCCCAAATATCGGAGGTCGAGGACGTGGGCTACGATGGCGACGATGGGAGGCGAATCTGGAAGTCCGGCGGAGGTCCAGAAGGAGGCGAATCTGGCGATGATTGAGCTCTCGAACATGATCGCCGTTCCCATGTCCCTCCTCGCCGTCGTCCGCCTCAACGTCCCCGCCGCCAACTGGCAGTCCGGAGCCAACTCCCCCCCTCTCCGCTGCCGAGATCCTCCCCCTCCTCCGCCCCCCTCGGCCGATCCCACCGGCCTCCAGCGCCTCCTCTCCAGCCACGGCGTCTTCGTCGAGCACCTCTTCCCTTCAGACGTCCGCCGCTTCTCCCTCACCCCCATCGGCCAGACCCTCGTCCCCGCCGCCTCCTCCTCCTTCGACGGCGGCGATGGAGATGGACCTTCCTACGCAGCGTACGTGCTGCACACCATCATCATGATGTTGAGATAATGCAGAATTGAGTATCCCATGTTCCTACTTTCTAATTGGATAACTCAGAGTCCCAAGTTCTCTTACTTAGACCAAGTCACTCTACGTGTCTCGTGTTTATCTGTTTATGGGTTTTATGTGTCCCATGTTTAACTATTCGTGGATTTTATCTTTTAAGTTTATCTGTATGTGGGCTAATTAGTTTCGCATGTTATTAGATAGTGGATAAAGTGCCTCTAATTTCTTGCTGCACGATATTTATTTCATCTCTATTTAAACCTCTGTAAATGACATCATTCGAAATAATGAAGTGCAAGTTTATCCTTTTATTTTTTGCCTTCTTCCAAAATTATCCTTAGTAATTTTATTTCCCTTCTCAACTTTCTAACCATCGTTGAAGAAGCCCTACTTTTGAAATATTTTAGTACCGTATCTCTTCTTTTTATCAAGTGGTATCAGAGCCAATGGCATTCAACAACAATACCATCAACCCGGTGATTCCAATATTCAAAGGAGAAGGCTATGATTTCTGGAGCAAAATGATGAAGACTCTTTTTATCTCACAAGATTTATGGGAATTGGTGGAGAAAAGCCTACCAGAGGAAGGACCATTAAAACCAGAGAATATAAAAAAGGGTGTCAAAGCTCTCTTATTCATTCAACAGGCCATTGATGATGCAATTTTTCCTCGAATTTCAGCAGCTACAACCTCTAAAGATGCTTGGGATTTGTTGCAAGAAGAATATCAAGGTAATGTTAAGGTATTAACTGTCAAACTCCAAACTCTTCGTCGAAAATTTGAGACATTGAGCATGAAAGATGATGATTCTTTAGATTAGTTTTTTTTTCAAAGTTCTAGAAATTGTTAATCAAATGAGAATTTATGGTGAAGATTTATCTGATCAAAGAGTTGTTGAAAAAATAATACGAAGTTTGTCAGTTAAGTATGATCATATTGTATCTGTTATAGAAGAATCCAAGGATCTAATCAAACTTTTAGTTAGTGTATTACTTGGCTCTCTTCAGTCACATGATGACAGATTGAAAAGGTCCAATGAAAGTACAGTGGAAAAACCCTTTCATTCTAAGGTGAATGCTCCAAAGGAAAGCATCAATCAGCATTGTACACCAAGAAATAGAGGAGGTTCTTTTCGAGGCAGAAGAGGTGGAGGACGTCTTGGTAAAGTTTATCAGAATCGCAATGAAGGTAACAGCCAAGGTGAAAATTTTAAACCTTTTCAGTGTAATTATTGCAAGAGATATGGTCATATTGAAAGGTTTTGTCGGATAAAGGAAAGTAATGAAAACGGTGAAATCTCTAAGCCTTTTCTTTGTCATTTTTGCAAAAAGTATGGCCACATTGAGCGTTTTTGTAGATTGAAAGAAAAACATGCAAATTTTGCAGAAGAACATGAAAAGGGGTCAAATGAAAATTTATTTCTTGCATGCTTTACTGCAAAAGAATGTCCTAAAGAAGTTTGGTACATTGATAGTGGATGCAGCAATCATATGACAGGTCGTGCAAAGATCTTTTCTTATTTGGATAAATATGTTACTACAAAGGTAAAAATGGATGATGGTAATGTTCGAGAAGCTCATGGAAAAGGTACTGTGAAAATTGATTTCTATGGCTTGAAATCAATTAAAAATGTTTTATATGTCCTGACTTGAAGTCTAATTTGTTGAGTGTTCGGCAATTTTTGACTGAAGGTTATTCATTTGTTTTTGAAGATTTAAGATGTCGTATTTATGATAACACTAAGAGTTCACTTATTATTGAGATACCTATGATTGAAAATAAACTTTTCTCTCTAAGTCTTGAGCATTAACACTAAGAGTTCACTTATTATTGAGATACCTATGATTGAAAATAAACTTTTCTCTCTAAGTCTTGAGCATGCCTTGACTGTCTCATTAGCAAATAATAATGTGTTATGGTATCATAGATATGGACATTTGGGTTATCACAATTTGGAGCTTTTATCAAAAAGAAATATGGTGTATGGGTTGCCTAGAATTATGAAGAATGATCATATATGTGAGAGTTGTGTGCTTGGAAAGCATCACAGGATGTTTTTCCAAAAGGAAAGGCTTGGCGGGCCTCAAAACCACTTGAACTGGTGCATGCAGATTTATGCGGACCAATGCAATCTCCATCCTTAGATAATAGCAAGTATTTTATTGTTTTTGTTGATGATTTTAGCATAATCACATGGGTATATTTTGTTAAAGAAAAGTCAGATAGCTTCTCTGTATTCAAAAGGTTTAAATGCTTTATTGAAAAGAATAGTGGCCATGCATTAAAGGTATTGCGAACCGATAGGGGTGGAGAATTTCTTTCAAAAGAATTCACTCTTTTTTATGAAGATAATGGCATTCACAGGCAATTGATTGCAAGCTTTACACCACAACAAAATGGAGTAGCAGAACGAAAGAAAAGGAGTCTTGTTGAGATGGCAAAAAGCATGATTAAAGCAAAAGGGCTTCCTAATAATTTTTGGGCCAAAGCAGTTCATACCGCTACCTATATACTCAATCGTAGCCCCACATCTTCACTTCAAGGCATAACACCATTTGAAGCTTGGCATGGATGGAGACCAAAGGTAACTCATTTTAGAGTATTTGGGTGTCTTGCTTATGTTCACATTCCATTTCAGAAAAGGAAAAAATTAGATGATAATAGCATGAAATGCTTCTTTATTGGTTATAGTATTGAAAGCAAGGCTTATTGGTTTTATAATCCTATAACTCAAAGGCTTGTTGTTAGTCGGGATGTGATATTTGATGAGCATAATGCATGGAATTGGAATGTATTACAAAATACAGCAATAGGTGGAGCTCAAGCTAAAGAAACATCAGTGGTCTTTGATGATGAAAGTGAAGATTTAACTGATCCAAATCAATCTTCACCAAGGTCAACACCTGTGCAGTCTACACTTGTGAGTTCTCCTTATTTATCATCTTCTGAATCTCCTCCAAGAAAGATAAAATCCTTGATTGATATATATGAAAGATGTCAGTTTACTTCTGTTGATGAACCAAGATGTTTTGAAGAAGCAATAAAGCATAAAGAATGGAGCAAAGCTATGGATGATGAAATTTCAGCATTAATAAAAATGGTACTTGGGAGCTCATGGATCTACCACCTAACCATGAAGCTATTGGTTTAAAATGGATATACAAAATCAAATACAAAGTATATGGATCAATCCAAAAATTTAAAGCAAGGATTGTTGCAAAGGGCTATATGCAGCGAGAAGGTATTGATTTTGCAGAAACTTATGCTCCAGTAGCTAGATTTGATACAATTAGAACAGTTTTATCTATAGCTGCTCATTATCAATGAAATGTTTTTCAACTTGATGTCAAATCAGTCTTTTTGAATGGTTTTTTGGACGAAGAAGTATATGTGCAGCAACCACAGGGCTATGCAGTTGTTAATGAAGAAAAGAAGGTGTATCGATTATGGAAGACACTTTATGGACTAAAGCAGGCACCTAGAGCATGGTATGAAAGGATTGATCAGCACTTTGTACAGAATGGCTTTCAAAGGAGCAAAAGCGAGCCCACCTTATATGTCAAGTCAAAAGGTACAAATATTCTTTATGGTTTGTTTATATGTTGATGACTTGGTATATACTGGCAGTAGTGATGAACTGATTGCAAAATTTAAAAATAGTATGATTAAAAATTTTGAGATGTCAGATCTTGGCTTGATGAATTACTTTCTTGGTTTGGAAGTAAAACAATTTGGTGATAAAATTTTTGTCTCTCAAGAGAAGTATGTAAAAGATCTTCTTCAGAAATTTGCAATGTCTGATTGCAAGCCAATGAAGACTCCAATGAATACTGGTGAGAAATTTAGCCAAAATGATGGAGAAGAACAGATTGATGCACATATGTACAAGAGTCTAATTGGAAGTTTGCTATATCTCACAAATACTCATCCAGACATTATGTATGCAACAAGTTTGCTATCAAGGTTCATGCAAAGTCCAAGAAAAATTCATCTTGTGGCAGCGAAAAGAGTGTTGAGATACTTAAAAGGAACTATTACCTATGGTATTTCATACACTAATGCTAATAATTTATCTTTGTGTGGTTTTTTTGATAGTAATTGGGCAGGTTCAGTTGATGATCGAAAAAGCACTTCTGGTTACATCTTCACCCTTGGATTTGGAGCAATATCTTGGAGTTCAAAGAAACAAAGTACTATAGCACTATCATCATCTGAAGCTGAGTACGTAGCCGTTACTTATGCAGCTTATCATGCTATCTGGTTGCGTAGAGTATTGGAGGATTTAAAACTATCACAAAAGGGCCCAACTACGTACTATCAACTGTGACAATCAATCCACAATTGCAATGACAAAGAATCTAGTGTTTCATCAGCGGACAAAGCACGTTGAACTTCGACATCATTTTGTTCATGAACTAGTGACTAATGGAAGTATTGAACTACAATTTTGCAACACCAAAGAACAATTAGCAGATATCTTCACAAAAGCATTGCCATTGGAAAGCTTTTTATATTTAAGAGAAAAATTGGGAGTATTTGCATTAAGGGGGAGTGTTGAGATAATGCAGAATTGAGTGTTCCACGTTCTCCTACTTTGCAGTTGGATAACGCAGGGTCCCACGTTCTCCTACTTAGACCAAGTCACTCTACGTGTCTCGTGTTTATCTGTTCGTGGGTTTTATGTGTCCCATGTTTATCTGTTCGTGGGTTTTATCTTTTAAGTTTATCTGTACGTGGGCTAATTAGTTTCGCACGTTATTAGATAGTGGATAACATGCATCTAATTTCTTGTTGTACGATGTTTATTTCATCTCTATTTAAACCTCTGTAAATGATATCATTCGAAATAATGAAGTACAAGTTTATCCTTTTATTTTTTGCATTCTTCCAAAATTATCCTTAGCAATTTTATTTCCCTTCTCAACTTTTTAACTATCATTAAAGAAGCCGTACTTTTAAAATCTTTTAGTCTCGTATCTCTTCTTTTTATCACATGAGGCGCTGGTGCAGGCATGGCCGCTGCTCCACGAGGCGGTGCTGGACCCGATCGGGCCGGAGCCGTACGCCCGCGCCAACGGCGGAACACCGGCGTACGCCTACTACGGCGGTGACGGCGAGGCGAACGAGCTCATGTAGCGGGCCATGTGGGGGATCTCCAAGCCTTTTATGGATGCGCTCCTCGACAGCCACACCGCTGCCTTCGCCGGTGTCGGCACCCTCGTCGACGTCGGTGGAAGCTCCGGCGACTGCCTCTGGGCCATCATGCAGCGCGTCCCCACCATCCGGCGCGGAGTCAACTTCGACCTTCCGGAGGTGGTCGCCAAGGCGCTCGACTTCCCCGGTGAGTCCCAATCCGTCGGCGCATTCTAGTGGCGTCTGCCTTCTCATGCTAACGTGTACCTATCGCATTCAAAATAATAGCATCCACGAGTCCACTATCTGATGCACGGCACGAATCACACAGACATCCGTGCATGGTAAGCAGCCTTGGTGGTCAAGGTGTGTGGCTGCCATGCTGAGACGTGAGCGGAGTCGGCCAGCTTTGCACGGCCTCCGACTGCCGTGTAGGCGGTTCGCACACTTGTAAGGAAACCATAACCATGGTAGGTTTTTGAATATTATTGGCACGTAAATTAGGCCGAGCGTTGAGGTGACTGAGGACGTTGTCCCAGCGTAGGATGCGCGAGCAGTTTTTTAAGTCGGTACCTTTTGACATCGATTTTAATGGGATGGGATAGAATGGAATGGAATAGAATCCAAACATATTATAAGAAAGATGTTAAAGAAAAAAATATTATTTTAAATAGCATTTTTTCTTGCCACTTCATCAGCTTGGGCTCGATCTTGTCAGCTGGGGTGCTGATGAGGAAACAGAAGAAATCGTCACACAAGTAGAAATCGTCACATGGAGTAATTTTAGGATAGAAATCGCCACTTCATGTGACGATTTCACTCAAACTAAAATCGCCACATGGAGTGGCACTTTTTATCCTGAAATCACCACTCCATGTGGCGATTTCATCAGAAGCCGTGGTTCGACCGAGAGCAATCGGGGGAGTTCTTTTTAAAGGCCCGTGCCCTACCCATGCGGCCTTCCTCCGCTCGCCGACTGACTCAAGATAGGATCGCCGACTCCTCTGATTGGAGATCCCCGCGGCGGCCTTCCTCCGGAGATCGCATCTAGAGCAGCCTCCTCCGCTCGCCGATCATCATCCCTTGTTAGTACATTTTGCTCTAGATGTTTGATAGGGGCTGCTTTATTTTTAAATTTTTTTTCGTAAATAATTTTGATTTAGCTGATTGTTAGATGAATCTGTGAGTCAGTCACTTGTTTGAGCGATGGTGCCGACTAATCGTGCCATCTGCTGACTGATGGTGCCGACTGATGCGATCGAGGTCCTTAGAGGGCTCCAATATGTTGTTTTTGCTGTACTTGCCGGCTGATATGTATTAAGATCCAAATACAATGGATCTTATTTGCATTAAGATCCAAAAACTTATTTTGCATTAAGATGATATGCTCTAGTATTTGCATTAAGATCAATTTTATAGCGACCTTCACTTGGACGAAGATGTGGATGATGAGGTTGTCTAGTAGTTCGTGAGGAGATAACTTCTTCGAATCATTGGTAGAGTGATTCTTCCGGATACCTCTGGTAATTTAGTAAAGTTGATGTACGTGCCACTTCTGGAAGACTTGGAGGCATTTGCGCTCTTAGTTGGGGATCGGCTACACTGGCTGGTTTATACAGAGCACTATGTCGTGCAACGAGTCCTACCCAGTCGGACATCGGAGGATACCTCCCATTGCTACAAGTAAACACTTTTTTTCTTATGTCTGAGATCGAGGTAATTTATATTATTAATTAACATTTCGAATTATTCGAACATGCAGATTTGGGCATGGGAACGATTTCCTATTTTTCATCCTACGAGACTCGAGATTCTGGAGGCTAGACCTTCAGATGCCGATGATGATTAGCACTTAGGTGTACCGGGGGGTATAGATGGCATGTAAGATATAACATAAAAAATATTCCAATCCATACACTCCGTGCCTATAGGGACCAGTTGGATGTGTTGGATGATAATGAACAACGGGTATGTCATGTTGTAATATAGAATTCAATTAGATCGATTCATTATGTTGATTATGGATTAATTAAATTTTTTCTATGCAGTTCTTATGGTGTCCTTACTCACCAACAGTTATCTCTATTTTACCACCAAGCTGCTTGGTAAGTTCGGATATTTGGATGGCATGGATCCCGCTGATATGTTTTGATGTAGTTGAGTGGCATTTGCCGGACCGTGTACTTCGACAATTTGGATTTTGTCAGTCCATACCATGTCCATGCGACACGTCGCTATATCTTCATTAAATTGATCGACGGGGGAGGCCAAATGTTTCATGGGATGCCATGCACGGGACTTATATTGCAACATGGAATGCACAGCGTTAGCATCTGATTATGGGAGAGCCTATAGTAGCAGGATTCCCATGCACACCCGATTATATGGCCTGGTTTAGGAGCATCACTCGAATATGTGTAGGCCGTTCTAAGTATAGTACAAGGGCTATGAAGGGGAAGGCACTTCATATGAGTTTCTGGTACTATTTTTAATTTTTTTTTTTTTGGTATCTTTTTCTTTCAACTTCATAAGCTTTCATATGAATTTTTGTTGTCATATTATATGCAGCATGAGAGGTTTCAACAGTTGACTGTGGAGGTCGGTCGGGCTTTAGCCGCCCTAGTGGATGATGAGCGGGTAAAGATTTTGAGTAGAGCGATGGCGATGGCTTAGGGTACATTGTCTGTCATCGGGCATCAGCACGTTCGGAGCACAGCTCCTTCAGCACTCTACCCGGAGGTGCCGGAGTCCACACGAGCCGATGTTGATCCGATGATGGAGACATTTCATTATACCCCATCACCTTCTTGCATCCGGTCCCCATTAGCACACGAATATTCGCAGAGGAGGGATGCTGGGGAGGGTACATCTACCTGTCGAGATCACAATGCATATCGCATTGATGACATTGTTGATGCGAACATCGCCGAGATCTGTGAGGATGCTGCTATGCCTGATGTCTCCCGGTCACATTTGGATGCTGCTATGCCTGATATTTTACATCCTACCTTGATCCCTACACAGGAGAGGGTATCTCAGGTGATTGATGAGGATCATCTACCGTTGGCGACCTATAGGCGACGGACTGGACGTATTCGCCGACCTCCTCGACGAGGATGTGGAACCTAGATTTCCTAGATTGTTGTACTCAAACCAATTGATGTAAAAATTATTTTTTTATGTATCAGAAAAATTTAATTTTTATGAGAATGTGTTCTTCTAATGCATTTACTTTTTGTTATTTAATTCGGTCGAGTTTCAATCAAGCTTCAGTTCAATTTCAGTTGAGTGTTGGTCAAGTTTCGGTCGAGTTTCGAGTTTCGTTCGAGTTTTGAGTTTTGATTTTGGTTCAGTTTCGGTCGAGTTTCGATTCAGTTTTGGTCAAGTTTCGAACTGGAATGAGTATACAAGCTAAAATGACCTGACCTGAAAGTTCACTCGGGCTGAAAAACCTGAGAAAATCACCACTTGAAGTGGCGATTTCAACCCTGAAATCGCCACTTGAAGTGGCGATTTCAGGCCGCACGAATCGGCAGCCAAAGTAGCCCCTGAAATCGCCAATTCAAGTGGCGATTACAGGTTAGGGAAGTCGCCACTTGAAGTGGCGATTTTAGGTCGAACATCTCCCAGCCAAAGTGGCCCCTGAAATCGCCAATTCAAGTGGCGATTTCAGGTCAGGGAAATCGCCACTCCAAGTGGCGATTTCCTCATAAGCAAGCGATACAAGCTAAAATCGCCACTTGAAGTGGCGATTTCAACCCAGAAATCACCACTTCAAGTGGCGATTTTCTCAGGCCTCCAGGCCGAGAGCTTGTATCTTAGGGACTTAAAATTCAAGTCCAAAATAGCCTGAGTGCCAAAAGCAAAATGCATAACATAAAGACATAAAATGCCAAAACTTAAACTTTCCTCAACCGAAACTCAATCAAAACTTTACCAAAAGTCAATCGAAACTCACGTCATCAAAGGCCAATCATGACAAAAAGTAAATACATAGAACATTTGCACACACATACATCATAGAACTTGTTCATGAGACAAGTACATCATAGGCACAACAATGGCTATTTTACTTAAATAGTACATAAATTTACGATCCTGAAGGTCCACCAGTTATATTAGGACAACGGTGTCTAGAATGACCCGTTTGCCTACAAATAGAACATCGACTTGTTCTTCTAGGTTGAACCTCATCCATCTCGTTATGGATCCGAGTTGACTTTGGCTTTCCTCTTTTCTTCGGCCTGAGATGATCCCGATCAGGTATGCACGTGATTAGTGTTTGCAACCAGTAATCTTCATGTGGTACCGGGTTGAACTCCCCATCCCAAGCAGTAATGTAGGAGCGAATACTATATACTTCATCAATAAAAGTCGCTGAGTCCAAACCAATATCCTGGCACACTGCTAACACATGTGTACATAGATATTTATATATTATCCACTTCCCATATGAACAAATATGGTCACTAAGAGAAACAGTCTAAACATTGCCTCTACCCCTGAGAGCTTCACTGAACCTCCTTGTCATGACTTCATAAGTAGCTCTTTGTATGTTGTATCTAGTTACTCTGTGCTCATTAGCTTTGTCCTGACCTTCAACAACCTTAATCGAAATATGAGGAGTGAAAAGGTTGTTAGGGTTCTCCTGTAAATACCTTAAGGCTTCTGCGCGTCTCATGTTGAAGTATTTAACGAGACGATGAAATGTCATCTGCACATACGCAGTAATTGGCACATTTCTTTGGAATATGACACTGTATAGTGAAATTGTTCTGCAATGGTTGCTATAATAGCTTCAATATTCACACTTGAATCTTTCTCCATAATGTGTCGAACATCATGGCTAATAACTCGAGAAGTAATATGTTTGTTATCCCAAGTTAAATTACTGAATAAACAAGAGTGCGGCCCTTCATACCTTGTGATCTCAAAAAATTCATGCTTCTTCAACTTGGTAGCACGCAACCTCCACGGACACCGTTGGGCAGTACTTGAAGAGGCACATCTCACAGACCAAAATAGTTTTTCGACTCCACCACATTATATGTGCGATGCTTCTTGATGTGATACATTTCACATGCTCTCTTCAGTTCATCTTTATTATTAAACAATAATCCTTTAGCAAACTCAGTCATTGATGGATCCCAAAATTGAGATTTGAAGGGTAACTCTCTCGGAGTACTGACACATCCACCATCATGCAAATTTAACTCATTATAAAATTTCGGTACTTGTTCATATGCAAAGGCTTGATGATCATGTACCTGAGTTGGAATAGGTTCTGGATGAGTGTATGCAGGAATGGGACTAAAGCCAGTGTCATGAACTACCACGTTTCCATATGACTCTTCATCTTCATTTGACTCTTCATCTGAGTCATCATGTTCAGGCCAATAGTCATTATCTGCACTCTCGTCTGACTCCATTCCCCGACTATCAATATTACACTGATTGCTTACCACATCATCACTCTGCACTGCTAGCATAAATCCCTCAATCATTGGGAAATCCACTGGAGTCCTAACCTGTTCATGCTACTGGGTTATAGGAGAACTGTCATGAACATTCTCTATATGATATGGCTCTGGAACATCATCCTTTAAAACATAAAGTTCAATACACCGATATTCTGAAAACTTCGAGGGAAATGTCAACATGTGCTCCATATCGTCGTCGTCCTCAATTGGAAGAAGCACATATTTTTGATGCAATGTTGGAGATCTCCACATCAATATGATGATATGTCTATGTACTGGAATTGTTAGAACTGTATGTATCTGATCAACCAACTCAGCAAAGCGTGTTTCCATGCTCAATTTCAAACATTTCCGTAGAGGTTGATTATAATGTATCCCTTCTTGGCCGCCATGTTCAATTGATCCCTCATAATATAGCAGAACACGTACAGTTTCCATCTGAAAAAAGGTTATCAAAATTTATCTCCGATCAGCTACAAAAAAATGCATATATTTAGTAGCATTTTGCACATATTGTTCCCAAGATCCATATGGAACATATTAAGATAAAACATTTAATCTCTCATGATGATATCATAGCTAAAATAAAACACCAATATCCTTATGCATCCATATGATATAGAAAAATAAAAATATTTTTCATGTTTATTTATGCTCCCTATTTTTATCTCTACACATAGAACAAAAAATACACATCTCATGCTTTCTCCTTTGTCAAACAAAATATCAGTTATATAAGGGAATGTGAATATAAAAATCTATAAACACACATATCATGCATATAAAAATCAGTTTAAGAAGGGAATATGAATGCATATAAAAACACTTTAAGAAGGAAATGTGAATCTTTACCTTGATGGAAACTAAGTGCGGAGTAGATACGATCCAAGAGATGGCAACTACGTGGGCAGAGCAAGGGCGATTTAGGGCGATTTAGGGGCCGTCTTAACCCGTAGGGCACGCGCTATGCCTTTAAATAGGAAGTCCCCCCGATCCCGTGCTCTCTGTTGGGGGGGACTGATGAAATCACCACATGAAGTGGCGATTTCAGAGTAGAAATCGCCACTTAATGTGGCGGTTTCACTCAAGAAAAAAATATTGAGTGAAATCGCCATATGGAGTGGCGATTTCAGGGTAGAAATCGCCACATGGAGTAGCGATTTCACTCAAGACGAAATCGTCATATGAAGTGGCGATTTTTATCCTGAAATCGCCACTTCATGTGGCGATTTCTTCTGGCTCCCCGTCAGTAACCCAGCTGACGAGGCCAAGCGTGGTTGATAAAGTGGCATCGAAAAATATCATTTTAAATAATATTTTACCTTTTAATATCATTCTTGCAATATATTTGAATTTCATATTAGTACGTTAAAATCGATGCTAAAAGGCACCGATTTAAAAACGGCTCTAGGATGCGCGCCAGTTACTTTACATGCTCATGTGAACATTGCTGCATTAAATCGAACCGATGAAAAGCATCAATTCACGTAGCCGGTCCAGTCCGCACCTGCCCCGTCCCATGCCACCCGCACTGCATGGTAGAAAAAAATCTCCCAACCTCTTGTTCAGAGCCACAGGTTTCCCCGTGAGAAAGGCGATTGATTGTTCACGCGATACGTACCGTAGCTCTGATGAAAAGTGTCAGATTTATCATATTAGATTAGTTGTTAGATTTATAAATAATAAATACAAATTAATTATTCTAATACTTTTTCAAGTTCACCTCTCGATTCATTTAATTTTATTAAATTTAATATAAAATTAAATTTGAGATCTCATGATTTTTTCTAAGGCTTTATGGGTTTTTTTTTTTTTTTTGCACATTAATCAGATAGATCCAATTAATTTCGTTGATAAAATTATGTGATCTAAAAAGCTGAATTGGTTGGCCCACTCTCATATGGCATAAGGCTGGAGATCCCATCGCACAGGCATGCAAACAAACTCAAAAAAATCTAAAAGTTTTGTTACCCCGGCGCTACCCGGACTCGTCCAATTGACTGACGGGAAAAAGACTCTGCCGGTACGCCTTTTAGAATGTACCATATATATATATATATATATATATATATATATATGATGGCTTCTTGTAATAGGGCTTGGCGATATGATTAGCTCCGGCTTTATTTTTTATTTTTCTCCGCTCAACGGTCATGTGTTCTGGTGGTGGTGCAGGTGTGACGCATGTTGGCGGTGACATGTTCAAATCCATTCCGGCCGGTGATGCCATCTTCATGAAGGTACTTAATTATCTTGCTTGCTAATTAAAGAGTTGCCAAGCAAATTAAATCTTAGCTGCTCAACAATTTACCTACCTTTATCGTCAGCGACAATTTGGATGCCCCACCAGCTTATTAAGTACGTTGATGTCTCTAAATGATTGGAATACAATAAATAATTACTTTTACATTATATTTGGGAGTTAGAGAAAAGAAAAACAAAGGGTTTGTAAAAAGAAAGAAAGGTAAAGATGAGATTAAAAAAATTAAATAAAAAGTAAAGTAAAAAAAATTAGTTATAAATTTAAATAATAAATACATTTTTATCTAATAAAATAAATTCTTTTATTATATTTTTATTTATTTTTTAGATATAAAAATAAAGATAAATGAAAAATTCTGCTACCGTTAGCTCAAAGATGATGGCCACTGCAAGAAGAGAGAGATAGAGTAAGACAGATAGATTTTGTTTGAGAAGAAATTAAAAAAATATAAAAATAAAATATTTTTTTAATACTAGATAATTTATAAATTTTAATACCATTTGAGGATAAAATAGGAAGCTTAAATAAATTAATGAAACTTCTCATTCCCTTGTATTCTAAATAATTCAAATTAGCGGGATAAAAATTGTTGTTGTTAAAAAATTTAAAAAGTTATTGAAACTTTCCTGAAACGTCTCTTTACCCACTTAAAACAGTGGTACCAAGTATCCATCCCTATTTGGCTTTCCTTTCCGTCTCCTTTGAAGCCTCTCTCTCAACCATGGTGATATTAGTATTACAAAAAAAAAAAAAATGTAAATAAGAACCTCGAACTCATTCATGCTTTGTGTTATTCCACGCAGTGGATACTAATGACATGGACTGATGAGGAGTGCATGCTTATATTGAAGAACTGCTACAATACTTTGCCGAAAAGTGGGAAGGTGATTGCTTGCGAGCCGGTGCTACCAGAGAAGACTGACAGCAGTCGAAGAACTCGAGCCCTACTGGAGAACGACATCTTTGTGATGACCATCTACCAAGTTCAGGGGAGAGGCCGCACTGAGGAAGAGTTTCGGCGGATAGGCCTCTCCACTAGATTCTCCACCTTTAGAGCGATCTATTTCGACCGTTTCTACACCTTCCTTGAATCCCAGAAGTGAAGTCTCTTTTTCTCCACCCCATGTTATCTTCGGTTCTTTTGCGTAGGAACTCATATGTATTAATTTATATTTTTTTTGCTGTTGTTGAAGCTTTAGCCATTGTCGCGCCATATTATTATGTTGAGGGCATGATATTAACTCTTAGGGTTAATATTTTCTTTTAAAATTTATATAATTCAATTATTTGCACTCAATTCATATATATATATATATATATATATATATATATATATATGATACCGAGTAAAATTATTACCACATCGGTTGGCAGACATGGCAGACATGCTTCTGGGCTCTAGTTCGTTAACTATCATAATTAGAAAAGTACAAGCTACATCACCTGCAATCTCCGAACCTTAGTAGGACCGAGCCATTTTCGAACCTCGGCAAGGTCAAGCCTCATCCTTTTAAGCATCATTACTGCCTCAAACCGCACCAGATATCTCGGAGGATAAACCTTCCTTATCATACAAATTTTAGAGTAAGATTTTCCGTGACAAAAAACGGGAGTCAAATGTAACACTCCATCCATGATCAATGGGATTTTGGCCTTATCGAATGCTAACTTCCAAAAATGCGCTCGAAAAATTAGGTAACTGCTTACCATTTCGGTATTGCACAACTCTCTCTCTCTCTTTGAGGGCAATTCTAAGCCCTCACAAGTCTATGCAAAGGCCATGGCCCTTCAGAGACATTCTATGAGGCATTCTTATACAACAACATTCTCCTCTCATCTTTTTGCTGAAGATTTTTACTGACTTAAGCATCAGAAGATCTTCCGCAAGGACCATCCCCTCCATAAGAACTTTTTGCAAGTTCATACGGACGAAAGCTATCCGAATCCAACGTGCATCATTTCCAAACCGAAAAACGAAAATCAATAGCAATAATATATATATATATATATATCGAATTACATATTCGTCTCATGATCAACAAACCATAGCAACCATTGAACCAATTTCAAGTGTTTTATCAAAATTAAATTATCGAAGGTCTCATTGAACAAAAATTTAATACATACGACTGTCCAAATAATACTTAAGTTATCTCAAATCTATAATTTAAATAAATTTATTAAAGCACAACTAATCAAATGCCAATTAATATACTGATCAGTAATTTTTGATAAAATTAAATTTAAAATTCATGAAAAATTGATAATAATGTATTTAAAAAAATAATTTTAATAATATATTATAATATAAATAAAGAGCACTACTTAGATTCTAGCTAATCATCTTTCTGCAACCTTCTTAAATAATAATCCAAAATTACTCAAAGATCATATCGATATCATATTAAAATATTTAATTATTTCCTAAATTCCTCTAAAACTCAAATTAGAGGATTTGGACTGCGACATAAATTATGATTGTATAACGTGGTCGTCCAAATCAACCGACATTGACGCTGTCACAAGCCATGGGACTAGCCCATGGTTAGGATTTGGACTCGACCCAAGTGGCATGTAATTTGCTGGATCCAAAGCAAAGCTGGAATTAACCAGGTAGATGCTTCCTAGTCCTACCTAAACTGAAGTCATTTGATTTCCAGCTCACACGAAGAGTGATGCTTGCATTTGATGAGACTGATGCTTCCACGTAATTGATCCCCATGGGCAAGCTTAGGAGAATGATGGGATGATGGATTGAGGCGAGACAGTAAACCCCCGAGTCTTTTTTTTTTTTTTTTTGTACAAACGGACGATCACACAAGTCTCATATAAGTCAGCCTAGATACATCAGAGAATAAAATATGCTGAAGAAGAATCGGACAATGGTCGCCAAGCCTCCAAATCCATGAACCTATATGCTGAGCCATAGAAGTAACCCCAATTTGCCGCCGATTGGCTTCACAGTATATATGACTGATCAGGACAGAGCCAGTCATGCTCAGAATAGACCAAATATCCCTCATGATTGGATTAGAGGGACCCTCAAAATAATTCTCCTTCTGCATCCAAGAAATGACTGTCATAGAATCCCCTCAATCATGATTCTATGAGCATGAAGAATCCGAGCGGCATAAGAAATCTCCGCTCAAGCGGCAAAGAGCTCAGCCATCGGGACAGAAGAGTCAAGAGAATCAAAACCTTCCGCCGCCAACAAATCACCCGTCGGCCCACGAATGATGAACGCAGAGCTAGCAGCTCTACCGTGAACACTCCCGTCGAAGTTGATTTTGACAAACCCTAGAGGGGGGCTCTCAAGAAATGAAAACCGGATACCGGTTGCTGCCGAAGCAGCAGGGAAACCCCAGCGGCTAGAGGAGTCAGAACCAACACCAGAAAAGACACAGGCATAGTCCATCATCAGCATTCTAATCTTCCTTACAATCCTATGAGGAGAAGCAGTGACATTCGAAAAAATGAGCTCATTCCTTGACAGCCAAATCTGATATGCCGTGGCTTCCCAAAGACCACGCTTATGCTGAGATCCCCACCGAATATCATAAAAAAAGGAGCGCGGAGATGCCATAGTCTTCAATCTGCTAGAGAAACCCATAGATACCATATCCATCTAGCTCTGGGACATAGAAAGATAGCGTGGTCATCAGTCTCCTCCTGCCGACATAGAGGACAGATCGGCTGAATAGACAGACCCCTCCGAGAGAAAAGACCAGACGTAGGAAGGCAGCCCCATAGAAGCTTCCAAATAAAAAGCTGAACCCTAGGAATGGTGGGAAGCTTCCAGATCCAAGCAGCATCCTTTGTGCGCTGAGACTGGGGCCTGAAGCTTCTCATAAGGTCCCTAGTGGGGGCTCTAGAGAGACAAGATCTCTGCCACAGCCTAGAATCATCATCACAGCCAGGCATAAGAGGCATAGATAGAATCCGCCAAGAAAGCTCCTCCCCAAATAACCAGGTCACCGTGGGGATATTGTAGGGAGAAATAGTCTCGAGGCATGCATATTTTTAAAAATTGATAACTATTATCATTGCGGAAATTAAAAGATTACATATTAATATATCTAATATGCATCAAGATCATATCTTTGCCTATATATTCAGGGTCGTTTGATCTAAAATATGCATATAAAAACATCAAGATCATATCTTGATCTTCAAGATGACTAGTAACACTATTATCTTGAAACCTGCCTTAAGATCTAGGGATCAAATCACTTATCTTAAGAACAGTAGGTAAATCCTTATTGCTCTGCAGCCGTTCAATCGTCCGGCCTCTAGTATCGTCCACGCGAAACCCCGAACGATCAGATTTCTGGGAGTGCTAGCTCGCGGAAAAATAGCTTTGCTGATCTTGAATCCTCCTCCAAGATCCACCAGGCTTCCGCTAACACCAGAATCACCAGGATTTTCTATTCTAATAATTTAGAATTACAATCCACGATAATTTAGAATTACAATCCACGACAAATCGTGTATTGTTATTCTATTTTTTGTTCTATGTTTCTGGTGAGGGAATGCCCTCTATTTATAGTCTCGATTTAGCCTTGACATTTAATTCTGACATTTAAGAATCCGTCATTTGGCAAAAGCGAAGAGACGCCGAAGGCGCGGCGCTTGGTTTAATTCCGACGTTCGGAGAAAACCAAGAAGTCGCGGCGTTTGGTTTAGTTCCGTCGTTCGGAGAAAACCAAAGAGACGAGGGATAAATCCGACGTTCGGTAAATAAATGTCATGCATTAAATTCTATCTCATGAGATGAGATTTTAGCCATCTCATCATATGAGATCCATATTCGAGAGGTTTGGGTTCTGATCTGAATTTATTTGACTTAACCCACATAGATCATGGTCCAAGCCCAAATCAAATTTGGCTAGTCCTGAATCTATTTAAATTCAAATCAAGTCTAATTTCAAATCAATATTTGAAATTGACTTGTCCTTCTAATAGACTTAAACCAAATTGAATCTTATTCAATTGTACTTAACCCAATTAAGATAATTCAATCAATCAAATTGATTAATTAAATCATATACGATTCTCAATTGTTGATCAGCAAATAGATCATCCTAGGAAACTTCTATGCGTGTGACTCTCTAGGTTGAACCTAAGCCGGTAGCATATAAACAACTTTTTATGCTAATCGATGTGCCCATCTAGCAATGGAACCCGACGTCGGATAGGTCGAAGAGTTGCCGAGCAAACTCCAAGAACCCTAAGAAACAATTACCATATAATTCATCCTCTTGATCATAAATGCTAAGGATGGCTTAAGAGCCTGTCAACTCTAAATAGCAAATCCATAAAGTGATTTCAACTTTAGTGATCATGTGACTTTCACATGAAGTGCCTTGGCCAAGGTCTCGCTAAATTGAAACACAAGCATTTCTCCTTTTAATGGGATAGGTCAAATTCCATCTTGATCCACAACTGACTACCATAAGTACTTGACTGCACCCAGTAACCTTTCGTAGCTGGATTAGAAATCCAGGTGGTCCGGCACCTAAGTACAATAAGTTGCTTGTAAGCCATTGGTTATGATCATCAGGTCTGAAGGATACTTATACCTATATCTTCTCGGATTAACTCTTGACAGCAGAGTATCCGGAAACGAGTCACGTTCGGTGAAATGTACTCCTACACTTTCACTTGTATGTCATACCAGTGTCTCTACACTCCTTGGTTAAGAGGATAACTAACAAATATGATATACAACGTCCTATAATTGATAGTACTATGGCCCTGTCATAGTATATCACTTGGTCGCGAACTCTTTAAAGGACCTTCTCAGATAAATCCTCCTTTATCGTGAGGAAGATCCTAAGGGCTTCATCACTTTCAGGAGTATTAAGAAGATGTTCTTGTAATGAAAAAACTGCCAAATAACTTTTATTAATATATCAATTTATATACAATTTACATCAGCACAATCATCAAATGATTGGCTTTAGGATACAATTCCCAACAGATATGCCATGAGGGGGGATCCAAGGAAATCAAATCCTTAACCCTTAAACTGGAGGGGGCTTCCATATTAATAAAAGAGGGCCACCGCGAAAGGGGGAGATCAGAAATCCAAGTATCCTGGATAACATCAATCGAATAACCATCTCCGATACTCCATGAAACATTCTCCAGGATAAACTGACCATATCTGCAAACCTCCTTCCAAAAGGAGGAAGATCCCCGGGTCGGCAGAATGGGCGAGCCAGACGTCCACTCACCATACCTCGCTCGCATCAGAGAGCTCCACAGACATTGCGGCTCTAAGAGAAATCGAGAAGCATGTTTGGCAAGAAGAGCTTCTCTTCTAACAATCAGAGACTGAATTCCAAGACCACCTTCTTGGATAGGCATACAGACCGTGTCCCAGGATAATAAATGCATGCCATGACCATCTTGCATAGAGGCCCAAAGAAAGTCTCTGAAGCATCTCTCAATCCTCCTAAGACATGTAATCGGAATGGCAGCATTCGAAAGAAGATATAGAGGAAGCGAAGAGGGAACCGATCGAATAATAATGACCTTGGCCATCATAGATAAACTAGTGACCTGCCACCCCTCAAGACGCTGACGAACCCTCCTCTCAAGCTCAGAAAAGTCAGAACAATGGGAATGTCTACCTGTAATGGGGATCCCCAGATACATAAACGATCAGTTTGAGTAGAGATACCCGACAGATAAATAATGGCTTCCCTGGTAGATCTAGTGGTCTTCGGGCTGAAACATATAGAAGATTTGAGAGAGTTAACCCTCTGACCCAAAGCCAGACAATAGTTCTGCACAATAGAATGTAAGGAAGCCACATTATCAATGAAAGCCTGACCCAGAAGAATACAGTCATCAACGAAAAGGAGATGGGAGACCGCAGGGCCCTGACACCCGACCATGAATGGGACAATCCTCTGATTCAGCTGTGCCTGATCATCCGCAGCCAGAATGAATAACAAAGGGGATAAAGGGCACCCCTGCCTCAGCCCCACAGTAGAATGGAAAAACTCCGTCGGGCTTCCATTGATGATCATAGAAAAAGAAGGCCTCTGAATATATGCCAAGATCCACTCAAAAAACATATCTTTAAACCCAAACTCCTGGAGCGAGCGGTGCATGAAAGACCAACTCAACCTATCATAAGCTCTCTCCATGTCAAGCTTAACCGCCATAAGACAACGACTAGCTGGGGCTCTTTGAAGATCATGCATAAATTCCTGAGCGATGAGGACGTTATCAGAAATAGAACGCCCTCTAATAAATGCCCCCTGCTCAATAGAAATGAGGCAAGGAAGAACAAGACAAAGACGACCAGCTAAAAGACGAGCACATATCTTATACAAAGTGGTGCAAAGGCTAATAGGCCGGAAGTGCTGCGGGAGAGAAGCCTCCGAATGCTTGGACACCAGAGAAATAAAAGTCCGGTTCCATTTCAGAGGAATGCTCTTAGTCTGGAATACAATCTGAATAGCCTGAACCACCTCGCGCCCAACAATCTCCCAATAGTAACGGTAAAAAAAAGGCGAAAATCCATCAGGCCCAGGGGCCTTATCCGAATCAAGCTCCAAAGAGCCACCCGAATTTCCTCCTCAGAGATAGGCCTGACAAGCATATCATTCTCCATGGCTGAAACCTTCTTAGAATCAGGAACTCGTTCAATCGGAGCCCCCTCCCCATCGGACTCAGTCCATCTGGTCTGAAAGGAATGGAGAAGCAAATCCCTAATAGAGTGGATGTCCTCCAGATTGTGCCCTTCAGCATCAACTAATCTTTGGATCCTATTAGCGGACCGCCATTTCAAAGTGGCCTTATGGAAAAATCTGGTATTACGATCCCCCTCACATATCCACTGAACCCTGGATCTCTGCCTCCAAAACATCTCCTGCTAACGAAGAAGAGAGTGATGGCGAGCCAGCAAGTCCCGAAGCAACGAGAGGTCCGAATCCAACAAAAACCCATCCTGGTCCTCCTTCTCCTGTAAGGCAGAAATGTCCGCTTCTACCCGTTCAACTTGTCTAACCAGATCCCCGACGTCCAGCCTATTCCATCTGGATAGACGACGTCTAGCCAGCATAAGACGCCGAGATAACCTATAAATAGCATTACCCCTAATAGGAAGGTGCCAAATCTGAGAAATGATAGACCGAGCAGCAGAATGGACCGTCCAAAACTGCACAAATCTAAACTGTCTGCGGTGATACATAGCAACCTCCATAGAAATCAAAATGGGGCAATGATCAGAAGTAATCCTAGGAAGGTGTGCAACAGTAACCGCAGGAAACCTATGAAGCCACTGAGCCGTAGCCAAAGCTCGTCGAGTCTCTCCCAAACACGAGCCAAACCCTGACGGTTATTACACCAAGTGAATTGGGTCCCCGAATACCCCAAATCCAATAGCCCCAAGGATCCGATAAAGGTTCTGAACACACTAACATCAGCTGAGGCCGTAACCCGTCTACCTCTTCGCTTTTCGTTAGCCTCAGTGATACAATTAAAGTCACCGGCAATGATAGATGGGAGGCCCTGAGCAAGAAGGGAAAGCAACTCAAACCACAGGATCCGTCTCTCCCGATAGTCCGTACGGGCATAAACAGCTAATAGAAGCCAAGGATCAGAGGACCCCTCAGAGACTACAAGACCTATCTGCTGGTTGCACTGATGAAAAGCATCAATCATAATAGCAGCGGCATACCAAATGGACAGCATACCTCCAGACAAACCCTCAGACTCAACCGCATACGATGACCAGGACCGAGAAATCTGTCTCCTAAACTGAGCCAGACTGTCACCCGATAACCTAGTTTCCAAAAGAACACATATATCAAAATTGTGAAGCTGCACCAATCTACGAAAGGAGGATCGAAATGAAGGCTTTCGAGCTCCTCTAACATTCCAAATTAAGATCTTTATTTACAAGGATGATGAAGTTGGGACCCCACCCTAGTCCTCCACCATCGCAATATCAGAAAGGCACCCACTGGATGAGGTACCACCCTCAGCTAACAAAGATGAACCAGCCTCCGGATCCTCTGAGTCAACAATAGCCAGAGGAGACTGAACCGGAGACAAGGAACCAGATCTCATGTTATCACTATCTGAAACCTCCGAGGAAAAATCGACAGGCCTATCAGCGCAGGACATAACCACTTCCTGACCATCTTCCAGAGAGTAGGAGGGCAGGGTCAACCTATCCAGGGAAACAATCATTATCCTAGAACTTTTTGAAATCAGAGCCTTGCCTTTTCCTTTTCGTTTCTCAAATTTAGAAATTACCCTCGGAGCCTGATAATCAACTGGTCTGGCCCGCTTAAGAGGACCCAGACAAACATCCCTATTATCTAGAAGGCCACTATCCCCCGACATCAAACCAAGAGAGGCAAAGGGGTTCTTCTTCAATAGAGGATTATTCAGACCCAGCTCAGGAGACACCACCTTCTCAGCCTGCAGCAAAACCTTCTCAGCAGATATTAAACTGGCATGCTCTCCCTGCCCCGGCACATCCTCCATGGCTGAACAACCTTGCATAGAATCCCCCATTGGACACCCAGAGTAGCCTTGGCTGGATTCCCCCCTACCTTCAAAGGTGTATGCACCCTCCTCCGAGCCACCTTGGTAGGAAAGCTCCAGCCCTCAGTAGCTGCAGCACCTCTCAAGGGATCAGCATGCTTCCTCTGTGCATCAGAGCTGCTACCAGAAGCCCCCGGAGATCACACCGACTGAAGCTTCCTCCTCTCATCCCGCTGGGAACCTGGAGCAACCCTCCATTGACAAACTACTGCAATCCATGGGCCATAAACAGGGCTGGATGCAGCACCTTCAACACCTGAACTAGACGGTTGAGAACAAAGGCCACTCAGGTGCATCGTTCCACAGCTGGAACATACCCCCTCCAGATTTTCAAAAGCAAATTGCTGTAAAACGGGAGGCTGATCCCTTGAACCCGAGCACCCGGCCTAAGAGGACGACGAAGGTCGACCCAGAGACACGCCCTGGCAAATCCACCTCTGCTCTTCGCCACAGTTGAGGCATCCAGACAGATGAACTGTCCAGCTGGTTTCAGAATGGCCCTGATAAATTCCTCCTTTCAAAATTCCATTGGAAGGTTAGGCAGCCGCACCCATACCAGAGTCGACAGAATCACATCCTCTGCCGGGATGAACTCCGCCCGCCACGGCTCCGTCCCAATTACTTGTCCGTTAACCATCCTGGACGATTGAGAACCAGGTCACAGGCATTCGGATCTTCAAAACGGAATAAATGGCACCGGAATGCCAGACTGATCGGAGCAATATCACCTTGAATACCAGCACACCTAAACTCTCTGATCAGTGCAGTTGCCGGAACCCACTTGTGGTAAGAACGGACCAGAACGGCTCTCATCTGCCATCTCGCCATTTCAGCCTCCAACTCGGCCATAGGGACGCGGATAACATCCGGAAACGACGCTTCCAGACTCGCAATCACCGACGGCGAAGGAGATGGCGAGACCCAGCGAAAGTCGGAATCCACCTCCATCGTCTCGGAAGCCCGCCCATCCATAACCCCATCCGATGCCATAGGAAGGGAGGGGCCAACAAGAGGAACAGTCTGCCGGAGGCACAGCCAGAGATGACACAGATCGCCGGAGATCGAGGAAGACAACGGCCAAAGCCCGAATCTTAAAGCACTTCCAGAAAATAGAACCGAAGCTCAGTCGTGCACGAACCTCAAAGCAGAACTGAGTCCTTTTTTTTAAACGGGTTTCATACGACATCGGTTTTAACGTAAAAGATAAAAATTTTACATAAAAAAAAGTTAAAAAGAAAAACACCATTTGATATAGTATTTTTAAAAGTTAAATAGTATTATTTTTAAAATATAATTTTAAATGATATATATATATATATATATATATTAATTTTATTTACATAATTTTTATCTTTCATGCTAAACCTTAAACCGGTGTCATTTGACACCGGTTTCAAAAGGGCTCCCGTAGCCCGTCCCATCAAAAAAAAAAGAGACAAAACCCACAGCCCACCCCAAAAGTAAATCGGGGGCGTTTGGTAGGAGGTAATCTATTTAGATTACCGGTAATTTAAAAGGGCCCCACCGGATAACCATGTTTGGTACGTATTTGAATGACAATATATCTTACAGCGGTAATCTGGATTACCACTCAAGTGGTAATCCATATTACCTCAGGAGGAGGTGGCTATCCACATTACTGGTTATGTTGTAATCTAATAAGTTTTTCTTTTGATAAAATTACCCCTACCACTTTTGTAAAAATAAAATTATCCTTTTCTCCAAACAATTAAATTAATTAAAAAAAATTAAATTAAAAATTAAATTAAAAATTAAATAATTTTAAAAATTAATTTTTATTTTAATTTAATTTTAAAAATTAATTTTTTAATTTAATTTTTTTAAAAAATAATTTTTACTTTTTTAAATTAAATTTATTTTTTAAATTTTAAATTAATTAAAATTTTAGTTTTAAAATATAATTTTTTTTATTTTTTATTTTTTAAAATTAATTTTTTTAAAAGTAATTTTTTTGAATTTTATTTTTTATAAATTAAATTAAATTAATTAAATTTTTTATTTTCATTAATTTAATTTTTAAAGAATTAATTTTTTAATTAATTTAATTAAAAAAATAAAATTTAAAAATAATATCAATTAGTCTATTAATCTTAATTAATTTTATATAATAAAATATTAAAAAATAATTATTTTTAAAATATAAGAAATAAATTATGATAATTGAAAGTTTAAGAATCAAAAAAATTTGAATATGTTTAAAGATTAAAATATATTTTAACTTAAAAAAATAATTAAATCTAGTATATTATACTTATATAAATACTTTGATTTAGAAATATTTTGAGATATTTTAAAAATTTTTAATAGATTTAATTTAATATATAAATTTAATTTAGAAATATTTTGAGAATTTGATGTTATATGATTGATAATCTGTTTGTCATATCAAACACAGTAATCAATATTAACTGTGCATACAGTAGTAATCATTTTATAGATAATCTATATTACCGTAGCACACCCCAAAAGCAAATCCTATAGGATGAGCGAAGCCCCCCCGTTTGATCTTCGTATCATATCATTGCCCCACGCCGAAATCCAAATATCCGAGGTTGAGGACGTGGGCTACGATGGCGACGATGGGAGGCGAATCTGGAAGTCCGGCGGAGGTCCAGAAGGAGGCGAATCTGGCGATGATTGAGCTCTCGAACATGATCGCCGTTCCCATGTCCCTCCTCGCCGTCGTCCGCCTCAACGTCCCCGCGGCCATCTGGCAGTCCGGAGCCAACTCCCCCCTCTCCGCTGCCGAGATCCTCCCCCTCCTCCGCCCCCCGCCGCCCCCCTCGGCCGATCCCGCCGTTCTCCAGCGCCTCCTGCGCCTCCTCTCCAGCCACGGCGTCTTTGTCGAGCACCTCTCCCCTTCAGGCGTCCGCCGCTTCTCCCTCACCCCCGTCGGCCAGACCCTCGTCCCCGCCGCCTCCGACGGCGGTGGCGATGGAGACGGACCTTCCTACGCAGCGTACGTGCTGCAGCACCATCAGGAGGCGCTGGTGCGGGCGTGGCCGCTGCTCCACGAGGCGGTGCTGGACCCGGCCGGGCCGGAGCCGTTCGCGCGGGCCAACGGCGGAACACCGGCGTACGCCTACTACGGCGGTGACGGCGAGGCGAACGAGCTCATGCAGCGGGCCATGTGGGGGATCTCCAAGCCTTTCATGGACGCGCTCCTCGACAGCCACACCGCCGCCTTCGCCGGCGTCGGTACCCTCGTCGACGTCGGTGGAAGCTCCGGCGACTGCCTCTGGGCCATCATGCAGCGCGTCCCCACCATCCGGCGCGGAGTCAACTTGGACCTTCCGGAGGTGGTCGCCAAGGCGCTCGACTTCCCCGGTGAGTCCCAATCAGTCGGCCCATTCTAGTGGCGTCTGCCTTCTCATGCTAACGTGCACCTATCGCATTCAAAATAATATCATCCGCACAAATCACACAGACATCCGTGCATGGTAAGCAGCCTTGGTAGTCAAGGTGTGTGGCTGCCATGCTGAGACGTGCGCGGAGTCGGGCCAAGCGTTGCACGGCCTCCGACTGCCGTGTAGGCGGTTCGCACACTTGTATGGAAACCATAACCATGGTCGGTTTTTGAATATTATTGGCACGTAAATTAGGTCGAGCGTTGAGGTGACTGGGGGCGTTCTCCCAGCGTAGGATGCGCGCCAGTTACTTTACATGCTCATGTGAACATTGCTGCATTAAATCGAACAGATAAAAAACATCAATTCACGTGGCCGGTCCAGTCCGCATCTGCCCTGTCGCATGTCACCGGCACTGCGTGGTAGAAAAAAAATCTCCAACCTCTTGTTCAGAGCCACAGGTTTCCCCATGAGAAATCTCATGGCGATTGATTGTTCACGCGATACCTGCCGTAGCTCTGATGAAAACCGTCAGATTTATCATATTAGATTAGTTGTTAGATTATAAATAATAAATACAAATTAATTATTCTAATATTTTTTTAAGTTCATCTCTCGATTCATTTAATTTTATTAAATTTAATATAAATTTAAATTTGAGATCTCATGATTTTTTCTAAGGTTTTACAAGTAATTTTTTTATAATTTTTTTTCGCACATTAATCAAATAGATCCAATTAATTTTGTTAATAAAATGATGTGACCTAAAATCTAGCTAAGAATCTGAATTGGTTGGCCCACTCTCATACAGGGCATTAGGCTGGAGATCGCATCATACCACATGCATGTCAACAAACTGAAAATTAAAAAAAATCTAAGGTAGTATTTGAAATAAAAATAAGAAAGGATATTCATAGGATATCTTTTTTTTATTCCTAAAAGTAATAACTATGAGGTTGTATTTGATATGGGATAAGGAAGCATATCCCTTTTATTTCGAAAAGCTATAACTAGAAGGGATAGTTCTAAAAGTTTAACCAGAGGGGATAACCCATGTTTCTCTAAACTTATTCCTTAGGGATCTCAGAAATAGCTAGAGTTATCCCTTGTGGCAAAGCTGTTATTTTAAAAAGATGATTATCCTTTGAGCTATTCCTTGAATAAATGCTATTCTGTACACTTATTCAGGGATAGCTTTTTATAAATCAACACTACCTAAAGAATAGCAGAGAATAAAGTTAATCAGAAGAATAATCCATAGTTAACCATGAGTTAGCTTCTCAATTTATTATTTAGAAAATACAGAAATAGACGATTATTCCTCTAAATAAGAGTGAAAAAAATTATCCTATAAATTTATTTTTTTACATTTGATATGATTAATAAAATAATCAAAAAATATTTTTTAAAATAATTAAAAATAAAATTTTATATATATTTATTTATAAATAATATTTTTTCTATCCAACAATACCTAAAAGTTTTGTTTTTCCGGCGCTACCCGGACTCGTCCAATTGACTGAGGAAAAAAAAAAAAAAAACTCTGCACGGTATGCCTTTTAGAATGAACCATATATATATATATATATATATATATATATATATATATATATATATATATGATGGCTTCTTGGAATAGGGCTTGGCGATATGATTAGCTCCGGCTTTATCTTTTATTTTTCTCCGCTTGGTGGTGCAGGTGTGACGCATGTTGGCGGTGACATGTTCAAATCCATTCCGGCCGGTGATGCCATCTTCATGAAGGTACTTAATTATCTTGCTTGCTAATTAAAGAGTTGCCAAGCAAATTAAATCTTAGCTTCTCAACAATTTACCTACCTTTATCGTCAGCGACAATTTGGATGCCCCACCAGCTTATTAAGTACGTTGATGTCTCTAAATGATTGAGGTGCAATCTTATTGCAAGATATCTTTGGAATACAATAGATAATTACTTTTACATTGATATGGATAATAAATAAAATAGTTTGGAATCCTACAATCCCCAGAGTCTGAGCGGCCCCCAGTTGGACCCAGGGTCTGGGCGGCCCCCAGTCCTGGATGGCCCCCAGTCTGATGGATGGCCTCCAGTCCTAGTATAAATAACGGCCCCCAGAGTCCTAGTTAGAAGAATAAAAGTCTGAGTCCTCCCTAATCCTGGAAGGCGGCCCTCAATGGCCCCCAGTCCTAGGACGGGTCCTCCTCTGGACGGAGTCTCCCCAGAGTCTGGCGGCCCCCAGTCCTAGGTCCCCAGAGTCTGGGCAGCCCCCAGAGTCTGGGCGGCCCCCAGCGGCCCCCAAGTCTGGGTGGCCCCCAAATTGAGAATAATATTCATGTCAGAACCACTGAACATGATAAACCGTCGTATTCGGAACAGAAATCGAGAAATATTAAACATCATAACGCTTTAAATGGTTCGAATAAGACAAGCACTGAAACACCGCCGTTTATCTAGAAAAAGGAGACACTGAACTCTATTTTAGAGCAATGCCTTTTCTCTGACTCTGGCATCCCCACTAACCCTGACATTCCCTTGGGATGATCAAGGTCATCATGAAAATCCTTATCTTCATGAGCAAGTTTCTTAATACCCTTATTATTCATTATCACTGAATGACCACGTAGCGAAAAATAAAATAATAAAAGATGAACACTTATCCTACACGTGGACCTCTGAAAATAAAAATAAAAAATAAACAAATTAGGGGGATAAGAAGGAGGGAGAGAAGGAAGAAGGGACTTTTTTTTCTTCTTCCTGAAAGAGATCTCATAACAACAGAGGAATCTGGTGATCCAGCATCAACAGATTGGCGCGCCAGGTAGGGGACCATCGTTGGAGCAGTGAGACGTACCTGTTCTACGGTTCCGTGAAGATGAACTCTAGATCTCTGGAAGAAGATCCTTCTGATTGGTCTGGGGGGCATCTCTCGCCTCCCAACCATGATCTCAAAACTCTCGGCTCTTCTGAGCCGGTGAGGTCAAACCCTCGGTTCCTTCCTCGCCGCTGCCGGCTCCAACTATTCCTCAAGATCCACTGCTGATCCTCACCCAACAAGTTCAAACTCTCGTTGGAATGGTTCAGCAGATGCAAGAGCAGCATTCTAGAGGAGCCCAACAACGGCGCGAGCTGCCTCGGTTGCCTAGGTGGCTACTCCTGTCAGCCGACAATCAGCTCGAGGGAGATCCCCTCCGACAAAGCCTCTCCGCCCTTACTCCTCCGAAAAGCGGTGCTCTCAAAGCTCCCACGACGACTCGTGCTCTTTGTCCCATTCCCCTATCAGCCCACCTGCCGGGCGACGACGGGGAAGGAACCTTGTATAGAGCGCCGCCGGTGGCGTCGTCAGTCTCCTTCCAGTTCTTCTGAACCAACCGAAGGACGTATGACCGATAGAATGGAAAAGTCTTGAAGAGCAAGATCGCAGACTGGAGGAGCTCAGCCAAAGGATCAATAATCAACCGGGGTCGGATTATGACACCCGCCCCCCTCTCACTCGACGGGTGATGGAAGAACCCATTCCAAGAAGATTCCGATTTCCTCAGTTAGACCCCTATGACGGTACCACTGATCCCCTAGATCATCTGGAGAGCTATAAAGCTATCATGCAGGTCCAAGGAGCAACAAATGCCCTCTTGTGCGTTGCCTTCCCGGCCACCCTCGCAAGGCGGCCCGTGTTTGGTATTCTCGTCTACCCTCACGCAGTGTTGATTCTTTTCGGCAACTGGAGAGATCTTTTCTAGCTCATTTCGATGCTTGTCGAAAAATTCCTCGAGTAGCAGACAGCTTATTCTCCGTGCAGCAGCAGGAAGGAGAATCTTTGAAAGACTTTATAACTCGTTTCAAGGTGGTGGCCCTTGAAGTCTATCATCTTGAAGATGCTGTGGCCACCCTGGCTTTAAAACGGGGGCTCCGTCCCTCCCGTTTTACTTACTCCTTGGACAAAAGACCTCCTTCTTCTTATGCTGATCTTCTGAGTCGTGCGCAGAAGTACATCCGCGCCGACGAAGCTGACTCATCCAGGAGAGGTGCACAAGAGAGGACTAACAAAAGGTCCACTCGCCCAGAGTTGAACGGACCTCCTTCCAAGAAACCAGAGCCCTTGCGCCGGCCAATTGATCGCCGCAAGAGCCAGACTCCCAGAGAGGACCATCTTACACCCCTCTTAGCACCCCGGACTCACATCCTTATGGAGATTGAAAACGAGCCTTATCTACGGCGTCCGCCCCCGTTGAAGAAGGGCACTACCCGCGACAGAAGCCGCTATTGCCGTTTCCATAGGGATTATGGCCACGACACTGAAGAATGTCGGAACTTGAAGCAGCCATCGAAGAGCTAATTCAGAGGGGATACCTGGGCAATACGTCCAGAAGAAAGAGGCTCCTCCCATACCAGCCTTGATGGGACCTCCTCCCGCTCAAGCTGGCATTGATAACACCCCGACAGAAAGGATGGTGGGTATGATTTCCCGCGGAAAAGCTTCATCTTCTAAAAGACCGAGGGAGGCGAAGAGTTAGATGATGTAATCCCTTCTGAGGGGAATATAGCGGGGAGTAATGTTGTAAAAGATGATAGCGTCGTCGTTTCGATGACGATTGCTAGGCATCCTGTAAAAAGAATCTTAATTGACAGTGGGAGCTCCGCTAATGTGCTTACTTATGATGCATTTCTTCGGATGAGTTTATCTCTGGATTCTCTTCGGCCCGTAGCCGTCCCTCTAGTTGGTTTCACTGGAGACTCCATCCGGGTAGAGGGCGAGATTACTTTGCCAGCTACGGCAGGATCGCCGCCGTGTCAAAGCACGGTTATGCTGGATTTTCTGGTAGTTCGGGTCCCCCTGGCTTACAACGCCATTCTTGGCCGTCCCGGCTTGAATATGTTAGATGCAGTTATATCTACTAAGCGCTTATTGGTGCAGTTCCCTACCAGGCAAGGAGTCGGTGTGATGCACGGAGAGGTAGACTCGGTCAGACCCTGCTATCATTTAGCCCCTAGTCCCCAGATGGCTAATATTCCTCCGGTTGCCGAGTCATTTGACCCTAGGGAAGTTGAGCGGAGAGGAGAGCCAGCGGAGCTTCTGATATCTTACCCCCTGGGAGATGATCCCACTAAGATCGTGCAGATCGGTGAGCTCCTCTTCCCTGAAGTCCGGGATCAACTCCTAGCCTTCTTATCAATGAATGCAGATGTCTTCGCCTGGAAAGTAACGGATATGGTCGGGATTCCTCCGGAGGTGATTACTCATCAGCTTAATATTAACCCAAGCTGCCGCCCTGTCCGCCAGAAGAAAAGGAGTTTTGCTCCTGAGCGGCAGAGGGTCATTGACGAGGAGGTAGACAAATTGCTCATGGCCGGTCATATTCGAGAAGCGCGATATCCTGATTGGCTAGCCAATGTGGTTATGGTCCGGAAAGCCAGCGGAGGATGGAGAATATGCATCGACTACACAGATCTTAACAAAGCTTGTCCTAAAGACAGTTTTCCATTGCCCCGGATCGACCAGTTAGTGGATTCGACTTCTGGTTATGAACTCCTTAGTTTCATGGATGCCTTCTCAGGGTATAATCAGATAAAATTGGACCCCTCAGATGAAGAGCATACTTCTTTTATCACCGAGAAGGGCATTTATTGTTATAAAGTAATGCCCTTCGGGTTGAAGAATGCAGGAGCTACCTATCAGAGGCTGATGAACAAAGTTTTTAAAGACCAGCTCGGCCGCAACATGGAAGTATATGTAGATGATATGTTGACAAAAAGCACCTGCATCACTGACCATGTCGCCGACTTGCAGGAAACTTTCCACAACCTCCGGCTCCATAGAATAAAGCTCAACCCGCGCAAATGTGCATTTGGAGTTACTGCAGGGAAATTCTTGGGTTTCTTAGTCACCCGGGGGGGATTGAAGCAAACCCAGAGAAAATTCAAGCCATTCTCAGTATGAGACGGCCTATGTGTAAGAAAGAGGTGCAACAACTCACCGGGAGGATAGCAGCGTTAAGCCGATTTTTATCCAGATCAGCCGAGAGGTGTCTACCTTTCTTCAAGGTCTTGCGTAAAGCAGATGGCTTCGAGTGGACAGAAGACTGTCAACAAGCTTTTGAAGAACTTAAGGAGTTCTTGTCCACACCACCCCTGTTATCCAAACCGGAGCAAGGAGAAAGCTCTTCCTATATCTTGCGGCTTCTTCGGAGGCCGTTAGTTCCGTTCTGGTGCGTGTCGGCGACCATGCCATTCAACGACCTGTATATTATACCAGCAAGGTGCTTCATGGTGCAGAAGAGAGATATTCCAAAACGGAGAAAGTCATTTTCGCTTTATTCGTTTCTGCTCGACGACTCAGACCCTACTTCCAAGCCCATCCCATAGTCGTCCTCACTGATCAACCTCTCAGAGCTATTTTATCACGACCAGACACTTCTGGCCGGTTAGCCAAGTGGGCCATCAAACTAGGGGAATTCGACTTATCATTTCAACCCAGAGCATCTTTGAAATCCCAGGTCTTGGCTGATTTTCTAGTAGAGTGCACCTGGTCTGAGCCGCATCAAGAAGAAATCCCCCGGATCCTTTTAGATGCTGGGGAGGAGGATCATGAAGCATGGGTCCTCCACGTCGACGGAGCCTCTAACTCACAGGGTAGCGGAGCTGGCCTCATTCTCGCTAGCCCAGAAGGCGCAGTACTAGAATATGCTCTTCGTTTCCTCTTTGAAGCCACCAATAATCAAGCTGAATATGAGGCTTTACTGACCGGAATCAAACTAGCGCATGGGATGGGAATCAAGAATCTCCGGGTTTTCACTGACTCACAGCTTATTTCCGCCCAGGTGGCAGGGGAGTATGAAGCTCGGGACCCTATCATGTTCCAATATCTGAACAAGGTCAGACTATTAATTCCTTTATTGGATCACTTCGCCATCAGTTATATACCCAGAGGTGAAAATGCTAGGGCCGATATGTTAGCCCGACTAGCTACCTCGGTGGATAGTGCCATGGGCAAAACCTACATTGAGTATCTGGAAACACCTAGCATCGAAGCTACTGAAGAAGCTTTGCCCATTATCCAAGAAGAAACCTGGATGGAATCTTATATCCGATATCTGAAAGACGGCGTTCTCCCAGTTGGTCGTGAAGAAGCTAAGCTGCTTAAGCGGAGAGCTTCTAAATTTGTGCTACTAGAAGGCCAACTTTACAAGAAATCCTTCTCTCAGCCCCTCCTCAAATGTGTTAATTCGGTTGATGCGGATTATATCCTTAGAGAAATTCATGAAGGCATCTGTGGGAATCACTCGGAGGCCGATCTCTAGCACGCAAGGCCCTCCGACAAGGATATTACTGGCTCACCATGCAAGAGGATGCAACCGAACTAGTGAAAAGATGTGATCGATGCCAACGGTACGCCTACATTCAGCGGCAACCATCTTCTCAGTTAAATTCTCTTTCTGCTCCTTGGCCCTTCGCTCAGTGGGGCATGGACATCCTCGGCCCTTTCCCTCCGGCATCAGGACAGCGCAAATTCCTACTAGTAGCCGTCGATTATTTTACTAAATGGGTTGAAGCTGAAGCACTCGCCAAAATTACTGAAGCCAAGGTCAAAACCTTTTTCTGGAAAGCCATTATTTGTCGATACGGCATACCACACACCCTCATCACTGACAATGGCCGACAGTTTGACAACAACACCTTCCGGACTTTCTGTACTGATCTCGGCATCCTGCAACGATTCACCTCCGTCGGCCATCCACAATCTAATGGAGAGGCTGAGGTTACAAATCGCATGATATTACGGGGACTAAGGACCAGACTGGATACGTCCAAAGGAAGGTGGGTAGAAGAGCTCCCGAGTGTACTCTGGGCATACCACACAACTCCCAGAACACCGACAGGAGAAACGCCATTCAACCTGGTTTTGGTTCCGAAGCTGTTATTCCCGTCGAAATTGGCTTACCAAGTAGCCGAGTGGAAACGTACAACGAAGCAGACAACCTCCCTAATTTAAGAGCCAATCTTGACCTCATTGATGAAGCAAGAGATCGGGCTCGAATTAAGATGGCGGCATACCAGCAGCAGGTAGCGAGGTATTATAATACCCGCGTCCGCTCGAAGAGTTTCCGTCAGGGAGATTTAGTTCTAAGAAAAGCTTCGATATCCAAACCAACAGAAGGGGGCAAATTGTCTCCGAACTGGGAAGGGCCCTACCGGATAAGAGAAGTTCTTCACCGTGGAGCATACCAGCTTGAAGACCTAAATGGACAACTAATCCCCCGAACGTGGAATGCAGACAATCTCGGCCATACTACCAGTAATGTAATGTATTTATCCAAATATTAAATGAGCCTGCACATTTGAACACATATTTTTAGATAATTCTTCAGAACGGCTCGGCGGCCCTACAGTCCAAAGGACACCCCCAGGCCGGTATAACTTGCCCCTGAGGAGGTTCAAGTCCGTGACTCAAGCGGCCCCGAACCACGATAGACGGCTCGGCGGCCCTACAGTCCAAAGGACACCCCCAGGCCGGTATAACTTGCCCCTGAGGAGGTTCAAGTCCGTGACTCAAGCGGCCCCGAATCACGATAGATGGCTCGGCGGCCCTACAGTCCAAAGGACACCCCCAGGCCGGTATAACTTGCCCCTGAGGAGGTTCAAGTCCGTGACTCAAGCGGCCCCGAACCACGTAGACGGCTCGGCGGCCCTACAGTCCAAAGGACACCCCCAGGCCGGTATAACTTGCCCCTGAGGAGGTTCAAGTCCGTGACTCAAGCGGCCCCAAACCACGATAGACGGCTCGGCGGCCCTACAGTCCAAAGGACACCCCCAGGCCGGTATAACTTGCCCCTGAGGAGGTTCAAGTCCGTGACTCAAGCGGCCCCGAACCACGATAGACGGCTCGCGGCCCTACAGTCCAAAGGACACCCCCAGGCCGGTATAACTTGCCCCTGAGGAGGTTCAAGTCCGTGACTCAAGCGGCCCCCGATAGACGGCTCGGCGGCCCTACAGTCCAAAGGACACCCCCAGGCCGGTATAACTTGCCCCTGAGGAGGTTCAAGTCCGTGACTCAAGCGGCCCAAACCACGATAGACGGCTCGGTGGCCCTACAGTCCAAAGGACACCCCCAGGCCGGTATAACTTGCCCCTGAGGAGGTTCAAGTCCGTGACTAAGCGGCCCTGAACCGGCTCGGCGGCCCTACACTCCAAAGGACACCCCCAGGCCGGTATAACTTGCCCCTTCAAGTCCGTGACTCAAGTGGCCCCAAACCACGATAGACGGCTCGGCGGCCCTACAGTCCAGAGAACGCCCCCAATCCGGTATGACTCACCTGAGAGAGTATAAATCCTTGGCTCGAGCAGCCTTGACTTAGATGGTTTTGAGTCACGCCCATAGGCAGATATTCGGTTACCCTCGAGGTACAATTCTACAAAAACACTAAGTGGCCCCACAATCCTAAGAGCTTTGTGCTTCCTTGAACCTAGGATTAGCTCCCCTGCAGGGGCCCCTAAACTGCCTTATCAACATTCAAGGACTTACATCTTAATACAACACACCGGAAAACGACCCGAAGACTAGGATTTCCTGCCAACTCGTGGACGGATTCCCCAATCCCTAAGTAAGAATCAAGGATTAAGCAGATGAAATGTTAAGTAACACCAAATAAATAAAGAGTAACATCTGCTCATTTAAAGTTAATCTACTAGGAAACTTTATAAAGTCTCGTCAATAAACAGACATTCATTACAAAAAGAGGTCCTTTAAAGGACCAAGGCAAGGATAGAAAAACTAAAAAGTCAAAATAAATTTAGGCATCCTCAATCAATTCTCTGAATGCCCCTTCTCTGTATTGGGATCGGAAGCCGCTCCTCAGTGAGGGGCATTTCTACAGCAGGATCTTTGGTCGCCGCCACCCTGTCCGCCACGTCTTCGACCTCCATATCAGGAATTTCTTCGTTGTCCACAGGTCGAAAACGTTCAAGGTTCTTTAAGTTGAAGTGTCGGGCTAGCATCCGTTTACACCTCTCAAAGCCTTGAACAAAGGCGTCTAGGGCGGCCTCCTGGAACTCCGATTCAAATCCGGGGAGCCCTTGTACTCCTTGATTGCATCCCGGACTTTGGCTTCGGCTACGGCCACCTTTTCTTGAGCTTTGGCCTCGGCCACAGCTATCTTCTCCCAGGCCTCGGCCTCGACCGCAGCTATCTTTTCTCGGGCCTCCGTCATCACTGTTGCAACTCTGTCGAGAGCGTTCTTAGCATCTTTCTCGGCTAGAACCAATTTTTCTATAGCATCGCGAGCCGTAGCTTCCGCGTTATCTGCTCGATTTTCCGTATGTTCTAGCCTAAGAGTAGTTTCTTTTAACCTCTCTTCCGTTGGCAACAACTTCGCCCGAACCTCAGATAGTTGAGCATCTAAGCTCTGCAGCTCCATTTCCGCCTTTCTCCGCCAGGTCCGATAGTCCTCCCGAATAACCCGAAGGTCGTGTAGTGCTTTTGACTCTCGGGCCTTCGTCTCCACCAATTCTTTGTCTAAGCTCACACTCCGAGACTTGGCCTTGTTTAAGTCTTCGCGCAGTACAAAAAGGCCATTAGACATCTGCAAAATACATTCAGTGAATGCCCGAATTTGATAATCACAAAAGAAAAGGTCGAAACTTACCTGAAGCGCAGCTGTGAACATGGTGTCAAATGCCTCTTCTTGTGTCACCTTCCTCATTTTATCTTGGAACCTGGGCAGGATCGCAAGTTTAAGAACTGTCTCCGACAAGCAACTTTTGTACCCAGCGCCCTGATTAGGCGGTTGAGGAGATGGAGATAGATTTCCTAAAGCATCTGAGGGAGCAGGGGTAGGAACGCCCACTTCCTTTGACGACGAAGGACCTGGCTGATCGATTTCGACTGCTTCCGCACTCCCTACAGATCCCCCAGCGTCCTTAGTGGGGGATGGAATGACTTCCGGAAGCTCCCTCTCGACAGGATCTCCTATCGGGATCCCCATTGGAGGACTCGTCTCTCCTTCGCTATCTTCTATCAGGGTCGCTTCGGGAATAGCCGCCGGAGGCTGGGCCTGGCAATCCAATCCTGACTGGCGGGGCTTTTTAGGTTCGTTCCCTGCCGCGCCATGCTCGCTCCTCTCTCTCTTTCGAAGGTTTGATACCAAAAAGTCTTGAGAAAACTTCATTGCTGCGATATAGTGAACATAGGGTTAGCTAAAAAAGACACCAAATAGGTTAGCTAGGAATACAAAGAAGAGGGACAAAAAGAGGAAAAGAGAGAGATGAATTCTTCGAGGCTCACCGGGCGCTGCAGCCAGCGACACCGGCACGAACGCAACCTCCCGGAGATTATCCTCCGATAGCAATTCTTTACTGGGGGAATGATGGTAGAGATTAGAGTGTTGAAAAGCTCACGGTCTCTTTCGTCAACACTAGCATTCTGGTTAGAACTGGTATCCGGGATACCCCAACCTACACCCAACCCCTCCAGATGGGCATAGAAAAACCGAGATTTCCACCCCTTGATCTTAGAAGGGAGATTAAGCCTAAGAATCCTTTTGGGCCTCGATGCGAAACTCCACCACCCATCCCTGACTGGGTTTCGAATCCTATATAGTGTTCTAAATAAAGAAAGTCTAGCGGAAGCCCCATGAAAAGAACAAAGTACTAGAAATGAAAATATAATACGAATAGAATTAGGAGTAAGCTGTGCGGGGATAAGGCGATATCGGTTCAATAAGTTTACAAAAAAAGGATGTAAAGGCAGTCGTAGACCACCCTTAAAAAACTCTTCATATAAAGCGACCTTACCTGGTCGCGCTAGAGTGACCCTATCCTCAGGAAGGGGAACGGAGAGCCGAATGTCATCAGGGATCCCGAACTGGGCCCTAAGGTTCCTGAGATCCTGAGAGGATATAACAGAGGCAATATCCGCCGGTCTAGCCAATGTAGAAACAATCACGGGAGGCCCTACCTCACGACTGGTAGACGAAGAGGAAATCCTAGGGGACTGAGATAACAACCTAGACATGGGCTGTACGGACCAAGCGATGGGTTGGTCCCCACGGATGGTTACCCCTCCCAGAGCCTGTCGACGTGCTTGAAGAATCTCCTCTCGGGAGGGCTCAACCAAGGGGCCCTTACCTTTCTTATCTACGGAGGAATCCATAAAGAGAGAAAGGGGAAATGAAGGAGTCGATAGACCTGGGTTTGAAGAGGTAAAAAACGCAGGAGGATACACAAAATCAAAGATTAAGGGAAAGGGATGGCTCCCCCCTTTTTTTTATATATCAGACGCGACGCCTCGAGCACCGCAAGGACACGTGGTAGTCCATCAGTGGAGCCGGACAAACGAAAAGACGCTATCCTCTTAGAGATAGGCGCCTCCCCTCCTTTCTCCCCCTTTTCGAAATGTCACTTATCATGTACTGGGCGTTTTGAAATTTGAATTTTTTTGCCCTTCTCCCTTGCACGTGCATGACACACCTGAATACAAGGAAGATGGGCGAGGGGGCATATGATATGGATAATAAATAAAACAGTTAGAAAATAAAAGTTGGTCCCTAATCCTGAACAACCCCCAGTCCTAGGCGGTCCCCAGAGTCTCGGCGGCCCCCAGTCCTGGGCGGCCCCCAGTCCTGGATGACCCCCAGAGTCTGGATGGCCCCCAGTCCGGGCGGCCCCCAGGGTCTGGGCGGCCCCCAGTCCTGGACGACCCCTAGAGTCTGGGCGGCCCCCAGTCCTATGCGGCCCCCAGAGTATGGACGGCCCCCAGAGTCTGGACGGCCCCCAGTCCTGGGCGGCCCCCAGGGTCTGGGCGGCCCCCAGTCCTGGGCGGCCCCTAGAGTCTGGACGGCCCCCAGTCCTGGGCGGCCCCTAGGGTCTGGGCGGCCCCCAGTCCTGGACGGCCCCCAGAGTCTGGGCGGCCCCCAGTCCTAGGCGGCCCCCAGAGTATGGACGGCCCCCAGAGTCTGGACGGCCCCCAGTCCTGGACGACCCCCACAGTCTGGGCGGCCCCCAGTCCTAGGCGGCCCCCAGAGTATGGACGGCCCCCAGTCCTGGGCGATCCCCAGCGTCTGGCCGGCCCCCAGTCCTGGGCGGCCCTCAGAGTCCGGGCGGCCCCCAGTCCTAGGCGGCCCCCAGAGTCTGGGCGGCCCCCAGTCCTGGGCGGCCCCCAGAGTCTGGGCGGCCCCTAGTCCTGGGCGGCCCCCAGAGTCTGGATGGCCCCCCCAGTCCTGGGCGGTCCCCAGAGTCTGAGCGGCCCCCAGTCCTGGGCGGCCCCCAGAGTCTGGGCGGCCCCTAGTCCTGGGCGGCCCCCAGAGTCTGGACGGCCCCCCCAGTCCTGGGCGGTCCCCAGAGTCTGAGCGGCCCCCAGTCCTGGGCGGCCCCCAGAGTCTGGGCGGCCCCCAGTCCTGGGCGGCCCCCATTCCTGGGTGGCCCCCAAATTGAGAATAATATTCATGTCAGAACCACTGAACATGATAAACCGTCGTATTCGGAACAGAAATCGAGAAATATTAAACATCATAATGCTTTAAATGGTTCGAATAAGACAAGCACTGAAACACCGCCGTTTATCTAGAAAAAGGAGACACTGAACTTCTATTTTAGAGCCAAATGCCTTTTCTCTGACTCTGGCATCCCCACTAACCCTGACATTCCCTTGGGATGATCAAGGTCATCATGAAAATCCTTATCTTCATGAGCAAGTTTCTTAATACCCTTATTATTCATTATCACTGAATGACCACGTAGCGAAAAATAAAATAATAAAAGATGAACACTTATCCTACACGTGGACCTCTGAAAATAAAAATAAAAAAATAAATAAATAAACAAATTAGGGGGATAAGAAGGAGGGAGGAGAAGGAAGAAGGGACTTTTTTTTCTTCTTCCTGAAAGAGATCTCATAACAACAGAGGAATCTGGTGATCCAGCATCAACATACATTATATTTGGGAGTTAGGGAAAAGAAAAACAAAGGTAAAGATGAGATTAAAAAAATTAAATAAAAAAGTAAAGTAAAAAAAATTAGTTATAAATTTAAATAATAAATACATTTTATTTGATAAAATAAAATTTTTATTATATTTTGTTTATTTTTAAGATATAAAAATAAAGATAAATGAAAAATCCTACTACCATTAGCTCAAAGATGATGACCACTGCAAGAAAAGAGAGAGAAAGAGAGAAATAGATTAAGGCAGATAGATTTTGTTTGAGAAGAAATTAAAAAAATATAAAAATAAAATGTTTTTAATACTAGATAATTTATAAATTTTAATACCATTTGAGGATAAAATAGGAAGCGTAAATAAATTAATGAAACTTCTCATTCCCTTGTATTCCAAATAATCCAAATTAGCGGGATAAAAATTGTTGTTGCTCAAAAATTTAGAAAGTTATTGAAACCTTCCTGAAACGTCTCTTTACCCACTTAAAATAGTGGTACCAAGTATCCATCCCTATTTGGCTTTCCTTTCCTTCTCCTTTGAAACCTCTCTCTCAACCATGGTGTTATTAGTATTAAAAAAAAATTGTAAATAAGAACCTCGAACTCATTCATGCTTTGTGTTATTCCACGTAGTGTATACTGATATCATGGACCGATGAGGAGTGCATGCTCATACTGAAGAACTGCTACAATGCTTTGCCGAAAAGTGGGAAGGTGATTGCTTGCGAGCCGGTGATGCCGGAGGAGACTGACAGCAGCCGGAGAACTCGAGCCCTGTTGGAGAACGACATCTTTGTGATGACCATATACCGAGTTCAGGGGAGAGGTCGCACCGAGGAAGAGTTTCGGCAGATAGGCCTCTCCGCTGGATTCTCCACCTTTAGAGCGATCTATTTCGACCATTTCTGCACCGTCCTTGAATTCCAGAAGTGAAGTTTCTTTTGCCCACCCCATGTTGTCTTCGGTTCTTTTGCGTAGGAACTCATATGTATTAATTTATATTTTTCTTGCTATTGTTGAAGCTTTAGCCATTGTCGCACCATATCTTATTATGTTGAGGGCATGATATTAACTCTTAGGGTTAATATTTTCTTTTAAAATTTATATAATTCAAAATGTTTTGCACTCAATTCATATATATATATATATATATATATATATATATATATATATATATATATATATATATATATATATATGATACGAAGTAAAATTATTATTACATCGGTTAGTAGACGTGGTAGTTAGTGGTAGTCAGCAAGACCCATTTCTAAGTTTTGACCCGTTAACTACCACAATCAAAAAAGGACAAGCTGCATCATCTACAATCTTCAAATCTTGATAGGGTCGAGCCTCACCCTTTCACACATAAGTGCCATCGTTGCCTTAATCCGTACTGGATATCTTGGAGGATAAACCTTCCTATCACAAATTTTAGAGTAAGATCTGTTGGCCCAGATGGCAACCCAAGGAGGGGAGGGGCGAATTGGGTTCTTAAAAAATTTTAACACTTTAAAACTATGTGCTTTGATATGAAAGTGCTTGAGTTCTATGTATAGATAAATGCTAAGTACAAATAAATGAGATGGAGAGAAAGAGACAAAGCACGGCAAACACAAAGATTTTATAGTGGTTCGGTGCATCCAACACCTACATCCACTCTCAAGCATCACTTGGGTCCACACTATAATCCACTTGATTATAGCCGAGTTATTTTACAAGCTCACAACTCTAACTTGTTGTTTTCCTGGGGTCACAACGAACCCAGCTGGTTTTTACAGACTCACCAGCACAAAACCTAACCACAAGCTATCCTTAACCTATCCCGAGGTATACTACCTCCACTAATTCAATCCCCTGATTGAATTAGACAAACTATAAATCAATTAAGAATTTATAACAATAACTGCTCCTTAATTGAGCAAATGAGCAATATAAGTAAATGAAAATAGAAAAGCCTGATTTCTGAAGCAATGTAGGGCTTAAGCTTTTATTCTTTTCTTCTCTTCTTCTTCTCTTTTGAATTGAATGGAAGTAGAGCACTTGAAGAGATTTTGGTGAAGAAACGACTGGAGATTTTAGGGCTTTTCTCCTTCTTTTTCAAAACTGAGAAATCCTTTGAAATATCTCTTTTGGCTCTTTTGGATTCCTCTTCTACTCTCAATAGTGAATAGGCTTTGGCTCAAAAGATTTTTTGAAGTGGAATTTTTGATTTCTCTTTCTTTCTTTTCATTTCACTGTTTTTTTCGTTCTCCTCTTTCTTTCTTTCTTTTTTTTTTCAAATGGCTCAATCCCTTTTTATAGACATTCCAATCCACGAGTAGGTGAGAAATAGCGTTGGAGATGTCCTTGGATGATCCTTACCAAAAGAAAATAAATCCGTTAGAGGTTAGGTAAGAAAAATATATCCATTGAAAACTTGAAATTCCGTTTCTGACATGGAGGGTCGACTCCAGGTCTTCAGGTGTCGGCTCCAGATCGGATGTTCAAAAATAGTAAAAAATGATTCGTCAAGGTGTCGGCTCCGAGATTTTTTGAAGCTCGGTGAGATCTGGGGTCGACTCTAACTTTCTGAAGGTGTCGGCTCCGCCAGTGTCCGAAAAAACCACTCTCTGTAACTGGTCTGGGTCGGCTCCATACTCTGCAGGTGTCGACTCTAATTTTTCATGTGTCGGCTCCATGAATTTAGGTGTCGGCTCCGAATGCCGAAAATCAACACTGTTCTGATACTCTCAGGTGTCGACTCCGAGGACTTAGGGTGTCGGCTCCAAGTTCTGAACTTTCATAAATTCCACTTAAATTCAACTTGAAACTGATTTTCTAAGTAACATATTGATGAATAACCAATCTTAATTCCTGAAACACTTATCAAATTTATCAGAAACATAAGGAATATACTCATGGCTTTTGTTAATCATCAAAATCAATAATTGGGTCAACAATCTCCCTTTTTGATGATGACAAAAACATTGAGTATATGCTTGATTAATCAATGAAAATTTCAACACATAAAAAGTTTTCATAGTTAAGCTCCCCCTATGATACTCAAATTAACATCTTTTCTTCTTATCATTAAATCTCATGCAATTAAGTTCATGCTTGATACCAATTAACTAATGAGATTCATTCAATGTATATATGTAATTATCTTTTCTCCCCCTTTTACATTCAATTATAACTTTTATGCATATACAAATATCATTTACTTCTTCCCTTTTTTGTAATCAACAAAAAGGTTAGGAAGATGTAAATATGATTAAGATCAATGTATTAAAGATTAAGTGAATCAAAATTCAATTCAAGTCACTCAATAACAAAGTTCAACTTTAGTAAATATGATTTCATTAAAGTATCAAAACATTACATCATGAGTGCTTTCATACATCATTGAACAAAAAGTTACTTTAATTACATCAAAACATCAAAACATATTAAACTTAAACATCAACTTTTAATACATCAAAAGATTTAAACTAATCTTTAGTACATCAAAAGCAAACTTTCATTACAACGTAATCAAAATACAATATTTAATTATTTCTAAGAACTCTTTGTAAATCTTCCATAATTTTTCCCATTCCTTCACTTTGAGTTCTGATAAATTCGTTCAGTCTTTTATCAAAGAATGCAGATGTAGTTACAATTTTCTCTTGAAGCTCCGCATTGCATCTAGAATAAGTATCGGAATCTCCTCCAAATTCTTTAAGTTTCTTAAATATGTTCTTGAGATCATTCCTTAAAGCTTCTGAAGAAGAAAAGGGTGGCCTTAATCTTGCTTACTCTTTCATCTAAGGAGTAGAATAACTCTCTCAAGCTCATAAGAATTGTCTATCTCAGTCTTCATCTCTTCTTTATGATTAGCCAAACAATCCTTTAAGCTGCTCTAATTGGATAGCAGAAAAGCCAGAAGAACTGTAAGAAAAAGGTGCAGAATCAGGTACAACTGTAGGTGCAGGTGCTGGAGTCGCCGGGGGTGCCTCCGGGGTACTGAACAACTCGGTGGAGGCGAGTGATGCCTAACTGAGGGTCCTACCTCGGAAGGTCCATGGACCACAGAGTCAGCTCCAGTGGCTCTCAACTCATCCTGACCTTTCCTTAACCAAATACCATTCACCTTCTTAAAACCCATCCGGTGCAAAGTAGCAGAATTGTAGTAGTCAGTGTGCCGAAGTCTCTTTAAGGGCTCATTTTCCAGAATGCTAACTCCTTGGCTTCGAAATACTTTCGTCAAAACCATGCCATAAGGAAGTGTAGCTCTCTTCCTGCTGCCTGCCTCTGCCATATATCCGATAATCATTCCTGGTAGGTTAAGAGGCAGTCCCGTAATCACACTGTCCATAACTACAATGTCTCGCTCCGAGACATAATCAAACCTGCCGGTCTTGGGAAACAAGATCCGACTACAAATATTATGAAGCAATCTAAGCTCTAGGGGTAGTTGATTAGCACAACTTCCTCAAAATCAGTCATCTCTCTGCCAAGTAGTCTAGAAAGTGCTACACCCCTCTCACTATGTGCACTTGCTATCAAACCAATAGCAGGGATTTCCAATAAATTCCCTAAAATTTGGCTGTCAAATGAATTCTAGTACCTCTGACTGAGCTAACAAGCCCACCATCTCCTCTAGACAAATTGTTGTAAAATTCTTTACTAGACTTGGGTAAGTTGGAATATCCATTGAGCAAAACGTTTCCAACCCATTTCCTTTAACTGTCTCCCTAATGAAAAACCCTCTGAGTCAAAAAAGTGAAATCTACTTTCCTACCAGTTGTAATGATCTTTCCTGCTAATAAATCAACTTGAGGGGAGGAAGTAGAGGGATTCACACTTTGGTTGAAGAAGAGGAGGTTGAGGACGAACTGGGCGATGGTTGGCGAGCTGGACGCCTCGCAGTCCTTCTTCCGGTTGTAATGGGCACTCCAAATGATGATCCATGGCGCTTTGGTGCCATTGGAAGCAAGGGGATGGTAGATTTGAAGGATTCGGAGGTTTGAGTGAAGTGGGGAAGGATTTGGAGATGAATGAAGAAATTAGAAAATGAGATGTGTCGACTCTGCCCTAATATAATCAAATTGGGTCCACCAGGTGTCGACTCCCGCAAAGCGAGGGGTCGACTCCAACTCGTTAAAACAGTCAGCGCTCGAAATGGAGTCGGCTCCGCAAAGCCAGGTGTCGACTCCCAGAAACACAGACAGAGCAATATGAACAGGTGTCGACTCCACCAACTGTGGTGTCGACTCCAAGAAAGTTTCAGTGAAAAATTGAAAGTTTCAAATGATCTGAAACTTGTCAAAAAGGTTATCAAATTTGAATAAATCAAGGAATTCATGTTTCTAGATAAGTTTTCCTTAGAATCATGAGAAAAATTTTCAAGAAAAATGATTGAAATCTAGATAATTGATCCTTGGAGGTTTAGATTATTCTAAAGGATCACAAATTCCTAATTCACCTCTAAGATAGCAAAATCTTTCTTCACTAAGGGGTTTTGTAAATATGTCAGCTAATTGTTCATCAGTACAAACATAATCAAGACAAATGTCACCATTAGCTACATGTTCTCTAATAAAGTGATATCTAATTTCAATATGTTTAGTTCTTGAATGTTGTATAGGATTTTTAGTTAAATTGATTGCACTTGTGTTATCACATCTAATAGGAGTTTTATCAAGTGTTATGCCATAATCTTCAAGTTGTCGCTTAATCCAAAGGATTTGAGCACAACAACTTCCAGCTGCAACATATTCTGCTTCAGCAGTAGATAATGCAACCGAATTTTGCTTTTTGCTAAACCATGAGATTAAGTTACTTCCTAAAAATTGACATGCACCACTTGTACTTTTTCTATCTAGTTTACATCCAGCATAATCAGAATCAGAATAAGCAATCAAATTTAATGTTGAGTCTCTAGAATACCATAATCCTACATTTTTAGTTCCATTTAGATATCTTAGTATTCTTTTTACAGCAATTAAATGAGATTCTTTAGGTTCAGATTGAAATCTAGCACATAGACAAACAACAAACATGATATCAGGTCTACTTGTAGTTAAGTAAAGTAGAGATCCTGATCATACCTCTATAATGCTTTTGATCAACTTTCTTACCATCTTCATCTTTGTCTAATTTGCATGAAGGACTCATAGGTGTTCCAAGAGGTTTGATTGATTCCATTCCAAACTTCTTGAGAATTTCCTTCGTGTACTTTGTTTGGTTGATGAAAATCCCCTCTTTGCTTTTTGATTTGTAGTCCTAGGAAGAAATTGAGTTCTCCCATCATGCTCATCTCGAATTCACCCTGCATTAACTTAGCAAATTCTTGACACAAAAGATTGTTAGTAGCACCAAATACAATATCATCTACATAGATTTGTACTACCAATAAATCTTTATCTTTTCTTTTCAAAAATAAGGTTTTATCAACATTTCCTCTAGAAAAATTATTTTTCAATTAGAAATTTGCTTAACCTATCATACCAAGCTCTAGGTGCTTGTTTTAAACCATATAGTGCTTTGTGTAATTTAAAAATATGATTTGAAAATTCATGATCTTCAAAACCTGGGGTTGTTCTACATAAACTTCCTCATTTATAAAACCATTTAAAAATGCACTTTTAACATCCATTTGAAATAAATTGATATTCATATGACATGCAAATGCAAGTAATAGCCTAATTGCTTCTAATCTAGCTACAGGTGCAAAAGTTTCATCAAAATCAATTCCTTCTTCTTGATCCCTTTGCAACTAATCTAGCTTTATTTCTGATTACTATGCCATTTTCATCTAATTTATTCCTAAATACCCATTTAGATCCTATAACTGAATGACCTTTAGGTCTATCAACTAAGGACCATACATTATTCCTAGTAAATTGATTTAATTCTTCTTGCATAGCTAGCATCCAATTACTATCTTTTTCAGCTTCTTCAATAGTTTTAGGTTCTATTTGAGATACAAATGCAAGATGATTATTGATATTTCTCATAGATGATCTAGTTCTTACACCTTGAGATGGATCACCTATAATTAATTCCTTAGGATGACCATAAGCATATCTCCAATCTCTAGGCAGATCTACATCATTGCGAGTAGTATCAATAACATTAACTCTAGAAGAATCATCATCTTTAGCTTCTGTTCATGGTCTAAAGATACATATATATTTAATTTTTCAATATCTCTCTCTAGCAAATTTGTATCTTTCTCATCATCAATCTTTTCTGAACTTGATGTTAAAGACTCATCAAAAACTACATGAATAGATTCTTCTACAATTAAGTTCCTCTTGTTAAATACTCTAAAGGCTTTACTAGTTGTTGAATATTCTAAGAATATTCCTTCATTAGATTTTGCATCAAATTTTTTAAGATTATCTTTACCATTATTATGAATGAAACATTTACAACAAATGCATGAAAATAACCTATGTTTGGTTTTCTATCATGCCATAATTCATAAGGTGTTTTCTTAAGGATTGGCCTAATTAAAGCTCTATTAAGGATGTAACATGCTGTGTTTATAGCTTCCGTCCAGAAGTACTTTGGTAGGTTGCTTTCACATAGCATGGTACGGGCCATGTCCTCTAAAGTTCTATTCTTTCTTTCTACAACTCATTTTGTTGAGGTGTTCTAGGTGCAGAAAAATTATGATGAATGCCATGTTCAGTGCAAAAATTTTTAAATAAATAATTTTTAAATTTTGTTCCATGATCACTTCTAAGAGACACTATGGTGTTATTTTTCTCATTAGTGACTTTCTTAAATAATTTCATGAATATAGGGAAAGTCAAAATAATACCCAAGTGAATCTAGAATAATCATCTACTATCACAAGATCATATTTCTTTCCTCCTAGACTAGTGGTTCTAGTAGGTTCAAAAAGGTCTATGTGGAGTAGTTCAAGTGGCCTGGAAGTGGAAACAACATTTTTAGATTTGAAAGAGTTTCTAGTTTGTTTTCCAAATTGACATGCATCACAAATTTTGTTATTTTAAAATCTAACTTTGGAAGTCCTTTAACTAAGTCCATTCTAATTAATTTTGAAATTAAGTATGTGCTTTCATGACCTAATTTACGATGCCATAGCCATCCAATCTCATTCATATTAGCATTATCAGCAACTAAGTAATGATTACTAGTAGACAAATTGTCTAAATCAATTATGTATACATTGCCATTTCTATTTCCAGTAAATATAATGCTATTGTTAATGGGATTTGAAACAGTGCAGATAGAAGCTTCAAATGAAACTTTGAAACCTTTATCACACAATTGGCTAATGCTAATCAAATTATGTTTTAAACCATCTACATATAAAATATTTTCTATAAAAGTGGAGGGAGTTATTTGAATTTTATCAAATCCCATAATTTGACCTTTACCATTGTCTCCAAATGTAACAACTCCTCCTCTCTTATCTTCAAGGGTGATGAATTGATCCTTGTCACCCGTCATGTGCCTTAAGCAGCCGCTATCAAGATACCACTTGAGTTTTGATCTTTTGGCCGCAAGACACTCCTGCAAGATGATCAAATCTTATGTTTAGGTACCCAAGCTTTCTTGGATCCTTCATGGTTAGTAGCGATAAAATTGTTCCTTTCGTAACCCATATTTTCTTCCCTTTTATATTTAAATTCTTATTAATTTTTCTAAAATTACATTCATAAGCTTTATGTCCTTTCTTGTTACAGAAATAACATGAAACATTATTTTTATCTTGTTTCTTTATAAAGAAATTCTTAACAAACTTTTGTTTCTTGTTAGGCCTATAACCTAATCCATCTTTATCAAATACAGCTCTTTGATTATTCAATAGCAAGTTAAGTTTTTCAGAGCTATATGTAAATTTATCAACTTCTTTTTTACACTAATATTTTATTAGTAATTGATTCTTTTTCTTTTAACAAATTTTTATTTTAGATTTCAATTCTTCAACTTCATGAGTTAGTTTATCCTTTTCTTTGTCAAGATTTAAATTATCATTTTTCAAAGATTTGCTTTTTTTTTTAAAACATTAAAATCACTAACTAATTCATTAAATACATCAAACAATTCATTAAAGGTAAAGTCATGAGTTTCGGTACTTACCTCATCATCATTTGCCATAAAGTAAATGTTTGCAACTTCCTTTTGTTCTTCCTCAGAACAGGATTCTTCACTATCGCTCCATATTGCAACATAAGCCTTTTTCTTCTTCTTATACCCTTTTTTCAATTGAGGACAATCATATCTAAAGTGCTCCGGTTTCTTACATTCATAACATATGAGGGGGTCTTTTTCTTTTTTTTTGTCCTTGTCCTTCGCTTTTTCTCTTTCTCCTTCATTTTTGTTCCATATCTTTTCTTATGGAAGGGTCTCCTTCTTTGCATAAATTTTTTGAATTTCTTAGCAAGGAGAGTTGTTTCCTCATCTTCCTTTTCTTCCTCACTGCTGCTTGTTTCCTTTTCTGCAGCCTTAAGAGAATGGTTCTCTTTTTTTTGACGTCTTCCTCTATATGCTGCTTCATTGTTAATTCATGGGTCATCAATGATCCAAGTAGCTCCTCCAAAAGTAAGGCATTGAGATCCTTTGCTTCTTGGATTGCTGTTACTTTCGCTTCCCATGATCTTGGAAGAGACCTAAGAATTTTACGAACCAACTCAGAGTTAGTATAGGTCTTGCCAAAACTTTTTACACCATTAACTATATCAGTGAATCTAGTGTATATGCATGTGATTGATTCAGTTTGTTTCATGCTAAACAATTCATATTTGTGCACTAGGATATTGATTTTAGACTCTTTAATTTGATTAGTACCCTCATGGGTAACTTCTAGTCTATCCCAATTTTTTTTTGCAAAATATGTGTAGAAATTCTATTAAATTTATTAGCATCTAAAGCACAATATAAAACATTCATGGCTTTTGCATTAAGCTGAGCCATTTTCCTATCATTCTCATTCCAATCCCTTTCGGGTTTAGAAACTATTGAACCATCTACTAAGTGTGTGGGTGTGCTAGGTCCATTAGTGATTACACTCCATTATTCATAATCTAAAGCTTGAATAAAAATTCTCATTCTAGCTTTCCAATAAGAATAATTTGAACCATTAAATAAAGGAGGTCTATTTATGGATTGACCTTCAGCAAATGAAGATCTAGCTTGAGCTGCCATTTGGATCTTTGACTCTTGATCGTTAGATCAAACTGAAAATGAGCACAAGCTCTGATACCAATTGTTGGCCCAGATGGCAACCCAAGAAGGGGGGGGGGGGGGGTTGAATTGAGTTCTTAACAAATTTTAACATTTTAAAACTATGTGCTTTGATATGGAAGTGCTTGAGTGCAATGTATAGATAAATGCTAAGCACAAATAAATGAGATAGAGAGAAAGAGACAAAGTATGACAAACATAAAGATTTTATAGTAGTTCAGTGTATCCAACACCTACGTCCACTCCCAAGCAGCACTTGGGTCCATACTATAATCCACTTGATTACAGCCGAGTTGTTTTACAAGCTCACAACTCTAACTTGTTGTTTTCCCGGGGTCACAACGAACCCAGCTGATTTTCACAAGCTCACCAGCACAAAACCTAACCACAAGCTATCCTTAGCCTGTCCCGAGGTATACTACCTCCACTAATTCAATCCCCTGATTGAACTAGACAAACTATAAATCAATTAAGAATTTATAACAATAATAGCTCCTTAATTGAGCAAATGAGCAATATAAGTAAATGAAAATAGAAAAGCCTAATTTCTGAAGCAATGTAGGGCTTGAGCTTTTCTTTTTTCTTCTCTTCTTCTTCTCTTTTGAATTGAATGGAAGTAGAGCACTTGAAGAGATTTTGGTGAAGAAACGACTGAAGATTTTAGGGCTTTTCTCCTTCTTTTTCAAAACTGAGGAAATCCTTTGAAATATCTCTTTTGGCTCTTTTGGATTCTTCTTCTAGCTCTCAATAGTGAATAAGCATTGGCTCAAAAGATTTCTTGAAGTGGGATTTTTGATTTCTCTTTCTTTCTTTTCGTTTTACTATTTTTCCGTTCTCTTCTTTCCTTTTTCTTTCAAATGGCTCAATCCCTTTTTATAGACATTCCAATCCACAAGTAGGCGAGAAATAGCCGTTGGAGATGTCCTTGGATGATCCTTACCAAAAGAAAATAGATCTGTTAGAGGTTAGGTAAGAAAAATATATCCGTTGAAAACTTGAAATTCCGTTTCTGACATGGAGGGGTCGACTTCAGGTCTTCAGGTGTTGGCTCCAGATCGGATGTTCAAAAAATAGTAAAAAACGATTCGTCAAGGTGTCGGCTCCGAGATTTTGAAGTGTCGGCTCGGTGAAATCTGGGGTCAACTCTAACTTTCTGAAGGTGTCAGCTCCGTCAGTGTCCGAAAAAACCACTCTCTGTAACTGGTCTGGGGTCGGCTCCACACTTTGCAGGTGTTGACTCTAATTTTTCATGTGTCGGCTCTAGGAATTTAGGTGTCAGCTCTGAACCATGCCAAAAATCAACACTATTATGATACTCTCAGGTGTCGACTCCGAGGACTTAGGGTGTCGGCTTCAAGTTCTGAACTTTCATAAATTCTATTTAAATTCAACTTGAAACTGATTTTCTAAGTAACATATTGATGAATAACCAATCTTAATTCCTGAAACACTTATCAAATTTATCAGAAACATAAGGAATATACTCATGGCTTTTGTTAATCATCAAAATCAATAATTAGGTCAACAAGATCCTCCGTGATGAAAACGGGAGTCAAATGTAACACTCGATTTCGGCCTTTTCGAACGCCAACTTCCAAAAATGCGTCCCAAAAATCAGATAACTGTTTACCATTTCGAAATATCCCCAAGACCCCTTCCGGAGGATGCTCTCTCTTTTGAGGGCAATTCTTAGCCCTCATAAGTCTATGCAGAGGCCATGGTCCTCCAGAGAACTTCTCTAGGGCATCCTTCTGCAACAATCTTCTCATTTCATTTGTTTGCTAAAAATTTTTATTGACTTGTGCATCTAAGAGTTTTTCGCGTAGATCATCCCTGTATGAGAACTATTTTGCAGGTCCACACAAATGGAAGAAAGCTAGCTAAATCCCAACGTGCATCATCCCCAAATCAAAGAATAAAAATTATATATATATATATCCTTTGAATCACGTATTCATGAGATGATCAACAAACTATAGCAATCATTGAGCCAATTTCAAGTGTTTTATCAAAATTAAATTATCAAATGTCTCATTGAACAAAAATTTAATACATACAACTATCCAAATAATACTTAAGTTATCTCAAATCTATATTTTAATTAAAAATACCTATTATTACTAACAAATTATATTAATTTATAATTTTTAAGTAAAACAATTATTATTTAATTTCATAGCGGAATGAATGACGTTTCTTGTAAGCACACTATTAAAAATGACAACCCATCAACTTCTAAATTATCATATCCATAAAAAAAGAATAAAATAATGCATGAAAGTCCCACAAATATCAAAATATGCTATTTAATTTAGATTAAATTGTATATACAAAATAAACTTCATAAATATACAGAATTACAATAATATGTAGCTAAAATTATCAATACAACTATAAATAATTAAAAGATTATGCAATTTTATTTAATTCTAAATCATCGATTTATTGGCTATTATTAGTTTTCATGTTAAAAAAGTTTAAGAAACTTGCATTATTATGCTATATTGTGATATGGTTTGTTACAGGTTTTGGGGTAGTATTACTATAAATATTTTTTCATTGCTTGGGAATCAGAGTGAAAGCATTTAAATTTGGAATTAAAAATGGTATTACTGTCAAATCAAAATTCTAATAACTGTGTAACAATAAATTATTTCCTCAAGCTTTGTTTCTTTTTTTTTCTTTTTTCTTTTTCTCTTTTATAAGCAAAATATCAAAAGAAAAAAAGGCAAATATATATGATTTGGGGGTATGAAACAACTATTAATGTCTTATATATAAACGTGTCAGGAAGCATGAGGTGGGTTGCTTTGTATGGATCTTAAAAGATAATTGCTATAATATGTTGTTTAAGGGCACGATGGTGCTGCGTTGGTATCGCTCATGATGATGAAGTGGAAATAGCTTTCTAGTGGCCATAAAAGTTTAGTGAATTATTTAAATATAATTATTGTAATAAGTTTTTTAATGTAATTGTTGTAATAAGTTTTTTTAATGTCATTTCACAATGTTTCTAAAACTTTTGAAAACATTAGTATCGTGTTTGCTTATTTTTTGAAATTTTTAGCTTTTGTTCCTAATTTTTTATCTTTCATTGGCCATATGTGGATTGGTTTAAAGTTGATTATTTCTATCTTCATAGTTGGATAGCAATTAATAACAATTATTATTATTTTATTAAATGTAAAGTGTTAAAAAAATAAAATCATGCCTCTAAACCTAAATAAATATTAAAAAAGCTAGCAAGTTTTGACGAAACTTATGTGCAGTTTTTTACATTGGTTATTTGGTTTGACAACTACACACGAGTAAGCTAATAAACATAAGGACACAAAGAATTGCGTCTAAATTTAGTTTTTTATAATAACAATGATTATTCTATTAATAGATAAATTTTGAAGTTATTATTATTAATGCTATTATCATTATCATTATCGTTAACATCTTTATTATGTTCAAATTTACTACTAATATTATCATTATCTCTATCACTAATGCTGTTTTTAGCCTTGCATGATTGCATCTCATGTTTGTTTATAAAATAATAGTTTTAAATTAGCATAATCATTTTTTTTTAAAATAATTTTTTTATTTTTGAAAATAGAAGCAAATATAATAGATGTCTGAACTCTCGAGAGCATATTTTTATTTTTTACTTTCTTGGTAATCATGGGATAGATGAGCGAGCTACCAACTCCATCACGCAAGTCCAATCGCATGGATCGGCTGTTTGCCTTCCAAGAGAAAAGAGTGCTGTTTGGCGACGTGTCGGGATGCAATTGGCGGTAGCGGGAGAATTGTTTGCGGGGCCTGGTGTGTATTTGAGTTGGTGAGAGTAGGATGGCGGGGAACTGTGTTTGGGGTGCGAGTGTCTGAACTCACGCAATAGCGTTGGGGTGACAAAGTTGTGATTCATATTTGGGCCTCGTATATTAGGATGATGCTTTATGTCTCACTGATGGGCATTTCTCATATGGCATAACTTGCATTGGAGGGAAGCACTCACCATTCGAGTACACCTTAAATATTTATAAACATGTTGCTATACTTGAGACCATCGAAAGTAAATCTTGTATATATTTATATCCGATATATTGGATTAGATTTCATTCATATTTTAATGTGAACTTTCCTGCAATTGATACTTAATTTATTAGATGCATAATACTTGACAACGAACTAATTGGCCTTTATAGTACGCAAAAGCTAAAGTCGTTTAGGTAAGACCTGTTCTTTTTAAACAATCCATGGAGAAGCCCTCATAAAAGCATTAGTTTCCTTTTGAACAAAAGTTTTCATTACAATTTGTTTGATTTATGACCAATGCCTTGAACAACCTATTAACGCCAAAGCGTTATTGGGAGTTAAAAAAAAAATCATGCTCGTTAAAAAAAAATGCACGCCAATTGAAAAAAAAAGATAAAAAAATGTACATCCGTTCAAGTATTCATCAGAATTTTTTTTAAAAAAAATATTATTTATTTTTGCATGAAAAAAAACTAAATCTTTTTTAGGACAGTGATTATATCTGCTTTCCAGGACTGACTCCTGAACTTTCTTTTATTATTTTTGAAATATTTTTACACCAAATATAGTCTGTCATACACCACAAATATTATTTTCTAAAATATATATATATATATATATATATATATATATATATATATATATATATATATATAGTTGAAGGATCATAGGAACCATTAATGATAATAATCTAAAGGAAATTTGGGTAAATTAATTATAATTTATTTGCCTTGCATATTTAATATATATATTAATATAATTTTCTTTCACTTATAGTAGAATATAGTTATCTTGTTGTGTGTAAAAAAAATTAAGATTCGACAAATAATTTAATTTAATTTTAAAAAAATATTTGAATTATTCAAACAAATTCGTAATAAAGTCATTTTTATTTTTCAGATCTTCTTCTCTGAACCTAACTTGGATCCCAGGCAACCCTTAGGGATGACATTGTTAGTCTTAGACTGAAAAAATTTGATGGATCCCATTTTAGGAAGTGGCAAAACCAAATGAAGTTTTGGCTAACTACTTAGGTCTTTGGTCAGTAATTGACAAGTCTACCAGTTCCTCTAGTTCAATGACAACCACTATCCCTGAAGAGGATTACCTAGTAGAATCCTTAGTGCCCTATCTGACTCGCTCTACGATATTTACCTGGCTAAGAATTTGAAGGAATTATGGGATACCTTGAGTCTGAATATGGACTCGATGATGCTAGAGTAGAACGATTTAATACCGCATCATTTCTTATATTCAATATGGTAGATGACACATCTATCAATGACTAAATTCATAAATTTCAAGAATACCTCAGGAAACTTCAGGCCAATGAAGGCAAATTCTCTGAAGGTTTTAAAGTTTCCAGTCTCCTAGATAAAATGCCTCCTTTTTGGAATGGCTTTGTCAAAAGTCAGCTTCAAAAGCAAGGAGAGCTAACCTTGGCTCAACTTCTAAACTCAATTAGGATAGAAGACCAACATAGGTCTAAAATCCATCAAACTAGAATTTCAAGTGTCCAAGCCAATATTCTAACCGAACAACATCAGACCAACAATAATCCTAAACAAAGGTCAAAGCCTAAATTTCAACCGAACCTTCAAAAATAATCAAACCAACCCTACCATCCTAAACTAAACAAGTTCAAACCCAAGGGTGAAACCTTTAAAACCCACAATATTAGACCTAGCCAGCCTACCCAAGGTCTAAGTAAAAGATTATGTTTCTTGTCTGAAAGGACAAATCATCTTGCGAGAGATTGCTTTCATCGAAAGATGGAGCCCTTTCACAAACCTTCTGCTTCCTCCGGATCCCAAGCTCACGTAGTTGAAGGTCAAAGATGATTCCATCCTTAGGTTAGTGAGCTTGAACCTTGAAATAAATCTTACTTCTTTCAACCTTGATTGGTGGTTGGATTCAGGAGTTAATGTTCATATGTGTTTTGATTGCTCCTGGTTTACTACTTTTTAGGACTCAAGTGGAGGAAGTGTAACCCTAGGGAACAACACAGCAACCAGGGATGAGAGACAAGGTCGAGTAAATCGAAAAATGTCATCAGGAAAAGTTCTCACCTTGACGGATGTGCTTTATGTTCTTGATCTTAGGAAGAACCTTGTCAGCGGGTCTCAGCTGGTTCAGAGAGGATACAAAATTATTCTTGATTGTAATAAAGTTGTAATAACTAAGAATAATGCCTTCATAGGAAAAGGATATGTAAGTGAAGGCTTATTCAAACTAAATATAATAAATTCTTTTATTAATAAAGTTGAGAATCAAACCTATCTTGTGAATAAGTCTAATAAAAATCTGTGGCATGCCAGGTTGGGTCATGTGCACCTAAGAAAGGTCGAATACATGATGAAATTAAAACTAATTCCTAAATCGAATCTAGATATATCTAAATACGAAATATGTGTTGAATCTAAATAACCAAGAAAGCCATTCAAATCAGTTTAAAAAATCAACAATCTTGGAGTTAATACATAGTAATGTTTCCGACTCCACCAAGACTGCAACTCGTGGTGGCAATAGGTACTTAGTGACCTTTATAGATGATTTTTCTAGATATTGTTACTGTTATCTAATTAAATCTAAAAATGAAATCTTCAATAAATTTAAAAATTATAAGAGTGAGATAGAAAATCAACAAGAAGAAAAATTAAAATTCTTAGATCTGATAGAGGAGGAGAGTATACCTCGAATGAATTTTTTCAGTTCTGTTAAGAACATTGGATAATTCATCAACTGACTACTCCATACTCTTCACAGTCTAATGGTGTAGCTGAGCGTAAGAACCGTACCCATATGGATATGGTAAATTTTATGCTCATTAGTTCTGTGTTACCCGAGAACTTATGGGGGAAAGCTCTTCTATCATCTTGCTTCAGCCTAAATAGAATACCTACTAAGGATAGTGGTAAGACTTCCTATAAACTTTGGAAAGGAAGAACACCTAACCTAGACTTTCTCAAGCTAAGGTTAATATTCCTAAATCCAAAAAGATAAAACTAGGATCCAAAACCTTAGATGCTGTTTTTATAGGCTATGCCCAAAATAGCAATGCCTACAGATTTTTAGTAATAAAATCAGAGATTAATAACATATCTCACAACACAATCTTAGAAGCTAGAGATGCCTCCTTCTTTGAAGATATAATTCCATTCAAGACTAAAATCTCTAGACCCTAGAATTTGAACCATCTTCCTCTAAAGCCATAGAACCAGAACTAGAAACTGAACCAGAATTAAGAAGAAGCAAAAGGAAAAGATTTAAAAAGATTTCTTTACATTCTTAATAGAAGGTGATCCTTCTATATACGATGAGACAATGACATCATCAGAATCATCATATTGAAACGAAGCTATAGATAGTGAAATTAAATCAATCATAGAAAATAAGACTTATATTTTAACTGACTTACCTCCTGGAAACAAATCTATAGGAACAAAAATGAATTTTTTAAAAAAATTAAGACCAGATGGATCAATAGAAAGATATAAAGCTAGGTTAGTAGTAAAATGATTTAATCAAAAGAAGGACATAGATTATTTTGATACTTATTCTTCTATAACAACCCTGAGAACTCTAATAGCCTTAGCCTCAAGTCATAAATTAATAATTCATTAAATGAACGTAAAAATGGTATTTTTAAATGAAGAATTGAAAGAAGAAATTTACATAAACCAATCTCAAGAATTTGAAGTAAAAGGACAAGAATATAAAGTATGTAAATTAATCAAATCTTTTTATGGTTTAAAACAAGCTCCTAAACAGTGGCATATTAAGTTTGATGAAATCATCTTGAAAAATAGCTTTAAAATAAATGAATATGATAAATGTGTATATTATAAAAGATAGGATATTGACTTTATAATACTATGCTTATATGTAGATGCTATACTACTCCTAGGAACATCATTAAAAATAATTCAAGAAACTAAAAGCTACTTATCAAATAATTTTGATACGAAAGACCTAGGAGAAGCCGATGTAATTCTAAGAATAAAATTTAATAGAGTAGATAATGGAATAGCAATAAGTCTAGCACACTCAATAAAGAAAATGCTTCAAAAGTTTGAATATTATGATTTAAATCCTATCTCTACCCACTATGATCATAACTCTTATTTAATTAAAATTTTGGAGAACCTATTAATCAATTAGGATATTCTCAAAGAATAGGATCCCTATTATATATTTCAAATAGACAATACAAAAAAAGGATGGATAATAACTTTTTTTTTTTTTCTGATGCTATGTAGTGGCGTTGGAAATTTTTGAATCATGCCGACGCTTTTGGAAAGCATCGAAAGATAACAAGTTATAAGCGTCAAGCGCCCGATTTCTGATGCCGACGCTTAAAAGCATCGGCATCATTTTTTTTTTTGGGATGCCAACACTTTTTAGCGTCGTCATCATATTTTTATACTCGGGATGGCGGGATCGGATTTCTGTTTCAATTTTCATCGCAAGCGCCAAATTTTTTTTTGGAACATCGAAACAGAAATCAAATAAATTCTCAAATAGCCGTCGAAGGTGAAGGTGAAGGAGAAGGGGTTAGCGTCGGCATCATATTTTTATACTCGAGACGGCGGGATCGGATTTCTATTTCAATTTTCATTGCAAGCGCCAAAAATTTTTTTGGAACATTGAAACAAAAATCAAATAAATTACCAAATAGCCGTCGAAGGTGGAGGAGAAGGGGTTTGTGAAGGGAGAAACAATCTCCGAGGCATGCATGTTTTAAAAATTTGATAACAATTATTAATGCAAAAATTTAAAGATTACATACTAATCTATCTAACATGCATCAAGATCATATCTTTGCCTTGTATATAGGATCGATTGATCCAAAATATGCATATAAATAAAACTATCAAGATCATGTCTTGATCTTCAAGGCAAGAAGTCATACTTCTTATCTTGAAGCATGCCTTAAGATATAGGGATCATATCACTTACCTTAAAGGCAATTGGTAAATCCTTTTATGCTCTGCAGCCGTTCAATCGTCCGGCCTCTAGTATCGTCCACGCGAAGCCCCGAATGATCGGATTCCCGGGAGTGCTAGCTCGCGGAAAATGACTTTGCTGATCTTGAATCCTCCCACTTGAATTCTTCTTCTAGGATCCTCCACACTTCCGTTAGCACAGAATCACCAGGATTTTCTATTCTAATTCTTTAGAAAATCAATTCACGACATATCGTGTGTTGTTTTTCTCTTCTGTGTAATCTGGTGAGGGATGTCCTCTATTTATAGTCTCTTTTTAGTTAGTCCATTAAATTCTAACATTTAGAATTCTGCCGCTTGGCGAAAACTAAAGAGACGCCGAACCGTAGCGCTTGGTTAATTCCAACGTTCGGTAAAAAACCAAAGAGTCATCGAACCGTAGCGCTTGATTAATTCTGACATTCGGTAAAAACCAAAGAGTCGTCGAACCGTAGCGCTTGGTTAATACAAAGGGGCGCATTTATTCTATATAAATTCTAACACTTTAGAATTCTAACGGAATTGTTTAGAGAAGATTAATGCAAGACATTAAATTCTATATGTGAATTTAATCTCTCATACTTATGCGAGAGGTTTGGGTTTAGTTTTTGGTTTAAGCTAATCTAAATTTATTGGACTGAACCCACATAGATCATGGTCCTAGCCCAAATCAAATTTGGCTAGTCCTGAATCTATTTAAATCCAAATCAAGTCTAATTTTAAATCAATATTTGAAATTGACTAGTCCTTCTAATAGACTTAAACCAAATTGAATCTTATTCAATTGTACTTAACCCAATTGAGATAATTCAATCAATCAAATTGATTAATTAAATCATATACGATTCTCAATCGTTGATCAGCAAACAGATCATCCTAGGAAACTTCTATGCGTGTGACTCTCTAGGTTCGAACCTAAGCCGGTAGCATAGAAATAACTTTCTATACTAATCGATGTGCCCATCTAGCAATGGAACCCGACGTCCGGATAGGTCGAAGAGTTGCCGAGCAAACTCCAAGAACCCTAAGAAACAGTTACCGTATAATTCATCCTCTTGACCACAAATGCTAAGGATGGCTTAAGAGCCTGTCAACTCTAAATAGCAAATCCATAAAGTGATTTCAATTTTAGTGATCATGTGACTTTCACATGAAGTGCCTTGGCCAAGGTCTTGCTAAATTGAAACACAAGCATTTCTCCTTTTAACGGGATAGGTCAAATTCCATCTTGATCCACAACTGACTACCACAAGTACTTGACTGCACCCAGTAACCTTTCGTAGCTGGATTAGAAATCCAGGTGGTCCGGCACCTAAGTACAATGAGTTGCTTGTAAGCCACTGGTTGTGATCTTCAGGTCTGAAGGATACTTATACCTATATCTTCTCGATTAACTCTTGACAGTAGAGTATCCGGAAATGAGTCACGTTCGGTGAAATGTACTCCTACACTTTCACCTGTATGTCATACCAGTGTCTCTACACTCCTTGGTTAAGAGGACAACCAACAAATATGATATACAATGCCTATAATTGATAGTACTATGGCCCTGTCATAGTATATCATATGGTCGCGAACCTTTTTGAGGACCTTCAAAGATAAATCCTCCTTTATCGTGAAGGAAGATCCTAAGGGCTTCATTACAATCAGGAGTATTAAGAAGATGTTCTTGTAATGAATAAACTGCCAAATAACTTTTATTAATATATCAATTTATATACAATTTACATTAGCACAATCATCAAATGATTGGCTTTAGGATACAATTCCCAACAAACTCCCACTTAGCCTAAAGCCACTCATTACAGTATCTAATACCCATCTTCAACTTATAGTTGTCAAACTCCTTGATGCTGAGTGCTTTAGTAAATGGGTCACCTAGGTTTTCCTTTCCATCAATCTTCTGAAGATTTATGTCACCTCGGTCTACAATCTCTCGAATAAGATGAAACCGGCGCAGTATGTGCTTGGTGCGCTGATGTGCTCGTGGTTCCTTTGCTTGAGCTATGGCACCAGTGCTGTCACTGTACAACAGGACTGGTCCATCTATGGAAGGTGTCACTCCAAGCTCGGAGATGAACTTTCGCAGCCACACAGCTTCTTTGCAGCATCTGATGCAGCGATGTACTCTGCCTCGCACACTGAATCTGCCACTGTATGTTGCTTGGAACTTTTCAGCAAACAGCTCCACCATTCAGGATAAACATGAAACCCGATACACTTTTGCTATCATCATGATCTGATTGGAAACTGGAATCAGTATATCCAACAAGTTTCAAATCAGACTCTCCATAGACTAACCACTGGTCCTTAGTATTTCTCAAATACTTAAGGATTGTCTTAACAACTTGCCAGTATTTTTCTCCTGGATCAGATTGGTATCTACTCACTACTCCTAGTGAGTATGCCACATCTGGTCTTGTACATGTCATGGTGTACATAATCGATCCCACTGCCGAAGCATATGGAATTCGACTCATACGTTCTCTTTCATTAGGAGTTGTCGGACAATCCTTCTTAGAAAGATGAATTCCATGGCCTATCGGAAGATAGCCTTTCTTGGAATTCTCCATGCTAAACCTCTTTAGCACTGTGTCAATGTACGTAGATTGGGATAAACCAAGCATCCTCTTAGATCTATCTCTATAGATCTTCATCCCTAGGATGTATGATGCTTCTTCCAGATCTTTCATGGAGAATTGTGATGATAACCATGTCTTTATTCCTTGTAATGCAGGGATATCATTCCCGATTAAGAGAATATCATCCACATATAATACAAGAAATACAATAACGAATCGTTAGCCCATTTATAAATGCAAGGTTCTTCTTTATTTTTAATAAAGCCATAAGATTTGATCACTTTATCAAATCGTATGTTCCAACTCCTAGATGCTTGCTTAAGTCCATAAATGGACTTCTGTAGCCTGCACACTTTAGACTCATCTTCAGATATAAAACCTTCAGGTTGTATCATATACACCTGTTCTTCTAAATCACCATTTAGAAAAGTGGTTTTAACATCCATCTGCCAAATCTCATAATCGAAGTGTGCTGCTATAGCTAGCATAATCCGAATGGATTTCAGCATTGCCACAGGAGAAAACGTTTCGTCATAGTCAATACCATAACGTTGACGATACCCCTTAGCAACCAGACGTGCTTTATAGGTCTCAACCTTTCCGTCTGCGCCTCTTTTCCTCTTGAAAACCACTTACACCCTATGGGTTTTATCCCTTCGGGTGGGTCAACTAATGTCCATACATTATTGTCCTTCATGGAGTCAAGTTCGATTTCATGGCCTCAAGCCATTTATTAGAGTCAGTCCTTTGCATAGCATCCATATAGGTGATCGGATCCTCGTTGTTCTCATCGAGTTCAACAGGATCATCATTCTGGACCAAGAAACCTAAGTATCTGTCCGGTTTGTGGTACTCTACCAGATCGCCTTAATGGTGCATCTAAAATGGGTTTTGAGTTTGATCTAATCAACTCAGATTCTAAGGGTTCACTGGTTTGTGTTGTTCCTTCTACTTGATGAACTTCCTCAAGTTCAACATTAGAGCTATTTGTTCCCTTCACTAAGGAACTCCTTTTCAAGAAAAACTGCTCTATTACTAATGAACAACTTTTGTTCTTCAGTATTGTAGAAGTAATATCCTTTGGTCTCTTTCGGATAGCCGATAAAAAAATATTTGTCAGATTTGGGTTCAAGTTTGTCTGATTTTGCACGTTTCACATAAGCCGGACACCCCAGACTCTCAGATAGGTAATAACCGGTTTATGTCCATACCACATCTCATGTGGAGTTTTAGAAACAGACTTACTTGGAACCTTATTAAGAATATGACAAGCTGATTCTAATGCATATCCCCAAAATGATATTGGCAAGCTCGCAAAACCCATCATGGACCGAACCATGTCTAACAGAGTTCGATTCCTTCTTTCTGACATACCGTTATGTTGCGGTGTTCCAGGAGGAGTCCATTGAGAGAGAATCCCATTGTTGGCCCAGATGACAACCCAAGAGGGGGGGGGGTGAATTGGGTTCTTTTAAAAAATTAGCCTTTTAAAATAGTTTGCTTAAGATGAATGAAGGCAATAGCAATGTAAATACAAAGTGCAGTGAATAAGACAGTGAAAGAGATAGAGTCAATGTAAGCACGGCAAACACAAAGAGTTTATAGTGGTTCGGTGTATCCAACACCTACGTCCACTCCCAAGATTCATTGGGTCCACACTATAATCAACCTGATTACAGCCGAGTTGTTTTACAAGCTCACAACTCAAACTTGTTGTTTTTCCGGGCGCACAACGAACCCAGCTGGTTTTCAAGGGCTCACCAGCACAAAAACCCAAACACAAGCTTAACCAAGCTTGAACCGAGGTAAGACTACCTCCACTAGTTCAATCCCCCAGATTGAACTAGATACAAACAAATGAAATATGTTTTTCAATTACAAAGCTCCTTAATGAGCAGATAATCAAATAAAATAACAAGTTTAGAAAAGCCTGATTTGTAGATGGTTGGCTTTTGAGCTTTTCTTCTTTTCTTCTTTTCTTCTTCTCCTTGCTGGATTGAATCAAGCCTCAGCTCCGATTCTTCACAGTTGAAGCAGTTGAGAAGGGTTGAAAAGCAAGAAGCTGAACTTCTTTCTCCAAGTTGGGAAATCCACCAAAACTTGATTTGAATGCCTTGGATTCCTCTTGAGCTTTTTGGAGTGGAGTGGATTTGAGCTAGAAGGTTTTCCTCTTGAGATTCAGGCTCTCTCTTTTTGGATTTTTGAAATGGGATTTCTTTCCTCTTTGTTTTTCCGTTTTTTCTTTTTTTTTTTTTTTTGAATAATAGTCTTCCCTTTTTATAGATTTCTTTCAAGCCATTTTTGGAAGAAAACTATCCGTTGGAGTGTACCTTGTAACAAAATATATCCGTTAGAAATAAGGTAAAATAGAAATATTACCGTTAGAGCTGATCTGGCAATTTGATTTTTCGTTCCAGGTGGGTTGGAGTCGACTCTAACTTTTCTGGAGTCGGCTCTAACTCGAAGCTTTAAAACGTTATTTCCGGAGTCGTCTCTGACTTTTCTGGGGTCGACAAGAAACTTTTCTGGAGTCGACTCTAACTTACCCGGAGTCGACTCTAGGTCGGGGCCAGAAAAATCGACGTTCTGTTTCTTCTGTGAGAGTCGGCTCTAACAGTCTCGGAGTCGACTCTAACTTCCGTGCCAGATCCGGAGTCGGCTCTGTGATTCTCGGAGTCGACTCTAATGTCTGCAATCTTACCTAGACATTAGATTCGATCCAGAACACGATGTAACTCCTGATTTTGATCATTCAATAGACTTATAATCTGAAACACTTAATCAAAATCATTAGAGCCTCCATTAGTTATACTCAAATAGTTTTGTTAATCATCAAAATCATCAATTGGGTCAACAATCTCCCCCTTTTTGATGATAACAAAAACTTTGAGTATATGCATTCAAAAATTCATTCGAACTAAAGATTATAGTCATTTTGAAACTTAAAACATTTTTAATGAAGGATTTGATGCCAATATTCAAAGTAAACTTTTAAAATTGTGCATGAGTTCAATATAATCCATCAATTATGAATATTTAATCTAAATGTGCAGAAAATTGCAATTGAGCTTTTTGTTAAGCTCCCCCTGCATTGAATAGCTCCCCTATATTTAAGCATCGAATTTTAACTGATTAAAATTTTGCATAAACAATTATTTCTCCCCCTTTCTCTATGCATATTCAACCATCTCTCATTAAAATTTTCAAGTCTTTCTTTCTTTGCATATTCATATTCAACCAGATCAATCTTTCTTTCTTTGCATATTCAACCATCTCTCCCCCTTTTTTGTTATCAGCAATAAGGAGAGTATTAGATAAAGAAAGTTAATAAGACATAGGGATTCAAGCAGTCAATATTTGAAAATGTGAAATTGCATTTCATAAGTAAGAACCATTACATTAGTTGATTCATGTACATTCCAAAATGAAATACATTAGATATTCAAAAATTCCTAAATACAAACTATCAAAATCAAAATCAAGGTCAGATGTGTTTGAATACAATTTTCTTCAAATGACCTATGATTTCCATTACATCATCTTTTTGGGATTTCTTAAAATTTTCAAGGCAAGCTTCAATTTGTGAGACTGCAAGGTCAATGTCCTTCTTCAGTTGACCAGTTGCATGAACATAAGATCCCGACCCATCAGCAATGCCTTCCATCCTTTCAAAGATTTTGTGAAGTTCAGCACCAAAGGATTCAACAGAATTGCTTAAGGTAAAGGAGATCATGTCCAGTCTCGAATTAAGTTCTTCTTTCAACTGATTAAAGTCTTCTTTTAATTGAGTAATTTCATGAGATCTCTGACTATCATACTCAGCAAGCAAAGCTCTCAACTGACCAATCTGTTCATCAGAGAATCTCCCAGAAGCAGCTATAGACTGATGTGGAGGTGAGGGAACAGTACTAGGTCCGGCCTCTGAAGGTCCAGCTGAAGATGGTCCCGCAATAGATGGATCAGGGACTGATGGTCCCACAGTGGATGGTCCAGGGATGTCTTCTACTCTGGTCTCTTCTGCTCTATCTCTTTCTGCTCTTTCCTCTCTTCCTCCTTTCATCCATACACCATTCAACTTCTTGAAGCCCATCCGATGAATAGTAGAGATACTATAATAGTCAGTGTGTCTCAATTTTCTTAGGGGTTCATTCTCCATAATAAGCACACCTTGGCTTCTAAAGATTAAAGTCAAAATCATACCATATGGCAGTGTAGATCTTTTCTTTGTAGCCGCCTCTGCCATATATCCAATCATCATGCCAGCTAAGTTGACTGGCCTTCCAGTAATTATGCAATCCATCAAAGAACGTCTCGCTCCGAGACATACTCAAATCTACCAATTTTCGGAAACAAATTCTTCCACAAATGTTATGTAGTAACCTGAGTTCCAGATTTAATTGATTTGCAAGATTTCCTCAAACTCGGTTACATCTCTCCCTAACATTCTTGTCAATGCTCCACTTCTATCATCATGTTGATATTCCATTATACCGATTGTGGGCATTTCCAATAAATTTCCAAGTATTTCAGCGGTTATTGTAACTCTTGTTCCTCTTACTATACTGATTAATCCACCTTCTCCTCTACTTAAACCATTGTAAAACTCTCTCACTAAGGCTGGATATGTGGGGATATCTAATGAACAGATCTTTTCCCACCCCATTTCTTTCAAACTTCTTCCTATAGTGAAGCCTTCCGACTCAAAGAAATCAAAATTCACCTTTCTTCCAGTTGTAATGGTCTTACCGGCTAAATGATCAACTTTGGGTGAAGAGGGTGAAGGAGGAGATCTTCTTGAGTGGCCGAAGAGGAGGATGGCGAGGGTTGCCTCCGAATAGTGCGTCGCCTTGTGGGAACGGACGCTCCACCGACGAAACCGCGCCTCTTAGGTGCCATTGAGAAGATTGGAAAGATTAATCAAAGGCTTTGAGAAGATTGGGGAAGTTGGAAAGGCTTTGGAGAGGTTTTGGGAGACGGATGGAATGATTTGGGGTCGACTCCGCCTTTTTATTTTTGACCTAGCTCGACTTAGAGTCGACTCCCGAAAACTGGGTGTCGGCTCCGAACCAGAAAGTCTGTCAGCGCTCGAATTAGAGTCGGCTCTACAAAAGCCAGAGTCGGCTCTAATTGCTTAGACAGAACATCAAAAACTAAGGTGTCGACTCCACAAACTGTCAGAGTCGACTCTAACAGTTTCAGAGATAAAAAATCAAGTTTCAAGGATCTGAAACTATTCAAATTAATCATCAAATTCTAGATAATGTTCCTTAGCAATTGGGGAAACAATGAATCAATATCTAGATAGATTTCCTTAATGAATATCGAGATTTTTCAAGAAATTTATGAAATCTAGATAGATGTCCTTAAGAGTTTCAGAAAACTATTCCAAAGGATCACAAACTCCTAATTCTCCTCTAAGATAACAAAATCTCTCTTCACTTAAGGGTTTTGTTAATATATCTGCCAGTTGTTCTTCAGTATTCACATAATCAAGACAAATTTCATTATTGGCAACATGTTCTCTTATAAAGTGATATCTTATTTCAATATGCTTTGTTCTTGAGTGTTGAATTGGATTTTTAGTTAGATTTATTGCACTTGTATTATCACATCTTATAGGTGTCTTATCAAGTGTGATACCATAGTCTTCAAGTTGTCTCTTAATCCATAGGATTTGAGCACAGCAACTTCCAGCTGCAACATATTCTGCTTCAGCAGTAGATAATGCAACCGAATTTTGCTTTTTGCTAAACCATGAGATTAAGTTACTTCCTAAAAATTGGCATGCACCACTTGTGCTTTTTCTATCTAACTTACATCCAGCATAATCAGAATCAGAATAAGCAATCAGATTTAATGTTGAGTCTCTAGAATACCATAAACCTACATTTTTTGTTCCACTTAAGTATCTTAGTATTCTTTTAACAGCAATTAAATGTGATTCTTTTGGTTCAGACTGAAATCTAGCACATAAGCAAACAACAAACATTATGTCTGGTCTACTTGCAGTTAAGTAAAGTAGGGATCCGATTATACCTCGATAATATTTTTGATCAACTTCTTACCTTCTTCATCTTTGTCCAGCTTGCATGAAGGACTCATTGGTGTTCCGAGGGTTTTATTGATTCCATACCAAACTTCTTTAGAATTTCTCTTGTGTACTTTGTTTGGTTGATAAAGATTCCCTCTTTGCTTTGTTTGATTTGGAGTCCAAGGAAGAAATTGAGTTCTCCCATCATGCTCATTTCAAATTCTCCCTGCATTAACTTAGCAAACTCTTGACATAGAAGATTGTTAGTAGCACCAAATACAATGTCATCAACATAAATTTGAACTACAAGTAAATCTTTATCTTTTCTTTTCAAAAACAATGTTTTATCAACATTTCCTCTTGTAAAATCATTTTCAATCAAAAATTTACTTAGTCTATCATACCAAGCTCTAGGTGCTTGTTTCAAACCATATAATGCCTTGTGCAATTTAAAAACGTGATTTGAAAATTCATGATCTTCAAAACCTGGTGGTTGTTCTACATATACTTCTTCATTTATTAATCCATTTAAAAATGCACTTTTGACATCCATTTGAAATAAATTAATGTTCATGTGACATGCAAATGCTAGTAATAGCCTAATGGCTTCTAATCTAGCTACAGGTGCAAAGGTTTCATCAAAATCAATACCTTCTTCTTGATTATATCCTTTTGCAACTAATCTAGCTTTGTTTCTAATTACTATGCCATTTTCATCTAGTTTATTTCTAAAAACCCATTTTGATCCTATAACAGAATGATCTTTAGGTCTTTCACTAATGTCCATACATTATTTCTAGTGAATTGGTTTAATTCTTCTTGCATAGCTAACATCCAATTATTATCTTTTTCAGCTTCTTCAATGGTTTTAGGTTCAATTTGAGAAACAAATGCAAGGTGATTACTAATATTTCTCATAGATGATCTAGTTCTTATTCCTTGAGATGGATCACCTATAATCAATTCCTTGGGATGACTATAAGCGTATCTCCAATCTCTTGGTAGATCTATATCATTATGATTAGTATTAATATCATCAGCATTAGGCGAATCATTATCTTTAACTTCTTGTTCATGATCTGAAGATACATCAATATTAAGTTTTTCAAGATTGTTTTCGAGAATGTTTGTATCTTCCTCATCATCAATCCTTTTGGAACTTGATGTTAAAGATTCATCAAAAATTACATGAATAGATTCTTCAACAATTAGGCTTCCTTTATTGAACACTCTATATGCTTTACTAGTTGTTGAATAACCTAAGAATATTCCTTCATCAGATTTTGCATCAAATTTACCTAAGTTACTTTTACCATTATTATGAATAAAACATTTACAACCAAATGCATGAAAATATTTAATGTTGGGTTTTCTATCATGCCATAATTCGTAAGGTGTTTTCTTTAAAATAGGTCTTATTAAGGCTCTATTTAGGATGTAACATGCTGTGTTAATAGCTTCCGCCCAAAAGTATTTCGGGAGTTTACTTTCACATAGCATGGTACGGGCCATGTCTTCTAGAGTCCTATTTTTCCTTTCAACTACTCCATTTTGTTGTGGGGTCCTAGGTGCAGAAAAATTATGATTAATACCATTTTCATTGCAAAAACTTTCAAATAAGTGATTTTCAAATTCTGTTCCATGATCACTTCTTAGAGACACTATGGTAGTGTTTTTCTCATTTGTTACTTTCTTGAAGAATTTCATGAATATCGAGAAAGTCTCATCTTTGTGAGCTAAAAATATTACCCAAGTGAATCTAGAGTAATCATCTACTATCACAAGACCATATTTCTTTCCTCCTAGACTTGTGGTTCTAGTTGGTCCAAAAAGGTCCATGTGAAGTAGCTCTAATGGCCTAGAAGTTGAAACAATATTTTTAGATTTAAAAGAACTTCTTGTTTGTTTTCCAAACTGACATGCATCACATATTTTGTTATTTTCAAAATCTAATTTAGGTAGACCTTTTACTAAATCCATTCTAATTAGTTTTGAAATAAGGTGTGTGCTTGCGTGACCTAATCTTCGATGCCACAACCAACCAATCTCATTCATATTAGCATTATTAGCAACTAAGCAATGATCATTAGTAGACAATTGTCTAAGTCAATCAAGTAAACATTGCCATTTCTATTTCCAATAAAAATAATGCTATTATCAATGTTATTAGCTACTGTGCATAGAAGATTCAAAAGATACTTTAAAACCTTTATCACATAATTGACTTATACTTATTAAGTTATGCTTTAAACCATCAACATAAAGTACATTCTCAATATATGTGGAGGGAGTTATTTGAATGTTACCAAACCCCAAGATTTGGCCTTTGCCATTGTCGCCAAATGTAACAACTCCTCCTCTCTTTTCTTCAAGGGTGATGAATTCTTCTTTGTCACCCGTCATATGTCTTGAGCAGCCACTATCAAGATACCACTTTCTCTTTGATCTCTTGGCCACAAGACATTCCTGCAATGAAATCAGACTTTATGTTTAGGTACCCAAGCTTTCTTGGGTCCTTCATGGTTAGTAGCAACAAATATTGTTCCTTTCGGAACCCATATTTTCTTCCCTTTAACATTTAAGTTTTTATTAGGTTTTAGAATTTTACATTCATAAGATTTATGTCCTTTTGATTACATTTAAAGCATGTAAAATTACTTTGGCCAGCACGCACAAAAATATTTTTCAGTGATTTTTGTTTTCTTAAAGTGTTATACCCTAATCCGGCTTTGTCAAAAACTGCTTTTTGACTATTTAATAACATGTCTAATTTAGTTGAGCTTAAGGTAAACTTATCAACTATGTTCTTATGTTTTTCAACCTCTTTCCTTAGTTTATCATTTTCATTTGAAATTAGTTCTTTTTCTTTTATTAAAATCTCATTTTCAGATTTAAATTTCTCAACTTCATTATTAAGATTTTCCTTTTCTTTAATGAAAGTTAAATTTTCATTTTTTAAAATCTTGTATTTCTTTTTCAAAACTTTGAAATCGCTAACAAGTTCATTAAAAGCATCAAAAAGTTCATAAAAGCAAATTCATCGCAAGGGTTATCGGAACTTACCTCATCATTGTCGTCGCCATGAAACATACGTTTGCGACTTCCTTTTGTTCTTTTCTTCGGAAGAAGATTCCTTGCTGTCACTCCATGTCGCCACATAAGCCTTCTTTTTCTTTTTGTAGGCTTTCTTCAGTTTTGGACATTCATTCCTAAAGTGCCCCGGTTTATTACACTCATAACAAGTCAAGGGGTCTTTCTCTTTTTCTTTGTCCTTGTCCTTGTTTTATCCTTTTCTCCTTCCCACTTTGCTCCAAATTTCTTCTTGTGGAAGGGTTTCTTTCTCCTCATGAATCTTTTAAACTTTTTGGCTAAGAGAGCAGTCTCATCATCATCATCATCATCATCGCTGCTGCTCTCTTCTTCTTTTGCAGCTTTGAGGGCAATCATTTTCTTCTTCTTTGTGTCCTCCTTACATGCTGCTTCATAGTCAGCTCATGGGTCATAAGAGATCCTAGAAGCTCCTCTAAGGGTAAAGTGTTGAGGTCCTTTGCTTCTTGGATTGCTGTCATTTTTGCTTCCCATGATCTTGGTAATGACCTAAGAATTTTTCGAACAAGTTCAGAGTTAGTATATGTCTTGCCAAGACTTTTCAAACCATTTACAATATCTGTGAATCTAGTGTACATGCATGCAATGGTTTCAGATTGTTCCATGCTAAATAATTCATATTTATGAACAAGAATATTAATTTTAGATTCTTTACTTGATTGGTACCCTCATGGGTAACCTCTAATCTATCCCAAATCTCCTTTGCGGAATTACAAGTGGAGATTCTATTAAATTCATTAGCGTCTAAGGAGCAATATAATACATTCATGGCTTTAGCGTTAAGCTGTGCCATCTTCCTATCATTATCATTCCAGTCCCTTTCGGGCTTAGGAACAATAGTGCCATCAATAACATGTGTGGGTGTACTAGGTCCATTAATTATAACACCCCATAGCTCATAATCAGAAGCTTGAATGAATATCCTCATTCTAGCTTTCCAATATGAATAATTTGAACCATTAAACAGTGGAGGTCTATTCGTAGAATGACCTTCAGCAAATGATCCAACTTGTGTTGCCATTTGGAACTTTAGCTCTTGATCGTGTGATCAAAATCTAATGAGCACTAGCTCTGATACCAATTGTTGGCCCAGATGACAACCCAAGAGGGGGGGGGGGGTGAATTGGGTTCTTTTAAAAAATTAGCCTTTTAAAATAGTTTGCTTAAGATGAATGAAGGCAATAGCAATGTAAATACAAAGTGCAGTGAATAAGATAGTGAAAGAGATAGAGTCAATGTAAGCACGGCAAACACAAAGAGTTTATAGTGGTTCGGTGTATCCAACACCTACGTCCACTCCCAAGATTCACTTGGGTCCACACTATAATCAACCTGATTACAGCCAAGTTGTTTTACAAGCTCACAACTCAAACTTGTTGTTTTCCCGGGCGCACAACGAACCCAGCTGGTTTTCAAGGGCTCACCAGACAAAAACCCAAACACAAGCTTAACCAAGCTTGAACCGAGGTAAGACTACCTCCACTAGTTCAATCCCCCAGATTGAACTAGATACAAACAAATGAAATATGTTTTTCAATTACAAAGCTCCTTAATGAGCAGATAATCAAATAAAATAACAAGTTTAGAAAAGCCTGATTTGTAGATAGTTGGCTTTTGAGCTTTTCTTCTTTTCTTCTTCTCCTTGCTGGATTGAATCAAGCCTCAGCTCTGATTCTTCACAGTTGAAGCAGTTTGAGAAGGGTTGAAAAGCAAGAAGCTGAACTTCTTTCTCCAAGTTGGGAAATCCACAAAAACTTGATTTGAATGCCTTGGATTCCTCTTGAGCTTTTTGGAGTGGAGTGGATTTGAGCTAGAAGGTTTTCCTCTTGAGATTCAGGCTCTCCCTTTTTCGGATTTTTGAAATGGGATTTCTTTCCTCTTTGTTTTTCCATTTTTCTCTCTTTTTCGTTCTTTTTTTTGAATAATAGTCTTCCCTTTTTATAGATTTCTTTCAAGCCATTTTGGAAGAAAACTATCCGTTGGAGTGTACCTTGTAACAAAATATATCCGTTAGAAATAAGGTAAAATAGAAATATTACCGTTAGAGCTGATCTGGCAATTTGATTTTTCGTTCCAGGTAGGTTGGAGTCGACTCTAACTTTTCTGGAGTCGGCTCTAACTCGAAGCATTTTAAAACGTTATTTCCAGAGTCGTCTCTGACTTTTCTGGGGTCGACAAGAAACTTTTCTAGAGTCGACTCTAACTTACCCGAAGTCGACTCTAGGTCGGGGCTAGAAAAATCGACGTTCTGTTTCTTCTGTAAGAGTCGGCTCTAACAGTCTCGGAGTCGACTCTAACTTCCGTGCCAGATCCGGAGTCGGCTCTGTGATTCTCGGAGTCGACTCTAATGTCTGCAATCTTACCTAGACATTAGATTCGATCCAGAACACGATGTAACTCCTGATTTTGATCATTCAATAGACTTATAATCTGAAACACTAAATCAAAATCATTAGAGCCTCCATTAGTTATACTCAAATAGTTTTGTTAATCATCAAAATCATCAATTGGGTCAACACCCATTCTCTCTTAAATATGTCACAAATTCATTGGAAAGGTATTCGCCTCCTCGATCTGATCGAAGGGTCTTAATACATTTTCCTGTTTGTTTTTCTACTTCTTTATGATATAGTTTGAACATTTCAAACGACTCAGATTTATGTCTCATAAGATAGACATAACCAAACCTAGAAAGGTCGTCTGTAAAAGTAATGAAGTAGTAATATCCACCTTTGGCACAAGTGCTCATTGGTCCACATACATCAGTATGTACTAGACTCAATAGCTCTTTGGCTCTTTCACCTTTTCCAGTAAAAGATGACTTGGTCATTTTACCAAGAAGACATGATTCACAGGTAGTTAATGATTCACAATCATCAACTCGAAGGATGCCCTCCTGAGTTAACCTGTTTAATCTGTTCTTATTGATATGACCCAGCCGATGGTGCCAAAGATAAATGTCTGTGACATCAGTTGTTCTAGGGCGCTTACTTGAATTGTACACTACATTCACAGGCTGTGATAATATATAAATGCCATTAGATAAATGCCCAGTCATTACAGTGACTCCATTCATAATGATATTCAAAGTAACATCCTTTATTGAAATTTCATAATGACTTTTGGCCAGAAGGCCTACAGAAATTACGTTCAACAAGAACGTTGGGCAAAAATGACAATCATTTAGTATAATGACATTTCTATTGAAAACTATTTCAAGAACTCCTAATGCCAGAACTGGAACTAATCTTCCATCGCCGACATTAAGGAATCTTTCATTGTCCTCAAATCTTCTGGTGACCTGTAGTCCCTGCAATGAATTGCAAATGTTAAAAGGACTCCCGGTATCCAATACCCAGGTCTGATTATCATATACAGAAAAATTACAAGGTGTTATCATATAAATACCTTGTTGAGCAACATCTTGCTCCTTTTTCTTCTTTGGCCTGTTTTGATCAAGTGTGGCAATGTAAAGAGGACAGTTCCTCTTCCAGTGCCCTTGCATCTTGCAGTGAAAGCATTCAGCTTGACTTTTATCAACTTTCTTCTTCTGCATCTGACCCCTTATAGATGTCCTAGCATGTTGCACCTTTTTATTATTCTTTTTCTTCTTCCCTTTCCCAAAGGGTTTACGCCCTACCTTAGATCCTTCAACCACATTAACCAAACCCTTAGAGAGCTGGTTATCCTTCTCAAAGTTCTGTAACAACCCCAACAAACCGTGGTAGTTGACTGCAGGCTTTGTCATTCGAAAATGAGTAAGGAAAGGTCGGAAGGATGGAGGCAAGGAATTCAGGATCGCATCTTTTCCCAACTGCTCATGTAAGGGAAAGCCGAGCTTGCTTAGGAGTTCTATCTTCTCGATCATGTACAATACATGATCAGTGACAGGAGATCCATCCCTCATTCGAGCATTGAAAATAGCACAACTAGTCTTGTGCCTTTCAACATCGTCGGGTGTGCCGAAAGATTCATTCAACGCTTGAATGATTTCTTCTGGCTGAGCATTCTCGAACCGGCGACCGAATTCATCGTTCATTGCTGCTAGCATGATACAACGCACGCTAGTTCTATCATTGAGCCACTTCTGATAAGTGTCTCTCTCAGAACTTTGGGTGTTTGCATCAGTATCTTTGGTGCAGGATTATTCAGAATATATAGAATCCTCTCATGCTCAAGGACGATCTTAAGTTTTCTGAACCAGCTATTGAAATTGGAACCATTCAACTTGTCACTATCCAATAGGGACCTTAATGATAAATTAGTGGCCATGTTCTGCATAAGGAAAAACTAAAGTTTATTAGTATATAAATTGATTCAGTCTAAAGACTTGGACTTTAGTCTAAAGATTCTTCCACTATTTTGTTCAAATTGGCAGCCTCTACACCCCAATTCGAAGAATTATTCTTAATTCTTTAGCGGGCACTAAGATCTACATAAACTACATACAGGCCCAAGTGAAGCTTGGCTAACCCATATGCATCTAAGAGTAGGTTCAAAACCAATTGTTTCCCCAAACAATTCTTAGTGTTCAGTTTTGCCCCATGTACCTCTTCAGCAGGCATGAAGTGCCTCCACTGAAAGTTCTGGTTAGGTCCAACCATTAAATGATATAATCAGTGTAACCTATCAATAGACAACCAAGCCCGAGTGAAGCTCGGCTCACCTGACTGTTATTTAATAGTTACGCTGACTTATCATATAATGAATGATAATTCCGATGGTTGACAAGCACCAGGCATGGAGTGCCTCCAATGATTATCAAGACATCGGACTCATTATCACCCACCTTAATGGGAGGCTATGATCTAGTTATCATATAACTATTTCATTTTAAGGACCTAATAATTTTAGAGGATTTTAATAATATGAAGATAAATTGACTAATCAAGTTCTCCCACTGAATCTATGAAATCGGTAGAATGAAACAAGATTAAGTCAGGTTAAGTGGCACCTAAATCAGTCAGACTGATTTCCTTACAGGCATGGGTCAACCCGAATCAGGTAAATGATCTGAATCATAAATGGTTCACCACATTGACCAGGTGAGTGAGATCGATGGGAGGGATATGCCATTAACTCGTTAAAGACGCATCAATACGAGTAGCTCCCAATTAAAAACCATTCGATCGTTGATCCTAGAGCAACTTGCCAACCACCTTGACATCATATGGTTAACCAATTCTGATTTGACCATCTAAGAGATTCATGCTCAACCACGGAGCCTAATCTACTTCCATTTGGTTTAATCAAAGAGAAGGACATGATCAACTACAACTATTGTTTGATTTAGAGCATTCTTAACCTAATCTAATTAGATTTGATCAAATACTCTTATAGTCCAGTTGATTTAAACCTTAGGGTCTAACCCTTTATGGACCCGATTTAGCTAACCCAAAGGATTAAATATATTTCATGTTTACATGTCATATATTTCAATCAAGCATCACATGTATTATGTTACTACTCATAATTCCTATATTTAGATCATATCTAAAGAGATTATGAATTAACATTTGACATTCAAATTAGACTCTCATAAATATTTGTATGTTTCATAACATAGACATCATGCCATCATATATCATATCTATGTTTTATACTAAACATGCAAATATCATGTTTTATACAACATCAATATGTATCAAATATAAAACATATTTTGAGAGTGTGTGTAATCAGTGTTTTGAAGCCAAAGATCAATTTAAATTATCACGGCAATATGTCACAGAATACCTCGTTGAATGGGTAATTTGGATTTTCAATCCATCTGTGACCGAATAGACCTGTGATTTGTTTTAGCCTTGATTACACAATTAATAGGAGCATTAATTTACATGCAATAAATTAGATCAATACGAAACCATGGCTCTGATACCATTTGTAGGGAGAAACAATCTCCGAGGCATGCATATTTTAAAAATTGATAACAATTATCAATGCGGAAATTTAAAGATTACATACTAATCTATCTAACATGCATCAAGATCATATCTTTGCCTTGTATATAGGATCGATTGATCTAAAATATGCATATAAAAACTATCAAGATCATATCTTGATCTTCAAGATGAAGTCATACTTCTTATCTTGAAGCCTGCCTTAAGATCTAGGGATCAAATCACTTACCTTAAAACAGTAGGTAAATCCTTTTTGCTCTGCAGCCGTTCAATCGTCCGGCCTCTAGTATCGTCCACGCGAAGCCCCGAATGATCGGATTTCCGGGAGTGCTAGCTCGCGGAAAAATACTTTGCTGATCTTGAATCCTTCCACTTGAATCTTCCTCAAGATCCACCACACTTCCGCTAACACCAGAATCACCAGGATTTTCTATTCTAATTTTTAGAAAATCAATTCACGACATATCGTGTGTTGTTTTTTCTTCTGTGTAATCTGGTGAGGGATGTCCTCTATTTATAGTCTCTTTTTAGCCAGCCCATTAAATTCTAACATTTAGAATTGGCGAAAACCAAAGAGACGCCGAACCGGCGCTTGGGTTAATTCCGACGTTCGGTAAAAACCAAAGAGTTTTGTTAATTCGACATTCGGTAAAACAAAGAGTCGTCGAACCGTAGCGCTTGGTTAATCAAAGAGTAAATTCTAACACTTTAGAATTCGACGGAATTGTTTGAGAAGATTAATGCAAGACATTAAATTCTATATGATGAATTTAATCTCTCATCTTATGCGAGAGGTTTGGGTTTAGTTTTGGTTTAAGCTGATCTGAATTTATTGACTGAACCCACATAGATCATGGTCCTAGCCCAAATCAAATTTGGCTAGTCCTGAATCTATTTAAATCCAAATCAAGTCTAATTTCAAATCAATATTTGAAATTGACTAGTCCTTCTAATAGACTTAAACCAAATTGAATCTTATTCAATTGTACTTAACCCAATTGAGATAATTCAATCAATCAAATTGATTAATTAAATCATATACGATTCAATCGTTGATCAGCAAATAGATCATCCTAGGAAACTTCTATGCGTGTGACTCTCTAGGTTCGAACCTAAGCCGGTAGCATAGAAACAACTTTCTATACTAATCGATGTGCCCATCTAGCAATGGAACCCGACGTCCGGATAGGTCGAAGAGTTGCCGAGCAAACTCCAAGAACCCTAAGAAACAGTTACCGTATAATTCATCCTCTTGACCACAAATGCTAAGGATGGCTTAAAGTGATTTCAATTTTAGTGATCATGTGACTTTCACATGAAGTGCCTTGGCCAAGGTCTTGCTAAATTGAAACACAAGCATTTCTCCTTTTAACGGGATAGGTCAAATTCCATCTTGATCCACAACTGACTACCACAAGTACTTGACTGCACCCAGTAACCTTTCGTAGCTGGATTAGAAATCCAGGTGGTCCGGCACCTAAGTACAATGAGTTGCTTGTAAGCCACTGGTTGTGATCTTCAGGTCTGAAGGATACTTATACCTATATCTTCTCGGATTAACTCTTGACAGTAGAGTATCCGGAAATGAGTCACGTTCGGTGAAATGTACTCCTACACTTTCACCTGTATGTCATACCAGTGTCTCTACACTCCTTGGTTAAGAGGACAACCAACAAATATGATATACAACGTCCTATAATTGATAGTACTATGGCCCTGTCATAGTATATCATTTGGTCGCGAACTCTTTTAAGGACCTTCAAAGATAAATCCTCCTTTATCGTGAAGGAAGATCCTAAGGGCTTCATTACAATCAGGAGTATTAAGAAGATGTTCTTGTAATGAATAAACTGCCAAATAACTTTTATTAATATATCAATTTATATATAATTTACATTAGCATAATCATCAAATGATTGGCTTTAGGATATAATTCCCAACAGTTTGTTGCCGCTGAGAGGGCTGGAGGAGGTGGGCTAAAACGGGCGACAGGGTTCGTGTGGTTGAAGCAGAAGAAGGGGAAGATCGGGAAGACGGTGTCCTATGGGACGAAGGTGACGGCCTTTGTGGAAGATCGCCGGATGAAGCGGATGACCAGGGTCAAAAGTAAGGAGATCTTCATCTGGGTCACCCTCTCCAAGATGTTCATCGACGGACGAACGCGACCCCACCAATATCACCCCCCGTCGGGATCGGTAGATCATTCCCATCTCTGCCTTCGAGCTGGAGGACGAAGAGAAGAAGGACAGGGAGGATTTGTTGCAACGCGCTCTATCTCTCTCTCTCAAGTCCCAGGCCTCCTCTGGGATTTAGATCTTCTCGGTTCTTCCTTTCCAGTTCTTTGTTCCTTTTGCTAGATTTCTTTCAAGGTATCTCTCCTCCTCCCCCATTCTCCGCAATCTTTTCTGGGTCCTCACTGTGTTGTTCTTATCTTCTTTCAATAATCTTTGTATTTTTTGGTTTTCTGCGTCTGAAGAGATGGAAGGTTGCCAGATGCTTGGGAAGCAAGGCCTCATCAATCGAGACCAGTTTGTGAGGCTCATTGTCGAATCCCTCCACTCCCTCGGATGGAAGGTGTTTTATTTTGCAGGGATGTGATGCGTCCCTCTTGTTGGACCAACCCGAACCGGAACTCGGCGAGAGGGTTCGAGGTCATCGACAAGATCAAGGCTGCATTGGAGAAGGAGTGCCCACAAACCGTGTCCTGTGCTGATATCCTGACTCTTGCTACAAGAGACTCCACCGTGTTGGTGAGCCCCTGCACGAAAACGTGCCTTATCACCATGCCTTCCTATCAAATTTTTCAAGCACACTTCTGGGTTAAAGCTGAAAATCGTAATCAGCGTGAAAGAATTACCCTTGGTTGAGGCCAGCGATTGCAGCTCTGTCTAATGTTTCTGCGTTGGATTTGGTTGTGAACAAATAGGCTGGTGGCCCTTGCTGGGAAGTCCCACTTGGGAGGAGGGATTCCTTGGGTGCAAGCTTGAGCGGCTCCAACAACAACATTCCAGCTCCTAACAACACTTTGCCCAGCATCATCACCAAGTACAAGCTCCAGGGCCTCGACCTCGTCGATCTCGTTGCACTCTCAGGCGAGCCCAGACTCCTCTGCTTCTCAAATTAAAATTTGAAACCTCCTGAATTGGTTGCGTAGTCTTTGTTTAAATTTCAATTCAGTTTCATACTAGCAGTGATTGATATACAAGCATTGTATTGTATGTTTGGTGTATACTGAATTGATTCAGGTAGCCACACCATTGGGCTATCACGGTGCACCAGCTTCAGACAGAGGCTCTACAATCAGATAGGCAACGGGCTCGCTGATAGGCCCTGGAAGGTGAATCCGAGATCGCCCGTTTTTCTCCCGAGTACCATCAACTCAGGAATCTCATCTTCTCCGGCCAGTGGGAGGATTGCGTCAAGACCATTGAAACCAAAGAATTCTTGAAAGATTTGGAGCCCGAAAGGCGATGCAGAGCCTATTTCTTGATATGGCAATAGTGTTTCCTAAAGCAGGTGCGAAGACTTTTAGAAGAAAATAGTTAATTTTTTGTTTGATATATTTTTTTAAAAAAATGTTGCCGACGCTGGCAAGAGCAAAAGTTGCCGCTGCTTTAAAACGTCGGCCCATATTTAAAAAGCGTCAGGATAATTGATCTTTCCAACGCTTTAAAGCATCGGCAAGATCAAGATTTGCCGATGCTTAAAAGCATCGAAAAGTTCCGATACTTACTTGATGCTTTCAAAAAGCATCGGGATTTTCAGTCTCCACTCCCGCTTTCTCAACGCTTGTAAAAACATCGGGACAATATTTTTCAATGCTTTTTAGCATCAACAAACAACATTTTTAGCATCGGGATAACATGAATTTGTTGTAGTGAGAACTCATTCGGACATAGCTTATGCAGTAGGCAGACTAAGTAAGTATACTAGCAATCCTAGTAAAGAATATTGGAAAGCCCTAGAAATAATTTTTAGATGTCTTAAGGGAACCATAAATTACTCTTTAATGTATTCTGGAGTGATGGAGGGGTATAGTGATGCTAATTAGGTAACAGATAAATTTGATGTTAAGTTCACCACTAGGTATATCTTCCTATTAGGAGAAGCTGCAGTATCTTGGGGCTCATGCAAACAAACTATAATCATTAGAAGCACTCTAGAATTTGAGTTAACAGCTTGATACTACATGCACTGAAGCACAATGGCTGAAAGACTTAATAAATGATATAGATATTCTTTCACCAAATATTTTTCAAATTTGTTTAAATTATGATTGTAGAGCTCTAATTGATATGTTAAATCAATAGACAACTAATAAAAAGATGAATAATCATATCCTAATTAGGTATAAATCTATAAGAAATAAAATGAAAGAATCAATATCACTGCAATATATAAGATCAAAACATAATTTGGCAGATCTTTTAACCAAAAGCCTTTCGAAGGCTGTAGTATTTGAGACATCGAGGGGGATGGGGCTTAAGCCCATATATTAGTCATCAGAGTGGGTCCCTTCTGTCATGGCAACCCCATGGTTAAGGTTCAAAAGAAAACGATCTCTGAGGTGATGTATGAAAGCACCGTTTTAAGAGTCTGTCTCCACCCCATCCCTATGGTATGGTGCTTTATTGTGACGGTTAGGTTGAGCATAGCTCTTGATATATTCAAGGCTGTAAGTTCAGCGAGGTACGATTCCATTGCACGTACCCTTAGAGGATCTACCTTAGTAAGAGTAGTCATGAGACTGCGACTATGGGATCGGGACGAATCCCTAGTAATTCTCATGAAAATCAAGGCAAGCGCATGGCTTAGATAGCGCTAACCCGCATTATGATCAACTCATCTTCATATTGTGTGTATTTTATACTAAATGCAAGTTCAAACCTAGAAGGTACTTACACTAAGCACAGTAAAATTTTAAAGTTTTAAAATTTTTTACTAAATTTAATAATATAAATTTTTATTATTGGTTTATTATTCTTTTGTTTTAGTTTTTTTTGGGAGGATTGTTAACACCAAAGCGTTATCGGGAGTAAAAAAAAAATGCACGCCCGTTAAAAAAAAAGCATGCCAATTGGCAAAAAAATTAAAAAAAATGTATGTCTGTTTAGGTATTCAATGCAGGGGCATTATTGAATTTTTTTTAAAAAAACCTTTAAATAGGCCTTTCAAAGTATGAAAAATTTTCTACTACTCTCTTATATTCCTTCTTTTAACTTTTTTTTTATTTGAAGATAGCTGATCGGCGTTCTGTTGAGATCGTACCACCAATGGACGTTAAAGTTTTAGGCTTTCGGATTGTACCTTAGAGGAGAGCGTATGGTCTAATTTGTCTTTGCACGAGAAAGGGACCAAATCTTCTTTAGGTAGTAGTTATATCCGTCTCTCAGGCCTGACTCCTAAACTTTTTTTTATTATTTTTGAAATATTTTTACATCAAATATAGTCCGTCACACAACATAAATATTATTTTTTAAAATATATATTTAATATATATATATATATATATATTCCTAGTTAAAGGACCACAGGAACCATTACCGATAACACAACTATTCTAAAGCGCTCTCATGTTAATATCTTTTTACGTTATATTGGTGGATGATAGAACAGAAGAGGCTAACATTTAAATTTACTCTCTCTCTTTATATCTAAGTGGGAACAAGAAAAGAAAAAGAGAGAGATAAACATAGAAGCCATGCGAAGAAGTATGGCTAATGAGCTGTGACACCTAGTTAGTTTTTAATATTAATAGTTGGAAAGCCAATTTTTTAAGCTTTAGATGACTTTCTAAATGTAAATAATAAAGCTCAAGATGAACCAATCATGCATTTAACAAAAAATACATGGATCATGATGGGGATAAAAAAATAATTTATATTTACTTAAAGAATGTTGCTCATTGTTCTTGATTTATTTTCTATTAGATCTTAGATAATAACAAATTTTTTAAAATATATAGAAAAGTTAACAAGCTATAGTGTTACGAGGTTTTATCCGATCCTTTTCTCTCTCTCTCTCTCTCAAAAAAAGCAGGAATGGGGTAGAAATGAATTTTTGTTGCGGCTAATTAAAATTTTGTTGGGTTTTGAAACGCCTTTATGGAGGTAGAATTGGTTTCTGAACATTAATTTTCTCTACTACAAATATTATAAATTATTTTTTAAAACGTCAGCCATATCATTCCAGAATATTCATGCTAGACAATGTTCAGAGATGCACTCCTTTTTTTTGATACAGACGGATGATCACACCCTTCTAGGATGAGTCAAGCTCGAAATATCGATCAAAATACAAATGTTACGTCAGAACAGAAGGGCATGTATCTCCCTGCTTCCAACTCTAGTATCCAGAATGGTTGGCAATCCTGGCGATAATCTAGTCGGCCGCAGAGTTGGGTTTCTATAGATATGTCGAATCAAAGCACTCTGAACTCCCTGAAGGATGGATCGAATGTCGATAATCAAGGAGTTGGATGGCAAGCTGACGCTAGGATCCTGACGGAGCCAGTAGATAACAGTAATAGAATCCCCCTCGATGATAAGACAATGGGCACCCAGAACATGGGTGACACATAAGATACCCACCCAAGCCGCAAATAACTCAGCCAGGGCACTGATGAGTCAAGAAGGCCGAACCCACCAGCAGCCAACAACTCACCATACAGCCCACGTATCAGAAAAGCTGATCCAGCAGTTCTACCATGAACACTTTCATCAAAATTGATTTTGATAAACCCTAGAGGTAGGGGCTCCCAAGAAATAAAGACTGTATATCGGTGCGCTGCTTGGGCAGCATGGAAGATTCAGAGGCTAGGGCTATCAGAATTAAGACATGTGTGATGAAGAGTGTACTTTGCATCTAAGGAGAAGGTTGTCCTGACGATCCTGAAGGAAGGAACCATCTCATCAGTGAATACCGGCTAGTTTTGAGATAACCAAATCTGATTAGCAATATAAGCCCTCGTAGTAACCTTCTGATAGAATCCCCGATCCAAGTCCTGCCTGATTAACCCTAGAAAAGAGATTCGGGGAGAAGAAGTACCAATGTTCCAGAGCCAGTCATCAGAAATCTGCCATATATGTCTGGCTATGGAGCAGGTGAAAATAGCATGGTCAATCGACTCCTCCTCAAGGCCATATAACAGGCAAGTGGGCTGGATGCTCAATCCACACCTTGAGAGAAGGGTGCAGGTGGAAAGACAGTTCCAAGCCAGCTTTCAGATAAAAAGCCGAATCCTAAGGTGAATAGGAAGATGCCAAATCCAGGCTACATTCAAAGACTGCTGGGACTATGGCCTATAAATCCGCAAGAGGTCTCTAATAGAAGCCCGAGACAGATATGATCTCTTCCAAACCCTGACATCAGAGGCCTGACCCCGAATGAGAGGAGTGGATAGAATGCGGCGATAGAGGTCATCCCCAAAGAGAGTGGATAGCAGAGGGGTATGCCAAGCCGAATGGTCCTAGGTGATTAAGTCAGAGACTCTCAAACCACTAGGGATGATAGTACTGATAAAGGTAGGCCATCGAGATAGGAGAAGGTCTACAATCCACGTATTCCGAATAACATCCACCGAGACTGTAGGGAGAAACAATCCCCGAGGCATGCATATTTTAAAATTTTGATAACAATTATCAATGCGGAATTTTTAAAGATTACATACTAATCTATCTAACATGCATCAAGATCATATCTTTGCATTGTATATAGGATCGATTGATCCAAAATATGCATATAAATAAAAATATCAAGATCATATCTTGATCTTCAAGATGACTAGTCATACTACTTATCTTGAAGCCTGCCTTAAGATCTAGGGATCAAATCGCTTACCTTAAGAACAGTAGGTAAATCCTTATTGCTCTGTAGCCGTTCAATCGTCCGGCCTCCAGTATCGTCCATGCGAAGCCCCGAATGATTGGATTTCCGGGAGTGCTAGCTCGCGAAAAAACAGCTTTGCTGATCTTGAATCCTCCCACTTGAATCTTCCTCTAAGATCCACCATGCTTTCGCTAACGCCAGAATCACCAGGATTTTTTATTCTAACCTTTTTAGAATTACAATCCATGACATACCGTGTATTGTTGTTATGTATTTTCTGGTGAGAATGCCCTCCATTTATAGTCTCAATTGAATTCTGACATTAAGAATTCCGTCGTTTGGTAAAAGCGAAGAGACGCCGAAGGTGCGGCGCTTGGTTTAATTCCGACGTTCGGTGAAAACCAAAGAGATGTGGCTAAATCCGACGTTCGGTGAAAACCAAAGAGTCGTGGCTAAATCCGACGTTCGGTGAAAATTAATGTTAGGCATTAAATTCTGCATGAGAATTTAATCTCTCATGAGATGATATTTTAGCCATGTCATCATATGAGATCCTTATGCGAGAGGTTTGGGTTCAGGTGATGGTTTAATCTGATCAGAATTTATTTGACTAAACCCATATAGATCATGGTCCAAGCCCAAATCAAATTTGGCTAGTCCTGAATCTATTTAAATCCAAATCAAGTCTAATTTCAAATCAATATTTAAAATTGACTAGTCCTTCTAATGGACTTAAATCAAATTGAATCTTATTCACTTGTACTTAACCCAATTGAGATAATTCAATCAATCAAATTGATTAATTAAATCATATACGATTCTCAATCATTGATCAGTAAACAGATCATCCTAGGAAACTTCTATGCGTGTGACTCTCTAGGTTCGAACCTAAGCCGGTAGCATAGAAACAACTTTCTATACTAATCGATGTGCCCATCTAGCAATGGAACCCGACGTCCGGATAGGTCAAAGAGTTGCCGAGCAAATTCTAAGAACCCTAAGAAACAGTTACCGTATAATTCATCCTCTTGACCACAAATGCTAAGGATGGCTTAAGAGCCTGTCAACTCTAAATAGCAAATCCATAAAGTGATTTCAACTTTAGTGATCATGTGACTTTCACATGAAGTGCCTTGGCCAAGGTCTTGCTAAATTGAAACACAAGCATTTCTCCTTTTAACGGGATAGGTCAAATTCCATCTTGATCCACAACTGACTACCACAAGTACTTGACTGCACCCAGTAACCTTTCATAGCTGGATTAGAAATCCAAGTGGTCCGGCACCTAAGTACAATGAGTTGCTTGTAAGCCACTGGTTGTGATCTTTAGGTATGAAGGATACTTATACCTATATCTTCTCGGATTAACTCTTGACAGTAGAGTATCCGAAAATGAGTCACGTTCGGTGAAATGTACTCGTATACTTCCACCTGTATGTCATACTAGTGTCTCTGTTGGTCCAGATAGCAACCCAAGAGGGGGGGGGGGGGGGTGAATTGGGTTTTTCAAAAATTTAAACTCTTTTGAAAAATAAACCCCAGCAGAAATAAAACTTAGATTCACACAGATTAAAATAGAATATGCAAAATAGAGAGTTAAAGAAAATGAGACAATCACGGCAAACACAGGAGATTTTATAGTGGTTCGGTGTACCTACACCTACGTCCACTCCCAAGTATCTCTTGGGTCCACACTATAATCAATCTGATTACAGCAGAGTTGTTTTGCAAGCTCACAACTCGAACTTATTATTTTCCCAGGTGCATAACGAACCCAGCTGGTTTTTAAGGCTCACCAGCATAAAACCTAACACCACAAGCAAACTGCTTGCACAAGGCTAACAGCCTCAACTGAATCAATCACAAGATTGACCCAGCAAACAATATTTGTTTTACAAGATAAACAGCTCCTCCTATGAGCAAATATACAATAATGAAACAAGAATAAAAAGATAGGAATCAAAGCCTAATTTGCAGATCTTGGTGGCTTGCTCCTTTTCTTCTTTTGAGTGGATCTTCCTTCAAGGTGCTCTTGAGACTCAGAAGATCAGAAAACTAGGGCTTCCTTCTTCCCTTGAGATTTCTTCGCAATAGAACAACAAAAGCTTGGAATCTCTCTCTCTTTCTTTTGGGGAATCAGTATGATCTTTCCTTTCGAGTTTTCCCTCTTTTCTCTTTTGATTTTCTGATGGATTTCACAGATTTCTCTCTATTCTTTTCTTTTTCTCTCTCTTCCTTTTTTTCGGATGCAACAAACCCTCTTCTTATAGATCCCGATTAATCCATAAATAGTTTAAAACTATCCATTAGAAACAAGTGTAAGAAGGATTAGAACCAAAAATAGCAATAGCCATTGGGATTAAAAAGATAAAATAAAGTTTAGAGTCGTTTGACAGTTCTGGAGTCGCGTCTGATATTCTGGAGTCGTTTCTAACTTTTCTGGAGTCGGCTCTAGTTCAAAAATTCCCAAATTGCTTGAACTGGAGTCATCTCTAACTTTTCTAGGGTCGACACAAAAATCTTCTGGAGTCGACTCTAACAGTCCGGGAGTCGACTCTAAGTCGTGGCCGAAAAAACCATCGTTCTGTCTTTTCTGTTGGAGTCGGCTCTAACAGTCCCGGAGTCGACTCTAGCCGTTTTTCGGAGTTGACTTTGCGATTCCATGTGTCGACTCTAATGTCTGCAATCTTACCTTGACATTAGATTCGAACTAGAACTTAATTTATCTTATGATTTTGATTAATAGAACATATCATAAACTGAAAAATTAAACCAAAATCATTAGTAACTTCAAATGTTATACTCAAATAGTTTTGTTAATCATCAAAATCAACAATTGAGTCAATAATCTCCCCCTTTTTGATGATGACAAAAACTTTAAGTATATACATTAAAAATTTATTTTAATTAAGAATTATAGACATTGTTAAAGCTTTGAAACTTCCTAACAGAGAATTTGATGCCAATATTCAAAATGAATCAAAAAAGATACATGAGTCCTATTATAAACATCAATCAAGATGATTTAACTTTACGTAGGAAATTATTAAGCTCTCCCTGCATTAAATAACTCTCCCTATGTAAATAAACTGAAATCGATTGATACAACTTGATTAGAATTTATAAATCTCAAAATTTCTCTCCCCCTTTTTGATATGCCAAAAGATTGAAATCTTATGCTCTTTATATTCTTTCATTCTTATTTCTTTTATGCATATACAATTTTCTCTCCCCCTTTTTTGTTATCAGCAATAAGGTGAATTATCAGAGCAGGGTTGTTGGTTCATTTAATCATAGAGATGGTAATTGGATCTCATAGACAAATTTGCAATAAAAAGATAATTGTATTTCAATGCAAGATTCATTACATGTATCAATTCAAGTACATTCACAGTAAAGTGACATATTCAAGTATGTTAAAGAAAACTCAGAAATCCTAAGATACAAAATCAAACATGCTTGTAAACTATTTTCTTCAAATGTCCAATCATTTCCATGATTTCATCTTTTTGGTCTTTCTTAAATTTTTCAAGACAAGCTTCAACTTGAGCGATAGCAATATCAAGATCTTTCTTCAACTGACCAGTAGCATCTAAATAGACTCTTGATCCATTTGCTATTCCTTCCAATCTTTCAAATATCTTTTGAAGTTCAGATGACATGGCATTCACTGATTTATCCAAAGTGAAAACTATCATGTTAAGCTTAGCAGATATCAATTTCATTTCACTTCTCATATCCGAATCATGCTCAGTCAGTAAGGCTCTGAGCTGATCAAGATGCTCCTCTAAAATCTTCCAGATGCCAAGGCTGACTGATATGGAGGTGAAGGATAAGTGCTCGGTCCAGCCTTTGAAGGTCCAGCAGTAGATGGTCCAGGGACATCCTCATCTCTGCCTCCTCAGTTCTGGCTTCTTGTCCTTTCCTTTGCCACTGGCCATTTACTTTCCTGAATCCCATTCTATGAATAGTGGAGATGCTGTAGTAGTCAGTATGTCTGAGATTCCTTTGCAGTTCATTCTCCATTATCTTCACTCCATGGCTTCTGAATACTAGTGTAAGAACCATACCATATGGCAGTGTAAATCTTTTCTTTGTAGCAGCCTCTGCCATATAACCAATCATCATTCCGGCCAAATTTACTGGTTGACCAGTGATGATAGAGTCCATCATAAGAATGTCTCGCTCTGAGACATACTCAAATCTTTCAATCTTAGGAAATAGGATTCTCCCACAAATATTATGAAGTAATCGAAGTTCCAGGTTGAGTTGATTTGCCATTACCTCTTCAAAGTCAGAAACTTCTCTTCCAAGCATCCTTGACATGGCTCCACCTCTGTCATCATGCTGACATGCAGTCAAACCAACAGTGGGCATCTCCAAAAGATTTCTAGCGACTCTGTAGTGATTACCACTTTGGTTCCATGCACAAAACTCATAAGACCTCCTTCCCCTCTACATAAATTACTGTAGAATTCTTTCACGAGGGCAGGGTAGGTCGGAACATCTAGCGAGAAAAACTTTTCCCAACCCATCTCTTTTATTTGACTTCCTATGGAAAAACCTTCCGATTCAAATAGGCTAAAATCTACCTTCCTTCCTGTAGTGATAACCTTTCCAGCTAACAAGTCGACGCGGGAGGATGATGGAGAAGCTTCCGGAGTGGAAGAAGAGGAGGATGAAGAACTGGAAGAAGATTCCTTCTCGGTTCTTCGAACGAAACATCTCCCGGTAGGAACGGCTGCGCCAAACATGGATCCTCGCCTTTTGGGAGCCATTGGAGATCAATGGAAGTTGGAATCAAGGATATTGAAGAGTTTGGAAAAGTTTGGAGTGCTTTGGAGAAGGATTTGAAAGGGATTGAAAAAGGGTTGAGTCGTTAGAAGTGTCGACTCTGCCCTAATAAAGTGACGATTTTTCACTTAGAGTCGACTCCCGCAAAGTGAGGTGTCAGCTCCGAACAAAAAATCAGTCAGCGCTCGAATTAGAGTCGGCTCTGCAGAAGCCGGAGTCGGCTCTAATGAGCAGACAGAAAGCTTTAAAGAAAAGGTGTCGACTCCAAAATTGAGGGTGTCGACTCCACAATAGTTTCAGTAAAAAAATGAATTTCAAGGATCTGAAACTAATAAAATTAATCATCAAACTCTAGATAAGTGTTCCTAAATCAATTGGGGAAACAATGAATCAAATTTCTAGATAAATTTCCTTATTGGACATAGAGGATTTTAAGAAATTAATGAAGTCTAGATAGTTTTTTTCTTTAAGAGTTTCAGAAAATCATTTTAAAGGGTCACAAACTCCTAATTCTCCTCTAAGATAACAAAATCGTTCCTCACTCAAAGGTTTGGTAAAATATTAGCTAATTGATCATTAGTATTAACATATTTAAGACAAACATCTTTGTTAGTTACATGTTCTCTAATAAAGTGATGTCTAATTTTATGTGTTTAGTTCTTGAATGTTGAATTGGATTCTTAGTTAGATTAATGGCACTAGTATTATCACATTTAATAGGAATTTTATCAAGTGTGATACCATAATCTTCAAGTTGTCATTTAATCCAAAGGATTTGAGCACAGCAACTTCCAGCTGCAACATACTCTGCCTCAGCAGTGGATAATACAACCGAATTTTGCTTCTTGCTAAACCAAGAGATTAAGTTACTTCCTAAAAGTTGGCATGCACCACTTGTACTCTTTCTATCTAATTTACAACCAGCATAGTCAGAATCAGAATAAGCAATCAATTTTAAGGTTGAGTCTCTAGAATACCATAATCCTACATTTTTAGTTCCATTTAATATCTAAAGATTCTTTTAACAGCAAATAAATGTGATTCCTTAGGATTAGATTGATATCTTGCACATAGAAAAATAGAAAACATAATATCTGACCTACTTGCAGTTAGGTAAAGAAGTAATCCGATCTACTTTCTTACCTTCTTCATCCTTGTCCAGCTTGCATGAGGGACTCATTGGCGTACCAAGAGGTTTAGCAGATTCCATACCAAACTTCTTGAGTATTTCTTTGTGTACTTTGTTTGGTTAATGAAAATCCCCGCTTTCTCTTGTTTGATTTGAAGTCCAAGGAAGAAGTTTAGTTCTCCCATCATGCTGATCTCGAATTCTCCCTGCATTAACTTAGCAAATTCTTGGCAAAGGAGACTGTTAGTAGCACCAAATATAATGTCATCAACGTAATTTGAACAATTAATAAATGCTTTTCTTTTTAAAAATAAGGTTTTATCAACATTTCCTCTAGAAAAATTATTTTCAATTAAAAATTTACTTAATCTATCATACCAAGTTCTAGGTGCTTGCTTTAAACCATAAAGTGCTTTGTGCAATTTGAAAACGTGATTTGGAAATTCATGATCTTCAAAACTAGGAGGTTGTTCAACATAAACTTCCTCATTTATAAAACTATTTAAAAATGCACTTTTAACATCCATTTGAAATAGGTTGAAATTCATATGACATGCAAATGTAAGTAGTAGCCTAATGGCTTCTAATCTAGCAACAGGTGCAAAGTTTCATCAAAATCTATACATTCTTCTGATTATATCCTTTTGCAACTAATCTAGCCTTATTTCTAATTACCAGTCCATTTTCATCCAATTTATTTCTAAAAACCCATTTAGATCCTATTATAGGGTGATTTTTAGGTCTGTCTACTAGGGTCCAAACTTGGTTCCTAGTGAATTGATTTAACTCTTCCTGCATTGCTAACATCAATAACTATCTTTCTCAGCTTCCTCTATAGTTTTAGGTTCTATATGAGATACAAATGCAAGATGATTATTGATATTTCTCATTGATGATCTAGTCCTTACACCTTGAGATGGATCACCTATAATTAGGTCTTAGGATGACCATAAGCATATCTCCAATCTCTAGGTAGATCTTTATCATTATGAGCAGTATCAATACCATCATCCTTAGGTGAGTCATCATCCTTAACTTCAGGTTCTTGATCTGAAGATACATTTAATTTTTCAGTATCTCTTTCAATCAAAGATGTATCTTCCTCATCATCAATTTTATTTAAACTTGATGCTAAAGACTCATCAAACACTATATGAATGGATTCTTCTACAACTAAGCTTCTCTTATTAAATACTCTATATGCCTTGCTAGATGTAGAATATCCTAGGAAAATACCTTCATCAGACTTTGCATCAAACTTCCCAAGATTATCCTTACCATTGTTATGAATAAAATATTTACAACCAAATGCATGAAAATAACCTAAATTTGGTTTCCTATTATGCCAAAGTTCATAGGGAGTCTTCTTAAGGATAGGTCTAATCAGGGCTCTATTTAGAATGTAACATGCTGTGTTTATAGCTTCTGCCCAAAAATATTTTGGAAGTTGGCTTTCACATAGCATGGTACGGGCCATGTCTACTAAAGTCCTATTCTTTCTTTCTACAACTCTATTTTGTTGCGGTGTTCTAGGTGCTGAAAAGTTATGATGTATGCCTTTTTCAAAACAGAATTTTTCAAATAAGTGATTTTGAAATTCAGTTCCATGATCACTTCTAATAGACACTATGGTAGTGTTTTTTCATTTGTGACTTTCTTGACAAATTTCAGGAATATTGAGAAAGTCTCATCTTTGTGAGTCAAAAACATTACCCAAGTGAATATAGAGTAATCATCTACTATCACTAGACCATATTTCTTTCCTCCTAGACTTGTGGTTCTAGTAGGTCCAAAAAGGTTCATGTGTAGTAGCTCTAGTGGCCTAGTAGTTGAAACAATATTTTTAGATTTGAAAGAAGTTCTTATTTGCTTTCCAAATTGACATGCATCACATATTCGATTATTTTCAAAAGTTAAGCTAGGAATACCTTTAACTAGATCCATTTTTAATAGTTTAGAAATTAAGTGTGTGCTTGCATGACCTAATCTACGGTACCATACCCAACCAATCTCATTCATCTTAGCATTATTAGCAACTAAGAAATGATTACTTGGAGATAAATTATTCAAATCAATTAAGCACACATTGCCATAACGTTTACCAACAAGAATAATGCTGTTATCAATGGAATTAGTAATAGTACAAACAAAAGCTTCAAAGAAAACTTTGAAACCTTTGTCACACAGTTGGCTAATACTTATCAAATTATGTTTAGGTCTATCGACATATAAAACATTATCAATATGAGTAGATAGAGTAATTTGAATCTTACCAATGCCCATGATATGGCCTTGACCATTATCACCAAAAGTAACTACTCCACCTCTTTTTGATTCAAGGGTGATGAATTGATCTTTGTCACCCATCATGTGTCTTGAGCAACCACTATCCAGGTACCATTTTCTTTTCAGTCTGATGGCTGCAAGACACTCCTGTAAAACATTCATGTCTTAATTTTAGGTACCCAAGCCTTCTTGGGTCCTTCATAGTTAGATGCATTAAATATTGTTCCTTTGGGAACCCAAATCATCTTTCTCTTATTATATGGAGATTTACACATATAAGATTTATGTCCTTTATTTCCACATTTAAAACAAGTAATATTTGATGATTTTTCAGCATGTATAAAAATATTCTTCAAAGATTTTGCTTTTTAAGTGGATTATATCCTAATCCAGCTTTATCAAAAATAGCTTTTTGATTATTCAAAATCATATTACGTTTGATAGAGCTTAGAGTGAATTTATCAACTATAGGTTTAAGTCTATCAACTTCATTTTTCAAGCTTTCATTTTCTTTTATCAAAAGTTCTTTATCTACAACATGCTTTTCATTTTCTAAGGATAGTTTTTGCATTTGATTTTTCAAATCTTTGTTCTTTGAACTTAAGTTCACAAAATCATCCATTAATTCATAAAAAGCACTATGCAATTCATCGAAAGTAAAATTATCTAGAAAACTCGAACTTACCTCATCATTATCCGCCATGAAGCATAGATTGGCCATTTCATTCTTTTCTTCCTCTTCGGAACTTGAGCTTTCCGAATCACTCCATGTGGCCATCATTGCCTTCTTTTTGAATTTTCGGATGCCTTTCTTTAGTTGAGGGCATTCATATTTAAAATGACCCGGCTTTTTACATTCAAAACAAATAACTTCTTTTTTTTTGCCCTTGTCCTCATCTTTTCTTGCAAAGGGCTTTTTCTTTTCAAACTTCTTCTTCTTCATGAATCTTTTAAATTTCCTTATGATGAGTGCCATGTCCTCATCATCACTTTCATCTTCAGATTCATGAGGCTCTTCCATATATTCAAAATCTTAAGAGTCATAGTCCTCTTCTTCTTTGACTCATCATCATCAACATGTTGCTTAATTTGAAGCTCATGAGTCATCAAGGATCCCAATAATTCTTCTAGGGGTAGGGTACTTAGATCTTTTGCCTCTTGTATTGCAGTCACTTTAGCTTCCCAAGTCCTAGGCAAAGAACGTAAAACCTTCCTCACAAGATCAGAATTATCATAAGATTTACCAAGGCTTTTTAAACCATTAACTATATCAGTAAATCTTGTAAACATATCAGCAATAGATTCACATGCATCCATTTTAAACAATTCATACTTATGAACTAACATGTTAATCTTGGATTCATTGACTTGATTTGTTCCCTCATGGGTAACCTCAAGTCTATCCCAGATTTCCTTAGCAGAAATGCAAATAGATATACGATTGAATTCATTTGCATCTAATGAGCAGTATAAAACATTCATTGCTTTGGCATTAAGTTATGCTAATTTTTTATCATGTTCATCCCATTCCATTTCTGGTTTAGGAATCTCCATGCCATTTACTCTAGCAGTGGGTGTGTGTGGTCCATTGACTATAATGCTCCATAGATCATAGTCAAATGCTTGAATAAAAAATTTCATTCTAGCTTTCCAATAACCATAGTTTAATCCATTAAACAAGGGTGGTCTATTTGTAGATTGACCTTCAAAAAAAGATGAACCAGCTTGAGTTGCCATGTGGATCTTTGACTCTTGATCGTTAGATCAAATCAAATGAGCACTAGCTCTGATACCAATTGTTGGTCCAGATAGCAACCCAAGAGGGGGGGGTGAATTGGGTTTTTCAAAAATTTAAACTCTTTTGAAAAATAAACCCCAGCGGAAATAAAACTTAGATTCGCACAGATTAAAATAGAATATGCACAAATAGAGAGTTAAAGAAAATGAGACAATCACGGCAAACACATGAGATTTTATAGTGGTTCGATGTACTTACACCTACGTCCACTCCCAAGTATCTCTTGGGTCTACACTATAATCAATCTAATTACAGTAGAGTTGTTTTGCAAGCTCACAACTCGAACTTGTTATTTTTCCGGGTGCACAACGAACCCAGCTGGTTTTCAAGGCTCACCAGCACAAAATCTAACACCACAAGAAAACTGCTTGCACAAGGCTAACAGCCTCAACTGAATCAATCACCAGATTGACCCAGCAAACAATATTTGTTTTACAAGATAAACAGCTCCTCCTATGAGTAAATATACAATAATGAAACAAGAATAAAAAGATAGGAATCAAAGCCTAATTTGCAGATCTTGGTGGCTTGCTCCTTTTCTTCTTTTGAGTGGATCTTCCTTCAAGGTGCTCTTGAGACTCAGAAGATCAGAAAACTAGGGCTTCCTTCTTCCCTTGAGATTTCTTTGAAATATAACAACAAAAGCTTGGAATCTCTCTCTTTTCTTTTGGGGAATCAGTATGATCTTTCCTTTCAAGTTTTCCCTCTTTTCTCTTTTGATTTTCTGATGGATTTCACAGATTTCTCTCTATTCTTTTCTTTTTCTCTCTCTTCCTTTTTTTTTGGATGCAGCAAACCCTCTTCTTATAGATCCCGATTAATCCATAAATAATTTAAAACTATCCATTAGAAACAAGTATAAGAAGGATTAGAACCAAAAATAGCAATAGCCGTTGGGATTAAAAAAGATAAAGATAAAGTTTAGAGTCGTTCTGACAGTTCTGGAGTCGCGTCTGACATTCTGGAGTTGGCTCTAACTTTTCTGGAGTCGGCTCTAGTTCGAAAATTCCCAAATCGCTTGAACTGGAGTCGTCTCTAACTTTTCTGGGGTCGACACAAAAATCTTTTGGAGTCGACTCTAACAGTCCGAGAGTCGACTCTAAGTCATGGCCGGAAAAACCATCGTTCTATCTTTTTGTTGGAGTCGGCTCTAACAGTCCCGGAGTCGACTCTAAGTCTGTGCCATTTTTCGGAGTCGACTCTACGATTCCATATGTCGACTCTAATGTCTGCAAGCTTACCTTGACATTAGATTCGAACTAGAACTTAATTTATCTTATGATTTTGATTAATAGAACATATCATAAACTGAAAAATTAAACCAAAATCATTAGTAACTTCAAATGTTATACTCAAATAGTTTTGTTAATCATCAAAATCAACAATTGGGTCAACAGTCTCTACACTCCTTGGTTAAGAGGACAACCAATAAATATGATATACAACGTCCTATAATTGATAGTACTATGGCCCTGTCATAGTATATCATTTGGTCGCGAACTCTTTTAAGGACCTTCAAAGATAAATCCTCTTTATCGTGAAGGAAGATCCTGAGGGCTTCATTACATTCAGGAGTATTAAGAAGATGTTCTTGTAATGAATAAACTGCCAAATAACTTTTATTAATATATCAATTTATATACAATTTACATTAGTACAATCATCAAATGATTGGCTTTAGGATACAATTCCCAATAGAGACTCCATCACCAATCATCCACGAGATGTTGTTCAGAATATCAGGAGCATGCCGACAGAACTCTTTCCAAAAGAAGGAATGCCCTCGAGTAGGCAGAGGATCATCAGAAGAAATCTAGTCTTCATACTTGGCATACATGAAGGAGATCCACATACAGTGTGGTTCCAGCAGAAACCGTGTGGTGTGCCGAGTAATCAAAGTCTCTTTCCGGACAGTAAGTGACTGGATCCCCAATCCGTCCTCAGAGATCAGAAGATAGACTATGTTCTAAGCAACAAGATGAATACCATGTCCATCCTGCATAGAGGCCCAGAGAAAGTCCCTAAAATATCTCTCGTTCCTTCTCAAATAAGTCAATAGAATAGCCGCATTAGATAACAAATAGAAAGTACAGATTGTAATAGAGTAATCCTCGCCATCATAGAAAGATCAGTAACCTGCCATCCATCTAGATGATCATGGACACGCCTCTCGAGGTCACTGAAGTTAGAGCACTGAGGCCGTCTCCCCGTAATAGGCTTCAATAAGCAATGCCACCACTTTTCCATCCATAACCGAGATACCCATGATTTGCATAATAGACCCCCTTAAAGTAGATGACGTCAAGGGACTAAAGCAGATCAAGGATTTAGTTAGGTTAACTTTCTGTTTTGAAGCATGATAATAAGACTGAAGAATAGAGGCAAAAGTGGTGGCATTGCTTATTAAAGCCTTATCCAGGAGGATGCAATCATCAGCAAATAGCAGGTGGGACAATGAGGGCCGTCGGGGCCCTACACTGTAGGAGATCAGACAAGAGCCCTGCTATGCCTGAAATAGAGCCCGCGATAAAGCATCCACAGAGAGGATGAATAGGAATGGCGAAAGAGGACATCCCTGTCTCAACCCGATCTCAGAGTGAAAGTAATCAGTCTTGCCCCCATTAATAAGGATAAAAAAGGACGGACGATAAACACAGGCCATGATCCAATCAGTAAAGAGCTCCGCAAATCCAAACTCATGGAGAGTACATCGAAGGAAAGCCCAGCTCAGTCTATCGTAAGCTCTCTTCATATCCAGCTTGATAGCCATGAGGCAGTGACGGCCAGGGGCTTGCTGAAGATCATGCATGAACTTCTGAGCAAGAAGTACATTATCAGTGATACTACGATCACTGAGGAAAGCCCCTTGCTCCGGAGAAATAAGACGAGAGATAACCGATCACATCCGAAAGATTAAGAGGCACGCACATACCTTATATAAGGTAGTGCAGAGGCTGATAGGCTGGTAGTGCTGGGGAGTGGTAGAATCTAAGCATTTAGGTATAAGGGTAACAAAAGTCTGGTTCCACTTAGTAGGAATGGATTTCGACTGAAAAACAAGCTGGATGGCATGCGCAACATCTTGCCCCAGAATACCCCACTAATGGCAGAAGAAGAAAGGTGGGAACCCGTCAGGCCTCGAGGCCTTATCCGCTCCGAGATCCCATAAAGCTATCCGAATATCCTCTGCCGAAATGGGCCTAATTAGAAGGTCATTCTTTGAATTGGACACCCTATTGGGGGTCGAAACAAGGCAAATAGGGAGCCCCTCTCCAGTAAGCTCCGTCCATCTAGACCGAAGGAAATGAAGAATCTGATCCCTGATCACCTGGTCTTCCTTCTAGAAGTGATCCTCATTATCAGCTAAGCGCTTGATACAGTTTGTCGTGTGGCATTTAATAGTGGCCTAATGAAAGAATCTAATATTAAAGTCCCCTTCTTTAATCCACTGTATCCGACATCTTTGCCTCCAATAAATCTCTTGCTGCATAAGAAGGGAATGGTGGATCAACAGGGTAGATTGAAGGGATGACAGATCGGACTCATCAAGAGCACCCTCCTGATCCTCTTTGGCTTGGAGCAAAGCAATAATAGCTTCGGCATGCTCAACTTGCATGACAATGTCCCCCATCTCTCTACGATTTTAGCTTGATAGCCTGCATCTAGCAAGAACTAGATGCCTCGATAGCCTATAGATAGCACTCCCTCTGACAGGCAACCGCCAGACCTTGGAGATAATAGCTCTAGCAGAAAAATAGGAGGTCCAAAACTTCTCAGTTGACTCTGCTGAAAACCGACATCAGTAGATATAAGAAGAGGGCAATGATATGAAGCTATGCGAGGCAAGTTGGTGACAGCAGCAGAAGGGTAACCTGAAGCCAATTAGAAGTGGCCAAGGCCCTATCCAGCCTTTCCCACACTCTGGCAGTTCCGAATGATTGTTACACCAAATAAAATGGGAACCCTGGAACTCCAGACCCAAAAGGCCTGCATTAGAGATGAAAGACCTAAACTCAGCTCGGCCCTCAGTAGACTGCCTACCTTCTTTCTTCTCATAGGTCCCCACAATGCAATTGAAGTCGCCAGCAATAAGGAAGGGGAATCCATGAGCCAGCAAAGACTGAATCTTAGCCCAGAGTAGATGGCATTCACGGAAGTCAGTGCTGGCATAGACCCCCGAAAGGAGCTAGGGGATAGAGGTTCTCTCGGAAATGACAACAGCAACTTGCTGACCGCAGCTATGAAAAGCATCCACTCTAATCCTGTCATTTCTTCAGAGTAGCAAAATGCCACCAGAAAGCTAGACAGACTCAAGAGCATAAGAAACCTAGGATCTGGACATCTGTCTTCAAAAATAGGCCAGACTAATCCCAGACAATCGAGTTTCCAGAAGGACACAAATGTCAAAATTATACAACTGCACAAGTCTCCCGAAAGAGGAGTAAAATGAAGGTTTCAAGGATCCTCTCACATTCTAAATAAGAATCTTCATTCTGACAGTTGGACACCCACCCTGTCCCCAGGCATCTCCTCAGCATAATGAAAACTGACTAAAGGGGAACCCACCCTAGGTACATCTATCTGGCTGGGAGGAATCCATCTCCATCCTAGGTACATCTATCTGAATGGCCTGCTTCAACTTCTTGACAGCAGACTCGTGGGTATGACCCACCATCATCTCCTATTGGGGGGTCCCAGAATCAGACCCCCGGATTGACCCATTCATGCTATGGAGTTTCTTGGTACCCCGGCGAGTCAGGGCACCTGACCCTCAGGTAGAATCTGAAGAGGCTAAAAAAGTGAAGGATGCAGGCTCCTTTCCTTTTGAAGCAAGGGAGGCCTTGCCTTTGACTTTATTGAACTTGGAAACCACTCGCTGAGTGTTAGAGTCGATAGGTCGGGCCTGCTTTGATGGGCCCGGAGTCAAGTCCATGTGGAACTCCAGGCACCCTGTCACAACCCCCGAACCCATAGTCAAGAATGGGTTAAGGTCCCTAATCTCAGGCTGAACTGATACAGGCAGTTGAAACTCAGCCTGGGTTTTAGATACTGAAACCGACACAAAAACCTTGGACCGGCACACAATCCCTGCAACTCCCTTTCCTTGATCCGACGAAGTCTTTGAAGAAGAGGAAGAGCGGCCAGCAGGGGGGGAGACGACTCCCCTGCCTACGAGCAACCTTCTTGGGGAGCTGCCACTCCTCCACCGCAGCAGAGGAAGTCCTCCCCTCCACCTGATCTGACCTCCTGGAATCAGAAGACGGCACATGGGGAGACCTCTTTCGCCGGATTGCAGCCATCCACAGACCGAATCTCGGGCCATCCGTGGAAGGACCATGCTCCGGCACCGAGACGCAACTTCCGGTGAAATGCAGAGCTCCACATGCCTCACAGATGCCTTCAATATTTTCGTAGGAAAATTGTTGCCAGAAGGGAGCTTTGCTTCCTTGTACTCTCACTCCCGGCCTTAGGGGTTTGTCCACATCGATGTAGACACAGGCACGGGCAAACTCCCCTCGATTCTTCAATTTAGTTGCAGCATCTGAGAATTTAAACTCTCCAGCCACCGACAGTATAGTGGACAAGATATCCTCTATCCAAAATTCCAGAGGAAAGCAGGGGAAGACAATCCAAAGCAGAGCACTGAGGATAGTGTCAGCCATCGGGACAAACTCGGATTGCCACTCCATGACAACAATCGGTTGTCCGTTCACCACCCATGGCATCCCAAGAACAAAATCTCTGGATTGAGATCAGCAAAATGGAAGATATAATGATGGTGAGCCAGAGAGACGGTTTCAACCACTTCGGCAACCCCAACCTGGTGAAACTCCCTGACAATCGCCTCCAGCGGCACCCAACGGCCTAGGCTCGGGCAATGATCGCCTTGTTCACCCAACCACTAGCTTCAGCCTCCAATGATTGTGCAGGGACATGATAACATCCGGAAACAATCCTCAAGCTCGGCAACCACCGTCGAAGAGGGAGATGGAGCTACCCATTCAAAGCAGCCAGCAGGAAGTTGATGCCAAGCCATTTCGGCCTGCATTGTCCCATTGGATACAACCGAAGAAGGAACAGTAGTGGAGGCCATCAGACTACTAGGGATGATCGGAATCGGCGATAAATCGTCAAAAATCAGAAGAGAAGAAGGCCGATGACACTACTCTTAAAGCAGCAAAATCACGAAAAGCACCGTAGCAAAACCCATGATGAGCGCTAATTTTTCTTTTTGAAGCTTGGACGGACGTTTAGTTCATTTTCGAACTGCCTTCGTACATGCACTCCTTTTCAAATGACCCTTGAACAAAAGCATGTGTCCAATCATTTACGACAAGGGCAAGAATGTAGCTATCATCCGGATGGTTATTAAATGCCTTTCTTTTGGTTGGCCTGAAATGAAACAAGCACATGAGCCAAGATTTAGCCTTTGGAAAGGTTTGATTATTTAAAAAGACATCAATAAAATTAGGGTCTTAGTTAACCCTTGTTATCTTTTAAGATTTAGTTTTTCTATTCACGTAAACATTAACTTTTTTGTTTACTAAAAAATAAAGAAGTTGGGGACATATATTAGATAGCAGTTCTTATTGCATTATGTTGAAAAGAAGAGAGAAAGAGAAGAGACATATAGGAGAGTAGGAGAATAGGAACAAAGGAGCATAAAAGAAATAAGGTAGAGAGGAAGAAATTTATAAAAATACATAATAGAGCTTAAAAGGCCAACTAAACTTCAGATGCTAAACTTATTGATTGCAATAAAAGTTAATTTTGTGAAGTTATCTTTGTTCACGTTTCAAACAAATGGAGGGCCTTGGAAAGGATAAAGTTATCAGATAATTTTTTATTTAGTACGGTTCTTAAGTTTCTTTTAATCCAGATATGATGATATACTGTAAAAATTAATAATTTTTTTTTTTCTGAGGTTTGGCTTTTTTTTTTTCTAGATATGCCTATAAATTTTATAAGAAAATTGGCCGGCCATCTTATAAAATTCAAGCTACAGAGAGCTATAAGCCTATAACAAAGAGAATATGATAAATGGATGATTGACGGATTCAAAACAAACCTCCATTCTTCACAGGCCAACCTTCTTAATCATACACTTCTGTGTTCATTCGATTTCTTAAGCGATCGCTGCCTTTCTCTTTCCCCTCGCATGGTAATCTCCGCCACATAAAAGCTATTTTGAGCTTTTATTTCATATGCTTTTCCTTGTCCTTTTTTTTCAAAGAGCATCTACCTAAAAATATTAGATACAAACGCCGATTCCCTTCCTCTCCCTTGATTTTGTCACCAAGTCTCGTCTCCTTTATTCATTGTCTTTTGCTTTGAAGCATTTTCTCCCACTCTTAGGTAGATGCTCTTTAAAAATATAGATTATCTATAAAATAAATTATCGCTGGATAGGTTATCAGTAAAATTATTTATTATGTTTAGTATACAGATTATCAATTATATAATTTAAAATTTTAAAATATTTTTAAATTAAATTTATTAAAATTTTATATATTTAATTTAAAAAATTATATTTATAAATATAATGTTAAAAAAATTATATTTATAAATAATATTCTAAACAGTCGATAAGAATGCTGGATGTCATAGAGTTATGGCTCGGGACGCGAAATTGATAAAAGAGAATGCGAGTAAAAAGCAATCAAAGAAAGAAATTATTATATCTTTCATAATCATTAAAAGATAATCTGAATTATCGTTACAAGATATATTACCGCTCAAAATGCATATTAAATATAGTTATTTGATGGGCCTTTTAAATTTCCTACAATCTGGATAGATACGCGTCCTTACTTCCTTACAGATAAGACGAGCTCTTATGGCATGCCATGTCTTCTTCCATCCTTTGTTTATTTAGCAGGGGTGCAGGTGTCATCCATCCTTTCATTCGTTCATCCCTTCACTCATTCAATCGGGTTGCTATCCTCAACAACTTTCGCAATGGGGAAGTCCTCTATTCTTCCTCTCGTCCTCGGTTCTCTTATCCTCTGCCTCTTTCGGTTCCATATCAAGTTTGTTAATGCCTTCGGGACCGCCGATGGATCAGAGGAGTGGGGCTATGTTCAAGTTCGGCCAAGTAATTTCTTCTTTCTTTAACTAATCTTTATGTATCTGTCGACAGTTTCCTGCGGCAATTCAACAGAATTAGATCACATGTATTTACGTTTCTCTGTTTCCGAGTTTGTAATGCAGAAGCCCACATGTTCTGGTGGCTCTACCGGAGCCCTTACAAGTCGACAATGCTTCGACGCCATGGCCGACCGTACTTTGGCTCCAGGGTGGACCTGTAAGTCTTTTTTATTATAATTTTAACACAAATGAATAGCGACAGTATGCACACAATTGTCAGCACAACTTTATATCTATCCGTCTGAATTCCAAACTGTGGCTGTGGCCATGCAAAAGGGTGCCTCGGGTGTCGCGTATGGAAACTTCATGGAGATCGGGCCACTGGATACTGATCTGAATCCTCGGAATTCGACATGGCTGAAGAAAGCCGATCTCCTTTTTGTGGTGAACTTCCGGCGTACCACTACTTCTTCTTCTTGTTTGTGTTTTTTATGTTATTTAATGGTTATTCCTTTTGATATTGGATGTAAACTGTAGGACAACCCAGTTGGGACTGGATACAGTTTTGTCGAGGATACACAACTTATGGTGAAGACTGATTGGGAGGCAGCAACTGACTTGACTACCCTTCTCAAGGAGCTCTACAATAAAAATGAGAGTCTGCAAAGAAGCCCGCTCTACATTGTCGCAGAGTCTTATGGTGGGAAGTTTGCCGTGACTCTTGGCGTATCGGTAGCCAAAGCAATTAAGGCTGGGGAACTGAAGCTTAGATTCGGAGGTATCCATATAACTCATATTTACTTTATCCTCGCTTTCCGATTAAGAAACAATTTCTTTTAAATGAAGTTACAAGCATGTTAGTAGTATCTTATGAAATCTATGTTAATAGGAGTTGCTTTGGGAGATAGCTGGATTTCGCCAGAAGATTTTGTGGTTGGTTCTGACAATTTTGTCCCGCTTGAGCAGAATTAAATTAGCTAACTACAGTTTCAGAATTTGATTTTCTTGTTTTGGTGATTTGTAATGTAGTTCTCATGGGGACCTCTGCTTTTAGATGTCTCGAGGCTCGATTACAATGGCGCAGAGAAGTCAAACAGGTTGGGATCTCCTCTCTTAACCAGCACAAAGCACAAAAAAGAACTGGAGAAAAACATTAACTTTATAGTGTATATATATACATATATTTTGTTTTGATATGACGTGCCTATCCGATATTCCAGCTTAGCCGAAGAGATTAGACAGCAACTAGCATCAGGGCAGTATGGGGAAGCCACGGAAACATGGATTCAACTGGAGAATGTGATTCTCTCGAGCAGCAACAATGTTGTAAGTGATGTTGTTATATTCATTAAGAAGAGGATTTTGATTTAAAGTCCTTGGGATTAGTTGGTTTTAGTAGTCATGCGAAGTAGCATTCAGAACAATTTACAAGTTTTCTTTAAAAAAATTGCAGAATTTCTATAACTTCTTGCTAGATGCCGATTACAGTACTTCCTCAAAAAAATAGCCACGAATAAGGGATACTCGTGGTATCTCAGTTCCAAGGCTTCCTCCTCTGGTAGTATGGATGATCTCATGAATGGCATAATTAAGGAGAAGCTAAAGATTATTCCTAAGAATCTAAGGTGAGGAGTTGCATTCAGAATAACTATTAAGAAGAGAGGATTTCATTACATTGGACTAACACCATGATAATTCACTGGTTTTTATTGCGCTTGTGTATTCTTGAGGATTGATCGCTTATCTCTTGCAGTTGGGCCGAGCAGGCTGGTTATGTTTTCAAGTTTATGAGGAATGATTTCATGAAACCCAGGATTAGTGAGGTAAAAAATTAAATTACCTAATCTAGTACCAAGAACTTATTGTATTTTTGCTTTCGATATTTTGAAAGCAATAAACCATTTTTCTTGAGAGAAGAATGCAATAAGTACTATTTTTGATGAGAGTAAAATTCATTTAGATTTCTGATTAAGAGTAATTGGTATATTTAATGGAGTAACAGCTTTTGCATTGATATCAACTACCTTCTTCTATTCATTAATTCCTTGAATGTTGCGGTAGTCCTTGTACAAGCCTATCAAGGAATTACTAAAATTTGAGGATGGAATTTTCAGGTTGATGAGCTCCTGTCCTGGGAGTCAGTGTTACCATATATAATGGACAGGTATGAATTTTATCCATTACTTCAAGTTTTAGCCTTCACTTAATTAGTGATCACAAATAGCTAGCATACGATCCACGCGAAGTCCTTGCATTTATTCAATCTTTTCTGCTGGGTGAAAGAGACCATTGAGATCCTAACATCCATATCCAATTCTTCCTTTTATTAAATATGACAGCAGGTAAGAATTACCTTTGACAGTGGCTAAGAATCAAGCTCGCTTGGTAGGCCTACCAATGGTTTTAGATGCTCTTAATCGTGGACCACAAAGAGTCAATGTTGGTTTGAAAATCAGAATGTCCTTTGGTTTCTTCTTCTTTTTTTTTTTTCCAAAGTTATTTTACTAAATTTTCTTTCTCGAAAAGAAAACATAAATATATCATTCATGAAGATGCTCTCTCTTTCACCACGAACTTCATCTCTATTGATTTTAAATTAGAAGTAACTCTCATTCCATGCCTCCTTCTATTTACAATGATGCAAATAAATGATAAAAAGCTAAAGTCATCTGTTTTGTTACAAGCCTTAATTGCTTTTTTTACATGTTTCCCACTTTTGTGAATCGATCGAGCACCTGTAATATAAAAATCTTACTCTTGTTTATGTGTTCACAACTTGTTTTCCCCTACTCAAGGGACTTTGCAAAAATATTATTCATCATATTCGCAGTCTCGACCCAATAAGATGGCAAGTCAGTATTCCTCTCTCTTTCTTGTTATGATTAGTGTGAGGTGTTAGTATTACATCAATAGAAAACCAGAAAAAAAAAACGCTCACGTGTAATAATAGGCCGGAAACTTTTTGGCATTCTAAACCGACATGTTCCCACTTTGACCCTTAAGAAAAACAAAGATAGCAAAAAAAAAAGCTCATGCTTTTAATGTCTCTTATAAGCGTGAGTTTCTAGAAAATGAATATTTTAAGAGCCCTGCCACTACTTGAGATCCTTCAGCACGTGTGGATGTAGAACAAGTAATTAGTAGGGTGCTATCAAAAAAAAAAAAAAAGGAAAAGAAAACAAGTAGGAAGAATAAAGAATAATAAAAACGCATGCAACCATATTTTTGAGATGGACTTTACTAAAAGATTTGAGACTTCTAAACTAACAATCCGAATGTATTATGGACATGGGTATGAAGTCAAGAAAGAGCTTGAACTAACGTCCATGCAAATCGTGGGACAAAACATGAACATGCTTATAATAGCTCTTAATAAGTATAAAGCCTTGGCTCACAGCCCAAATGCCATGTTAACTGGAACATAGTGCGTAGTTTTCTAATATAGAATTCTGATTTGAGGAAATCCCTACTTCAACTAGGGGCATGAAAACATAGTTCGATAAGAGTTTATGAACAAAGCATAGAACCCAGAAAGAGGTGAAAGCCCATCCTGTCTTAATATGGATATTCTTATCATTCTTCTGCCAACATTGACACATTATCCGCAGATGGAAGAGGGCAAATGTCTTCACTCAGCAGTCCTGACAACCACTCACGTGTCCAACTAACTGAGCTTTATTAACTGAAGCTAATGAACTGGTCTTAAAACTAATGAACAGGTCTTGTGCCATAACATGCTGGATGCCTGTCGGAGAATTTGCTCAAAGCCTTGCTTGTAACTTCACTCGGTTTATTTTGTCTTTTTCGGTCACCTACAATAAAAATGTTAAAAGTAATTCACTTTTGGATCGTCTCACTAATCACTACTCTTGCTTGAATAGCCAACGTATTCATCTACGTCCCTTCTTTCAAGTCTAAAAAATTCACTTAGCATAGTTAACATATTACGAAGTGATTTATCTTTATCTGTCCATAGACCAACATTTAGTTTTGTTGCTTGTGTCAAGGTTGATTTGATTTGTGCAACCAAAGGCACCGAAGCGTGGGTCCGGAAGCTCAAGTAAATATCTTAAACTTTTCTTTCCTTTTTTTAGTGCATTAGAATACCTTCACTAGCTTCACTAGCTGAGGAACTACTGTCTTTGCTTAATGCTTTTCAGATGGGAGGGGCTGAAAAATTTCACCAACTCAGAGCGAAAGCCTTTGTACTGCAATAACGATGGAGTTACTGGAGGCTTCGTAAAGTCTTATCAGAACTTGCATTTCTATTGGATCTTGGGAGCAGGACATATGGTGAGTTTTCTGACATATGCCATCATTCCCCCATATATATATATATATGTAGTTAAGATGAAGCAGTCATCAATATAAAGTTAGTTTTAGTTGCACGTATAGGACCAAAAGCTAGGCCAACTGACACCACCACTGCTTTCGACGTTAAGAACAATGGTAGCAACTTAACAACTAACAACTTAACAACTCAGTGTTAGGAATCCTACCGAATTTAAAATTTTTGCAACTTGCGCTTTCATTGTCAAGTAGATCACTGTATAAAAGGGGGAAAAAAAGGTTGCTGGAATGGGTCACAAGTGCAAAAAATGTCATTTTCAGAGTTCCGTAGGTAAATTTAATCAAGGATTAAGATATAATTAAGTTCTACCATGCTTGCAAGAAAAGATGTTGAACAACTCCAGCTGTGGGTTTTCCTGTCCCATAAGCCAATGCGCACAAATAACTTAGAAATTTGAAACATCTAAGCACATAATACCATTTCTTCCATGCAGCAGTATATGGACGATTAGAAAACTCCTCTCTTTTCTGACACGATATCAACTTTGACTCACTAAAGGCAGGTAACTACGACTTCCAACACACATTTTAAAGATCAGTGGTTTTGGAGTTGGTCATTAACCTACACGAAGCAATCAGTCGCATAGGCTTGCCTTGGAGATAATGGTTGAAAACTCATCCTAACGACCAATCACAAAGAGAGAGTGTTACCAAAGAACCCAGGTTTCAACTTCCAGCTCCATTATTTCTGTAGGATAGCTTTGGATGGCATGCACACCTCATAACTTTTTAAAAGGTTTTTCTTAGTGTGTCTCCTGTTGGGGCCGTACTTGAGTTATTTTGAGAAAACTAAATAGCAGTAGTCCACACATCGAGGACGTTCTTTTGGGAATGCATGTGCCTCTTTAATGGCTAGAATCATCAACAGTAGCAGACTTTGTACGAGTTGTAAACTGATCCATTGATGGGGACCGGAGGATCTTGCCTGACCTTATGTGTGCTGTAAACACACTCCTTTTCCTTGTAAGAGCTAATCGGAAATCTCTATATATTTACTACGTTCATCGCCATAAGCAAGAAATCCATTAAAGTACGGGCGTGCTTTTGAGAAAAAGTGACTACAATAGCTTCTTGATGCAAGCCATGAACGCAACTTTTATAACCGATTTTGAGATGTTTTTCAATTTGGACAGGTACCAGTGGACAAACCTTGCATTGCATTAAAGATGGTGGGTGAGATTACTCAATCTCCTGCTGCTTCGTAGATAAAGAGGAAATACAAGAAGAGATCATTTATCAATAAAAGAACTTTTTTTTTTCGTGCCACCGAGCAGGACTTTTGTTTGAGAAATTCATTGTCAATCATTAGTGACTAGAGGAAAATTGGGACACTTCTCATTATATTTTTTTTCCATAGCAGCTGTTTTCTTTAGAAGTATTTGAGACTGAAATTTAGCAAATAGCAATGAGCAAACCGAATGCAATAAATGGCTCGCAGTTGGCCCCGTCCTTTTTGATACTGATTGATTGGTTTGTCACAATGTATTCATTTATTTGATTGTAGGTTTTCTCTTGTTTCTTCTCTCTCTCTCTCTCTCTCTCTTCACCCACTAGCTCACTCACTCCTTGTTAACTTAAAAAAATAAAATATTTGTTAATATATATATATATATATATATATATATATATATATAACAGAACGGAGTGCCCATATATTTTCTGTAAATATAATGAAAAAGTATTTTTATGAAAAGGAAGCTAGGTGCACACCACTCCAAAAATATATTAAAAGAGTTGCTATATTAATTCATCACGAATTTTCTTTTAGTATTAAAGGTCACTTGTCTTTCCTGCTTCGGTGCGGTGGAACAAGACCCTTCTGCCATGATTGTTTTTCTCCACCTACATTCTTGCCTAGGTGCGGAACAAGACCCTCTACCATTTGTTGCCGAAGCTCGTGAGGTTTAAAAAGTCGTGCTGGACTCGTTTTGGAGTAAAACGGTGACGAGTGCCCACCAAAACTTTATCAAGTGGAGGACAGCCAAGAAGATCAATTGGCTTAATTTATTTGTGGTGCTCTTCTGGCTAATCCTTCTCTCTTTTATTTGTGGTGCTCTTCTGGCTAATCCTTCTCTCTTTTTTATGTAACCAAAAAATCTTGCAACCCCTCCCTTCATCATTAGTATATATGAAAAATATATGCAAAAGATTAATGTAGAGGGCTTTTTCACATAATTTAGATCAAAAATTCCGTTATTACAAAATTTTCTTAATAATTTCTCAAGCTAATACCATATTAGTTTGATAAAATATAGCTCATACTTTTCTTATTCCACTCATCATTTAGCATCGCTGGTGCTTCTCAGGCCATGGAAAGAGGATTTGAACTTGCAATGAAGTACAGCGTAAACGATAACTTGGGTATGTAAAAGAGAGTTGGCTTGACCATGCAAGTTCATCATAAGTGTCTTTAAGTCTTCAAGATTGCACATCAACCATTTATTATTGCACAACAGCCTATCTTATTGATTATTTCTATTTTTCATTTTATTTTTTTATACAACACTTATACAATCTATAGTACATTACTTATTGTACCTTTATTTTCTACTCCAATAAATTAGGTGGCAAATACTTAATGATATATACTTGTTTCTTTCATGTATATCCGTACATGCATAGGAAAGCCGAGAACCAAAAAAAATTAAAAAAAAAAGAAGGAAAAAGGGGGAAGGGGGGGAGGCTTTCATGGATGTGTCCAGGTACAATGGATGCATCAAGCACACAGCATCTAAAGAATTCTATTTTTTTATTAGCATGGACATATGACTTTATGCATTATTCTACTCCCACAAGTCTTGATATGGGACTTGGTACCTAGGTAGCTATCCTATGTTGGCATTCACTAATGGCACCATATCAAGGTATCATCAATCTTTGAGCTACTTAGGGTGAGGGAAGAAGAATATAACCTTTGTATTGAAATAATTCAATTTCATCAACATATATAATTAACACCATCATCATGATATTTCCATCATACTCTATGCTGCTACTAAGTTTGCTAGGGGGTAAGTAGCAGAATTAATAAACTGAGAAAGATTTTTCTTTGAAAAAAAAGGAATCAATTAGTTGTATTCACTACTTAGTTAACTGGAAGATAATTTGCAAGGATAAAAAGGACTGGGCATTAGAAATTTAAGAGCATGAACGTTACTTTGCTAATTAAATAAGCTTGAAAGTACTTAGGTAGGTCGGTATATAGAGAAAAATAAGTTGTGAAGTAATCTGATTTCTAAAGCTTACCATTCAAGATGTCGCTGTGTGATGAGGGCAAAAAATAGAGTTTGAAGGGTTTCTTTAATATAGAAAGATATATGCAGCAAATTGGATGCCTTTTGGAACCGTACGTACTTCTTTTAGACTGTGAAGAGAAAAGAGTATCTCAGATTTTGGAAGGATAATTGGATATTTTTGTCCTTCTGGCTTATTTGTTTGAGAAGCTTTATGGTTGATCCACAAAGAATTATTGCTCAATATATAGCTTCAAAGTGTAGTGCTAAAGCATCTAATTGGAGAATACATCTGCATAGCCCTATCACATATGCTGAGCATACTTAGCTACAATAACTTTAGAGCTCCTCTCTTCCATTTGTCCATGTTCATTAGCAGGCATATCAATGTTGAAGCTTAATAGGGATGAAAAGCACACTATTAAGTTATTTTACAAATTTATTAATCATCATGATGGAGTTTTATTTTTCTTTTATAATGCAATATACAATGTAATATGGAAAGCTTTTGCTCCTAAAAAAATAAAGATTTTCGTATGGCTAGCCCTTTTAAACAAGCTAAACGCAGAAGAAAAGTAAGAGAAGAAAAGATAGTGAGTTCAAGTTGTGTATTTTATGGGGCTTTGTATGAGTCAGTGGTTTATCCGTTCATGAAATGCCTCTTCTCATGAAATATCTTGAAGTCTATAGCCAACTGCTTTGGTTGGAGTAATTGCCACTCAGCACACTCAAACGTTGGTCTAAGTGGAGGAAAATTGGAAAAAGACTATTCTGAGAAAAGAGAGAAAAACCTAGGTTCAACTGTTGACATATCTAGAACGAGAGAACTTCTAGAATTTTTGTTAAGTAGAAAGCACCCTCAGGCCTCAACCTCAGTTATACAAAAGATTATGGCAACCTTCTCTTTATGGGTTAACGAGAAACAGAAAGAATGCTATGGAAACTTAAAAGTAATTCTCTCTTCCCTCTCTCTACCTCCTCTTTCTTGTAAATATTTTGATTCTAATAATTTTAATAGAACTGGGACCTCATGGGTTGCTAGGAAGTGCTGACCATGCATTGCCAACCAATTTCAAAAGGTAAGAACTTGATCTTGCGGCCAAGACCTTAGATATAACTTTAGACGGGTTATTCAAAAGACATAGGTCTGAAGTCCCTGGCAGTTAGCAACGATCCTTCTTTGGTACCAATGCTAGGAAAGCAAAGCGGAGTTCAGAACTTCAATTTAGCAGTGCAGAAATCTTGGAACAAAACTAAGTCATCCTTCAATAGATGCCAGCACCTTTGAAAGAAGAGCAAGGGGAAGCCATCCGGCCCAAGCGATTTTGTGCTTCCCAGAGAGTATTTATTCTAAGTCCAAGTTACAAGGACACAGCAACTCAGACAGGTCAATATTCGAGCCACCATACAGGAGGTCCGATTGATATTAATCAACGGGCGACGTTCATTGAAGGAGGAGAACAGGTAATTGTACGAGACGTTGAATTTTTTTGCCATATATCCTCCTGGCAATTATACTCATTGCCTCCATCCATCATCAGAGCGATGATGTAATTGCTTCTCTTCCTCCTTGAAGGAACTCTATGAAAGTAATTAGAGTTCTTTTCACCTTCTAGTAACCAGTTTACTCCCTACCTCAGTTTGCAGTAGAATTATTCTTTAGCGAGTCTTTGAGCATTTTCTTGGAATATATGCAGATCCACCATATCAGATATGCTCCCACTTTTTGATTGCATTAGGATTAGCTTAAGATGATACTTTGGCTCCTATATAGCTTATATTGGATTAAGACTCCATTGACTACATAAGCATCTCATCCATCCTACTATATACTAGTACAAGACAACTCAAGTTTTAAAGAGTCAAATTTTAATCATTCTTTAATGCTCTAAATTCACCTGCTAATTAATCCAATTAATCTATTAGCAAGCTGAAACTAAGTGATCCTAAAAACTTAAGTAAATTTTAATTGATAGCAAGTGAATTTAAGTTATAAGTGCTTAAACCTTTTTTTCTTATTTGATATATGGACTATTTTTGAATATTACAATCTCCTTTATAATGTCACATTTTTGTCGCATACCATACATTGGTAGAATCTGCCCTAAGTTAGGTCATTGATATTATAATGATGGTTTCATGCCATAACAGAACTCTATCACTATCTCATAGATAGCTCTTTCCTTCTGTTCACTAACCTCTGCTCAAATTAGATTTGTTGGTACTGCAAGAGTGGCTTTACGCTATAAAAGGACTCTATCACCATCCCATAAGTAACTTTTTCCTTATATACATCAACTTTCGCACTCAGGTTGGTTTTGATACCATTTGTAATGCTTCAAACCTACCTATATATTGATCCAATTAACCTGTTGTAGGTCAAAACTATGTAATCCTAAAAACTCAAGTAAAAATTAATTAATAATAGATAAATTTGAATTATAAGTACTTAATTTTTTATTTATATAAATTTTTTTTAAAATATTATATGTTTATGTTAAAAGCTGGTAACATTGTAACCGAGTAACCGACCACCAATGGAGAACGGCATCCAGTCTTCCACCATCTTGAAGCCCAGGCTTCGATCTTGCAGTGGTCTCATTACCTAAGCATCAAGGCATCAGTTTAACTCCATATACATTATTTTCTTTACAGCACTATGTGCGATTTGTATTATATGTCAGGCCTGTTTGGGTGTTTGAAGGGAGAAGAAAAAAAATGAGTGAAGAGAAAAGAAATGAAGAGGAAGGGGAGAAAAGTTGTTATCCTCTTCTTGTTTGAGAAGAAGTGGAGGAAAAAAAAAAAGGATAAATTAAATTTATTTTCTTTAATTGAAGAGAAAAAAAAAAAAACATATTTACAAAATTACAAACATATCCTTATAATAAAAAAATTTAAATTAATTTTTAGAAATAAAATTTAAAACATAAAGGTAAAAATTATAATTTTTGCTTTATCTTTTTTTTTAATCTTAAATTGAGAAGGGTAAAAAAATTAATTTGTTGATAGTGAAAGAAGAGGACTGGAATCCTTTGCTTTTTTTTCCTCTTTTTCTTCCAAATAAAAATAAAAAAAATTATTTTTTAAATTTTAATCTTCATCCAAACATACGAGTCTAACCCTGTTTTTTTTTTTTTTTTTTTTTTTGTTAATATCTAAGAAGATCGTGATCTAAGAAGCTATTCATCTCACTTGGCTTCGTTGTGGATTTAAAATTTCCACCACACCATCCTACGACCATCAAGGCTACCGGCACCATCGGCTACGACTATTTTTTTTTAAGTGGTTTAAAAATTAAAATCCATGCGGCTATTTTATGTTATTTCTTTAAGCGTGAGGGTAAGGCTCAAGGCGGTTTTGCGCCACAGAATGGAAGGTATCCCGGTTATCCGTTCCCGCTCCCCGGAAACCGAAACCACCCCCGGATTCGATCCGAGGTTTTCTGCTGGAACCACCAGGAGGCACGCTTTCAAAGAACCATAAAACAACAATGAGCATAATACTTTATCCATTGACATGGACTAATTTATTTGGCAGCATCCGTCGTCAAGCACCCATCGCTAGAATCTAATTTGCCGCTCAGCGGTTCAGATTCTAATAAAAGAATCAATAGCATATTTAAGTTTAAGTTTAGCTGCCCCCTGACCCAATCCCTTGTACCTTCGCACCAACCTTCCATTCTTGGAAGACGAACGCTTCTAAAGAATTTAGATATCAATTTTTTTTTTTCAAAGAACAGGAGGATTAAATTGCCTCCAAAGAACTCCAGAAGACACAAGATTAACATAAGCAAGATCACAAACAATGATATCCACACCAAATATATCGCTTGAACTAGTTGTATAAAGCCTCTAAAAAAATTATAAAAGTTGGGAGCAGCTGATTCATATATATTTTTATAAAAATAATATAAATATCTTCATCCAAATCCGAGACCACTGTCACCGTGCTCGCCTCCACCAGGCTCCGTTCCAAGATTCACCGCCCCCACAAAACAATAAAATAAATCCTGTCGGGGCCCCACAAGTTAGGCGAGCGGATCTCGACTCTTTCTCACCGTCTTCAAATCCTACCGACCAAGCTCTCAGCCTCATCCCAGCTCCCGCAGAGAGTCCCTTCTACCGTACTAAACTCCTCCATACCTCCTCGCCAGCAACCCCGTCCAATCTCTTATCCCCTGCCATCGAGGAGTTGAAACCATCCCATAAAAACCGTAGCCCATTTATAGACGCAGGATGATGCCAACCAATCGAAGGCTCCTCCTAGATGAGAACTCGCCTGGCCAGCTCCGCCAACCGGACGAGCTCAACGCCACCGCCGCTCCCCCCCCGGCGCTCGTGCAGTTCAGCTCATCTTCCATGGTCCTGCTGGGGTTTGTCCTCATCGTCGCGATCTTCTTCCTCTGCTTCTTCGCCATGGTCGCCCGCCGCTTCATCTTCGGCATCGACGCCGACGGCGACCTCCACAGCAGCCCGTCGGCGGCCGCGCTGCCGCGGAGGTCCCGCGGGAGCTCTTGCGCGCCCGCCGCGCGGGGCCTGGATGCTGCGGCGGTGCGGCGGCTGCCGGTGCTGTCGTACGTCGGCGGGGGAGGGAAAGAAGGGTGCGTGGTCTGCCTCACGGATTTCGAGGAGAAGGAGAAGGTGAAGCTGATTCCTGGGTGTGGACACGTGTTCCATCCTCAGTGCATAGATGCGTGGTTGATGTCCAAGGGCTCGTGTCCGATTTGCCGCTGCTCCGAGTTGTTCGGGTCGGGTGTCGGGAGGGGAGTGGTGAGGTTGGATTTGGTTGTCGGGGATGGTGGTAGGGAGAGCGGAGAAGAGCTTGGAGTTGGAGTAGAGGTGGAAGTGGGGGCAGAGGCAGAGAGGGGAGGGGAAGAGGAGGTGAGGTAGGGGAAGAGGGGGTGAAGGGGAGAAGGTGGTGGTGGAGTTGGGGAGGAGTAGTTCTTCTGTTTCTGTTTCTGGTTGGAGGGTGGAAGGGCCGGGGGACAGGGCGGGGCGGTGGTGTTCCTGCGGCGCAGCTGCAGCTTCTGAGAGCGAAGATTGCGTCCGTGTCTGCGTTGGTTGGCAAGTTTTTTTCAGCACGTGTACAGCCGTGCAACAGGAGCTTCTCATTCTGTAAATATCTTTAGCTAGGCTGAAATTTTCAAGAAAAAGATCGATCATGTTCTTTTCTTGGGACTCGAAATTTCGCAATGACGCCCGGCCGGTTGTCGACAACTTTTTACAACCAGCTGATTCTATATATATTCAGACAGCATTTTTTTTTTAAAGCCATAGTGGTTATAGTTTGGACATTCGTAATCAGATTATCTCTTGAGTCTACCAGAATCTACCACGTGCCTGCCTGAGATGTAGGAATAATCTTTCGCAACTTTCATTACTAAAATGCTAAAAGTACCAGAAAATTTATTAATAGTTCAGAAATATTTTCTATATCACCAACTAGCTAGGCGATCGAAGTGGCACGGAGGGATTGCTTATTTACATCATCACCATATATTTTTTGGAATTTTTTAAGCTATAATTCGATCGTCATAACTTGCAACAGTCCCTCCGTTCTTTCGGCCACATAGCATGCCAAAACTTCAGGAAGACATTTAAGCCTAGTATAAATGCTCGAAAGGTCGGACAACAATTAAACAGAAACTAGTGGGGTTTTCTTGTTGCTATATATTGTTTCTCATCCTGTCAGCATCTTAATTAAGAAGAATGTACTAGTTGAACTCAAGCGTCAAATTGCAAGGTATATTGTCATACGTGCATGGGAAGGCCTAATAGAGAGCAGCTCTACGCTCCTGCTAGTCAGAAGAGGTAGCGTTAAGTTAGACTCTGGATGGCAGAAAAGAGGAATGTCAGCACGTCTTACTACCATGGATGGAACTCCGTTGAGTCCGCATATTCCATCTGACAACGCGTTTATATTAATTATATTATGGTAAATAATCCTAACTAAAATTTTTCATTACTGAGTGATATGGCTGATCAAATCACGTCAGGGCTAACAAATCAAGTGATTGATGGAGCCAAGTCGGATGAACTAAGTCGGCATCAAAGAACTTTAGAGTCTCCTTCGGCCTCGGCACCAAAGGACTCCCGAGTTCCCCTTGGTAGTGGCCTCCACGTGGCCCGGCAGGTATCTGTAACCATCACATGGCCCATCAACCTCCTGTATTCCGCATGACCACTGCCAGTTATAGGGTACACCCGACATGATCAAGCCCGCCTACCATCTATGGCACCGCACCTGACAGGGAGATGGTAGGCCAGGCTATCTCTGATAAACTCAGGGATGGTTGCGACCTATCCCTATCAGCCTTATCGCCTATCGTTCGTCAGACGATGACGTCTCGGATTCAACAACCTTCCAAAAAGAAGGTAAGAGGGACCTCTTGATAGGTATAAGAACCTCCACTCATGATGGAAAGGGATAAAAAATTCTAACTTTTTAGCTAAGTCTTTTAATCTATTTTTGATAACTATTTCCCAAGTTATTCACTTGAGTGTCGAAGGATCCCCACCGAAGCAATCAGTTCCTGAGAACTTCCTTGCAGAATTCCTGCTCGAGGAAGAAGCGCTTGAAGATTCCAAGACTCGTCTTCGTCGTCTCTTGGACCTGCGTCTTTACCTGACGTTCAGGAAGGGTGATTTGGCGGTAACAGATTAGCGTGCCAATAATGGGAGAGTGAGAGGACAAGAAGATAGAAAGCTTTAAAACAACCAGCTGCAAACCTCAACTGCTCGAAGAAAATAAAAAGATGGTGGTGATGCGCGCCCAAGAGATTTCCACCAGCTATGCTAGGGGGCATCACCAAGAGGCTGAACAGCAGGAGGCTAACCTATGTGCGGAGGAGGACCATGGGGGTATTGGGATGGAGAAATCCACAGTTGTGCTAAGAAAAGGAAAACATGGTCATTGGAAGGGGGGAGGAGGACCACAAGGATGATGAAGCCATGGAAGGGAAGTAAAGAGAAGTTGGAAGAACTGACCTGAACGAAGGAAAAAGAATGGCAAGGTCCGAGGGAGGAAGACTCAGATGAGGCTCAAGTTCAGGGGAAGAAGAAGGAGATCTCGAAGGTGCGAAGAGCAGGGTTCAGGGCGACCCTCCTCTTATGCCTCCTTTTTGAATTGTTCCGTCTGGCGCAACTTGCCACGTGCACACTTGCCACTGGAAGAGACGCCTCAACAACCACCTGGCATGCGGAATGCGAGATCTATAGCTAATGACGGGACATCTGTAACGTCAGCTCAATGATGGCAATTATCTTTCCGCAGGTTTTGAAGGGTTTTTTCTGTTTCAAGGAGGATCCCCCTCAGATCTGACGGTGAGGGTTGGCAAGGCGGTGGCGTTGTGGTGCCCCATACCTTCAATATTAAAGAGTCGTCACTCTCCGAGGATACGTGCCCCTCTCAGCGACTGATGACGCATCGGGATCACCACCGAATGATCTTACGCCCCTTTCACTGGACAAAAAATATGCCCACACCATCTCAGGGACGAGGGGGCATCTGATGTAGCTGATCAAGCTACGTTAGGGCTAACGAACCAAGTGACTGACAGAGCCAAGGTCGGATGGACTAAGTTGGCACCAAAGGACTTTAGAGTCCCCCTCGGCCTCGGCACCGAGGGACTCCCGAGTCCCCCTCGGCCTCGGCACCTGGCCTCCAGTGGCCCGGCAGGTACTTGCAATCGCCACGTGGCCCACCAACCTTCTGCAACCCCACGTAGCCACTGCCAGTTACGGCTCATGCCCGACATGACCAAGCCCGCCTATCACCTATGATGCCACACTTGACAGAGAGATGATAGGCCAGGCTACCCCTGATAAACTCAGAGATGGTTGTGACTTGTCTCTGTCAACCTTGCCATCTATCTTCCGCCATACAATGACATCTTGGATTCAATAACTTTTCAAAAAGGAGGTAAAAGGGACCCCTGAATAGGTATAAGAACCTTCGCTCATGATGAGAAGGAATAAAAAACTTCAAGTTTTCGGCTAAGTCTTTTAGTCCATTTTTGATAAATGTTTCCCAAGTTATTGATTTGATCGTCGAAGGGTCTTCACCGAAGCAATTAGTCTTCGGGGACTTTCTTGCAAGATTCTTGCTCGTAGAGGAGGTGCTTAAAGATTTTTAGACCCATCTTCATCATCTCTTGGACCCGCATCCTCCGATGATCAGGGAGGATGATTTGGTATAGCAACCCTAAGAAACCATTGAACGCCCTGCCCTGGGTTTCACGTTGCCTGTGTCTGTGCTGAAATGTTGCTTTAAGATGCTCCCCGAGTTGTGTTGTCCCCAAAAGTCGTCACCGTGGCGCTGCTGCTTTTAGAATTCCGCATCCTGCTATATCTCCTTCGTTTCCTTGCCTTAATAATCTTAAATTATAAAAAAAAAACATCGAATGTGCGAATTATCTTCTCGATACTCAATCGCCTTATGAAGGGGACCAGCCTCACCTTGCCCATTTGCTTATTACCAGTCCAAATCACTGAAAGGTTACTGACGTCAGTGGGCAACAAGCTGCATTCTTCCACGCCTTCAAATCCAAATCAGGGGCTGCCACCGGAAGCCACTTCTAATTCTAAACGACGGACGGACAAGTAGATGTGGATGACGATCACTTTCTCAAATTGAATTAATACGACGGGATTATAAGATGAGCACGGCAACGTGGAGAATTGCGTTCTGCTGGTCTTTTCATGGGCCCCGTAAATGAGACAGCAACGATGGACTAATGATTCCCAAGATCAATTTGGTTCGGCTAACGGGCGAAACTTGGGACCACCAAATCGGTCTCTCGATCGATTGCCACGCTTAGCTGCCAATACAGTAGTTCCATGGAAGAGGCCAAGCCAAGCTTTGCGGGAAGATCTGGCATATCATTGCGAGGGAAGACAACAGTAATCTAGCCAAGCCCCTCACCAGACCGTGGCATGATGATGGAATTTAGGATATCCAGAATTCAGAAATCAAATATAATCAATGATAAATGCCTCTTGAAGCACCATGCATATAGCTCGTACCTCTTCAGTTGGCTAGAATATTAATTATGTCAGACAATTACAATTTCTAGCCCGCACTAGGGCACTCAAGGATAAGCATCACAAGGTGGCGTTATGTATATCTTCCTTGAAATAGATACAATGAAAGAATGTCCATTAGATAGATATTTGTCTGTGACATCAATGATGAACATTAGGTGCCAATTGTCATTCCACTCGAAACAAGTTAATGTTCCAAGAACATCTAGAACAACAGTGGCAATGAATCAATGAACAATTATATATATAGACACAACGCATGGATCCCTTGAGTAGTCCCCACTGACAACTTGGAACGACCAGCAACTTATTACCTTTTGTTCTGTTGAATTCGAGTTACTTACAGTATAGAATAGGCACGGACCACCTCGACAATGGGAGCACGGCATAGCGGGCATTTGCCTCCACCTCGAGCTAACTCGTTAGCGCATTTTGAACAAGTACACATGTGACCACATCTGAGGTAGCAAAAGAGCATAACATATGAATATCATAACAAAGATACACGTGAACCTAGTTCTACATCTCAAATAGGGATATCCACCTGTAGAGAAGGGAATCAATATGACCGTCGCAACAGATACAGCATGTCCCTTTCCTCACTTGGCTCCATTTGGATCCATCCTCGGATAATTCCTCACCCACCCCTGAAACAAACAAGACGTACAGAATGTTGATCTTGTGAGTACTAGATGGCTCAAAGTAAAGCAGGCAAGCTAGATGAAGTTTCTCATGCAACAATGATCACAAAGAAGATAAAGCATGTCTGGACATGCAATCTCATTCTCGGTCCTCAAGAGAGGAAAATAAAACCATAGGACTACGTCCCAGGGCAACCCCTCTTTTTTCTTGTGCATTGCGGATACTGTATTGTTGAAAGTTAGTTCTTTCCTTTTGGCAGGAGACTAACTTTGACATGCATATGTTTGAAAATACACGCTAGCCTGATGCACATCTGTTTCAGCAGTCTCAACCCTCAATTGAAAGGACAAATCTAATTGTAAAATGCTGGCTAAATCCAGGGCCACCACCAACCCTTTGAAATAATAATAAACTTAATATAATCCCTTTATATAATAGCAGAATAAAAATAAGTATCCTGCCCTGGTAGTCACAGCTTTAGGAAAAAAGAAACAAGGCTTCCATTCAATTGATAAACTACAGAAAAAAAATATCAGTACCAGCAAGAGCTCCATTATGGAGTTATGCGGTCAATTACAAGTAGGAAATATGATGCATTTGTTCACCACTGAGACAATAAGAATGTGTAGGGGTAAATTGGTATGTCATGACTATAGGGCAGCAGACCTTCAAGAATTGGTCTGTTCCTGTGAACTAGCGGAAAACCACATTCATTTCTAACTAGTATGCCTTCCTGGAAGATCTGCCACAGGCATCATGGGACTGTTTGGTTAACCACCCCATCCACAAGATGTCTCTGATGCACACAAGGAATTGCAATAGAGAAAGGGAAAAATAGAAAGGTGGGGGAATCTGTGGTGACCATTGTTTCAAGGATTTTATGTTTTTCAAATGCTAAGAGTTCATTTAAGAAAGGTGACTTCCTGTATTCTGAAAATGTTAGACTTGTCAGAGGCTTGGACTCCCATTATCCCACCAAATTCCCCATCCTTCCATCTCATATATTCAAACCTTCCCAACTACATAATAAGCTGACCCGCAATCCACACACGAACTGAGGAAGTTAGGGCACTTTAAAATCATAGAGAAGAGACGAGTTTAAGGTATTATTGATTCATCATGCAGTGCTATGGACCTAGGAGTAGAATTTGCAGGTTTATTAAATCTTACATGCATAACAGATGCATGTGAATGTAAAACAAACCATAATTTATAATAATATCTGCAGCAGTTTCTTTCATGACCATAAATTTTGTTGATTACTGAGAATGTGAATAATGCATTCAAAGACAGACGACTACTTACCTTGTCCAGCGATTCAAAGCTGCAGAAACTTTTGCCTGACTGAACGTTGCAATTCTAGCTGCATATCCATGCAAGCCTCCAACATTCTCTGCATGTGACTCATCCCTTGCTGAAGCCTAGCCATGTCTGCCCTCAAATCATTAATAGCATCCCATTCCTGCACCAAAACAATAGCATCAGTTTTAAATGCCAAAACAACAGAGATACATACCACACCAACTAAGATTCTAATGACAGCCTCAGCAGCTTCATCAGGCCAATAGATTCATAGACAAGAACTGTGGCAGACACTGAAAGCTGTAGAAGATACAGCTTGAAAGAAAGAAAAGCAGAAACACAACTTCCATTTGGCATCCCTAACATGTGAAATATTATTGGATTACTTCTCATTTCGTTTTAAAAAATAAAGCTTTAAAAATTATTAATTGAGAAGGGAAACAAATAAATTATATTGAAATTTCAGGTGCCAAATTTAAACATTACGGGAAAGGTGGCGCACAATTTCTGAACGATTCATGTTCTGCCTGGTCCAGTTATTATGATGCAGTTCTGAGTGCCATAGTGGTTGCCGAGGTGGGAACGGTGGAGGTGGAAGCACAGGAGGAGGAGGCCTGGGAATAGAATCCTGAAGATCCTGATCTGCATCATCCCCATTATGGTCCTGATCTTCCTCTGGTGAAGAGGGGTTAGCCAAGGTTCTTTGCAGATCCCAATTGAGTGGAGCATGGCCCTGCCGTTGGACATAGGATTGTATCAACTGGTCTAAACTATCACGAAGCCCACTGTAAAGAAGATTAGAAACACTTCTCCTGCAAAAAAAGAATAACCATTTCAGCCTGTAATAACTAAATAAACAAAGTGACTCTTAGTTCTAGTGTATTAAAACCCTCATCTTGCAGACAAGCAGATACCTGCTCAAGAGTTCCATGAGTTTCATACTGTACACATTATCGTCATCAGGTGTAATAAATCTATTGACTCTTCTAATGGGAATGGACTGCTGACCTCTTGGAGGATCTGAATGCTCATCATGCCAGTTTTCAGCAGCATCATGAGATTCACCCTCATGCCACTCATGCATTTCTAGGAGATGACTGTCTTCTCCATCTTTATCTTCTGGTGCTTCAGGCGGCCACTCCTGTTCTACATTTTCATGCCAGTTCTGTCAGTCTTCTGCAGCCTCTTCATGCCAATTACGGTAACGACCTTCTGTAGCCAGTTGCCAGTGTCTTCTCTCATGTTCTATCTCTTCTTCCTACCAATTCTCCACTTGATTTGTTGATTCTTGCAGGTCCATATTTTCATTAAGTAGGCTGTTTTCCAACCCAGCTGCTTCGTGTGTCTCTGTTGATTGATGAATATCAATGTTCTCACTCCTAAGTTGAGATGGTTCAGGGTTATCATTAGGTAGATCCACCTCGGTTCTTAGTTGAGATTGATTATTTCCAGAAACATCGGTGCTTTGACTAGATGAAATGTCAGATTTGCTGACTGCTTGACCACGAACAATATTCTGCAATCTGATGTGGAATCCCTCTCTAGTTACAAGCAATACTTTATATTATTACTCCAACTAGCTCTGCACAGATTTCTATCCAAAAACCCAACATACTCTAGTAGGTAAAAAATATGATATTCATTAGAAGTATTCTTCCAAACCGGTTCCAGTTCATGAATGACAAAAGTGAAAACGATTTTAAATAAGTTAATACCAAACAAGACCTATTCTTACAAACCAGTTTCAGTTCATGAATGACAAAAGTGAAAACAACTTAACGCCACACATGTAGACATGATTTGGGTTTTATTAGGAGTTTGGATAGTTGAGTTCAAGACAGTGAAACACAAAATAATCAGATTATCCATGTGATTATTTCATTGTCTTGAACTCAACTATCCAAACTCCTAATAAAACCCATATCATGTCTACATGTGTGACGTTAATACATGCAGTGGCAATTGTTTTGTGCTTCACTAGTTCAGATTGCCTTTGTTGTATTCTCTCTCTCTCACACAAACACACACACATCTTGTTTGCTGATTAACTTCTTTAAAATTGTTTTCACTTTTATCATTCATGAACTGAAACAGGTTTGGAAGAATATGTCTTGTTTGGTGATTAACTATTTAAAATCGTTTTCACTTTTGTAATTCATGAACTGAAACCGGTTTGGAAAAATACTTCTAATAAATATCATATTTTTTTACCTATTAGAGTATGTTGGTGTTTAGATAGAAATCTGTGCAGAACTAGTTGGAGTAATAATATAAACTATTGCTTGTAACTAGAGAAGGATTCCACATCAGATTGCAGAATATTGTTCGTGGTCAAGCAGTCAGCCAATCTGACATTTCATCTAGTCAAAGCACGGATGTTTTTGGAAATAATCAATCTCAATTAAGAACCGAGGTGGATCTACCTAATGATAACCCTGAACCATCCCACTTAGGAGTAAGAACATTGATTTTCAGAGACACACGAAGCAGCTGGGTTGGAAAACAACATACTTAATGAAAATATGGACTTGCAAGAATCAACAATCAAGTGGAGAATTGGCAGGAAGAAGACAGAGAACATGAGAGGAGACTGGCAACTGGCTACAGAAGGTCGTTACGACAATTGGCATGAAGAGGCTGCAGAAGATGAAGATGGAGAAGACAGTCATCTCCCAGAAATGCATGAGTGGCATGAGGGTGAATCTCATGATGCTGCTGAAAACTGGCATGATGAGCATTCAGATCCTCAAAAGGTCAGCAGTCCATTCCCATTGGAAGAGTCAATAAATTTATTTCACCTGATGACGATAATGTGTACAGTATGGAACTCAGGGAACTCTTGAGCAGGTATCTGCTTGTCTGCAAGATGAGGGTTTTAATACACTAGAACTAAGAGTCACTTTGTTTATTTAGTTATTACAGGCTGAAATGGTTATTCTTTTTTTTTTTGTAGGAGAAGTGTTTCTAATCTTCTTCACAGTGGGTTTTGTGATAGTTTAGACCAGTTGATACAATCCTATGTCCAACGGCAAGGCCATGCTCCACTCAATTGGGATATGCAAAGAACCTTGGCTAACCTTGGCAGAGTCGAGCAATATTCTTCGTATCTTGGCAGGGCCAAATAAAAATTTCTCTGAACCTTGGCAAGGCCGAGCAATTTTTTCTCTGAACCTCGGCACGGCCAAGCAACTTTTCTCCGTGCAGGACCGAGCAACATTCTCAAACCTCAGCACGGCCGAGCAACATTCTCCAAACCTCGGCACGGCCGAGCAACATTCAAACCTCGGCACGGCCGAGCAAAATTTTACCCGGCCCCGGATCATTACAATATGGTATCAAAACCATGCACCAGTCGGAAGTGTAGGAGCTAAGTGCTACACAGGGCAAAATGCTACATCGATGGAAGCCACCTCTTGAACCTGTGGGGGCCACAGAGCAAAGTGCTACATTGATGAAAGCCATCTCTTAAACCTATGGGGTCACCTCTAGAATCCTGTATGCCTGGTGGTTGTGATCAATTGCCCCTGACGATGAGGACGTCCCCTCTATAAGGATAGATTGTGATGCCCCTCCCAATGGTCCCATATCCGAAAATTGGGAGTTGGTTGTATGGTTTATAACCAGTTAAGGAAGATAGACAAGTACCAATTGGATCCCTTTGGGTTGTGATGGCCCAAGTTGGTGTGGACCTTGTCCGTCTTTTTTCCGTACCTCGATAGGGCCAAGCAACATTCTCTGTACCTTGGCAGGGCCAAGTAAAAATTTCTTTGAACCTTGGCATAACCGAGCAACATTTCTCCGAACCTCAGCAGGGCCAAGTAAACTTCTTCGTACCTTGGTAGGGCCAAGTAAAAAATTTCTCCAACCTCAGCAAGGCCAAGCATCATTTTCCGTACCTTGGCAGGGCCAAGTAAAAATTTCTTCATACCTCAGCACGGCCGAGCAAATTTCTTCGAACCTTGGCAGGGCCAAGTAAAAATTTCTCCGAACCTCGACACGGCTGAGTAATATTTCTTCGAACCTCAGTAGGGCCGAGCAACATTCTTTGTACCTTGGCAGACCAAGTAAAAATTTCTCCGAACCTCGGTAGGACCGAGCAACATTCTCCGTACTTTGGCCGGGCCAAGTAAAAATTTCTCCGTACCTCGACAGGGCCGAGCATCATTCTTCATACTTTGGCAAGGCCAAGTAAAAATTTCTCCATACATCGGCATGGACCAAGCAAATTTCTTCGAACCTTGGCAGGACCAAGTAAAATTTCTTCGTACCTCGATAGGGCCGAGCAATATTCTCCGAACCTTGGCACGACCGAGAAAAATTTCTTCATACCTCGATAGGGCCGAGCAACATTCTTTGGCAGACCAAGTAAAAACTTTGCAGAATCAAGGTTCATCGGCCACGTGCCTTGACCTTTGATTTGGCCACTTTCGCCCAGGTAGATGCCCAGCTTTGCATTTATGGGGCCATGATGATGTGCCTCTGTTAGTTCAAATCCTACCAATGAGATTGAGCATCATGGACTCTACTTCCCAAATTATGCTTTAGACTAGGGAGTGAAGGGCATGTGATGCGAAAAAAATTATTACTGCATCAATAAACGTGTCTGATGACTAGAACCAAGCTATCTGGCAGAGCTACAGAGCCGAAGTATCTAGCCAAGTTATCTGGCCGAATTACAAAGCCAAGCTATCTAGCCGAACTACAAAGCCGAACCATCTAGCTGAGCTATCTCAGTACCTCAGAAGGGCCGAACTATATCCGAACCTCGGCAGGACCGAGCTATCTAGTAACTCACCAGAATCGATTCTCATCCCTTCAACGTAAGAGCCATTGCTGCTTCAAACCACGTCGTATATCTCGGAGGATGAACTACTCTGATCGTAAGAATCGCAGAATGAGCCTCCCAAAATGGGAACGGAGCCAAATACAGTACTCCGTCCATGATAACGAGATTCCAAATTCTCGATAAAGCATCCGTCAGCTTCATCAACTACCGATCCCCATAACTATTGGAATTCCGGCCTTATCGAATGCCAACTCCCTAAAACATGCCCGAAAAATCAAGTAATGGCTCACCTCCTTGGTAGTGTACAAATACTAGGTCACAGGATCCCCCCGGTATGCTCTCAAAGGTAATTTAAGCCCAAAAAGCAACTTTAATAAAGGTCATTGCTCCTGAAAAATCACGCCAATGAGGAAGATCCTTCTGTTGGAGCCTTTCTCTCATTGTTTGCTCAGAATCTTCACTGATTTGAGCGTCGAAGGGTCTTCCATAGGAACCACCCCTTGTGATTCCTACGTGAGGATTGCCTTGCAGGTCCATCCGAACGGAAGAGCGCTATCTGGATTCCGATGTGCACCACTCCTATGCCGGAGAATGGATTTTCGCAGCAACAGTTCTCATCTCTCCTTTGACTGGTAATATTGAATGATGGAACTTGGCAAAAACCAAAGAATCTCCAAATTTCCTTCTTCAAATATTCCCATCCCAAACATGGCCATAAATTATAGCAATTTGCAGCATCCACTTCTTAAATGATTATTTTAGAATCTTATCCCAAAATCAGAAAATTCTGTGGACCTTTTCCAATCAACTCATCCACCTGCACGTATTGCCCTATCAGATTTCTTATTTAGATACACAAAAAAACATAACATATATTGATGTCTTTCAAAACCAAAAAGTGCTAGATCTATGACAAAAATCTGAAGATTACAATATAATTCTTGTACAGCAGAGACATATACCAAATGACACACACACCAAGAATCTAGTTTGACCATAATACACCACTAGCACACATTACACTAAATAACCTCACCTTAAAAGCAAGTAACCAATTAATTGAAAAGACCACAAAAAAAAAGAGAAAAAGATAGTGCCTAATGTCAGGTTACCAGATCAGAAGATCAAAGCTCACATGATTCTTAAAAACCCAACAAATAAGATTAAATCATTAAAATATGTCATCCTCTCATTGGTCTCATCTCAATTTTAACAACAAATCATCTAAAATAGACTACTTATCACACACTCCCCTTTGCCTTGACCCTTAAATCTAAACAAACTCCTTAACAAAAATCTTTGGCCTAATCCACATACGGCCAAGCACCTGAATTAGATGATCCTTATTTATGTAGGACCAGCCATAGCCACAAAAAACAAGCATAAGAAAACGGACTCTCATATAACCAAACTTCAAGGTATTCAATAAACTTGCAGTAGAAAAAGAAATGCTTACCTTAAACCAGAGACAGAATGGCATTGTCTTAGCTGACCTAATTCTCTTGCTGCCATTGAAGGTGGCCCTCCTCACTAGGTCCTCCATTTCTTAAGAATCTACCTCTGAGTAGAGACTGCGAGATAAATATAATTAGAATGCAATACAATAGTCATAAAGACAAATGCCTCATGATGTAGAAGATGACAATAAAAAACAAATGTAAAGACATTTAGTTTGAAAATGAATGCCTCAGTGAGTAATGAGATGATAATAAACAAATGCTAATACATTTTTTGAGAAGCAAGCAATACTTATTAGAAAATAAAATAAAGGCAAATATTGATATGATTCCATACTACAACAACACTGAACATTGGACTAAACAGAATATAGTAGTTTAATAAATTCTCTCTTTACAATATGATACTTATTATCAAAAAGAAAGGAGATGTATCCAGTCAAATATAGGTCCTTAAAGGAACATCGCCAATATCTGAGGACAGGTATGAATTTAAAAGAATCTTTCATTTACTGTGAAAAATTGATCCAAATTTGGAGAACGCTTCCAATATTTTAAGCACTACCCTGGCAAAGAGGTATAGCCCTGCACCAAAGAAGACTCCACCCCTAATAAATAATAAAGATGTTGAGTTCCCATGTTCCAAATGCATCCCCAATGCCATTCACTTGACACAACTTAGCAATAAATAAAAAGCATCAGCCCTTGGAAATTACAAAATGTAGAACTCATCACACTGTTCATGAGGCTAAACATGACAAAACAGCTACATCAAGATGTCCTAGTTTAAGAAACATGTTGCAGATTATATTGATATTGCTTCAACAATGTAATAGAGCGAGTCAGATTTGAATACAAAAAATAACGTTTCAACCAAATCATTTTGTGTAGTAGCTTCTACATAAATTGCTATTGTAGTTGTGACATTTTCATTTCACTCTTACATATCAATAACATTAAATAATACACATTGATGTTAACATGATTATCACAAAGAAATTTGTGAAATAAAAAGATTCATACAATACACTTTTGTTTCCCTTAATGCCATATAACATAACTTTGCCCATAAAAAATAAATTTTAACCAGGACTTATCTACCCTTTGCATAAAATGTACTTTTACCGTCTTATCTCAATACATAACAATGGCTTGCCTAACTTGTGGCACCGAAAATTTTTCTGTAAAGCAAAAATGCAAAGTTTAGTTTTCCAGGTCACATGGAGTGTCACCAATGAATGTACATTGTATCAATTTCAGGTCCATTCCTATATTACTAAGGATGAAATTGAATTTTATAATAGAAAAAGTCCGACAAATTAACTGCTGCCCTGAATCCGATTGCGGTGAGCAAATTCTGAAACTGCCCGATGCTCTGACAAACTCTGAAGCTCCCTCTGCCTCTCCCTGGCCATCCTCATAACCAGCTCAAGGCGAGCTTGCCGCCCTCGGAGCCTCAGCAAGTCCCTTCTTACCTGCTCCGGCTGCCCTCCCTCTCCCTCTCCCTCTCAATCCTCCTGCTAGTCCGGGCATCCCTCTGCTGGCTCGCCATCTGCACCCACTCCCTCACCAGCCTCACTCTCTCTCTCTCAATCTCCCCTAGCCACTCCGCCCTCGGGCTTTCATTCCTCGGCGAGACTCTCGACTCTGTGTCTCCCATTCCATTCTCCGTCATCCACCCACGAACAATCTGTCTCACCCTCGCCCTCTCGCCATCCCCAAGATCAGGCGATTGCTCCCTGCTGGACCCCCGATGATCCTCCTCCTCGCCCGGTCTTTCCGTCGAACCCATAGTTCCATGAGCCCACCGCTCGTAGCCATTATAGTCGCTCTCGCTCGCATCCTCCGAGCTCTCACGGAGCTCCCGCTCCCGGCTCTCAGCCTGGTTCCGCTGGCGCACCACAGGGGCAGCGGAGGCGTTCCTCCGCTCCCTGGCGGCAGACGTATCCTCAAGCTCCCTCCACATCTGGAGAATTGACGACGCCCGCGCCGTCACCGGCCGCTCCACCGACGAGGGCGACCGCTGGGACTCCCGGAGGAACGACGAATCAAGCATGGAAACAGTGTGCAGCCCCGCGAGGGCCATTAGCTCCTATTCCCGATTCCTCCGCTCGATGGTGGTGATCATCTCCTCCGCCTGGCGGGCGACCCAGCGGCTGAAGATCCGGGAGTGCCGGCGGGCGGCAGCCGATGACTCGGCGAGGTCATCGCCCTCCAAATCCGAGCGCCAGCGGCGGCGGGCGAGCTGGTCTGGGCCGCCGTCAGCGAAGGCGTCGTCCTCCTCGTCGCCGCCGCAGGAGGAGGAGAGGGCGGTCATGCAGCCGTCGAGGTGGCCGCGGACCAACTCCTCCAGGCCCCGCCGGAACTCCAGATCGGCGTCCTTCTGCCGGAAATTCGCCATTTTTTGCGCTCTTGAAAGATCGCTGGATCGAAACCCTAGCAGATTGGCATGGCCACGATCGAAACCCTAGACCTATGGTGGCGTTCGATTTCTTGATGATCGAAACCCTGAATTGGAAGAAAAGGTGGGGAAGAGAATAGAATTATGGAAACGAAATGGGAATTTTTTAATGGGAGGAGGAATTCTTCGCTCTCGGACTTGTCTACCTCTAGGGAGTGAAGAAGACGCGACGAAGATCCGACGAGGGGGCGAAGCGTAGAGATGGCGAGAGGGAGAAAACGAGGGAAGGAGAAGCGAAGCGGAAGAAATTATGGAGACTGATATTTTCACTCTTTATTTTTTTTTATTTTTGTATTTATTACTCTCGGACGGTAAGCGGATCCGAAATCTCTCTCTGATCTCAATCTGGATATAGATAAAGTTTAGACATCCAACTAGGGCTGAAAATGAATCGGATAAACCCTAATCGTATTTATATTTATTTGAATCATATCAAATTTAGATTTTTTTTATAATTTAATCAAATTCGAATACGAATTCGGATATTTAATTCAAAAGTTAATCGGATACAAATACAAATACAAATTTATATATTTTTTAAATACAGATACGAATATTCATTTTAAAAAATAAAATCTCATTTTTAAAAATAAAATCCGGGCGACTCGGACGATACCGACATTGAAGCAACTAATTTTTTAGTTAAAAAATAAAACATAACGCTTAGGAATCGACACGTTATGTACGGTGTACAGACTTCCACAGTTCTACTGTTCAGTTTCATTTTCTTCTTTCTTCAGTTTGTTTTCTTCTTCTTCGTTCTTCACAAACCACTTCTTCGTCTTCCAGACTTCCACTGTTCCACGTCCCGACTTTCCAGTGACGCGAGGAGGACTGGAGGAGTGATCCATCGCGGTCCGTGGAGGCAACGAAGGAGATGGTGGCAGACTGGTAGTTCGACTTCCCCACTAATTTCTCTTTGCTATGCTCGGTCGTCAACCCATCATCAAGTAAGTAAGCAGCTCTGCTGCTTCTTCTTCTTCGTCTTCTTCTTGTAATATGACCATTTGGCACCTTTTTTTCGTTTTCCTGTTTTCTTGTAGGAAGTATGTTTGGCTACCTAATTTTTATCTTTATTTTTTCAATTGAATCATCCTGGGTACTTTTTCTCTCCCAGTGATCTAGTCATATCTGGTTGAACATTTTTTTAATAGCTGGATGACACTTATTGTTTACAATCACAGGTGTAAGTTTCTTGGAACTAAGATCTATTTTTCATGTATGACAGTTGCTGATGCAGAAGTTATGAACAAGTTCAACTTCATACCTTAAAGTTTCCTTTTATTCAAATCATAAAGTATATATCAAGATATAGATTACTTGTCTGTAATGATTTGTATCATTGTTTTTCCCTCTTTTCCTTTCCTTTACATGCACAGCTTAATTTAAATTAATACTTTGTGTTAAATGATATGTCATCTCTAAAGGTCGTTGCCTATTTTCCCGCAAAAATATCTTTAAATTTAAGGAAAAACAAGAGAGGTGGTCTGTAATGGTTCTGTTGAAAGATTTTATTCTCTATTCTGTTCGTTTTGATCTTGTTGCTCTACACTTGCTTTGTACCATAGCCTTGTGCTGTTTATCTAGTAAGAAGCTTTTGTCATCTTCTACTTTCTGCAAAGATTTCTGATGCTTCATTTCTTTTTGTTCCACTATTACTAAAGATCTGTCAACTTTGAACCTTTTTGGACTATTGTGTTTGATTCTTTTAAGATGTTTATATATTAAAATACCTATTTTTTCTGATTTGTATAGTGCCTCATCAATATACTAGCATTTGAAAGCTTTGTGGTATGATACCTGCTTAAGAGTGTGAAAACGAAATTGTGTAATTCGGTCATATATTGATAATTTTTTTAGGGATAGGTATGAATGCTGATTTGCTTAAACAGAGTAGCATAAATGCTGCATAGCATGATAAGTGCTTTAGGTTATTTTTCATTCTTGATTTAATTAAGTATGGAGGCAATCTCATGTAGGATTGTAACTTTGTGGGGAAACCTGTGACATAGCATACCACTATGTCCTATTAATTGCAGTCTATCATCTTAATTTATTGTTTTATGACCAGTCACATTTTGGTATTTGTAGGTTTTCCTTTCTGATTTTCTTTTTCAGTTTGGTGGGTATGTTAAATTCTTGTCTCATGACTAATAGGTCCATGTTAAAGGTTGAATAAGAATATATGACAACAAGATTGGCTTTTGGTCCCAATACAATTTATTGTCTGACTTAGTTCTAGCCAACACCATGTTGATTATGAGGCAACATGGACACTATTGACACCTCTCAAGCATGGGCACATATTGAATCTAAGGTGAAGCATCTGAGTTGTTATCCATGGGAAGTTCTTGAATAACTTTTTTATGTTGTTTGCACTGGGTATATCTTTTATTTGTTGACTAGATCAGTTATGGGATAGACACAACTGCATAACACATACTGGACATCTTGTCCACAGAGCAAGTAATTATCAAAATGTTTTAATTTGGAAATATGAGCATGTATATATAAATGTGGATAAAGACGTAATTAGATGCACAGTTTCTTTACTAGCAAAAAGATTTGACATGTAGTATCTGGAGAATGTTGTGGCAGATGAATGCATGCAATGAAGAGGGCATAATTAGAGAGTTGTTGCATAATACCTCTTGGACACATATCCAATTTAGAGTATTTGGTTGAGAAATAAACTTTCATTCAGGGAGCTTTAATTATTTGATATAGAAAGAGAATTTTGCACTTTAATTATGAATATTATGGTTATACGAAATATCTCAGACAAAAAATCCAGTTTATTTGGCATGGCATCCATGCAAGCTGGTCTATACCAGTGAATCCTGAGTACACCTTACCATACTGTTATTGAATCAGTAGACAATATAGAGAACTCGGTGTGCTGAATTAATTCTGTACCAGGTGTACTGTGCCAAAATGGTATTGGTATGACGTCCGGTACTAAATTTGCGAACCTTGCTACTGTCTATGGAAAAGCTACATGTTAGCAAATTGCTCCATGCTTGTAATATGCATTTCATTCTCAAGTGACTGTAGAACTTAGAAGGTTGTCAATAGTTCCATCAATGCATTATCTTTGTTGGTTTTTTACATTGCTTTGTTACTCAGTAATTAAAGTTATTTGTATGTGCATCAAGCTTGAAGGATATGGTTACATGCATATATCTTAAACTTGAAGGAGATGGACTTTTAAGGTTGAGGTGAGAGAAATTGCACCACAGCGATAACCAAGAAATGTAAACATGAATATCCAGTTCTATCCTTACATTTTCAGAACAGATTTCTGATCCTGTTTTGTCATTCATTACCATCAAGGTCTACATCATCTGTTAATGCATCATCTTATTCTATTTGTGAAAAATTTCATCCACTAATTTTGGTTTTTCCCATTTTTCTTGACATTTGGCCAAAAGCTAAGCTGTTTGCTAATGAAGCGTCTCATAAACCATTGTTATGCATGACTATCTTCTTCATATATTCTTGGTTCCGACTCCCATAGTCTTTCCAATTCCAGCCTTCCTCATCCCATCTTCTTAGTTTTACTGCACATAAACTTAATTGTTGTTACCAGAGTCTCTTCTTGGAGAGCTTTCATCCATCATTGTGAATCAACTTTCTTGTTTGGTGTCCTTGAACTTTATGATTTACAAATAATACACTATCCTTATCTACTTAAAATACCACATCTACTTTACCATTGCACGGGCAAACATGATGTGGCCTTTCCTTCCCTGTGCAATTCGTTCTGTGAAATTATGTCCTTTGAGTAGGGGTGTACAAAAAATTCTTTAAACCACAAAAGTTCTTTGCACATAAATTATGTATTTTATATTTCTTTGCATTTTTTTATTGAATTAGAGACTTAGTCTAATATTGCATTTTTAAGGTTTTATTTTTTGTATTTTGAATGCAGTTGTTAAATATCATGTCTTCTAGTGGAACTATTGAAGATGCAAATAGCAAATCAGTTGAGCCTACAAATCAAACAGAGAGAAAAGACAAAAGAAAAAGCTAACATCTAAAATTTGGGATGATTTTACAAAGTATGAATTAGAAAAGGAAGTTGATGGAAAAAATTTTAAAACAGAAGAAGCAAGATGTAATACTGCAAAAGAATATTTAATGGAGCTAGTAGGTTGGGGACAACACATTTGAAAAATCATCTTGATAAGTGCCATTCATTTTTGAAGAATACTAATGTCAAAGGCCAACTAATGTTACAAACATCATTGCAAAAAGAGGATGGCACTTGTTCTTTAAGTACCTATACATATGATGGAGATGTTAGTCGTAAGAAGCTTATACGGATGTTTGTTATGCATGAATACCCATTTGCTATGGTTGAGCATGAAGGATTTATTATTTTATTAAGTCTTTAAGACCATCTTTTGAATTAAAGAGTCGCATAACCCTTAGAAAAGGGATTATGGAAACATATTTAGAGGAAAAGAAAAAAGTTTATGATATGTTTGGTCTACTTTCATGTCGGATAAGTGCAACTATGGATTTGTGGACTTCTAGACAAAACAAGTCTTATTTATGTGTGACAGCACATTTCATTGATGATGATTGAAATTTGAAAAAGAAAATAATTAATTTTATGCATATGGAAGGAAGACATACTGGAGTCAATTTGTGTAATACATTTATCAAAAATATGATTGATTGGAACATTGATCGTAAGTTATTTGTATTAACATTGGATAATGATCGTGCCAATGATGTGTGTGTCAGAGAAATCGTGGATAGGCTTCAAGGAGCACTTGTATGTAATGGCCAGTTCTTTCATGTGAGATGTGCTGCACATATTATTAATTTAGTTGTGCAGGATGGACTAAAAAAATTAATATGGCAATTGAAAATATCAGAGAAATGGTGAAGATTGTTCGAAGCTCTCCACTACAGTTAGAGGAGTTTGAAAAGAGGGCTAAAGAATGTAATTTGGATACACGTAGAGGTTTGTCAATTGATGTCCCAACACGGTGGAACTCTACGTACATGATGCTAAGGGATGCTTGTTATTATAAAGAGGCTTTTAAAAGATTGCAGTGTCTTGATCCATACAAATATGATATGTGCCCAACAAATGATAATTGGATAGAGGTAAAAACATTTTGTCAAGCTTTGAAAAACTTCTATAACATCACCGAGCTCCTTTCAGGCACATTATATCCAACTGCAAATCTCTTTTTTCAAGAATTTTGTGAAATTCAATTGCAAATTATTGAATGGTGCACAAATCCTAAGGATCAACTTTTTCTCTTTATGGCATTATCAATGAAGGAGAAGTTTGACAAATATTGGCAACAATCTAATCTCATGCTAGCAGTGGGTTCATTCTTAGATCCTCGTTACAAAATGAAGATGGTAGAATTTTATTACTCACAGATTTACTCTTTAAATGGAGAAAAAGAGGTCAGTGATGTTCAAAATGTTATTCGAAACCTTTATAGTGAGTATGAAAAAAAATTTCCTTCATTTTCTATTCCAATTACTCATGATATTGGTTCATCGAGAGATAGCGGATATATTTCTGATGAGTTTGATGAGATGGAAGGAAAAAAAAAGTTTGCACAATTTATGAAGAAGAATGCACAACAACAACAAATTAGAACAGATTTGGATATATATATGGAGGAATCTATTTGGCCATGGGTTGAAGGTGATGCTTTTGATATTTTAGGCTGGTGGAAATCTAATGGTCCAAAGTATCCTATCTTATCTCGGATTGCAAGAGATATTTTGGCAATTCCAGTATCTACTGTAGCTTCAGAATCAGCATTTAGTACAGGTGGACGAGTGATAGATGCATTTCGAAGTTCATTAGATCCTGATATTGTTGAAGCTGTGATTTGTCTTCAAGATTGGCTGAGATCTAGAAAAAAGGTAACTTATTGCATTTTATACAATATTTTTATTAGATTTAACTTATTTATAATATTTTACTATTTTTTAAAATTTCGTTTCAGGTCATATTCCTTCCATTGTTCATGATCTCAATTCTCCTGCTATGTTGGATAAGGTAAATGCAAATGATGTGTAGTTTTTAAAAAATAAGTTATTATTTTTATTTATATATATTGAACTTTGTACTAATAATATTCTTAACATGTTTTATTTCAGGATGATTAGAGCATTGAAGATTGTCATATGATGTTATTCAATGATTTGTGAACTTTTTACTTAATAGTTTATGAAATACTTCTTATGACATTTGAGTTTATGAGATGCATTTAAGATTTATCGTCAACAAATCCTATTAAATATTTTCATGTTATGACTTAATGCTTTCAGCTATATAATATGAATCATATGATGCAAATACTATATGGCATATGCAGGTTGCCAATGTTGCCATGTATCGGGGGCAATCGATACCGACCTCAACCTGCCAATTTTGCCTTGTTTATTTCATTCCAAAAATTTTGTGCTTGTGTGGGCTGTGATAATATTTTGAGCCTATTCAATTTAATTTGGCAATGATGATAGGGACTTCCAATTTGTTTTGACGCTCAATGTGTGGGCTGTGAAATCATGACTTGGAGGGCATTTCTAAATGCAACCGTTGTGATTTGTGAAGCATATGTTTGACACTGAAATCATGACTTGGAGGGCATTTCTAAATGCAACCGTTGTGATTTGTGAAGCATATGTTTGACACTCTATCTGAGCCAAGGGCCATGATGTTAGGCAGATTCATAGCATTTCCTGACTCGGATGCATGCAAATTGTAACCATCAGGAAATAACAGCTGATAATGTCTTTCTGAGCCAACTCAAACTATGTCCCTATATCTGATAAGTTACTAGCGTCCTGGAGGATATTTATTCATTTCCTTGATCAGGTCTGTGATATATTTTAAGAATCATACGTCTTTGATCTGTGATATATTTTCAAAAATCATACTTCGTGGATGCTTGGCAAATTACTTATTTTAAGCCTAGCCCCTTGATATGATCATTTATATATTATAAAACTTGACCTTTGTCCTATGTTTTTGTTCCTTTGTGTTCTTCAGGTTGGTAATTGTTTGGGCACTTTGATCAAAACATTCAAGGCTTCTTTCCTGCCATTCTTTTGTGAACTTGCTATGTACATAACACCAATGTTGGTAAGTCCTAAGAAACATGCTACTTGTATTTCTTAGTAGTACTCAAGAAAATATGCTTGACATTTTGCTTTTCCTGTTGTATTTATGCATTTTTTTGTATTAGTGAACTGCAAATTCTTATATATGTCTACATTTCCGTGAAAATTCTTGTCTCAATGCTTAATGATTTCCATCTCAAATATTTTAGGTCCTGTTACACTGTTGCTTAGTTGGATTTGTTGTGGATTTCAACTTCTTTCAAGTTTCTTAAGAGAACATTTATGTAGCCATATTCTTATTGCCTATGTTTTGTTCTTGTGGTAGACAGTAGGGAGTTTAGTGGCTTCTTTAGTATTCCTCTATTTATTAACTCTTTCACAACTATTCATCATATAATACCATCATGAGATCATAGAAATTTCTATCTTCATATTCGTATCGTATCCGTATATAACAAATATGGATATGCTTGATATCCGATTCGTATCCGTATCCGTATATAATAAATATGGATATGCTGGATATCCAATTCGTATCCGTATATAATAAATATGGATATGCTGGATATCCGATTCGTATCTGTATCCGTATATAATAAATATGGATATACTTGATATCCGATTCGTATCCGTATCCGTTTAGAATAAATATGGATATGAATTTTAATATCGTTTAGTATTCGTATCCGTATCGTATCCGTTAAAAAATATAGATACAAATATGGATATACTACTATCCGATCCGTATCCGATCCATTTTCAGTCCTACATCCAACTCGCATTTATATCCTTGTTTGAGATCCCGTTTTTTATTTTATTAGCGCACACAAAAACTTTTAAAAGGAAAATAAATGGCTCGCTTAATAAAATGTACCCTCCTTCTTTGGTGATAGGTTTGATTTGTTAGGCATAATATTTAAATACCCAACTTGTACCCATGTCTATCTCTATGTATTCTTATTTGTATCCGTGTTCATTGAAAATAAATATATATATAAATTTTTGTGCTAGCTAATATCATATTGGCATCTATATTTGTAAAAAATTAATTAAATCATTATTTCAAGACTTGTCCTTGTGTACCTAATTTTTATATTTTATTCTTTTCAAAAAATCAAAAGAAAACCATTTACATTTTCTTAGCCATAAAAAGGTGAAAATACATTTACATAGTAAATCCAAAAATTGAAAATATATATATATACTTAAAATATTTTAAAAATTAAAATTGATAAATTTGAATTGAGAAACTCTCTTTAATGCAAGCATTAGAGAGGAAAAGATGTAAACAATCTCAATACGCACATAGAATTTATGTATATTTTAATAATAATTATAAACATTTTATACTTAACTAGATTAAAAGATAATTTGATTTTTTTTCATTTACTATTCTACTTCATGCGAATGATATTACAATTTTATGACTATAATATTGATGTTTAAAATATTTTAGGATATATAATTAATTGTATTTTGAAGAGTAGACTAAAATGGTAAGATAAATTATGAAAAAACCTACTTCTTTGTCATATTTATATAACTAGTGAAAATATTTATTCAAAAGCACCTTTAAAAAGGAAGGTATAGTTAAGATTATAATTAATTATGAATTTACTAACATTTTTTAAAATTAATCATTTTTAATAGCATTAAAGTGCATGATATATTTATGTATTGCATGCACTTTGGTTGATAAAAGCAAAAGCTTAAGTACTGTTTATTATAATAAAAGTGTTGTTGATCAAATTATTGATTTTGATGATTAATAAAAGACATGAGTATATTCACTATACTTCTGATAGATTTAATAAGTGTTTCAGGGATTAAAAATGTTTAATCAATCAAAAGGAATAAAAAATAAGTTTTGAATCAAAATGTTAAAAGAATTTTTCAAAGTTCAGAGCTTGGAGTCGACACCCAAATAGTCAGGAGCCGACCCCAAGACGTATCAGAAGATTTCTGGATTTTTGGCACGGTCCAAAGTCGACACCCAGAGTTTCGGAGCCGACTCCAACCTGAGATACAGAGAAGGGCATTCTGTTTCAGTTTTCGGAGCTGACACCTAGAATTTGGGAGCCGACACCTGAGAGTTCGGGAGCCGACACCTGAGTTTCTGGAGCCGACTCTAACCTAAGAACAGAGAGCGTGTTTTTATGAACATTTCTGGAGCGACACTTTTGGATTGCGGAGCCAACTCCCGAAAGCGACGAGCCGACTCCTCAATAACTTTTTATTTGCTATTTTGGATACCCGATTTGGAGCCGACACTTGAAAAGTTGGAGCCGACTCCAACCTATCAGGAACGGATTTTTATTTATCAGAACGGACTCCAACGGTAAGATTTCTTTTTACCTAACCTCTAACGACTATTTTTCTTTGTGTGTAGAAAGATCCAAGCATCTCACAACGGCTATATTTCCCACCTAAACTTGGATTAAGATATATATAAAGGGGGAAACCGTTCGTTTGAAAAAAAAGAAGAAAAACGAGAAAAAAAAGAAAGAGAAAAAAAAGAGAGAAAAAAATGAGAAAAAAAGAGAGAGAAGAAAAACGAGAGAAAAAGAGAGAAAATAGATTGAAAAATCTGAAAAATCTTGAGGAAGAAATCAAAGAGGAGAGATTCAAAGCTCAAATCCAATAACCCCAGAAAGTTCAAAGAGAAATCCACAAACTTCTCAAGTTCAAATCAAGGAAATTTTCATCATTAGAAGAAAGAAAGCAAAAGCCCCAAATCCTCAACTTCTCAACTGCAAATTTCAGTGAAGAATCTGAGCTGAGGCCTTGATTCAATCTTTCAAAGGAGAAGAGAAAAAGAAGAAAAGAAGAAAAACATATATTCAAAGAGCTTCAAATAAGCTTTTCTTATCCTTGTTTATTCTATTGTTTATTTGCTCATTTGAGGAGCTGCTGTGTATTTAAAACTTTATTTTTCATTATTGTTTGCTAGTTCAATCGGAGGATTGAATTAGTGGAGGTAGTATACCTCGGTACAAGCTAAGGATAGCTTGTGGTTGGGTTGTGTGCTGGTGAGCCCGAAAAACTAGCTGGGTTCGTTGTGATCCCAAGGGAAACAACAAGTTTTGAGTTGTGAGCTTGTAAAACAACTCGACTGTAATTAAGTGGATTATAGTGTGGTCCCAAGTGATACTTGGCAGTGGATGTAGGTGTTAGATACACCGAACCACTATAAAATCCTTGTGTTTGCCGTATTTTATCTTTTTATCTTTCTCTATCTCTTCATTTGTGTTTTACATTTATCTTGCACTCAATCTAATTTGTTCCACAGTACATAGTTTTTAAAGAGTTAAATTTTTAAAGAACCCAATTCACCCCCCCTCTTGGGTTGCCATCTGGGCCAACAATTGGTATCAGAGCTTGTGCTCATTTCTTGTTTGATCCAACGATCAAGAGTTAAAGATCCAAATGGCAGCTCAAGCTGGATCTTCATTTGCTGAAGGTCATTCTACCAATAGACCTCCTTTATTTAATGGTTCTAATTATTCTTATTGGAAAGCTAGAATGAGAATTTTTATTCAAGCTTTAGATTATGAGCTTTGGAGTGTAATCACTAATGGACCTAGCACACCCACACACATAGTAGATGGTTCAATAGTTCCTAAACCCGAAAGGGATTGGAATGAAAATGATAGGAAAATGGCTCAGCTTAATGCAAAAGCCATGAATGTTTTATATTGTGCTTTAGATGCTAATGAGTTTAATAGAATTTCTACATGTATTTCACAAAAGAAATTTGGGATAGACTAGAAGTTACCCATGAGGGTACTAACAAGTTAAAGAGTCTAAAATTAATATCTTAGTGCACAAATATGAATTGTTTAGCATGGAACAAAATGAAACTATCACATGCATGTACACTAGATTTACTGATATTGTAAACGGTCTAAAAAGTCTTGGCAAGACCTATACTAACTCTGAATTGGTTCGTAAAATTCTTAGGTCTCTTCCAAGGACATGGGAAGCAAAGGTGACTACAATCCAAGAAGCCAAGGACCTCAACACCTTACCTTTGGAGGAGCTACTTGGATCACTAATGACTCATGAGTTGACCATGAAACAACATATAGAGAAGACGTCAAGAAGAAGAAAACAATTGCCCTCAAAGCTGCAGAAATTGAGAAGAGCAGCAGTGATGAGGAAGATGATGATGATGAGGAGGAGACTGCACTTCTTGCTAAGAAATTCAAAAGATTTATGCAAAGAAGGAGACCCTTCCACAAGAAAAATTTGGAACAAAGGTGGAAGGTGAAAAAGAAAGAGAAAAGGACAAGGATAAAGAGAAAGACCCCCTCATATGTTATGAATGCAAGAAACCGGGGTACTTTAGATATGATTGTCCTCAATTGAAAAAGGGATACAAGAAAAAAAAAGGCATATGTTGCAACATGGAGCGACAGCGAAGAATCCTCTTCTGAGGGAGAATAAAAGAAGTTGCAAACATTTGCTTTATGGCAAAAGAAGATGATGAGGTATGTACCGAAACTCATGACTTTACCTTTGATGAATTGTTTGATGCATTTAATGAATTAGTTAGTGATTTTAAAATTCTAAAAAAGAAAAGCAAATTTTTAAAAATGATAATTTAAATCTTGTCAAAGAAAAGGATAAAATAACTCATGAAGTTGAAGAATTGAAATCTGAAAATAAGAATTTGTTAAAAGATAAAGAATCAATTTCTAATGAAAATGTTAGTTTAAAGAAAGAAGTTGATAAATATAAAAATATAGTTGATAAATTTACATATAGCTCTGAAAAACTTAATTTGTTGTTGAGTAATCAAAGAGCTGTATTTGATAAAGCTGGATTAGGTTATAGGCCTAACAAGAAACAAAAGTATGTTAAAAATTTCTTTAGAAAAGAACAGGATAATAATGATGTTTCATGTTATTGTTGTAACAAAAAAAGGACATAAAGCCTATAAATACAATTTTAGAAAAATTAACAAGGATTTAAATATTAAAGGAAAGAAAATATGGGTTCCGAAAGGAACAATCTTTGTTGCTACTAACCATGAAGGACCCAAGAAAGCTTGGTACCTAAACAGAAAGTTTGATCACTTTGCAGGAGTGTCTTGCGGCCAAAAGATCAAAACGAAAGTGGTATCTTGATAGCGGCTGCTCAAGGCACATGACGGGTGACAAGGAGCAATTCATCACCCTTAAGGATAAAAGAGGAGGAGTTGTTATATTTGGAGACAATGGTAAAGGCCAGATTATGGGATTTGGTAAAATTCAGATAACTCCCTCCACTTTTATTGAAAATATTTTTTATGTAGATGGTTTAAAACATAACTTAATTAGTATTAGCCAATTGTGCGATAAAGGTTTCAAAGTTTCATTTGAAGCTTCTATCTGCACTGTTTCTAATCCTATTAACAATAGCATTATATTTACTGGATATAGAAATGGCAATGTATACTTGATTGATTTGGACAATTTGTCTACTAGTAATCATTGCTTAGTTGCTGATAATGCTAATGTAAATAAGATTGGATGGCTATGGCATCGTAGATTAGGTCATGCAATCACACACTTGTTTCAAAATCGATTAGAATGGACTTACTTAAAGGACTTCCAAAGTTAGATTTTGAAAATAACCAAATATGTGATGCATGCCAATTTGGAAAACAAACTAGAAACTCTTTCAAATCTAAAAATATTGTTTCCACTTCTAGGCCACTAGAGCTACTTCACATGGACCTTTTTGGACCTACTAGAACAACTAGTCTAGGAGGAAAGAAATATGGCCTTGTGATAGTAGATGATTATTCTAGATTCACTTGGGTATTGTTTTTGGCTCACAAGGATGAGACTTTCTCAATATTTCTGAAATTCTTCAAGAAAGTCACAAATGAGAAAAACAACACCACAGTGTCTCTTAGAAGTGATCATGGCACAGAATTTGAAAATCATTTATTTGAAAATTTTTGCATTGAACATGGCATTCACCATAATTTTTCTGCACCTAGAACACCACAGTAAAATGGAGTTGTAGAAAGAAAGAATAGAACTTTAGAAGACATGGCCCGTACCATGCTATGTGAAAGCAACCTACCAAAATTTTTGGGCGGAAGCTATAAACACGGCATGTTACATACTTAATAGAGCCCTAATTAGGCCAATTCTTAAGAAAACTCTATGAATTATGGAATAATAGGAAACAAACATTAGTTATTTTCATCCATTTGGCTATAAATGTTTTATTCATAATAATGGAAAAGATAATCTTGAAAAATTTGATGCAAAATCTGATGAATGCATATTCTTAGGATATTCAACAACTAGTAAAGCCTATAGAAAATTTAACAAAAAATCCTTAATTATAGAAGAATCTATTCATGTAGTTTTTGATGAGTCTTTAGCATCAAGTTCAGAAAAGATTGATGATGAGGAAGATACAAATATACTAGAAAGAGATATTAAAAAATTAAATATAGATGTATCTTCAGATCATGAACAAGAAGCTAAAGATGATGATTCACCTAGGGTTGATGTTATTGATACTAATCATAATGAGGTAGATCTTCCTAGAGATTGGAGATATGCCTATGGTCATCCAAAGGAATTGATTATAGGTGATCCATCTTAAGGAGTAAGAACTAGATCATCTATGAGGAATATCAATAATCATCTTGCATTTGTATCTCAAAGAACCTAAAACTATTGAAGAAGCTGAAAAAGATAGTAATTGGATGCTAGCTATGCAAGAAGAATTAAATCAATTTACTAGGAATAATGTATGGTCCTTAGTTGATAGACCTAAAGGTCATTCAGTTATAGGATCTAAATGGTATTTAAAAATAAATTAGATGAAAATGGCATAGTAATCAGAAATAAAGCTAGATTAGTTGCAAAAGGATATAATCAAGAAGAAGGAATTGATTTTGATGAAACTTTTGCACCTATAGCTAGATTAGAGGCAATTAGATTACTACTTGCATTTGCATGTCATATGAACATCAATTATTTCAAATGGATGTTAAAAGTGCATTTTTAAATGGTTTTATAAATGAGAAAGTTTTTGTGGAACAACATCTGGTTTTAAAGATCATGAATTTTCAAATCATGTTTTTAAATTACACAAAGCACTATATGGTTTAAAACAAGCACTAGAGCTTGGTATGATAAGTTAAGCAAATTTCTAATTGAAAATGATTTTTCTAGAGGAAATGTAGACAAAACCCTATTTTTGAAAAAGAAAGATAAAGACTTATTAGTAGTACAAATATATGTAGATGATATTGTATTCGGTGCTACTAACAATCTTTTGTGTCAAGAATTTGCTAAGCTAATGCAGGGTGAATTCGAGATGAGCATGATGGGAGAACTCAACTTCTTCCTAGGACTTCAAATCAAGCAAAGCAAAAAGAAAATTTTCATCAACCAAACAAAGTACACAAAGGAAATTCTCAAGAAGTTTGGAATGGAATCAATCAAACCCCTTGGAACCCCTATGAGTCCTTCATGCAAATTGGATAAAGATGAAGATGGTAAGAAAGTTGATCAAAAACACTATAGAGGTATGATCGGATCTCTACTTTACTTAACTGCAAGTAGACTGATATCATGTTTGTTGTTTGCTTATGTGCTAGATTTCAATCAGAACCTAAAGAATCTCACTTAATTGCTGTAAAAAGAATACTAAGATATCTAAGTGGAACAAAAAATGTAGGATTATGTATTCTAGAGATTCAACACTAAATTTGATTGCTTATTCTGATTCTGATTATGCTGGATGTAAATTAGATAGAAAAAGTACAAGTGGCGCATGTCAATTTTTAGGAAGTAACTTAATCTCTTGGTTTAGCAAAAAGCAAAATTCGGTTGCATTATCTACTGCTGAAGCAGAATATGTTGCAGCTGGAAGTTGCTGTGCTTAAATCCTTTGGATTAAGCGACAACTTGAAGATTATGGCATTACACTTGATAAAACTCCTATTAGATGTGATAATATAAGCGCAATCAATTTAACTAAGAATCCAATACAACATTCAAGAACTAAGCACATTGAAATTAGATATCATTTTATAAGAGAACATGTAGCTAACAATGAAATTTGCCTTGATTATGTTAGTACTGAAGAACAGTTAGCTGACATATTTACAAAACCTTTGAGTGAAGAGAGATTTTGTTATCTTAGAGGAGAATTAGGGATTTGTGATCCTTTGGAATGATTTTGAAAATCCTAAGGAATGATTATCTAGAGTTCAATCAATTTCTTGAGATTTTTCTCATGATTTTAAGGATAATTTATCTAGACATTTGAGCAATTTGATTCTCCACATTCCAAAGATTTTTTAAAAATTTATTGATTTTATTTTGACAAGTTTCGGTTGTTTGAAACTCATTTATTTTTCTCTGAAACTGTCAGTGGAGTCGACACCTTAATTTGTGGAGTCGATACATTGTCTGTGTCGCTCTCGATCTTGATCTTGGAGCCGACACCCGCTTAAGTGGAGCCGACTCCAGTTCGAGCGCTAACAGTGTTAGTGACTTGGAGTCGACACCCGATTTTGTGGGAGTCAACACCTGGTGGCCCCAAATTGATTATATTAGGGCAGAGTCGACACCTTCTCATTCCCTATCTTCTCCAAACCCTCTCCAAAACCTCTCCAAACCTTCCAAAACCAAATACTCTCAAATCAACCATTCCCTAAGATTCCTATGGCACTAAGCGTAGGGGATCGGTCTTTGATGCTCCTGTGGCTACGAGAAAGCATACGGCTTGGCGTCCTGTCCGTGAACCTACTCCGAGCGACGATACTTCTTCAACTCACTCTGATAATCCTAGCCCCTCCTCTCCACAAGTAGTTACCCTAGCTGGGCGAGTCATAACCATGGGAAGGAAGGTAGATTTCGATTTCTTTGAAGTCGAGGGTTTTGCCATTGGTAGACAAATCAAAGAGCTCGGTTGGGATAAGGTATGTTCTTTGGACGTTCCTACATATCCGGCCCTAGTTAAAGAATTTTACTCCAATTTATCAAGGAGAGATGGTAGAATAGTCAGTTCAGTAAGAGGGAAAAGAATTCATCTCACATTTCAAATTTTAGGAAATCTATTGGGATTCCTGTCACTGGGCTTACTGCAAGCATTCACAGTGAGAGATCAGATGCTTTATCAAGGATGTTAGGAAGGGAAGTAACTGAGTTTGAGGAAGTTAAAGTAAATCAGTTACCTCTTGAGCTTAGACTGTTACATAACATTTGTGGTAGGATCCTATTTCTCAAGACCGGACGTTTTGAGTATGTCTCAGAGCGAGACATAGTGATTATGGATAGTATTTTGATGGGTCAGCCAATCAATCTAGCAGGAATGATGATATGGTATATGGCTGAGGCCGGAGGCAAGAGGAGATCTTCATTGCCCTATAGGATGATCCTAACCATGGCATTTAGAAGTCAAGGAGTTGTTATGTCTGAGAATGAGCCATCAAAAAACCTAAGGCACACTGACTATTACAGCTTGGCTACTGTGCACAAAATGGGGTTTGTGAAAGTGGATGGTAGATGGAAAGAAAAGGTCATCTGGATGAGAGAGCAGCTGACATTAGGGCTACTGCACCATCTGAGGCAGGTCCATCAGTGAGGCATCCATCACCAGAGCCTAGCAGATCATCACCACCACCGGCACCTACTCCAGCTCCTGCACATGTACCACTGCCTATGTCATCCATTGGTTTTTCTGATATTCAGTTAGAATAACTTAAAAGTCTATTTGCTACTCACAAGGAAGAAATGAAAATAGAAATTGATAATAGTTTGATGAATTTAAGAGAAATGTATTATTCTTTGGATGAGAGAGTTGGTAAAATAGAATCCATACTTGGAGCCTCCGCTGAATCTTTGAAGAATGATCTCAAGAATATCTTTGAAGAACTTAAAGATATTGGAGGAGATTCGGAGACCTATTCCAAATGCAATGCAGAGCTTCAGGACAAAATTATGACTGCATGTGCATTTGTTGATAGAAGACTAAAGGAATTTGTTCAAACTCAAAGTGAAGGAATGTGAAAAATAGTAGAAGAATTGTAAAGACTTCTTAGAGCTAATTTTTGATTATCTTGTAATGAAGTTCCTTTAATGTTATTAAAATATGATGTAATAAAGTTTAGTTTAGTTTGAAATTTTGATGTAATGAAGTTTCTTTTTGTAATATGATGTAATGCTTAACTTTGAGAAGTGTGTAATGAACATTTTTGATACTTAATGAATATCATTTGATCTTTGAAGCATCTCTTAATTTTGTCATTTAATTTGAAACTTCTTAACCTTTTGTTGATTACAAAAAAGGGGGAGAAGTAATTAAGTATTTGATAGTCGTATATGCATTGAAAGTTATAAAGGGGAAGAAGTATTTAGTATTTGTATATGCATTGGAACAAATAAGCTTAATCAATTTGTATTGCATATAGGGAGAAGCAATTGACATAAGTGCATTGAAAGTTAAGTATTTAGTATTTGTATATGCATTGGAACAAATAAGCTTAATCAATTGGTATTGCATATAGGGAGAAGTAATTGACATATGTGCATTGAAAGTTTACTGTTAATTTGATACAATTTGATATGATTGTTTAATTGGTATCAAACATTAAAATTTACTGTTAAAAGGGAAGAATAGATGTTAAATTGAGTATCATAGGGGGAGCTACTTCGTTCAGGGGGAGCTTACCTATGAGAACTAAATATTTAAGAAATTTGATTTGAAAATCTTATTGTTTAAATCATACATATACTCAATGTTTTTATAATCATCAAAAAGAAGAGATTGTTGACCCAATTATTGATTTTGATGATTAATAAAAGATATGAGTATATTCACTATGTTTCTGATAGATTTAATAAGTGTTTCAGAGATTAAAAATGTTTAATCAATCAAAAGGAATAAAGAAATAAGTTTTGAATCAAAATGTTAAAAGAATTTTTTAAAGTTCAGAGCTTAGAGTCGACACCCAAATAGTCAAGAGCCGACCCCAAGGTGTATCAGAAGATTTTGGATTTTTGGCACGGATCGGAGTCGACACCAGAGTTTCGGAGCCGACTCCAACCTGAGATACAGAGAAGGGCATTCTGTTTCAATTTTCGGAGCGACACTTAGAATTCGGGAGCCGATACCTGAGAGTTTGGGAGCTGACACCTGAGTTTCTGGAGCCGACTCTAACCTGAGAACAGAGATCGTGTTTTTATGAACATTTCTGGAGCCGACACTTTTGGATTGCGGAGCTGACTCCCGAAAGCGATGAGCCGACTCATCAACAACTTTTTATTTGCTATTTTTGGATACCCAAATTGGAGCCGACACCTGAAAAGTTGGAGCCGACTCCAACCTGTCAGGAACGGATTTTTATTTGTCAGAACGGACTCCAACGGTAAGATTTCTTTTTATCTAACATCTAATGGCTATTTTTCTTTGTGTATAGAAAGATCCAAGCATCTCACAACGGCTATATTTCCACCTAAACTTGGATTAAGATATATATAAAGGGGAAAACGTTCGTTTGAAAAAAGAGAAGAAAAACGAGAAAAAAAAAGAAAGAGAAAAAAAGAGAGAAGAAAAATGAGAAAAAAAAGAGAGAAGAAAAACGAGAGAAAAGAGAGAAAATAGATTGAAAAAAAAATCTTGATGAAGAAATCAAAGAGGAGAGATTCAAAGCTCAAATCCAACAACCCAGAAAGTTCAAAGAGAAATCCACAAGCTTTTCAAGTTTAAATTAAGAAGATTTCCATCATTAGAAGAAAGAAAGCAAAAGCCCCAAATCCTCAACTTCTCAACTGCAAATTTCAGTGAAGAATCTGAGCTGAGGCCTTGATTCAATCTTTCAAAGGAGAAGAGGAAAAGAAGAAAAGAAGAAAAGCATATATTCAAAGAGCTTCAAACAGGCTTTTCTTATCCTTGTTTATTTATTATTTATTTGCTCATTTGAGGAGCTGTTGTGTATTCAAAACTTTATTTTTCATTGTTGTGTGCTAGTTCAATCGGGGGATTGAATTAGTGGAGGTAGTATACCTCGGTACAAGCTAAGGATAGCTTGTGTTGGGTTGTGTGCTGGTGAGCTTGGAAAACCAGCTGGGTTCGTTGTGATCCCGAGGGAAATAAGTTTTGAGTTGTGAGCTTGTAAAACAACTCGACTGTAATCAAGTGGATTATAGTGTGGTCCCAAGTGATACTTGGGAGTGGACATAGGTGTTAGATACACCGAATCACTATAAAATTGTGTTTGCCATGCCTTGTCTTTTTATCTTTCCCTATATCTTCATTTGTGTTTTGCATTTATCTTGCATTCAATCTAATTTGTTCCATAGTACATAGTTTTTAAAGAGTTAAATTTTTAAAGAACCCAATTCACCCCTCCTCTTGGGTTGCCATCTGGGCCAACAAGTGTACAAAAATAAAAAAATTGATAAAAAAGTTAAAAAATAAAATAAAATAAGAGAAAAGTATATAGAGATTTATATGATATAAAACATTAGAGGCTTTTTCATAAATTTTTAGACCGGTATACATTCAACAAGATTCTTTTTTGAACTTTTATAATAACTTTGAGTTATTTGAGATATCCTAGAGATAGGGCCTCTATGTATGCACCTGAGTCAAAGCCACATGACCACCTTAAAAGCCAACACTACTTATGCTTATATAAAAGAGGGGATATATAGTATACTACAACAGCTAGGACTTAAGTCTTACATGGATATAGAATCATGTCCTTTTTTATCTTCTAAATTTTATGGCTACATATATTAAGATTGAAGTCCTACTTAAATATGAAAAATCTTTCTTTTCTGAGCTTATAAATCCTAAGATAAACTCCAACATATATAATTAATTGTTCTTCTTCAATGAAAGAGAAGAAGAATTCATCTTTTTCCTACATATCATGGCTCCATTGCATTACATCAAGCAAAAAAAAACAATCATTGACTCATTGTGCTTACCTTAACTGCAAAATGCCCTTTACTATGTTGCTTTTAACAATATGAAAAAAATTAATGAAAAAGATGAAGAAAAGAATTTGCTAAGACTTATTGATACTAATCTTTTAGTTAAAAATTAGATAGAATACTGTAATGCTACGTTAGAATTTGTTATAGAAAAAAAAAAAGCAAGAGAACTATAAGAATAAGTAATGATATTTTAAGAATAAATAAAAAGATATATCTTATTGAGCTAATAGAAAACCAATGTACCCATTTTTTTGATGAATAATTTTTTCTCTATTTCAAATTTCTTTAAAAGAGCAAACAAACATAAATAAGCTAATTAATAAAAAATAACAAAAACTTATTCATCAAAGAATAAAGCCTTAATTAACTTTGTTTACTCTCCTTTAAAAGTTAAGTGAAAGAAGGAGCTTTTCAACTTGGTTTCTTTCCATCGTCATGTAAAGGAGTAAGTATAATATATATCATTTGAATTCGAATCAAATATGGAGTTGAAGAATGCGATAAGTATAAAAGAAAAAATAAATTTAAAAAATACTTACACAATGAGTAATTCTTTCCAATAGTTTACATAGAAAGAATTTGTTTTATAAGATTTGAAAAATAAATTAAAAGTATTGTTTATTCCTTTAGAATTGAGAAATTTTCTTTAATATATGTGCATTAAAAAAGAAGAGTATTGATTAAAAGACTTGAAACAAAGTGTGTATATAAATAGAAAGAGCGGTTGACTTGATTATACTTGTGAGGATTTTCATTTATATCCAATCAGATCTAAATTCAAAGGTGACAAAAAAAAACACTTAAGATAGAGTATATATACTTGACTATGCTACACTCATTAGGATCTCTATTCATATTTAGTTATGTATTGAATGATGTAGATCTCATTTTAATGATTAAAGCTATTAGATGTAATTTATTATCTCTAAAATACTTATATATAATAATAATAATAATAATAATAATAATTTGGAGACCACTGGCTTATACATCAGGGATCAAAATATTAAAAAGTTTAAATAACACTGTTTTTTAAAAAAAATATTGATAGGATTTAGTATGTTATATTTACTACTCATCTTGCCATCCATTTCTCATCACCTGGACGATATGGAATTGTCTTCTCTCACTTTTTTCTTTTCATCTTATTAAATTATCAAATTACCTTTGAAAACAATCGAAAGCCTTTGGCAATGCCGGCCAAACATATGGTAAACAAAAAATAATAAAAAAATCATGCATCGTTCGTAAAATTTAGATTAAAACATACTTTTACTCTTTAAACTTGCATGCAAAATTTATTTTGACTTAGCTGTTATAGTTTCATTTCTCGAATTTTAAAGATATTAACAATTGAAAGGCTAAAAATAAATTTTGAATGAAAGTTTAGGGACAAAAACTATATTTTTGCTTAAAATCTAAAACTAAATTCATAAGTAAAAGACTTTTAGAAGTGGTGGAAATCTTATTTTACAATGATGAGTAATAAAAAAATTTAAAATCATGATATTCTTGATATTATAATTATTAATATTTGAAAGAGAATACATCTTCATCAAAAAGAAAAAGAAAAATCATGACAGCTGCATGCTGCAGCTGAAATATGATAACAATTATTATTTTAAAATATGATTAGTGAAATTTGTTTCTAGGTGAAGATTTAAAAAGAAAAGGAGGGAGGTCTTCATTCAATCACAAGACGCGTGTGTGTGTGCGTGTGTGTGTTTGGTCGCTCAAGGGCCCCTTGGAGATTGAGGGTGATCATTGGATCTTTCTATTGCCGAAGAGCCAAGAGCCGTACGACCCCCGGGGAGGGGGGGTGGGGGGGGGTGGGCGCCGGCGGGGCGGTGTTGGGGTTCCAAAGTCTTGGTGAGAGGAGGATTTCTGGTGGCGAAGCGGCCGGAAAAGGAGAGCGAGATGGAGAGAGGTTGGGCCAAAAGGGACTGAGGGTTGGACTCGGAAAGGATGGAAGGTGGGGTTGGTATGGTTGTTCAGCCCACACCAAACCAGTAGAATGGTAGCAAAGGAATTGGGTTGCAAGCGGTTCTCTTGCTCTTACGTCAGTGCTTCTGTAGGGGAGTTCAACTGGCTGTTTCAATTGACGGGGGAGAAGTGGTTAGAGGTACATTAGTGTCATTGTGGGCTGTGATAGCGAGATATAACGTTTATAATGTGACATGAGAGAGTGAGAGCAGAGGTTGGCAAGGGCTGATCGCTGTGTACGCTATTGATGTTTGCGTTGGGCCCTACTTGGTGTTGTTCATCTCCATCTTGATTTGATGGGAGAAAGGATGCTGCGGAGCTGTAATCCGAGGACTTCTACAAGAATTAACTTGGAAAATCTCCAAGATAAGAACTCATCTATTTCTCAAGGCTTCTTTGGGTGCTCATGCCATGCATGACAGCTCGCTTGCATGTGCATGTGTAGGTAACACAAAGAGAGAAGTAACAGTGAGGATTCAATACAACCAGTTTGCTTTTCCTATTTTTAATATTTCTATGATGAATATGTGGTCTCCAACATCCAAAAAATTCTTGGAATATTTATATCTCTTAACTTCTTAATTCCTCTATATCGTCTCTTCAAAACTTCCCACTCGCATCAAAGATGGCAACCGATAAACTACCGTCCAGGAAGGACCAGTAAGGTGTCCAATTCTTTCCTCCTGACGATTCCTGCGGCAGCTTCAAGACCATCACTCGATTAAAAGAGTAGAGTGTGAGCTAATCGTTATTCGCTCTTTTAAAATATTAATTTCTTGTCGACACTTAATTTATTACAAGGCCAATTAGCTATCGTGCTGTAGTAATTGCTGTTCTTATTATATGCAGGCAAAAAGAAATGAGCCCCGCGTAATTAAATATGAATCATCTTTAGTTATTTTCAATTGTTCGCAGGACTTGAGAGACAACTTTCGTCAAGCTGCTGATTTCACAACGTTTGCATCCATTATCGTCCCCTGAACAAGATCTCAGAATACTCACTGATGTGGCTGGTCACCTCCTTTGGGCGGCATCATAACGTCCTGCGCAATTTTCGGAATCAAATGATGTATGATAACTCATTTTTGGGATGTTGGAACTCTCGCCCCGCCATCCGGCTCCGGCCTCCAGCTCCGGCTCCGGCCTCCAGCTCCGGCCTTTGGCTCCGACCTCTAGCGTCGGCTCCGGCCTCCAGCTCCGGCCTTTGGCCTCAGCCCTCAGCCCTGGCTCCGGCCTCTAGCATCGGCTCCGGTATCCGGCTCTGGCCTCCAGCTCCGGCCTTCAGCTCTAGCCTCTGGCTCCGGCTCCGGCCTCCAGCTCCGGCCTTTGGCTCCGGCCTCCAGCGTCGGCTCCGGCCCTCAGCTCCCGCCTCTGGCTTCGACTCCGGCCTCCAGCTCCGGCCTTTGGCCCCAGCCCTTAGCTCGAGCTCCGGCCTCCAGCGTCGGCTACGGCATCCAGCTCTAGCCTCCAGCTCTGGCCTTCAGCTCCAGCCTCTGGCTCCAGCTCCGGCCTCCAGCGTCGGCTTCGGCATCCGGCTCCGGCCCTCAGCTCCAACCTCTGGCTCCGACTCCGACCTCCAGCTCCGGCCTTTGGCTCCGGCCCCAACCTCCGGCGTCGGTATCTAGCTCCGGCCTCTAGCTTCGGCCTCGACTTTAACTTGGTGCCTTATTTTCCTAAGTACACTAAAACCCACCTTAAGTATCGAACCCCGAGATTCGAGACATCCATTACCGCGTATCTCGATCACCGAAATCACAAGCAAATACTAGCACGCTCAGCAGTTGCCGACATACACAGCGTCCATTCAGCAACGGCTCATCTACTTGTCGTTCGCGGAAGCTCATCCTAACAAGGAAGATTCGACGGTTCCAACGGAACGAGAAAAAAGGAACCCCCTAGACAGGTATAAAAAGAGGACCCCGAGCTTAGGGCGGGGGATCTCTCTCTTCTTCTCTCAAAAAGAAAAGACCTACACACAACACATTCCTGTTCTACAAGCTCACTAACTTGAGCGTCGGAGGGTCCTCACCGGAACCACCGGCCCGGGGACTTCTTATAGGTTTTCGGAGGAAGAAGACGACCTTTCCACCTCCTTGGAGGCCCCTGAAGATCTCAGCACGCCCAGCGCTCATCACAAGTGACTTGGCAGCATCAGATTGGCGCGCTAGGTAGGGGCCACACACGCAGGAGGTAAAATTTCTCCCTGTGACCCCACTGCTTCTGCAAGGAAGACGATGGTGACAACGCGAGCTCAGGAAGCCTCTACCAGCCATGCCACGGAACGCCTTCCGTGGGCTAAGCAATCAGAGGCCAACCTCCGTGTTCCACCCCCTTGCACAGATGAATCAGTCTGATCGGCTTGATGTTCTAGCTCATCAGGTACAGGACCTGATGACGGTGGTGCGGGGATTGCAGGAACATTGCTTTGCCACTGTGCCTCAGCCCCCTCCGCCTCACGAAGGGGGGCATGGAGCAAATCAATCTCATCGACGCGGGACTCCACCTGAGGCCTCCCACTACTCGCCCCCTGAACCTCGCTGCCGAGAGGCTTCAAAGCGACGGTGGTCTCTCTCCCACCATTCTGATCGTTCTCATCGGCGGTCGGGCGAGAAGGAGCCAAGACGGGTGTACTCCCTGCATCGGCAGTCTTCCCCGGCTTCATCTTCTGACTCCTCTAAAGATGACATCAACAGGAGGACCACTCGTCGGGCCAAGCAGCGGCTCGATGAGTATTATCAACGATTGAAGGAACTTAGTCGCCGGATCGCCAACCCTCACGGGACGGACTACAATCACCATCCCCCGCTCTCCCGCCGCATCATGGAGGAGCCGGTTCCACCTCGGTTCCGTCTCCCCCAGTTGGACCCATATGACAGCACGACAGACCCTATGGACCACCTGAAGAGCTACAAGGTTCTTATGCAAGTCCAGGGAGCGACAGACTCCCTCCTGTGTGTCGCCTTTCCTGCCACGCTTTGTAAGGCGGCACATGCGTGGTATTCTCGCCTGCCACCGTGCGGCATCAATTCCTTCCGACAATTCGAGTGATCTTTCCTGGCTCACTTTGATGCGTGCCGGAAGATCCCACGAGTGGCTGATAGCTTATTCGCTGTCCAACAAAGGAGTGGCGAAACCCTGAAGGACTTCGTTGCTCGGTTTAAGGAGGCGATGCTGGAGGTGTATAATTTGGATGATTCTGTAGCCACTTTGGCACTAAAGCGAGGACTTCGTCCTTCTAGATTTGCCTACTCATTGGATAAGAAGCCTCATGGCTCTTACGCCGAGCTTCTAAGCCGAGCGCAGAAATACATTCGCGCCGATGAAGCAAAAAATCGGCATCCACGGAGCCTGCTGGATCACGGTCCCAGAAGCCTGAGCCTCCCCATCGCTCAGACCACCGGCCTCAGACGCTTATTCCTAAGGAGCAGTTCACCCCCCTCCTGGCTCCGATATCTCACATTCTACTAAAAATTGAGGAGGAGCCCTACTTTCGACGTCCACCTCCCATGAAGTCAGGGACCCCCCGCAGCAAAGAACTTTACTGCCGGTACCACCGAGACTACGGTCATGACACTGAGGACTGCCGCCATTTGAAGAAGGCCATTGAAGAGCTTGTCCAGCAGGATCACTTGGGTAAGTTTGTTCGAAGAGGAAACCTTCCTGCTTCGGGTTTATCGGCGCCTCCTGCGCTTCAGACCGGCATCGACAATGCCCCTACGGAAAAGATAATCGCCATGATTTCCTGAGGGGCAGGCAACAGCTCGAAAAAATGGCGAGAGGGGGGTATATTCTGTAATTCCTTTCTTTAGGAAGGACTTAGATGGGGTGGTTAATAAGCATGACGACGGCGTCATCGTGTCCATGACCATTGCCAAACATCTTGTAAAAAGAATTTTAGTGGATAGTGAAAGTTCTGTGGATGTTTTGAGCTACGAGGCTTTTGTTCACTATGTCTTGAGCAAACATAGTGGAGGCAGTCCATTCGGGGGACTCCTTGGCAGTGCTAAAGGGACCGGCGATGGTCGGACGATGTCGAGGGGGGGGCCGTCCAACGGCCGAACGGTTCCCAACTACGGGACGTCCGATCGTTCGCCACCGTTCTAAGGAAGAATGGTCGGAAGATGAAGTGGTCCACTGAGTCGGTGAGGAAGCAGAAGGTTGGGAAGGAACAGGGGAACGATCCCCAGAATCAGAAATAGAGCAAGAGGGTGAAGAAGCCATGGGAACTAACCTGAAAAGCTCGAACCGGGATTGAAGGAGGAGCACGGGGGGAACGGAAACAGGAGATAAACGAACGCTTGCGGATTCAAGGTAGGAGGTTGCAACGTGAGAAAGGGTGAAGATTGAAGGATAAGGACGATCTTTTCCTTTTATAACCCCATTTCAAATCATTCCGCGGTTGTCCGATCTGGCCATGTGTCCGCTTACCATTGGAACCGCTTCGGCAGCCCCTCAGTGCGAGAAACGCGAAAAACACCGCCAATAAAGAGGTGGCAGTGACATTACCGCAATGATGACGCTCACCTTTTTACAACTTCTCTCCCGAGAAAAATCTTCCCCAATCCCAACAGCCTAAACGAACGAAATAATGGTACGGAGATTAGCTGCCTGGTGGATATTAACACCCCTTTCACTGGCAACTAAACGCCCGCCCATCTCAGGGGTGGGGGGCATCTGATGTGGCTGATCACCTCCTCTGGGCGGCATCATAACGCCCTGCACAATTTTCGAAATCAAATGATGTGTGATAACTCGTTTTTGGGATGTTGGAACTCTCGCCCCGCCATCCGGCTCCGGCATCCGACTCCGGCCTCCAGCTCCGGCCTTCAGCTCCAGCCTCTGGCTCCGACTCCGGCCTTCAGTTCCGGCCTTTGGCTCCGGCCTCTAGCGTCGGCTTCGGAATCCAGCTCCAGCCTCCAGCTCCGGCCCTCAGCTCTCACCTCTAGCTCCGGCTCCGGCCTCCAGCTCTGGCCTTTGGCCCCAGCCCTCAGCTCCGGCCTTTGGCCCCAGCCCTCAGCTCTAGCTTCGGCCTCTGGCTCCGGCCTTCAGCGTCGGCTCCGGCCTCCTGCTCCGGCCTTCAGCTCCAGCCTCTGGCTCCGGCTCCGGCCTCCAGCTCTAGCCTTTAGCTTCGACCTCCAGCATCGGCTCCGGCATCCGGTTCCGGCCCTCAGCTCCCGCATCTAGCTTCGGCTCCGGCCTCCAGCTCCGGCCTTTGGCCTTAGCCCTCAGCTCTAGCTCCGGCCTCTGGCTCCAGCCTCCAGCGTCGGCTCCGGCATCCGGCTCCGGCCTCCAGCTTCGGCCTTCAGCTCCGGCCTCTGGCTCCGGCTCCGGCCTCTGGCTCCGGCCTCCAGCTCTGGCCTTTGGCTCCGGCCTCCAGTGTCGTCTCCGGCATTCGGCTCCGGCCCTCAGCTCCAGCCTCTGACTCCGGCCTCCAGCTCCGGCCTTTGGCTCCGGCCTCTAGCTCCGGCCCCGGCCTCCAGCGCTGGCCTCCGGCTTCAGTATCTGGCTTTAGCCTCCGGCTTCGGCCTCGACTTTAAAGGCGAAGCAGAGTCCTCAAATCAAGGGATTTGAAACTCTGTTAGTTAGAGATATTTGAAATTTAAATTTTTAAAATCTATCTTCCCGATCTCGTGATAACTCTCACGAGAAGTTAACAAAATCCAGGGATAACACGTTGGCTTGTAAATTTAGTCAAGTGTCCAACATATATTGATAAGTTTATAATTTGTAGTTTTAGATATTCGTGCAGTACAGGATGGTCCTCATGTCTGATTTTTTATATGTTGATATGTGTCGCCTTAGGACACCAGGTACTCATGCAGATGTCATCTCACACTAAGACACCTGGAACTCATGTGAGTTGTTTTGTTAACATGCACTCTAGGTTATTTTCATTTTTTCTCATAAATTTTAGTGGTCCACATACACAACTGTAGCATGAAATCACCTTTTGATGATTTGACAATTTTGTTGGATCTTGGCATCTAGATAATTATTGGCTTGTCTTGCCACTAAAACTTGGCTATCTGATCTTCAACAGCCTTCAAGGGATTCATAAAACTTTGAAGCTCCCGCCGCAAATGGAAAAAGACAGCAGTGGGGTTCTTATATTTGTCCTTGGACTGTCGGAAAGTCATGACAATGGATAATTGGCAGCCTCTTGCAGTATTTTGTCAACTGGCAGCCTATATCATCAGAAGAGGGCCCCACAGACCCTCTTTATCACAGATGGTTTTATTTTCAGCACAAGACCTCCATTTGGTCAAATAAGGATCATTGTCTCTACCATGCATAAAATGGCAAAGCCTCTTAAGCCCTTTCCGACATCTTCCCTTTTACCATCTTTTTCCTGGGCTTTTTGTCTAATTTTGATGAATACTTGCTATTTCTAATGAGTAAGATAAGCCCTTAAACACTCCAATTATACTAAATCCCTTAGATGAAAGCATTAGTCCAGCCAATTTAGTTCATTTTTATTCTGATGAGGCAATTTTTGGCTGTTCATTGAACGGTGTTTGTCAAATGCTTTAAACTTCTTACAACCTTACATCCTTGCAAATTATGGGGCTTTAAGAAATGATGGTAAAGGATTGGGATTACCATTTTATGCTTTAATGCCATGGAATTAGATAAGCCTATGCTTGTGTAAAATCAATGAGTGCAACCATTTCTTTCTTCTTAAGGCATTGAATAAGTCAAAAGTGTTGCCATAAAGTATTTTACACTATGAATATGAAACCGTACAAAGGACAGTGTGCTGGAACCAGTGCTAGGACAACTGTAATACCATCCACGTAATGACTCACATAAATCTTGTGTACAGAAACAAAAATGAACATGTATATAATGTCAAGAAACCTGGAAAACAGCAAGGCATGACTAGATTTTTACAGTAAAATAATTTAATCATTTCTATGTCTAGAATATGACAGAAAACTGGTGGTTGATGTAGGAGGGTTTCAAGAAGCTAACAGAAAGTTTCTAGATACATAATTAAGCTGAAACTCAATAAAGTACTTAAATGCGTTCAAGATACCACATACAGTTAAAACTCTCTAGCAATACCAAAGGGGAAGAAAACCAATACGATAATGATGGACATTGTGTAAGTTAGAAAAAGCAGTTACCATTCCAGTAAAGCTTGTGATTAGAAGACTTTTCCTTCCTTGCCTGTCCATCAGAGAAGATGCAATGGCAGCACCTACAGTTACATTATAAATCCAGTGATACATGACATCATATAAGAATACACAACAGGAACCAGAAACACAAATTTCATGAGTTGATTTAGATATAAAAGAAACTGACCAAAGACATTTGATGCCCCAACAAGAGCACTTGCTGCAACGTCAGAAGCAATTCCCCCACTCCGAAACACAGATGTAGAATAATATACAACAGCATTTATACCAGCCAACTGTTGAAACAAGAACAGTGCGGCTACTGCACTCACAACTGCAGTTGACAACTTTATCAGAAAACATGTGCTTTATGAGGGATATTTCAGCTTAATACAACAAGCGCCTAAATTGTGTGGAAATACTGCCCATATGCTTCAAGAAATGCTCGTATTATCTAATTGTACAGAATTTTCAGTTGAATAGAACTCAATTTTTTGAGACCAAACAAGTTAACAGTCCTAAAATCATTCAATGTTGAGAATACATATAGGACAAAAAATACATTTTTAAGGTGTCTTCAAATGATGATCATTTCATGGAGATGATATTACAAAAAATTACGCATTATTTTTGATAAAATATTTTCCTCACATTGGTCTCCAAATTCTTATTCCTTTGTCTTTTCTTTCTTCCTCTCTCATCCTTTTCTACTTTCTTGCATTAAAAACAATTAAGATTTAAATCTCAACAAGTTAAAAATGCAATAACCGATCAACATTTGCATACAATAAACCCTGTCCATATATCAAAGTAACTAGAACAGAATGGTGCTTATCTCCTTATGGACATCAACTCTGGAAGAAAGGAAGAAATTAGCTTCTAACTCAGGTTCTCATGCTTAGAAACCCCTCTTCCCTGCCTCAAAGAAAAAGAAAAAGAAGAAAACAAAACCTATAACCTGAACTTGCATAAAACACTTGCAGTTCTAATGGTCATATAAACAAAGCTTTGTTCGACAGTGATGAGTCAGTTCCAAATCCTTGATACCACTGCAAGCTCATTAGCAATCTGATCTGCACACTGACCTTCCACCAAATGTAGCATGTGCTCCAAATCTATTAAGAAGTTTGATAATGCCCCATACATTGTTCCACACTTTGGCATTTTACATCATCCTTATCTTCTTGACAGTACAGTCAAAATTTTGGCTAGAAGCAGAGACTCAAGTTTGGAAAAAATATAGCAAATTTACCAAACTTTCAGAAAGAATTTGCATAAATATAATTAGAGAATAAATAATAAAACATGGAAAGCCACTTTTAGCTTTCTAAAAATATTTATGAATGTAAAAAACAAGCACTAGATCTCCCATAAACAAGAGGAAACAAACAAAGCAACACAGAGCCACCAGCAACAAAACATCGAACCACTAGCTTAAAGCATATTACAAATGAAGTAAATTAGTTATGATTAACTTGTGAAAAAATCATGAAATTTGTGCATAATTCGTGGAGTATTGAAAAAGCCCAGATTGATGCATTTATGAAGAATAATTCAGAGATTCATTTGGCAAAAAGAAAAACCTAGAATAATTTGAGAATTTTAACTCAGAGAAAATTGTCACTATGCCTGACAGAGCTGATGGTAATCAGGCTACTGATTTCATTGAACATCACTGAATCATTGGCTACCATGTCCTTTTCAAGGATTCTCCACTCTCCATGGGAGTGAAGAACAACAAGATGTTTGTTGCTTAACAGCTAAAATGGACTCCCAGTTACTTGCTCATCAGCTAAAGGGGGACTCCTTATTGTAGTAACATATCTAATTAATGGTCCTAATTTATTAAATCAACGTATCCCCCATTAAAGTGATAACAGCCCCCTCTCTTAATTCCTAAGCGCTCGCTTCCTCCCTTAATTCCTGAGCGCCCGCTTCCTCCCTTAATTCCTAAGCGCTCGCTTGATGGGGCAAGCGTTGAAGGAAAAGGGTATAAAATAGGAACCCATCCTAAGGTTTCATCACGAAGGGTTCTCTAAGGGTTCAGAACACTATTCTCTCAAGAGAGATCCTAAGGTTTCTGAATACGGTTCTCTCAAGAGAGATCCTATAGTTTCAGAACAAGGTTCTCGAGAGAGATCAAGGTTCGTCCTCGAGAGAGATCTTAAGGTTCTATAGAGATCTTAAGGTTCTATAGAGAGAAACCTAAAAGTGGAGGCATTGGAAATGAGTCCCTGATCAAGAGCAATCATGAAGGCATACACCATCTGGATGCGAGAGCTCATTGATTAGAAGACCGATCCATCGAGAGGAAGAGGAAAGATCAAGAAGATCAATCGATATCGTTAAGGAAGGAAGATCTCCCGTGCAGTCCATAGGAAGATCAGATTCCTTACCACCATTAAATAATAATGGCTGGAGGTAATTATATTTAAGTAAATTAAGTCTAACATTTGGTATCAGAGCAAGGTTAAAACCTCTGCCTTATTTGCGATGATTTCTATTAAGTTTCTCTTTTCAAGCCGTTAATGCCGCGTGTTTTCCGTTTTTAGTTTTTCGGATCAAAGGTTGGTTTCGATCAGTTCTGATCACGGAATTGACAGAAACCATTAAAAATAATTCAGATTCCGATTTTGCGGAAACAAAACGTGGTCTATTAAAGATTTCTTTCTAGCATTAAATGTTTCCCAGATTTCTTTTTATGGTATTAAAGAGATAGCATTAAAGAAAGAAAAAGAAAAGAAACGTAGCTTTAAAGAAAAGAAAAACTAAAGGAGAGAAATGAAAAACTAAAGGAGAGAAATGCAGCGGAAACGTGGCTTCAATAACCACATCGGTGAAATATTAAAAAGAGGAGAGAAAACTTTCGGTTTTCGTTTTTCTCGCTTATGGTCTTTCCGTTCTCTCACGATTTAAAATATGGATTGGTTCGATTTTAAATGCATTTATTATCTGTTTAATGTTTTATTAAATCATGTAACATGATTTATTTTTATCATTTGTTTCTTGAGTTTAAATTTTTGTATTAAAATACGCCTCCTGAGTCTCTATGCCTACGGTGGTTTGCATAGACTGGCCCAAGGGAATAATGAGCTACGGCCGGACGTGTTTTAATTAACAAAATTTTTTTCTTAAGATGATAATTTTAAAATTCATTAAATAGATATTGAAATGTTCTGTTCTGCATACTAGATTTATTCTATGCATGAATTTGGTGGTAGTGTAAAAATCACAGTGCAAATCCTTTTAAGGTCTGATTGGTCATTTGGTGTCTAGAAAGGTAAAGAGATTGTGGTTACTTAATTGGTTCCGTTGACTGACCTAAGGAAAGCAACGGGGGACCCCCACTTCTCTTTCACTGGCCTGGCCAATTTGACTAACTCGGATCTTGATTTGGAAATGTTACATTGATTAAGATCACTACCTAATAATCATGCTAAATTGGTTAATCTATATGCATTTAATGTCATGTGATCAATATGATGTTGATTAATTGAGGAGTAGCCACAGCATCTTTGATTAATCAAAATTATATATTGAGTTGCAAAGATCACATAAGGTTAGATGACATTAATTGTGACTAATTATATTAATGTAATGAATCTTATCCCACAGGAATTTTTGTTGCACTAATATAATTAATTAGGATGCGATAACAAATTATTTTCTTAATTACCCACAGGAATTAAGAAAGGAATATAATTTGTTAGTCACATCATTAAGCTAATGAGTCTATTTGAGTATAATAACTTAGCCCACAGGTAGTTATTGTATGTTATTGATTCATGTTATTGCATGTTTACATTGGTAAAATATGACATCAGTTATATGCCTCAAATTCAATTACATGAACATGATTTATTTTTTATGCAGCTATTATGCCTGTTAATATTTCTGATATGAAATGTGACATTCCCGATTTAAGTGGTGATAATTATAAATTATGGAAGGAGAGAATTCTTCTTCAATTAGGGTGTATGGATATTGACTATGCTATCAGGAAGGATGAACCACATTTAGTTACATCTACTAGCACTCAGGCTGAGATTGCTGCGTATGAACGATGGGAACGGTCCAATCGCCTCAGTATGATGTTCATACGTACTAAAATTTCTGCTAGTATACGTGGTTCAATTCCTGAGTGCAAAAATGTCAAGGAACTTCTGAAGGCTATTGATGCACAATTTGAGTCTTCAGATAAGGCAATGGCTAGCACCCTAATGACAAAGTTATCATCAATGAAGCTCACTACGGTTGGAGGTGTGCGTGAGCACATCATGAAGATGAGGGACATTGCGGCTCAGTTGAAATCCCTAGAGGTTGAGATGTCAGAATCTTTCTTGGTGCACTTTATTTTGAGCTCACTCCCACAGCAATATAGTCCCTTCAAAATATCTTACAATACACATAAGGACAAATGGTCAATTAATGAACTTCTGACCATGTGTGTTCAAGAGGAAGGGAGGCTGATTTTAGAAATGGGAGAAAGTGCACATTTAGTCACTCAGAGAAAGACTAAAGCTCCCAAAGCCAAACGCAAAGGAAAGGGTAAAGTATCCATCCATACAGAAGACAAGAAGGAGTCCAAGTGCTTCTTTTGCAAGAAGAAAGGACATATAAAGAAAGATTGTCTCAAATTCAAAGCTTGGCTTGACAAGAAAGGTACTCTAACCTCATTCGTATGTCATGAATCCAATTTGGTTATATGTCATAACACATGGTGGATTGATTCTGGTTCTACAATCCATGTTTCAAATACCTTGCAGGGTTTTCTAAATCAAAGGAAACCATTGGGAAGTGAACAAAGCATCTATTCAGGAAACAAGATGGGTTCACATGTGGAAGCAATTGGAACGTGCAGACTTATTTTACATTCTGGTTTTGTTTTGGATTTGGAAAAGACATTTTATATTCCAAGTTTCTCTAGAAATTTGATTTCAGTGTCAAGGCTTGTACCAGCAGGATATTCCTTTAATTTTAATAAAAGCTCTGTTGATTTATTTTATAAATCTAAGCTTATTGGGAATGGTACATTGTCAGACAATCTTTTCCAAATCAATCTGAAAAATAATACCACCTATAATGTGATGCACGCCCAAACTGGTATGAAAAGATGTGTTATAAATGAGAATTCCTCTATTTTGTGGCATCGGAGATTAGGTCATATCTCCATTGAGAGAATTAAAAGATTAGTAAAAGATGGAGTACTTGATACTCTTGATTTTACTGATTTTGACACTTGTGTGGACTGCATAAAGGGAAAGCAAACCAACAAGTCCAAGAAAAATGCCAAGAGAAGTTCGGAAATACTGGAGATCATACATACGGATATCTGTAGCCCAGATATGGATTCGTATGGTCAGAGATACTTCATCTCATTTATTGATGACTATTCACGATATATGTATCTCTACCTACTTCATAATAAGAACGAAGCATTAGATGCCTTTAAGGTATTTAAGGCAGAAGTAGAGAAACAATGCGGCAAGCAAATTAAAATCGTGAGGTCAGATAGAGGTGGAGAATATTATGGTAGATACACTGAGAATGGACAAGCACCTGGTCCGTTTGCTCGGTTTCTTGAAGAAAATGGAATTGTTGCACAATACACCATGCCAGGGTCTCCTGACCAAAACGGTGTAGCTGAAAGGAGAAACCGGACATTATTGGACATGGTAAGGAGCATGATTGTCAGCTCTAAGTTACCTAAATCCTTGTGGACTGAAGCTCTTAAAACTGCTGCGTATATATTGAATCGGGTTCCAACCAAGGCTGTTTCCAAAACGCCATTTGAGTTATTTAAAGGTTGGAAACCGAGTCTGCAACATATACGTGTTTGGGGATGCCCATCTGAAGTAAGAGTCTATAATCCACAAGAAAAGAAACTAGACCCAAGGACTATCAGTGGATACTTTATTGGATATGCTGAGAAGTCCAAGGGTTATAGATTTTATTGTCCATCTCACAGCACTAGGATTGTGGAATCAAGAAATGCAAAATTTCTTGAGAATGACTTGATCAGTGGGAGTGATCAATCTCAGTATTTGGCTTCTTCTGAGAAAGATCATTCAGTTATTCCAGCTTCCACTTCAAGTGAGGGATTGGTTGTTATTTATAGCACTCCTCAAACTCAATTAAGTGCCCAACAACCAGTCATTGAGATTTCACAAGCTGATGGTAATCTAGAAGATCGTGTTGTTCATCAACAATCAGTTGTGCAAGATACTCCTCAAGAGGTCATTGACACAACATTAAGAAGATCAACTAGAATAAAGAAATCAGCAATTCCTAGTGATTATGTTGTGTATCTACATGAATCTGACTATAACATTGGAGCCGAAAATGATCCTGAAACGTTTTCACAAGCCATGAGTTCTAAGGAATCAAACTTGTGGTTCAATGCCATGAAAGAAGAGATGGAATCTATGGCATCTAATCGAGTCTGGGATCTTGTTGAGTTGCCTGATGGTGTAAAAGCCATTGGATGTAGATGGATCTTCAAAATAAAGAAAGACTCACAAGGCAACATTGAGAGATATAAAGCAAGACTCGTTGCCAAAGGATTCACTCAGAGGGAAGGAATCGACTACACTGAGACATTTTCTCCTGTATCCAAGAAAGACTCTCTCCGAATAATTATGGCATTGGTAGCTCATTTTGATTTTGAGTTACATCAAATGGATGTGAAGACCGCATTCCTTAATGGAGATCTAGAGGAAGAGGTTTACATGAAACAACCTGAAGGATTTTCCTCTAGTGATGGTGAGCATTTGGTTTGCAAACTTAAGAAATCCATATATGGATTGAAACAAGCCTCACGTCAGTGGTATTTAAAATTTCATGATGTGATCTCTTCCTTTGGTTTTGAAGAGAACATCATGGATCAATGTATATACCAGAAGGTTAGTGGGAGCAAAATTTGTTTCTTGGTCCTATATGTGGATGACATTCTACTTGCAACCAATGATAAAGGGTTGCTACATGAGGTGAAACAATTTCTCTCTAAAAATTTTGATATGAAAGATATGAGTGAGGCATCTTATGTCATTGGCATTAAGATCCATAGAGAAAGATCTCGAGGCATTTTGGGATTGTCTCAAGAAACTTATATCAATAAAGTCTTGGAGAGATTTCGGATGAAAAATTGTTCACCAAGTGTTGCACCTATAGTGAAGGGTGACAAGTTCGCTTTGAACCAGTGCCCTAAAAATGAACTTGAACGGGAACAGATGCACAACATTCCATATGCTTCAGCTGTTGGAAGCCTAATGTATGCTCAGGTTTGCACAAGACCTGACATAGCATTTGCAGTAGGAATGTTGGGAAGATATCAGAGTAATCCAGGTTTAGACCATTGGAGAGCTGCTAAAAAGGTCATGAGGTATCTTCAAGGGACCAAGGACTACATGCTCATGTATAGACAAACTGATCATTTGGAGATAGAGGGCTACTCAGATTCGGACTTTGCTGGCTGCGTTGATTCTCGGAAATCAACATCAGGATTTATATTTATGTTAGCTGGTGGAGCCATATCATGGAGGAGTGCAAAGCAGACCTTGACTGCTACCTCTACTATGGAAGCAGAGTTCGTTGCTTGTTTTGAGGCTACATCGCAAGGTGTATGGTTGAAGAGTTTCATCTCAGGGCTTAGAATTGTTGACTCCATTACTAGGCCAATTAAATTGTACTGTGACAATTCAGCTGCTGTATTTTTGGCTAAAAACCATAAGAGTGGTAGTCGAAGTAAACATATCGACATTAAGTATTTAGCCATAAGAGAACGTGTTAAAGAGAATAAAGTGGTCATAGAACACGTTAGCACTGAATTGATGATAGCTGATCCTTTAACTAAAGGCATGCCAATTAAGAAGTTTAAGGATCATGTGATAAGAATGGGAGTTGGTTCCATGATATAATTGTATTGATAACAATTTGTACAAGAAACTCTTATTTCAATCGTTTGTTTATTTCTCATTCAGGTGTACACGTTATATGACTTTTGAGAAATGACAAACTTTTCTTTTGGACTCTGAATAAACATATGGTTTATTCATTATGTTATGTTGTCACATTTGGAATGGTGATAAAGAAATTGAATGCATTGTAATACATAGAAGATAATACTCAATTATAGAGGACCTATCGCTATGATTCATGTATTTAGTTTCTTGTTCAGTGTTGATAAAATATACGGACCAAGTGGGAGAATGTAGTAACATATCTTAATTAATGGTCCTAATTTATTAAATCAACGTATCCCCCATTAAAGTGATAACAGCCCCCTCTCTTAATTCCTAAGCGCTCGCTTCCTCCCTTAATTCCTGAGCGCCCGCTTCCTCCCTTAATTCCTAAGCGCTCGCTTGATGGGGCAAGCGTTGAAGGAAAAGGGTATAAAATAGGAACCCATCCTAAGGTTTCATACGAAGGGTTCTCTAAGGGTTCAGAACACTATTCTCTCAAGAGAGATCCTAAGGTTTCTGAATACGGTTCTCTCAAGAGAGATCCTATAGTTTCAGAACAAGGTTCTCGAGAGAGATCAAGGTTCGTCCTCGAGAGAGATCTTAAGGAGAGATCTTAAGGTTCTATAGAGAGAAACCTAAAAGTGGAGGCATTGGAAATGAGTCCCTGATCAAGAGCAATCATGAAGGCATACACCATCTGAATGCGAGAGCTCGTTGATTAGAAGACCGATCCATCGAGAGGAAGAGGAAAGATCAAGAAGATCAATCGAGATCGTTAAGGAAGGAAGATCTCCCGTGCAGTCCATAGGAAGATCAGATTCCTTACCACCATTAAATAATAATGGCTGGAGGTAATTATATTTAAGTAAATTAAGTCTAACACTTATCACTTATATTGGTGGCAAGCTGGCAAGCATTGGGGAAGATTTGGACATCAAAATGTGGAAGCAGAGTTTTTTTTTTGGTTTTGGGGGGGGGGGGGGGGGGCGGGATAATTATGTTTCCCATGTATATCAAATTTGGTTACGGTTATGTTTGATACAATTATTTATTAATGGAAACTTATTGCTTCCTATATACATATGTGTGTATGTGTCCTAGTTAGAAAATGCATATTTCATTGCAATATCACACCAACCACTCAAGGTTTCTTCTTTTTCCTAAAAATCTTCCATATGAATTACTATGTGCCTTTTATTAGGAATGGGGGATTAAATGTAATGAAATAATTAAATTATAGATGTCTTATACATGACATTCAACTTTTTATTGTCATATGCATATTATTTGGGATGACCATCCGATAACCTAGGGGAAGCCTAACCAACCCAAACCACTTGATTTAGGGTATGTCGAACCAAACCAACATCGTAATAGATGCATAAGGGTGTTTAAGTTGGTGAACGGCCTAAATTAGCCCGAACGAATTATCTGATTCCACTTGGTTTGGAGATTTTCTTCTTTCCTTTCTTCTTTTTTTCTCTTTTTTCTTTCTTCCTTCTTTCTTCTCTTCTTTCTTCTTTTCTTTCTTTCTTTTTCCTTCTTCTTCCTTCTTTCTTCTTTTTTTCTCCTTGCTCTTCTTCTTCTTTCTTCTTCTTCTTTTTCTTCATCTTCTTCTCTTCTTTCTTTTTTTTCCTTTTCTTTTCTTCCTCTCCTCCTCTCTCTCTTTTTTTTTCTTCTTTCCTCATTTAGACACTTTAAAAGTTTTTGAAAATTTATAAACCTTAATCAGGTACTTTGAATAGTAACGGAGGCTTAAATAGTAGCCAAGACTTAACCGAGTATTTTAAAAGTGCACCACAATGTTTTTAAACATCCATGCATTTGAAAATAATCCTCAAAAATTTAAAAAAAAATGAAAAAAAACAAAAATGTTGTACTAATATCAAATAGGTCTGTACTTGCATACTGTACTGATCAAGTACTGATATGGTACCTAGTATTGAAATTGCAGGCCTTCACACTTGTACGTGGTCCTTTTGGTTTCTAACGTTGCAATAAAACTATTTTTATACTTACATGTCAAGAAACAAAACACCAATTGGGGCCTTTTCCCTTGTCATCTCAAAATACTTCTAAAGGGAAATTTTATCTACATCCTTTGATCCTTGAGTTATGATACGACTAGCACTGTCATGTTCCAATCCATTGCAGCAGATGCAGCAGGAAACTGAAGACAATTAAAGCAAAAACAATATGAATAATTTAAGGCTCTGAGACAGTTTTTACAGCGGACACTAAGGGCTTTGTGGACTGGGATAGGATCGCAAAATACAAGGTAAGGCTTTGGAACCTGTGTGAGATTACTTAAGAAAGCACAGCATCTGTTGCATCTACATGAAAACCAACACTGACAATCAAACACAAAACATCCAATTGAATGGACATTGAATTTGAAATGAGGGGCTGTTTGCAACAAACTGTATGAGTCTTTCCAAGACATAAAATTATATGCCTCACGATTTTATAAGATTTCTGCTGGACATAAATGGTTAAATTAAGAGCTATTTTTATTCAAAAAATAAACATGTACCCTGATTATCCGGTTTCATATACGACAAGAGGTCAGTATAATAAATACAATGACAAGTGTCGAAGTGACAAAGAATGTTCTTTCTATATGTCAATATAACTATTTTATAGGCTCAAAATTGTGCATACATACCATTCAACTACATACAAAGATACAAGTCTTCATTTTTGCAAGAATGTGTGGATATGAAAAATTCATGCATGATTATTTGTTGCAGGTTGCTTAAGTGGAAATTGCTATGGCATTAGTTATACAAATAGCAAAACCAAGATTTCTAATGTACATATATCTTACTCTTCATTCATTTAATTATAGAACATATAGCCTATTCAAGAGATTCCAAACATGAAAATATGTTAGATCCAATAGCCAAAACAGCTTAATTTATATGCAGGACAAAATGACAAAAGCACTTGATTGTGTGAAGAATATAATTCCAGTCCTATAGCTTTATGAATAGCCTCAGTTAGAAATACCTTTCCTGTAGCGCTTATTGAAGAGATCGAACCAACTGGCATCAGGTTCAGTGGAACCTTGGCCACCTGCTCTTAGATCATGCATAACCTCCACGACCTTTTCCTTTCCAAAGAGTTTCTTTATAGCAGTCTCTGCTTGACTAAGTTTTCCTTGCTATAATGTAAAAGATCAAAATCAGGAAAGATCCAAATCAAGACATTTACATAGACAAATCTGAACCATGAAAAATGTGACTAAGTAGCTTGGTGAGTGAAAACCTGAAACAACCATCGAGGACTTTCTGGAGAAATAGCCATCCCCAATGCCATTAGGACAGAGGGAACAACTGCAATACCGAACATTGTCCTCCACCTAGATGAAGGGGAGACAAATATTATAAGAATTATTCAATTCAAGATATATAAATAAAATAAATCTATTCAAAAGTTAATATAAACATGGTCACATTACTAAGAAATATCTATCAGTTATGTGGCAAGTTTGAACCGAATAACCATCTCTGCATAAAAACACTATGCCCGCTTGTAGCATAATTTTCACTTATCCAACTCTAGTCTTGAAAGATGAATAAAAAAATTGTCTTTTGAACAGAGAATAAAGATTTCCAAAGAAAGAAAACTTATCTAAAAGTAGGTCGAAGCTTAAGGAATGTGTAGATATGAAGTAAAACACAACAACTAAAGATGCAGAGGCACACAGAAACCTGGTTTAAATCTGTAATCTGGGCTGGCACTTTAAGCTAGACTTCTTTTATGGTAGTTCTCATTCAGGGTCTAAACTGCTTTCATGATCATAAGAATCCAAAGAAATCTTTCTAGCATCTAAATCAAATCATGGACCAAAACACAGCAAAGTAGCTCCTGCATCGCATGCAATTTATGACTACAGTAGGTTACAACAGGACATGCAGTAATGTCTGCAGCCAAGGCATCTTAATGGACCAAGAGCACTGCTGTTTGAAACCACCAATCTGACAGACTTGATATATTAATTAGCATCAAAGCCTCCATCAACCATGGGTTTCAGAAAGCAAAATAATGCCCTATTCTAAAAATGATGTCAGCTTATGACAATTTTTTGGGAAAATGACTTGGAGCAATTAACCCAATCATCTTTTGTACCACCATCAATACAAACTGAGAGAGCAGCCTACAGCATAAGTAGGAAATAAAATTGAGCAATGCTATTCTTGCACTCTCATGCTATAATCAAAAGGCTTCTACTCAGTGAATTGTAGATTAGTTCAAGAAAAGTAGGATGCTGCCACCATATAATGATCCTTAAGCATCAGTTTGCAAGAAATTGAGGGGAAAAGATTATTAATTCAATGGAGGATGAGAAAACAAGAGGATTGAGAAGTGAAAATTTTCTCTTATTTGGTTGTCCCAAGAAAATTGCATGCAGAGAGTAACAAAAGATATGGAGGATGTTGCCTAATGCATCTCTCCTTTTTATTCACTCAGAGTAATTGATTAAAAGGAAGGAAAATTTTTAAGCCTTTTTCATAAAAAAATTGGCTCATTATTTTTTATTACATCTCTTTTATCATTAGAAATTTTCTTCATTTACAACATGCAACAAATGAAGATCTTTACCACTTCTTAAGTGATATTTCTTTAGAATTAACTTGGCATGCATATAAAACAACATCGAAAAAGCTACACAGCAGCTAGTACCTTTATTTAGTAAACACAGATAAAACTGAAATTCTCATGGGAAACTTGCCTAACAAGACACCTGCTTTGCTACATGTTGATGAAATCTCAAATGAAATTTGGAGCATGCTGTTTTAGATATTACATCAGAACCAGGAAAGAAAAACACACCATAAAGGATTTCCTGCCAAAGGCAATCCAGCCACCAAAGCCACAAGAATTCCAACGCAAATGAAGAGTTGATTAACAGATCCAAGTGCCCCACGAATTTCAGTTGGTGATATCTGAAAATTAGTAGATATTTTAGCTACAAAGAATATTCAACTGTTAAAGATACCGTATTACAGTGACTGTGTTAAATTCCAAAACCAGGAACCTCCGATATGTAAAGTGGCACAATAGCAGATGAGATTCCAATTCCAATTCCAGCAAGTAACCGGCCAATTATCATCGTCCGTACGCTCTGGGATGTAGCACTGCAACCATTTTGTGCATGAGCTCAGACACCTTTATCTGCAAAAGCTAAAGTGAAAAAAGAGTATACAACATGTGAAACACAGGTCGGGTGAATACAACCAAAGCATAAAATCCTTGCCTTTTAGAGTTCTATTAAGGCGCAAATGAGCAAGTGTTAAGTTTTATACTAAAATATTATCTTAAAATGCACAATAAACTCGAGTCTGTCAGATGCCTTTGAATACATCAGAGAGACTAGACAAGCATCCGTTTCTAATATGTTAGAAAATAGCTTCCATGTTCACTAGAACCATGACTGAGGATTTCTAGAGATCCTCTTGAAATTAAAATATCTAATAGGAACCACTGATCCATATACCTTGTACAGCATTTTCAGTAATTCCAAGATCCCTTGCAAGATATTCAAGTGCTCCATTCACCACACTGCAACATATAATACCACTCAGCAAATAAGACCCTGCCCCCCACTTCAAATGCTGCAGTAACTACTGACAAAGATTTGAAGGACCATAAATACATCCTATGTGTTAGTGCATTTGCTATAATTGCAGCTTTAAAATTTTAAATGATAATGAATGTGACAGTAGAAAGCTTCAGAACATCCAAAGTATCTAAGAGCAGTAAACACAGATATAAAATATTACTCTAGATCACATACCCAAGATGATATCCAAACAAAATGGCCCCCAAGCATGCAACACCAACATATGGCAAGACAGTCCCAGAAGATTTTGCTTGAAGTTTTTCAGAAGGAACATCCTCTAGATCACCTAACATGAAGGAAAAGAAACTTATCTCATGCCACTAAGGAACAGAGTATGCAGAACAGAAGTAACAGTATGATGGATGAGAACAGACATCCGATTCTGTAACAAGACTAATTAAATATTTAGAACTTCTCATAACACTGGAACTTCCACTCTAAGCAAATGACTGAATAATTCCTCCAACATATAAAAGAATTAAGTGCCCAAAAAGATGTGACTACTAAGTTACAACACAATCATTAAATACTAGTGAAACTTGAAGAAAGTTTTCTGGACAACAAAAGGACCGGACTGGTCAAAGGGATGGTGATAATGGTGCACCTTAAAGTAATGGAAGAGGTGGCATAGATAAGAAACTTAGTTGACTACTTAGTTATGCTAGCACCATGAATTAGAGTTTACATAGAAAACCAGCATAGGTTAATCTGCCTTTTACCTTGGAAATTGAAGTTGGATCTGTGACCATATGTTTTCATCCATCAAGATGCATAACAAAAAGCGACAATGTCAAAGGGGATCTTCGTTCAACACCAAGAAGTGATGAAAACTACCATTAGCAATAGGTGGTCTTTTTAGATCCTCGTCTATAACTCCTAAACATGCGCTTAGCTGTTGTTTCTCGCCGAATTGATCCTCCCTTAGAGTGATTAACTTAGTGTTTTGACCTGTGACTGAAAGCTTCGGGTTCTTTCCTTGGCCAGTACTTATTGTTCCAGTCTTTAGTTAATTTAGTAAGTGGTTCATATGATGTTACGGTTATACGTATACTACTCACCCTTATCCTATTATTCTCTTTTTGTCAATTAAATATATAAATTCCCATGAATCCAATATGGTTAGCAAATTGATGAGGTGATGTGAAAAAGGCTCGTTCTTACAAACTATATATTCTGGAACAAATAATAAGGAAATGATATGTAGAGGATGAATTTGCATGCCATATGAGTTCCAGCGTTGCGAGGAGGTTTTCTACATAGAGTTCTAAATTAATAACCGCAATCCCTTTACATAATCCGCATTAAGATTTTCTAAACAACAATCTTTCCTTTTTTTTTTAGTGGACTAAACAAAAATCTTTAAACTGCCTAAAAGGGTGATTATGCACCATGTTACACAGTGAAATTCAAGTGAAAGAAATTATCCTTTTTACTTCTTAAATGGTTTTCTCATTCAAACAGAAGAAAAATCAAAAATCGCAATAAAGTGAATATGAAAGAACGCAGAGAAAGTAGCACACTACAGCAACCATCAGTATCGTCCCTGAAGTGTGGAAGACATCTCATAAAAGTATGGAATGGGAATTAATAGCTGATAACAAAATATAAGGAAGGCATTAGCTAGCAAAGTTTTACAAACATCCAGCATGCAATAATTAACGAAAGGCCAGAGGGAAACAAACAAACCAGAAGAAGCTTGGACCCTAACCCATCGAGCTTTCTCTCGGGACCTGAAGATCCCTTCCACCCCTGTCCTCACCCGCGCCATCTCTACGCCAAGATTGAGCGAAGAGCCCAAACGCGATCTTCCACAGCAGAATCCACGCTCCGGCATCCTCAAACGATTCGGTCCCGAACTCCCCCTCCGGAACGCACCGAGACCATCCGAGACTCTTCCTTTACGACTCTGGAGTTCAGAGGCAGCAACAACGCTTCCTTTGGCAGCGATGGCGGTAGCTTTCATCATCTCTTTCCCTCAATCTCCTGAATTCCATATATAACAAATGAAATATACGAAAAGAAATTAATTCTGGCCACCGAACCTGTTGCTGCCGAAATATGTCCTTCGACTCGAATGCGATCGAGCTCTTCTTGGATAGACCTGTAAAATAGTGGGGTGGTTCTCTACGAAAGACCCTTCAATGCTTAAGTGCACTAATGATAGAAAGGGGTGAGCAAGTGCATAAAAAGATGGCCCGTACCTTAGAAGCAGGAAGACGGTTGTATTTATAGAGGGTCACCTGACCGTTTGAAGGCATCGTAGGTCTGAAAGCCATTAAGATTCGAATCGAGTTTGTTATGATGCGGGATCCGTATCTTGTCAGTTAGAGGATCGACAACTGGAAGAGCTAGTTGATGCCATGAGGTTTAATAATCACATGGACCTAGGCCACTCTTGCGGGTCCTAGGCTACCTTTGGGCATGATTCGCCGCCTGGAATCTTATTCCGTTATAGTTTATTTGAATTCTTACGCGCCGGATTCCGTAGAGGTATTGTGAACGCTGTGGTTCGATCACCATGATTCCGCGGAAGTAGGTGCCAAAGGGCTAACGTGGCGGCCATAAATGCCTTAATGTAAAGGAAAAAAAGGCTTTAAATGCCTTAAAGCATGGGGATGCACGTGGCCTTTATGAGGCCATAAATGGCTTGATGCAAGAGACATAGCGTGGTTGTGGAGGCCGAGGTATGTTGGCCAAGGCTGAGGCTGGCCGAGCTATGTTGGCCGAGCTATGCTGAATCTGGCCGAGGCTGAGGCTGGCTGAGCTATGTTGGCCGAGCTATGAAGCTGGCTGAGGCTAAGGCTGACCCAGCTATGTTGGCCGAGCTATGTTGGCCGAGCTATGTTGAAGCTGGCCGAGGCTGAGGCTGGCCGAGTTATGTTGGCCGAGCTATGAAGCTGGCCTGAATGAGAGCGCCGAGGCATGGCTCGGCCTGAATGAGGTGGGGCTTGAGTGCTGAGGCATGCTTTCTCCTTTCTTTTATTCCATGCAAAGTCATTATGACCGTTTCTGCACCATTAAATGCTCCAGCCTATTGACTTGACTGCTGGATATTAATGAGGTGGCCCTTGGGAGAACCCACGTGGCCCTTTTTTCCCTCTTGTTCTCTTTCTTCATTATGAGGAGACACTTGTTGCTAGAATGTCGCACCAGCTAGCCAGCTGGCAAGCAGGTCATTTGGATTGGGCGCGATTCCATCGCCAATGTGAGCGGTCAACAATGCAATGATGATTTTACCCCTTAACACATGCCCCCCACTCCCTAGTCCGAAGTGTAACTTCGGGTATAGGGAGTAGAATTCTGGAGCAATCTTATTTGAGGAACATGTCATTCGATCCTCTGTAGAGGAAGTGCTTATATCTGTGTAGGTTAGAGAAAGGCATGGGTGGCCTTCTTGCTGAAGTAAAATAAGGCGCTTTAATTGCGCTAGAGTATCCGAGAAATTATCCAGCTGGGACGAAGCTTTAGTGCTGTATCACTCGGATTGGCCGAGGCTTTTGATAGTAAGAGATGCACTCCGGCTCTGGCCGAGGCTTTTGATACGCACTTCGGCTCTGGCCGGGGCTTTGGATAATAAGAGATACACTCCGGCTCTGGCCGAGGCTTTTGATACGCACTTCGGCTCTGGCTGGGGCTTTGGATAATAAGAGATGCACTCCGGCTCTGGCCGAGGCTTTGGATAATAAGATATGCACTCCGGCTCTGGCTAAGGCTTTTGATACGCACTTCGGCTCTGGCCGGTGCTTTGGATATTAAGAGATGCACTCCGGCTCTGGCCGAGGCATTTGATATGCACTTCGGCTCTGGCCGGGGCTTTGGATAATAAGAGATGCACTCCGGCTCTGGCCGAGGCTTTTGATACGCACTTTGGCTCTAGCCGGGGCTTTGGATAATAAGAGATGCACTCCGGCTCTGGCCGAGGCTTTGGATATTAAGAGATGCACTCCGGCTTTGGCCAAGGCTTTTGATACGCACTTCGGCTCTGGCTAGGGCTTTGGATAATAAGAGATGCACTCCGGTTCTGACCGAGGCTTTTGATACGCAATTTGGCTCTGACTGGGGCTTTGGATAATAAGAGATGCACTCTGGCTCTGGCCGAGGCTTTGGATAATAAGAGATGCACTCCGGCTCTGGCCGAGGCTTTTGATACGCACTTCGGCTCTGGCCGGGGCTTTAGATAATAAGAGATGCACTCCGGCTCTGGCCGAGGCTTTGGATAATAAGAGATGCACTCCGGCTCTGATCGAGGCTTTTGATACGCACTTCGGCTCTGGCCGAGGCTTTGGATAATAAGAGATGCACTCCGGCTTTGGCCGAGGCTTTTGATACGCACTTCGGCTCTGGCCGGGGCTTTGGATAATAAGAGATGCACTCCGGCTCTGGCCGAGGCTTTTGATACGTACTTCGGCTCTGGCCGGGGCTTTGGATAATAAGAGATACATTCCGACTCTGGCCGAGGCTTTTGATAATAAGAGATGCACTCCGGCTCTGGCCGAGGCTTTTGATGGAAAAAAAAAACAAAATGCTTTTTTTAAAGTAAATAAACATCGAATTATGGATCCCAAATACGAAAAAACAAAATCCCTTGCCGAACGCAAAAGCTGAACTCGGGGCTTTAACATTGTATTAAAAAAAAAGTCTTACCTGAAACAAAGAAGAGGAGGAGGTGCCGTAAACAAAGAGGAGAAGGAGGCGGAAAGTAAAACGAAATGTGCGGATGGTCTGCCTTTATGTTTGTCCTTTTTTTCGCCTATGAGCGACGGCCTTGCCCTCCTCGCCCTTAAGTTGGCCATCTCGTTTGACCCGATTGGCGCCTTCAATGTCCCCAAAAACCTGGTGTCGATAAGCTACTCCCATTCGGGTAACCCTCGTGTTCGGGTTTTCTTGGGTTTGGGTTACAGTCAACCCTAACCTGGGTCAATTGCAAATCGGGCCGGGTTAAATCCGGGTCTTTCGGGTTTGGGTTGGTCAAATATGACTTTAAACATAGCTGTAAATCGGGTTCGGCGAGCCGGTTCAGGTTGAACCCGGCCCAAGTTGCACCCCTATATATTGTAAAACTCATAAGAAGGTTAAGTGCATAAAGTTCAATACACCTCAAAAATGATTTAGATTATATTTTGGATCATAATTAAACTAAAATTATCATAAAATTTTAAAAACGGATGTGTATGACCAACCAAACGTCAAAACAATCGATCGGACTAGATCATACTAGACAATGCCTTTAAATCAAGGTTTCTATCTGGTCTATCGGACGACCGCTACAAGCTAGGACAATCGATCGTAGGGCTTCTGATAGCCCAATAATCATTGTTGCCCAGATGTAGCAACCCAAGAGAAGGGTGAATTGGGTTACTAAAAAAATTAATTACTATGCAAGTATGTGCTTAAACCCTAATTTTGATTTGCAGCGGTGTAGTGGAGTGCACAGAATGATAACAATAGAGAATCAAACAACCACAAACACACAGAAGTTTATAGTGGTTCGGTGCCAAACTCAGCACCTACATCATCTTCCCAAAACCTTTGGGAATTCCACTAATCATATCACAATGATTACAACCTCTAGCCGAACCAGGCTAGCCCTCTTATTTATACGGCATAAGGCAGCCAAAAATCCTTAGCTAAACCTAGGCTAGTCCTCTTGTTTCACGGCACAAGGAAGCCAAAAATAATCAAGGGTTAACACTAACCCTTTTACAAAATAATCAGAGAATGTTAAGAAGAAGCTCCTACAATGAACAAATATTCAGAGTTTACTTTACAACTTTTGAAGCAATAATTTCAGCAATAAATGAACGAGGTTGAAGTAGCTGAAGCCTTGATTGCTTGAAATGCTTCAATGATCCGGACGACTTTTTGGAGCAATGAATGAACTTGAATGCACATCAACTCTCTTATCAACCACTCAATAATATGCAATAAAAGCTCTTTTCTTGGATTTCTTCCTCTTGTAATCTCTTTTTCAAAAATCATCATAGTGTGCTTCTAATCACAGCTATTTATAATAATCCAATAAGAAAGATATCCATTAGATACATTAGGAACAAATGAAAATAAAAACGGAAAGAAAATATAACCATTGTAAAATATTTCTCTTAAGCATTGAATGCAGATCTCCATTTGAGGAAGAAAGAATCCTGAAATGATTCAAAAATCCAAAAGTGAAATGTAGCTCAAAATAGCAATAGAGAGAGAGTAAGAGAGAAAGGGCAAACTCAAGAACTCAAGCGGCAGTTGGCTGGAAATAACTTCAGGTAGCTGAAGTCATGAATGCATTCGGCCAAGAGATAAGCAGGAAACCCCAACTAGCTAGTCAACTAGCTCACAAGAGAGGCCGCGACAGAAAAAAGGTATCCAGAGGCAGCTCCTTAGGCAACTAAAATGATTGCTAGTTAGCTTCCCAGCTAACTAACAGCAAAAGGTAAACGACCAGGAGAAAAAGTGCAGTGCTCTTAGTTAGCTCAGTAGCTAACTAAGCAAAAGATAGTTAGCTCTTTAGCTAACTAATAGGCAATTCAAACGGCAGAAGAAGGAAGCCATGCTATGCTAGTTAGCTCCCCAGCTGTTGAGAAATGTGGGAGATTATAATTATTTAATTACCCCAACCTTATTGATTTTGATGATTTCCAAAAGCCATGAGTATTTTAAAGGAAATAATGAGTTTATTTATCAAAAACCTTGAGCTTATTCAAAATGAAAGCAATGGACTCTCAATGTTTAAATTCACCGAGTTTTGAATCAATTTGAAAAAGAAGTTTCAAGCTCTATATTTAAGATTTCAAAAAGGAATTTTTACATGTTATATTTCAATCAATGATTTCTTGAAACATGTCTTAAATTCATGCTTAATGTCATATTTATTGTATTCAAGTCAAAATATCATTTACAATTATTTTGGGACGAATTTCAAAGTCAATCAGAAAAATTTCTGATTTTTGATACGTTCCAGAGCCGACTCTAGAGTTTCAGAGTCGACTCCAGTAAGTAACAGAGATTTCTGATTTTCTCGAGTCGACCCTTGGATTTCAAGAGTCGACCCCTGACTCTGTGCGAGCCGACTCTGGACTGTGTGAGTCGACTCCGCTCAAACAACAGAAAGCATGTTTTTTGAGCACTTCTCGAGTCGACTCCCCATCTTCTTCGAGTCGACCCCCGACTGTCAGGAGTCGACACTTTGGTTCTTCGCGAGTCGACCCTCTAACGTTTTAAATGTTTCTATTTTTAGTAAACGACTTCGAGCCGACTCCCACAGTGCTCGAGTCGACTCCGCGAAATTCTGGGCGCGATTTTTCACGATGACACGTCACTCCAACGGTAATATTTTCAAATAACGGCTATATTTCTGTGTTTCTAACGGATATATTTTGCAGAATCTATAAATAGAGGAGCTCTTTTCAAATAAAAAACAACAATAGAGTGGTGAAAAAGAGAGAAAAGAAAATCTTTCAAAAAGAGGGAAAAACAGAGCTTCATTGGAAAAATCATTTGAGTCAAGAAAAGAGATTCAAAAGGAGTGAAATCAAAGAAAGAGATTCGTGTGCTCCAGAGCTACAATCAACAAAAGTTCAAGAGGAGATCCCAAAGCAACCAAGAGCAAAATCAAGATCTTTCAACCTAGAAGAAAAAGAAGAAAAGCTTCAACCAACGTCCAAAAGCCCCAAAGCTAGGAGAATCTGTGCTGAGGCCTGATTCCACACTTCAAAGGAGTTAGAGAAGAGAAGCAAAGAAGCCAAGCCTGCATTCAAGCTTATTTAATCAGGCTTTTCTAAACCTAAAGCTTTATTTTGATTATTCTGCTCAAGAGGAGCTGCTTGTATTTAAACTCTGATTTATTTTCTTGTGTACTGATTCAATCAGTGGATTGAATCAGTGGAGGTAGTTGTACCTCGTTGTAAGCTTGGGATAGCTTACATTTTAGGTTCGTTGTGATCCCGTTAAAAACAACGAGTTGAGTTTTGTGCTGGTGAGCCCGTGAAAAACCGGCTGGGTTCGTTGTGATCCCGAAAAAATAACAAGTTTGAGTTGTGAGCTTGTAAAACAACTCGGCTGTAATCTAGGGAGATTATAGTGTGGACCCAAGTGAATCTTGGGAGTGGACGTAGGTGCTGGTTGCACCGAACCACTATAAAATCTTCTTGTGTTTGCCGTGCTCATTTGTCTCTCACTCTATCTCTCTTATATTTCTATTTGTGCATTGCTTATAAGTTAATTTCCCTCACTTGCACATCTTGAGTTAATTTGTTTAAAACATTTCAAAAAGTCTTAAATTTTTAAGAACCCAATTCACCCCCCCTCTTGGGTTGCCATCTGGCCAACAATTGGTATCAGAGCAAGTGCTCATTTAGAATTTGATCTCACGATCAAGGGCTAAAGATCCTTATGGCAACACAAAGTGGTTCATGTTTTGCTGAAGGTCATTCTACGAATAGACCTCCTTTATTTAATGGAACAAACTATTCATATTGGAAAGCTAGAATGAGAATATTTATTCAAGCTTCTGACTATGAATTATGGGGAGTAATAATGAATGGACCTAGTACACCCACACACGTAGTAGATGGCACTATTGTTCCTAAGCCCGAAAGGGATTGGAATGATAATGATAGGAGAATGGCACAATTAAATGCTAAAGCCATTAATATTTTGTATTGTTCCTTAGACTCTAATGAATTCAACCGAATCTCAACATGTAATTCCGCAAAAGAAATTTGGGATAGGTTGGAAATAACACATGAAGGAACAAGTCAAGTAAAGAATCAAAGATAAATATTTTGGTTCATAAATATGAATTATTTACCATGGAACAAAATGAAACCATCACATGCATGTTCACTAGATTCACTGATATTGTGAATGGTTTGAAAAGTCTTGGAAAAGTATATACTAACTCTAAGCTTGTTCGCAAAATTCTTAGGTCACTTCCAAGGACTTGGGAAGCCAAGGTGACAGCCATACAAGAAGCCAAAGATCTGAACATTCTACCATTGGAAGAGCTTCTTGGTTCGCTAATGACTCATGAGCTTCAAGTTAAACAACATGTCAATGAGGATGAGTCAAGAAAGAAGAAGACCATCGCCCTCAAAGCTGCGGAAAAGGAAGTAAGCAGCAGCGATGATGAAGAGGATGATGATGATGAGACAGCCCTCCTTGCATGAAATTCAAGAAATTTATGCAAAGAAGGAGGCCCTTCCACAAGAAGAGATTTGGATCAAAAATGGAAGGAGAAAAAGAAAAGGATAAGAAAAAGGAAAAGGACAAGGACAAAGAGAAAGAGCCCTTAGTATGTTATGAATGTAAAAAGCCAGGGCATTTTAGATATGACTGTCCTTTACTTAAGAAGGCCTATAAGAAAAAGAAAAAGGCCTACATGGCAACTTGGACTGACAGTGAAGAGTCTTCTTCCGAAAAAGAAGAACAAAAGAAGTTGCAAATGTTTGCTTTATGGCGGACGACAACAAAGAGGTAAGTACCGAAACCCCCGATGATGAATTTACTTTTGATGAAATGTTTGAAGCATTTAATGAATTGATGATTGATTTCAAGGCTTTGAAAAAGAAACACAAATCTTTGAAAACTGAAAACTTAAATTTAATTAATGAGAAAAATGAGTTAAATCTTGTAGTTAAAGATTTAAAAGATAAAAAGGAAACACTTTTTAATGAAAAGAATGATTTTGCTCATAAGATTGATTTGATTAAATCTGAGAATGAAAATCTAATTAAAGAGAAAGAATCAATCTCTAATGAAAATGATTTTCTAAAGAAAGATGTTAAAAAGTATAAAGACATTGTTGAGAAATTTACTCTAAGCTCAACTAAACTAAATATGATTTTAGATAGTCAAAAAGCAGTTTTTGACAAAGCAGGTTTAGGGTATAACACATTTAGAAAACAAAAATCATTGAAAAATATTTTTGTAAAAGCTAACCAAAGTAATATTACTTGTTTTAAATGTAATCAAAAAGGACATAAATCTTTTGAGTGCAAAACAATAAGTAATAATGAAAAATTAAACACTAAAGGAAAGAAAATTTGGGTTCCGAAAGGAACAATTTTTATTGCTACTAACCATGAAGGACCCAAGAAAGCTTGGGTACCTAAACATAAAGTTTAAATTATGTTGCAGGAATGTCTTGTAGCCAAAAGATCAAAAAGAAAGTGGTACCTTGATAGTGGCTGCTCAAGACATATGACGGGTGACAAAGATGAATTCATCACCCTGGAAGAAAAGAAAGGTGGAGTTGTTACGTTTGGCGATAATGGTAAAGGTCAAATTATGGGCCTTGGTAAAGTTCGTATAACTCCATCTACATTTATTGATAATGTACTTTATGTTGATGGTTTGAAGCATAATCTAATTAGTATAAGCCAATTATGTGATAAAAACTTTAATGTTTCATTTAAATCTTTAATATGCACTGTAACTAATTCTATTGATAATAGCATTGTATTTACTGGTTATAGACATGGCAATGTTTACTTGGTTGATCTAGAAAAATTATCTTTGAGTGATCATTGCTTGATTGCTGACAATGCTAATATAAATGAAATTAGTTGGTTGTGGCATCGTAGATTAGGTCATGCAAGCACACACCTTATTTCAAAATTAATTAAAATGGATTTAGTTAAAGGCTTACCTAAACTAGATTTTGAAAACAACAAAATATGTGATGCATGTCAATTTGGAAAACAAACAAGAAGTTCTTTCAAATCTAAAAATGTTGTTTCAACTTCTAGGCCATTAGAGCTACTTCACATGGACCTTTTTGGACCAACTAGAACCACAAGTCTAGGAGGAAAGAAATATGGTCTAGTGATTGTAGATGATTATTCTAGATATACTTGGGTACTGTTTTTAGCTCACAAAGATGAGACTTTCTCGATATTCCTGAAATTCTTCAAGAAAGTCACAAATGAGAAAAACACTACCATAGTATCTCTAAGAAGTGATCATGGAACTGAATTTGAAAATCACTTATTTGAAAGTTTCTGCACTGAAAATGGTATTAATCATAATTTTTCAGCCCCTAGGACTCCACAGCAAAATGGTGTAGTTGAAAGGAAAAATAGGACTCTAGAAGACATGGCCCGTACCATGCTATGTGAAAGTAAACTCCCAAATACTTTTGGGCGGAAGCTATTAACACAGCATGCTACATCTTAAATCGAGCCCTAATAAGACCAATCTTAAAGAAAACACCTTATGAATTATGGAATGAAAGAAAACCCAATATAAAATACTTTCATGCATTTGGATGTAAATGTTTTATTCATAATAATGGTAAAAATAATTTAGGAAAATTTGATGCTAAATCTGATGAAGGAATCTTTTTAGGATATTCAACAACTAGTAAAGCTTATAGAGTATTTAACAAGAAAACCTTAGTAGTTGAAGAATCCATTCATATAGTTTTCGATGAGTCTTTAGCATCTAGTTCTGAAAAGCTTGATGATGAGGAAGATACAAACATAATTGAAAGATCTTGAAAAACTTAATATTGAAGTATCTTCAGATCATGAACAAGAAGCTAAAGATGATGATTCACATAAGGACGATGATACTAATAATCATAATGATGTAGATCTTCCAAGAGATTGGAGATATGCTTATAGTCATCCTAAGGAATTGATTATAGGTGATCCATCTCAAGGAATAAGAACTAGATCATCCATGAGAAATATTAGTAATCATCTTGCATTTGTATCACAAATTGAACCTAAAACTATTGAAGAAGCTGAAAAAGATAATAATTGGATGTTAGCAATGCAAGAAGAATTAAATCAATTCACTAGAAATAATGTATGGACATTAGTGAAAGACCTAAAAATCATTCAGTAATAGGATCAAAATGGATTTTTAGAAATAAACTAGATGAAAATGGCATAGTAATTAGAAACAAAGCTAGATTAGTTGCAAAAGGATATAATCAAGAGGAAGGTATTGATTTTGATGAAACCTTTGCACCAGTAGCTAGATTAGAAGCCATTAGACTTTTACTTGCATTTGCATGTCATATGAATTTTAACTTATTTCAAATGGATGTTAAAAGCGCATTTTTAAATGGTTTTATAAATGAAGAAGTTTATGTTGAACAACCACCAGGTTTTGAAGATCACGAATTTTCAAATCACGTCTTTAAATTGCACAAAGCTTTATATGGTTTGAAACAAGCACCTAGAGCTTGGTATGATAGGCTAAGTAAATTTTTAATTGAAAATGATTTCACAAGAGGAAATGTAGATAAAACATTATTTTTGAAAAGAAAAAGTAAAGATTTACTTGTAGTACAAATATACGTTGATGACATTATTTTTGGTGCTACTGACAATATTCTATGTCAAGATTTGCCAAGTTAATGCAGGGCGAATTTGAAATGAGCATGATGGGAGAACTCAACTTCTTCCTTGGACTCCAAATCAAACAAAGCAAAGAGGGAATCTTCATCAACCAAAAAAATACACAAGAGAAATCCTAAAGAAGTTTGGTATGGAATCAATTAAACCCCTCGGAACACCAATGAGTCCTTCATGCAAGCTGGACAAAGATGAAGAAGGTAAGAAGGTTGACCAAAAATATTATCGAGGTATAATCGGATCCCTACTTTACTTAACTGCAAGTAGACCAGACATAATGTTTGCTGTTTGCTTATGTGCTAGATTTCAGTCAGAACCTAAAGAATCACATTTAATTGCTGTTAAAAGAATACTAAGATATGTAAGTGGAACAAAAAATGTAGGTTTATGGTATTCTAGAGACTCCACATTAAATCTGATTGCTTACACTGATTCTGATTATGCTGGATGTAAGTTAGATAGAAAAAGCACAAGTGGTGCATGCCAATTCTTAGGAAGTAACTTAATCTCATGGTTTAGCAAAAAGCAAAATTCAGTTGCATTATCAACTACTGAAGCTGAATATGTAGCGGCTGGAAGTTGCTGTGCGCAAATCCTATGGATTAAGCGAACTTGAAGACTATGGTATCACACTTAATAAGACACCCATAAAATGTGATAATACAAGCGCAATCAATTTAACTAAAAATCCAATTCAACATTCAAGGACAAAACACATAGAAATTAGATATCACTTTATAAGAGAACATGTAACTAATGAAGAAATTTGTCTTGAATATGTTAACACTGAAGAACAATTAGCTGATATTTTTACAAAACCTTTAAGCGAAGAAAGATTTTGTTATCTTAGAGGAGAATTAGGGATTTGTGATCCTTTGGAATAGATTTTGAAACCCCTAAGGAAATGTATCTAGAGTTCTTTCAATTTCTCAAAATCTTAAGGAAATTTTATCTAGAACTCATATCAATTTGATCTCTCAAAATCCATGATTTTTAATCATACTCAAAGATCAAATTCCGGACTCATTTCAGATTCTCTGAATCTTTATTTTTTTTCTCTGAAATGGTCTCGGAGCCGACTCGGACAGTATCGGAGTCGACCCCTATTTCTGTCTGGAACTCGGGAGCCGACTCCACGCTTTGCGCGAGTCGACTCGACGTGGTCCCAGTTTGATTATCTAGGGCACGAGTCGACCCCACGGACATTTCAATCATTTCTAATCATTCCAAACTCTTTCCAAAGCTTTCCAAACCTTCCAAAACCTCAAAAACCTCTGATTATTCACTCCATCTAGATCTATGGCACCTAAAACCCGTGGAGCTAGCAGCAGTGGCGCCGGATTGAAGAGGAAACGGACCGTTCGACGACCCGTTCGCGAGCCGTCTCCAGATTCGTCCTCTACCCCTTCTCCGAGTGGTTCTCCTGTTCAGCTACCACTCTTCAGGTAGATCACCTTGCCAGTAGAGTTATTACAACCGGTAGGAAAGTTGATTTTGAGTTATTTGAGAATGAAGGTTTTATAATAGGTAGACAGTTGATTGAGATGGGACTTGAGAAAATGTGTTCACTAGATTGTCCCACTATCCTGCATTAGTTAAGGAATTTTACAAAAATTTGACTAGAGGTGATGATGGTTTAGTGAGCGTAGTGAGAGGCATTGGACTGAATATCACTGCCACTATTCTATCTAGACTGTTAAATTTACCCTGTCTGGACCATCCACTTATGCCCCAGAGGATAGATCGCCAGCCCTCACAAGATTATTGAACAGAAATTTTGAGGGATTTGAAGAAGTTTTTGCAAACCAATTACCTTTGGAGCTGAGGTTACTTCATAATATCTGCAGTAGGGTATTGTTTCCCAAGACTGGCAGATTTGATTATGTTTCTGAGAGAGATATCTTCGTGATGGATGCTGTTGTGACTGGAAAGCCCATCAATTTGCCTCGGATGATTATTTGGCACATAGCTGATTGTGGAGGCAAGAAGAAGTCCAGTTTACCCTATGGCATGATTCTGACTAAGTTATTTCAAAGCCAAGGGATTGTATTTGGTGAGAGTGAGCCAAAGAAGGAATTAAGGCACACTGACTATTACACTTTGGCTACTATTCATCGAATGGGATTTGTTAAGAGGAATGGAAGATGGGAGAGGAAGAACATTGCTGAGGATAGAGCTATGGATGCTGAGGCCCCTGGACCTTCTGTGAGACAGTCTTCACCTGAGCCTCCTCTGAGCTCTTCAGTTCCAGATTTTGCTCCTGCCTCTGTTCCAGCTCCTGCCCTGTTCCTGTTCCTGTTCTGCTCCAGCTCAGACATCTACTTTATCATCTGTTAGCTTTTCTGATGTTCAGTTAGATCAGCTTAGATCTTTATTCAAATCTGAGATTAGTGAGCATGAAAATAGATTGAAAAATGAATTTGATAAAAAGTTTATGAATTTGAAAGAAGCTTTGTATTCACTTAGTGATCGGGTTGCATCTATTGAATCTACTCTTAGTTCATCCACCAGCTCCTTAAGTGAAGACTTGAAGAATATTTTTGGAGAGCTTAAGGATATCTGTGGTGACTCAGAGACCTATTCCCAGTGCAACGCCGAGCTTCAGGATAAGATTTTGTCTGCTTGTACTTTTGTAGATAATAAGCTTAAAGATTATGTTAAACTACAATGTGAAGGAATGAAGCAGATAGTTGATCATTTGAATAGGATTACAAGAAGAAACTTTTGATATTTTTAATGTAATCTCATTTCAATGTACTGAGTAATCTCATTTTGATGTAATGAAGTTCACTTTGTAATCTCATTTTGATGCAATGAACATTTTAACTTTTGTCTAAGCAATTTCTTTAATGTATTGGATGCTTGATTTGATCTTGAATTAGCAATGCAATGAAAGAAATTTACTTATGAAGCTTGTATTTGAATTTGATATAATGAATTTGATACAATGAAGTTGATACAATTAGATAAATGGTTGAGAAGTTTAATGATTATATGGAAAACTTGAAAACCCTTAATACATTCTGATGCAATGACTTTATCCTAACCTTTTTGTTGATTACAAAAAAGGGGGAGAGATTTTATTTAATCGTATATGCTTTCAATTAATATATGCTTTCAATATACTTTCAATGCAATCAAATTTTAAATTTGAAAGAGGGAGAGATAATTTGAATATTAAAGGAGGAGAGTTAACTTAAAGGGAGAGATAATTTGGTTATCATTATGCTTAAAATTTAAAAAGGAAAAATTATTTGCTTGAACTTAACAATTGAAAATTTTGAATGAATTACAAAATTGAGTTTCATAGGGGGAGCTATCTCATTTAGGGGGAGCCTCTCAATGAACATAAAAATTGATTTTGGTTTCAAAAAAATTTTTTTAATTCAAACATGCATATACTCAATGTTTTTGTTATCATCAAAAAGGGGAGATTGTTGAGAAATTGGGAGATTGTAATTATTTAATTACCCCAACCTTATTGATTTTGATGATTTCCAAAAGCCATGAGTATTTTAAAGGAAATAATGAGTTTATTTATCAAAAACCTTGAGCTTATTCAAAATGAAAGCAATGGACTCTCAATGTTTAAATTCACTGAGTTTTGAATCAATTTGAAAAAGAAGTTTCAAGCTCTATATTTAAGATTTCAAAAAGGAATTTTTACATGTTATATTTCAATCAATGATTTCTTGAAACATGTCTTGAATTCATGCTTAATGTCATATTTATTGTATTCAAGTCAAAATATCATTTAAAATTATTCTGGGACGAATTTCAAAGTCAATCAGAAAAATTTCTGATTTTTGATACGTTCCGGAGCCGACTCTAGAGTTTCAGAGTCGACTCCAGTAAGTAACAGAGATTTCTGATTTTCTCGAGTCGACCCTTGGATTTCAAGAGTCGACCCTGACTCTGTGCGAGCCGACTCCGGACTGTGTGAGTCGACTCCGCTCAAACAACAGAAAGCATATTTTTTGAGCGCTTCTCGAGTCGACTCCCCATTTCTTCGAGTCGACCCCCGACTGTCAGGAGTCGACACTTTGGTTCTTCGCGAGTCGACCCTCTAACGTTTTAAATGTTTCTATTTTTAGTAAACGACTTCGAGCCGACTCCCACAGTGCTCGAGTCGACTCCGCGAAATTCTGGGCGCAATTTTTCACGATGACACGTCACTCCAACGGTAATATTTTTAAATAACGGCTATATTTCTGTGTTTCTAACGGATATATTTTTGCAGAATCTATAAATAGAGGAGCTCTTTTCAAATCAAAACAACAATAGAGTGGTGAAAAAGAGAGAAAAGAAAATCTTTCAAAAAGAGGGAAAAACAGAGCTTCATTGGAAAAATCATTTGAGCCAAGAAAAGAGATTCAAAAGGAGTGAAATCAAAGAAAGAGATTCGTGTGCTCCAGAGCTACAATCAACAAAAGTTCAAGAGGAGATCCCAAAGCAACCAAGAGCAAAATCAAGATCTTCCAACCTAGAAGAAAAAGAAGAAAAGCTTCAACCAACGTTCAAAAGCCCCAAAGCTAGGAGAATCTGTGCTGAGGCCTGATTCCACACTTCAAAGGAGTTGGAGAAGAGAAGCAAAGAAGCTAAGCCTGCATTCAAGCTTATTAATCAGGCTTTTCTAAACCTAAAGCTTATTTTGATTATTCTGCTCAAGAGGAGCTGCTTGTATTTAAACTCTGATTTATTTTCTTGTGTACTGATTCAATTAGTGGATTGAATCAGTGGAGGTAGTTGTACCTCGTTGTAAGCTTGGGATAGCTTACATTTTGGGTTCGTTGTGATCCCGTTAAAAACAACGAGTTGGGTTTTGTGCTGGTGAGCCCGTGAAAAACTGGCTGGGTTCGTTGTGATCCCGGGAAAACAACAAGTTTGAGTTGTGAGCTTGTAAAACAACTCGGCTGTAATCTAGGGAGATTATAGTGTGGATCCAAGTGAATCTTGGGAGTGGACGTAGGTGCTGGTTGCACCGAACCACTATAAAATCTTCTTGTGTTTGCCGTGCTCATTTGTCTCTCACTCTATCTCTCTTATATTTCTGTTTGTGCATTGCTTATAAGTTAATTTCTCTCACTTGCACATCTTGAGTTAATTTGTTTAAAACATTTTAAAAAGTCTTAAATTTTTAAGAACCCAATTCACCCCCTCCCTCTTGGGTTGCCATCTGGGCCAACACCAGCTAACTAAAATTTGAAGGCTCACGGCTGCAAGAGTTACAGATGAAGGGGAGTTATCTCAATAGCTAACTAAAGAAAAGGTCAGTTAGCTCACTAGCTAACTAAATCCAAAAGTAACATAGAAACTGCCCAGCTTAGTTAGTTCTCCAGCTAGCTGAGCAAAAAAGGCAGCCACACGTCTGAATATAGTAGCTAACTCTCCAGCTAACTAACTAACAGATAGCTAGCTCTCTAGTTAACTAAAATTTGGATCCTCACGGCTTGAACTTTTCCTATGAAAGATAGTTAGCTAAGCAGTTAGCTCCAAGATAAAATAGTTAGCTAAGCAGTTAACTCCAAGAAACGCCAACTAGCTAGAAGATCCGACAGTTAGCTCAGCAGTTAGCTAAAATTGAAAACCATTCGGCCAGAAAAGATAATAGGCAACTGGAGTTAGCTAAAATGAAATCCAGTTAGCTCCAAGGCATCCCAAGCTAGCTAACCAGCTAGCTAAAAATAGAGAACGTTCGGCCAGCACAGTGACGAGCACCTTAGCTAACTGAAAGAACTCCAGCTAGCTAATAAGCTAGCTAACCAGCTAGCTAAAATAAGCAACCATTCGGCCAACTCACAGAGATAACTTATCAGTTAGCTGAATGGTGTGCCGGCTAGCTAAATGGAATAACAAGTTAGCTAACCAGTTAACTCCCAAGCCAATAAAATTATCTAAGGCAAAATAGAATGAAGTATACTCTTACCAATCAATTTTTTCACGAAAATACTTACTTGCAAGGCGGCCAAACTTTCCTGTATCAAGCTTAGAGTTGCCTAATAGTTTTGTAATCATCAAAATCAATATGGGGTCAACAATCTCTCCCTTTTTGATGATGACAAAACCCTTAAGCATGAAGGAAACAATTATCGAAAGTTTAATAAATAGATATAAGTATAATTAAAAAAAAACATTACTTTCTTCCCTTGTCAATCTGAATAAGTGAACTCTTTTCTTCCCCTGAATATATGGAGTTATTATTTTACTCCATTCTTTAATGTATGCAATATTCTTCTCTCCCTTTTTGTCATTAATCAAAAAGAAGTTTGAAGAGTCTTGCAATCAATTTAAGCATAATATATCAAGGAGATGTTACCATTCATACATAATTAGAGCAGTCATTCAGATCATTACAAAATAGAGTAAAGACAATACAAATATTACCTGTCATGGTTTCAAGTCATAAAACATAGTCATAAACATGCATTACATAAACAGTACCAAGCACGGTTACTACAGTTAAGCACAATCACTTGTCGTCATCAAAAGAAGAAATATGCACTGAAGAAACATTTGGCTTGTTTGAAGATCCAGGCTTGTTAGAGGAAGGCTGTGTCGACGGAGTCCAGAGGTACGGATGAGAATAAGAAGCATCAGGCGCAGAACCGGCAAAAAGAGTGATGTAAGTCTCCACGAGATGACTCAGCCTAGAGAGAGATGTGGTCCAATGGTCGATAGCGTTTGTTGCATCTCGAGTCTGAGTCTCGGTGGATCTCATTTGGTATTCTACCCACTCTGCCTTAGTTTCAAAATTCTCAAGCTTATCTTTTAGGAAATTTATCTTTTTTAGGATCCGGTCCATGACAGATTCATTGTGATGAAAAACTCTTCCATTAAGAATGTTCACATCATGGACAATTGATTAAGAGTAATTTTAAACTGAGACATGGTTTCAAAAATAGAAGAAATATGTGGAACAAGAGTTTGATCATTGACAGAAGAAGCACTATCTCCAGAGCTTCGACTAGAAGTGGCAAGGGTCAATTCACTGATAATATGGCAAATTTGATCATCACATAGACGAACCGAAGGAAGAGGAGCAGGAGCAGGATTGTCATTATGGTATGAAGGTCCAGAAGCATTCATATTGGGTGGATTAGATAGAAAAGGATTTTGGTTAGCAGTCATAGCAGCAAGGTAAGGATTCGGTTGGTTGAAGTCAAAATTGAAGAAGTTCTGAGGAGAACAAGCGGATTGAGTCACATTTGGCGGTGGCATACTAGACTGACCAGTTCTTGATAACTTTTAACCAAATACCATCCCGTTTGGCAAAGTCCATACGGTATAGTGAATGAGCATTAAAAACGTCAGAGTGACGTAATGCCACTGCAGTTTCTCCCTTAAGCTTAATGTTAAAAAACTCAAATATATAAGTGAGAAACATTCCGTAGGGCAATGCAGCCTTAGATCTAGACAGGGATTCTTTCATTACAGTCATCATTAGTTGAGGTAGATCAACAAGGTCTTCTATTAAGATGTCATACATTAAACATATGTCTCTATCATTTACAACATTAAACGAACCAGCTCGTGGGGCAAGGATTTTGATGATACCGTGGAATAATCTATTTTCTACAGATAATATGTTTGCATCTAGAGTTTCAATATTACTAGCTTCACTGTCGTCAATATTAAAGATTAAACCTATTTTATATCTACGTTCACTAGGTAGGATTTCTAAGAAACCATCAGATGGAATATTTAAGGCACAACCTAACGTTTTGCAGTCAAGGTCAATTTTAGTCTTTTTCACGAAGGAAGAGATAGTCCCACTACCAAAAGAGATATTTTCATAAAATTCCCTAATAAGCTCAGGATAAATAGGTCTCTTGGTAGATAAAAGCTTATCCCAACCTTGATTAACTAACAATTTTTCAATTTTAAAACCTTCTTATTCTAAGAAGTTAAAATCGACTAACCTTCCATGAGCAAACGATTTAGATGCAAAAAGGGAGTTGATATGGGATGAAGAAGTAGAAGACTTCCGGTGAAGATCAGCACAATCGTCATCTCTTGCGATTGCCTTCTTCTTGGGAGCCATCAACTATCTTCAAGATAGATTGAATGAATGGAAGAAGATTGATGGAATGAAGAGAGGATGAGAATAAGAGAAGGAGATGTGAGGACGATCGGTTGAAGTGAGGAAGAATGATGGAGACGGCTTGAATGAAACAAAAGGTTTGGTGAAAAGGTTATATAGGGTAAGGCTTGATGGTTAGCTGGCCAGGTGACTGTTTGGTTGCCAGGTCGGTTAACTGCCATCAATAGAATGAAAAAGGTTTCAAATGGCCGATTGGTGGATGAATTTATGGAAGTAAGCTTTCATAAAGATGAAAAGAAATGAAACTTTCAGCATACTCAAGCAGTTAATTTGATAAAGTGTTCCTTTTAATTGATTTGATTAGTAGATGTCATATCAATTAGGTATTATATTAATTCATTAATTGATTCATTAAATGGTTGGATCAAGCTATCCTAATTCTCTTCTAATTTCATAAAATTTTGTTTCATCAAGAGGCTTAGTGAAAATATCAGCAATTTAATTCTCAGTATTTAAAAATTCAATAACAACATTTCCATTATTTATGTGATCTCTAATGAAATGATGTCTAATTTTAATATGTTTTGTTTTAGAATGTTGAATAGGATTCTTAGTTAAATTGATTGCACTTGTATTATCACATTTTATAGGTATGGCTTTTTGTTTAATGCCATAATCTTCTAGCTGTTGCTTAATCCATAAGATTTGAGCACAGCAACTTTCAGCTGCAATGTATTCGACCTCGGCCGTAGATAGTGCTACTGAAGTTTGCTTTTTGCTAAACCATAAAATTAAGTTAACACCTAGAAATTGGTAAGTTCCAGTGGTTGATTTCCTATCTAATTTATATCCAGCAAAGTCTGAATCTGTGTATCCTATTAAGTCAATGCTAGATTGTTTGTCATACCATATACCTAAATTTACTGTTCCATTTAAATATTTAAATATTCTTTTAACAGCAAGCAAGTGTGATTCTTTAGGATTGGCTTGATATCTAGCATACATGCAAACACTGAATAAAATATCTGGCCTACTAGCAGTTAAATATAATAATGATCCAATCATGCCTCTATATAATTTTAAATCAATAGACTTTTCATAATTGTAGGATTCAAGTCTACATGATGAGCTCATAGGGGTACCGATACTCTTGGATGTCTCCATGCCAAACTTCTTGATCATTTCTTTAGTATATTTGGATTGGCTTATGAAGATCCCATCTTTGCTTTGTTTAATTTGTAGTCGAGAAAGTAGGTCAGCTCACCCATCATACTCATCTCGAACTCTCCCTGCATAAGCTTAGCAAAGTCTTTGCATAAAGAATCATTAGTGGCACCAAATATGATATCATCAACATAGATTTGAATAATTAATATATATTTATTTTATCTTTTAATAAATAAAGTTGTATCCACAGTTCCTCGAATGAAATCATTACTAATCAAGAATTTGCTTAATCTTTCATACCACACCCGGGGCACTTGTTTCAAACCATAAAGCTTTGTTCAATTTGAAAACGTGTTTGGAAACAAGTGATTTTCAAAGCCGGGTGGTTGTTCCACAAAAACTTGTTCAGCAATGTATCCATTTAAGAAAGCGCTTTTAACATCCATTTGATACAATTTAAAATTCATATAACAAGCATAAGCAAGAAGTAATCTAATAGCTTCTAATCTAGCAACAGGGGCATAAGTTTCATCAAAATCAATTCCCTCTTCTTGATTATAACCCTTAGCTACTAATCTTGCCTTATTTCTAATTATATTACCATGTTCATCTAATTTGTTTCTATAAACCCATTTAGTTCCAATAATTTGATGATCATGAGGTCTTTCAATAAGAGTCCAAACATTATTTCTTTCAAATTGGTTAAGTTCCTCATGCATGGCATTAATCCAATCAACATCATTTTTAGCATCATCATACATTTAGGTTCAATTTTAGATACAAATGCTAAGTTATTACAAGCATCTCTAAATGATGATCTAGTTCTAACTCCTTGAGAAGGATCACCAATAATTTGATCTTTAGGGTGACTGAGAACATACCTCCAACCTCTTTCTAATTCATCATTACCTTGTGAGGCTTCAGGTAGGTCAGCATTTCCTTCTCCATTTACCTCTTGTGTATCTGTCGTTCTTATCCTTCAATGTGATGTCCTTGAATTGATCTTCAATGTCATCTGCATCATTTATACCTTTTCCCTTCCTTGATGGAAGATCATTAGATTCATCAAAGATAACATGAATTGATTCTTCAACTACTAAAGTCTTTTTGTTGAATATTCTAAAAGCTCTACTATGTAAAGAATATCCGAGAAAAATTCCTTCATCAGACTTAGCATCAAATTTATCAAGGTTTGATTAATGTCTGATTAATGCACGATTTAAAATATAACATGCAGTGTTAATAGCTTCTGCCCAAAAATATTTTGGAAGATTGCTTTCACACAACATGGTACGCGCCATTTCCTCTAATGTTCTATTCTTTCTTTCAACTACTCCATTTTGTTGTGGTGTTCTTGGTGCAGAAAAATTATGTTCAATTCCATTTTCATTACAAAATTCTTCAAAAGATTTTTTTCAAATTCTTTTCCATGATCACTTCGTATCGACAAAATAGAAGAATTCTTTTCATTTGTAATTCTTTTAAATAATTTTTGAAATGCTGAAAATGCTTCGTCTTTACTAGATAGAAATAAAACCCATGTAAAGCGAGAGAAATCATCAATAACAACAAAACCGTATCTTTTACCTCCTAGACTAGTTGTTCTTGTAGGACCAAATAAATCCATATGCAAGAGCTCCAAAGGTCTAGTGGTTGAAACTAAATTCTTTGATTTAAAAGATACTCGGGTTTGTTTTCCAAATTGACAAGCATTACAAATCTTATCTTTTTCAAAAACAAGTTTTGGCAAACCATGTACTAAATCCTTCTTAATTAATTTAGATAGTAAATCCATGCTTGCATGAGCTAGCCTACGATGCCATAACCAACTATTATCAGTTTTATTGTTTGTAGCAACTAGGCAATCAATATTTTGATCATGCAAATCATTTAAATTAACAATGTATACATTACCATGCCTATGACCAACAAATTTCATGTTTTCATTAGCAGGATTTTTAACAATGCATAAGGATGATTCAAATGTAACATTAAATCCTTTGTCACATAATTGACTAATGCTAAGTAAATTGTGTTTCAGTCCTTTCACAAGCAAAACATTATCAATATAAGCATGAGGTGTGATACCTATTTTTCCAATGCCAATTATTTTTCCTTAGCCATTATCACCGAAAGTAACAACACCTCCATCTTTGGCTTCCAAAGTGATGAATTGCGATTCATCACCGGTCATGTATCTTGAGCACCGCTATCCAAGTACCATTGTCTTTTAATTGCTTGGGTTGCAAGACACACCTCATCATTATCAGCCATGAAGCAAACATTTGCAACTTCAGTTTTCTCTTCATCTTCTGAACTTGTTGCTTCACTGTCGCTCCAAGTAGCCATCATTGCCTTCTTCTTTATTCTTTTAGATCCTTTCTTTAATAGTGGACAATCTGGTCTGATGTGTCCAGGCTTCTTGCACTCATAGCATATAGGAGGTTCACTCTTTTCCTTATCTTTGCTATGATCTCCTTTGACAAATTGTTTTCTTTTTTCAAATTTCTTTCTCTTCATGAACTTTTTAAATTTTCTTGAAATAAGTGTCATTTCATCATCTTTCTCACTATCACTTGTGGTTTCTTCACTTTCATCTTCTTGAGTTGCACTCTTCAAAGCCATGGTCCTTTCTTCTTTGATTCATCTTCATCAATATGTTGTCGTTGCTGAAGCTCATGAGTCATCAAAGAACCGACCAACTCTTCAAGTGATAAAGTGTTGAGATCTTTTGCTTCTTGATTGCAGTGACTTTTGCTTTCCATGTCCTAGGTAAAGATCTTAAGATTTTTCTAACAAGATCACTGTTAGCATAAGATTTTCCAAGACTTTTCAGTCCATTAATAATGTCAGTAAATCTTGTAAACATATCAGTAATATTTTCAGTAGGATCCATCTTAAATAATTCATACTTATGAACAAGCATATTTATTTTGGATTCCTTGACTTGATTTGTACCCTCATGGGTGACTCAAGTCTATCCTAGATTTTCTTAGCAGACATGCAAGTAGATATGCGATTAAACTCATTTGCATCAAGAGAGCAATAAAGAACATTCATAGCCTTAGCATTTAATTGAGCTAATTTCTTGTCTTGCTCATCCCATTCAGATTCAGGTTTTGCAATGTTAATATTTTCAATCATAATGGTGGGTGGTGTGGTCCATTAATTATGATTCCCCATAAATCATAATCTAGTGCTTGAATGAAGATTTTCATTCGTGCTTTCCAATATGTGTAATTTGTTCCATTGAACAAAGGTGGTCTATAGTTGATTGTCCTTCAGTCAACATAGAACTCATTGGGATTACTACTGATCTTTGGCTCCAAGCTAATCAAAGCTATAGGAATCAAGAGCACTCTGCTCTGATACCACTTGTTGCCCAGATGTAGCAACCCAAGAGGGGGGTGAATTGGGTTACTAAAAAAATTAATTACTATGCAAGTATGTGCTTAAACCCTAATTTTGATTTGCAGCAGTATAGTGGAGTGCACAGAATGATAACAATAGAGAATCAAATAACCACAAACACACAGAAGTTTATAGTGGTTCGGTGCCAAACTCAGCACCTACATCCACTCCCCAAAACCTTTGGGAATTCCACTAATCGTATCACAACGATTACAACCTCTAGCCGAACCAGGCTAGCCCTCTTGTTTATACGGCACAAGGTAGCCAAAAACCCCTAGCCAAACCTAGGCTAGTCCTCTTGTTTCATGGCACAAGGAAGCCAAAAATCCCTAGCCAAACCTAGGCTAGTCCTCTTGTTTCACGGCACAAGGAAGCCAAAAATAATCAAGGGTTAACACTAACCCTTTTACAAAATAATCAGAGAATGATAAAGAGAAGCTCCTACAATGAGCAAATATTCAGAGTATACTTTACAACTTTTGAAGCAATAATTTCAGCAATAAATGAACGAGGTTGAAGTAGCTGAAGTCTTGATTGCTTGAAATGCTTCAATGATCCGGACGACATTTTGGAGCAATGAATGAACTTGAATGCACAGCAACTCTCTTATCAATCACTCAACAATATGCAATAAAAGCTCTTTTCTTGGATTTCTTCCTCTTGTAATTTCTTTTTCAAAAATCATCATAGTATGCTTCTAATCACAGTTATTTATAATAATCCAACAAGAAAGATATCCGTTAGACACATTAGGAACAAATGGAAATAAAAACGGAAAGAAAATATAACCGTTGTAAATGTTTCCCTTAAGCATTGAATGCAGATCTCCATTTGAGGAAGAAAGAATTATGAAATGATTCAAAAATCCAAAAGTTAAATGTAGCTAAAATAGCAATAGAGAGAGAGTAAGAGAGAAAGGGCAAACTCAAGAACTCAGGCGGCAGTTGGCTGGAAATAACTTCAGGTAGCTGAAGTCATGAATGTATTCGCCAAGAGATAAGCAGGAAACCCTAGCTAGATAGTCAGCTAGCTCACAAGAGAGGCCACGGAAAAAAAAGGCATCCAGAGGCAGCTCCTTAGGCAACTAAAATGATTACTAGTTAGCTTCCTAGCTAACTAACAGCAAAAGGTAAACGGCCAGGAGAAAAAGTGCAGTGCTATTAGTTAGCTCAGCAGCTAACTAAGCAAAAGATAGTTAGCTCTTCAGCTAACTAACAGGCAATTCAAACGACAGAAGAAGGAAGCCATGCTATGCTAGTTAGCTCCCCAGCTAACTAAAATTTGAAGGCTCACGGTTGCAAGAGTTACAGATGAAGGGGAGTTAGCTCAATAGCTAACTAAAGAAAAGGTCAGTTAGCTCACTAGCTAACTAAATCCAAAAGTAACATAGAAACCGCCCAGCTTAGTTAGCTCTCCAGCTAGCTGAGCAAAAAAGGTAGCCACATGTCTGAATACAGTAGCTAACTCTCCAGCTAACTAACTAACAGATAGCTAGCTCTCTAGTTAACTAAAATTTGGATCCTCACGGCTTGAACTTTTCCTGTGAAAGATAGTTAGCTAAGCAGTTAGCTCCAAGATAAAATAGTTAGCTAAGCAGTTAACTCCAAGAAACGCCAGCTAGCTAGAAGATCCAGCAGTTAGCTCAGCAGTTAGCTAAAATTGAAGACCATTCGGCTAGGAAAGATAATAGGCAACTGGAGTTAGCTAAAATGAAATCCAGTTAGCTCCAAGGCATCCCAAGCTAGCTAACCAGCTAGCTAAAAATGGAGAACGTTCGGCCAGCACAGTGATGAGCACCTTAGCTAACTGAAAGAACTCCAGCTAGCTAACAAGCTAGCTAACCAGCTAGCTAAAATAAGCAATCATTCGGCCAACTCACAGAGATAACTTATCAGTTAGCTGAATGGTGTGCCAGCTAGCTAAATGGAATAACAAGTTAGCTAACCAGTTAACTCCCAAGCCAATAAAATTATCTAAGGCAAAATAGAATGAAGTATACTCTTACAAATCAATTTTTGCATGAAAATACTTACTTGCAAGGCGACCGAACTTCCTTGTATCAAGGTTAGAGTTGCCTAATAGTTTTGTAATCATCAAAATCAATATGGGGTCAACAATCATATTTTTATTCGATTGTTTGAGCTGCCTTGAAGCTCCAATGACCATATTTTTTTATCCTTATAAAATGAGGACTTATGGTCTAGTTCGGACATGAAAAAGAGTTTTGAAATCTATTGAAAATCTTTGTGAAAACAGGTTTATGAACTTAGAGTGCATATTCATTCACTCTCTAAGATTAGTCTTACAATTGAAAATCTACTTTAAATGTGAGAATGTTTTTAGTGTTTCTCTTATAGAAAAGATTATGAGTTTGTCTTTGGCTTGTGTAAAGGAAGGGAGTGGGTTCATCTTAGCTTGAAAAAAGGGTTTTATGGGTTCATTCTAAGTCTAGTAAAAGGATTGTGTGAGAGTTTGATCCTCATCTGATTAAAAGGATTTATATAGTGAAAATCTCAAGGAGTCTTGAGTAGTGGATGGAGCCAAGGGATGTTGAACTACTATAAACGTTCTTGTACTTTATTTATTTTTCTTACTCTTTTATTCTCTTTTAGATTGCTTTTATTTGTGCTTATATTGATTTTTTTACTTATAATTTTTATTTGAAATACTTGATATCTTATGCTTTATCTTAAATTTATTGACTTATTTTTAAGAACTTACTTTTTGAGTTTAAATTGTTTTGAAAAACCCAATTCATCCCTCTTCTCTTGGGTTGCCTGGGACCTAACAATAATAATATCCATATTCTTCATATTTGCATACTCTTATAAAGAGTTGTTTGTGTAGACTAATCCTTCTACAAAGGGTTTCTTGATTGAAGTGCATATTTAAGGCTAAAGTTGAAAAATTATACAAGTCCACAAGTGTCTCCTGACTGATGCATATTTAAGACTAAAATTGGAAAATCATGAAAGTGCCCTTGCATTTCATAAAGGAATTAGGAACTGTAATGAAAGGATCAGGGACAGGTTATTTTCTCCCTTCTCTTCTTTTCTCCTTCTTCTCTCCAATCTCAATAGGTATTTATGATTGATGCAGCATCACATTTTCTCTCTCCTTATCTTTTACTTCTCTCAATGCTTTTGCATCCTCTTTATTATTTTCATCTCTGTCGCCGCCATCTTTATCCTTGCCATCTCCTTCATCATCATCACTATATTTTTATACCATCAATGATTTGATATTTATGATAACACTCTTCGTCAGAACCCATTCGTTGCACCGCTAGAAGGATGAAGGTGCTGGGGACCTTAGGGTTGGGAGGTAGAATGGGTGATTAAAAGATTTGCTCAATTATAGTTTTCACCCATCTATCCTCTCCCCTTTTTTTGTGTTTTTTTATCATCATTGACCCTACGACCTTTACCATTTTCATGACCATCCTCATCTCCACCCTGCGTCTCCAAACTTGCCATCATTTTCATTACCATCCTTATTTTTTCCTTTCGTTCTTTTTTTTCTTCTCATTTCTGCCACCTCAGTCTTTGCTTCACTTCATCCTACACCTTATTTGTCATTGTTGGTGTCATTTACTATATCTACTAGTGCAGTGAAGGTGTAGGGACCCTAGGGAGAGAGAGAGAGAGAGAGGAGGATGGAAGAGATTTAATATGAAGAAGGCATGAATTACCATGTACTAATTATTATGAATGAGCAGAGTCAAAATATTACTGATTTTTTTATATTTTAAATAATTACTCTTTTCTTCATTATATAAAACAATGGGAATTATATGCTCTACAATTTAGTTAGGGCATATTCAAAATTGATGAGGTAGAATTCTTCAATCTCTAGCTAAGTGGCACGTAGTGACAAGGTCCATATCAACACCATTGATAGAAGGGTTTGAAGCCATATAGCCGATTGATCGTTAGGCAATGCACACCCAATAAGATATAGAATATTCACATCTCTTAGCAAATTGATGTGAATGAATGCTTACCTACAAAGAATGCAGCCCATAATATCTTATATCTAAAAGGCTGAGCACATCATGGAAAGGCACATGACTCATGATACAAGCAATCCATAGGGTCACTATAAGAAAATTCAGCTTTAGCGATGCCAAATTGCATCGCTAAATAGATTTAGCGATGCAATTTGGGCGCTGCTGCCAATCTCGTTGCAACCTACAATCCATCGCAATTGCGTCGCTAAATAGCGATGCCTAGCGATGCCAAAAATTACGTCGCTAATTTGCGACTAAATTGCAGTCATCACAATTTAGTGATGCATTAGTGACGCAAAGTTGTATCGTAATTTTGCAACTAATTGCGTCACAAAATTATGACAAAATATTATATCGCAAAATTACGATGCCTAGTTTGCGTCGCAAAATTGCGACTCCTGGCTGGCATCGCAAAATTAAGCCAGGCATCGCAAAATTGCAATGCCTTTGGCATCGCAAAATTTAATTAATTTTTTTTAAAAATAATTTCGATGAAAAACTTTCGTCGCAATAGCGTCGCTAATTAAATTTTTTAAATTAAATTTTAAATATTATAAATTAAACCTGCTAATACAATTTCATTGCATTTAAATATTGATCAAATATTCATCACTCAATTTTTAAAATTATATAATAAATTAATAAATTAATATTTTAAAGTTTTTATATACAAAACATAAGAAGTAAAGAAAAAATACATCAAGAATCCACATTATCACGATCATGTGAAGGCTCCAGAGGCTGGAATGAACCCTGCGACATGAGGCAAACTAAATCCTGCATCTGATGCATCTGCGCTCTCATGTCTGCAAGCTCCTGTTGAAGGCCTCCCATGCGCTGGTCGAGCTCCTGCTGACACTCCTGCTGAAGCTCTCCCATATGCTGCTCAAACTCCTGCCGAACCTCCTCTGTAATAGATCTTCGAATGTCGTATAAATGCTCGGCGGGAATATCACCAGAATAGTGCGAACTAAAGCCCTGATAGGGAAAATATCTAGAAGCTTTATGCCCAGACCATAGACCCTATGGTCTCGCGACTGGGCACCAACAACTTTCAAAAATACACATTAACTCTCCTGTGGTGAGAGTTAGACGGACAGCCCCCAATCAGTGGAGTCGACCTGTGATGCCTGGGACTGAAGCTCATCGACTCGTGCCTTTGAATTATAAAATTAACGATAAATGAATCAATATATGAACCTGAATAAAATTTTAAAAATTAAACAGATATAATATAAAGCTAATTTCTTACTGCAGCCTCCTATGATCGTGCATCCATCCAGGAACCATCCTTCCTGGTGTGTGTTGCCCTGAATAGATGAAACTCACTATGATCTATGCCATTCTTCTCAGACTACAAAAGTAGAAGAAATGATATAAATATAAGTATTTATAAATGACTAAATTAGTAATTAAATTATTTATGTTTTCTTACCATACGGTGTCTGTACTCCTGAATCAAAATAGACCCCGCAGTGTGGCAGAAGAGACCTGTGCCATGACCATCCTTCTCGGATCGATGGTTCGTGATGGCTGATGCGGACCTCCTATGCTAGGCCTTAGACTGCCACACCTCCTGCCAGGCATGCCGAATACCCTTCGGCACATGCATAGGATGCTCATCCGATCTCCTCCAATGATGAAGCATGTCGGAGTATCGGCGTGCCGCAAGAGCATTCCATGCTGCCCTAATGGCATCATGGATGGTAGGATCCCACGTAAACTTTTTCTGCATTGGAATAAATAGTTAGTTTTAGAATTTATTAAGATTAACAAAATTTATATCAGTGATAAATTATAATTAATAAGTTTATCTGAAACTCTAAAAAATAAAACTTCCTCATGGCCACAGATACATGGTACCAATCGTAGCCACTGGGATTAGCACGCCTCTGAAATATGGAGCTGATCCAAGTCGATACAGTATGTTGTTCAATAAAGTCATTAAAAAAATATATGTTTATAAGTAATTGACTTAAAAACATAAACATATATTTATAATTAGTATATACTTACAGCCTATCAGCATCCAGTCCAAGTACGGTGCGGTCGGCGAAGGAAGAACTCTCAAAGGTTTGTGCCGATCGGCTATCACCGCTGATGGTTGGAGAGATCGAAGCTGTGCAATGTTTGGAGATCTGAACTCTCCATCTTCAATGCTCATGGGATCTGATGTGGCAGGGCTACATCCATGCTCACTCCGTCTATCGATGGTAGATCTACCTCGGTCTGTCATACTAAAAATACTAAAGATTCATGCAATATTATTACGAATAATGATTGAATATGTAAAAATTAACACTTATAAAAATAAATTAAAATTGAATAAACCTTTACGTTTAATCAATATTATTTGTTTCATGAAATGTTGGTTCAACATCCGATGTCGTATCAGATTGTGATTCATTTTTATTATTATCGGGAGGAAACCGAACATTTGCATCCTTAATTTCTTGAACATCACTATTTGGATCTCTAAGTGATGTTTCAGGAACCCTTGTGTCATCCTCAATTGCATGCATTTCCATCTCATCCTCCTGAAATGCAGGACACTCAGTTGATTGACTTGATGAACTCTCGTCTAATATGATTGTTGAACATGAGACGATTTTAAAATAGCCCATCAATCTCGCTTGTCGTTGTGCAAACTTGGATATTCGTAGTAAAACACTTGCTGAGCTTGGGATGCAAGGATGAATGGTTCATATTTCTGCAATCTTCGTCGATGGTTCACTTCAACTAGATTGTAGTCGTTATGAACTCTTTTACCCATCGGAATTGTTGGATCAAACCAATCATAACGAAACAATACGGCTCGTTTCATAGGCCAACCAGGATATTCAACTTCAACCACCTCTACTAACTTTCTGTAATAATCTTGCATATTTTCTCCAACACTTTATCCTTTAACACACACGCCCCAGTTCTGCATGCCTCTTGAAGATGCTAGTCGTTCAATCTGAAATTTGTATCCATTAACAATTACGATAGATATTTAATGAAAATATTGTTGGTTGTGAACCATGTACCGTTTACCTATAAATTAAGCTATTCACAACCAATTCAAAAAATAAAAGCCATTATTGAAATTGATTGAGTGATACTACTCACAAATTCATAAAACCAGTAAGCAGACTCCATTTCTAACTTCTGCCCAATGGCAATTTGACAGATGTTGGGATTCATCTATGTTGTCTATCACAATACATCCTTACGGGATGATAACAATTAAAACTTCTGTTAGCAATTAAATAGTGTGGTATATTACAATTTAAAGTAGAAGTTCTAATTAAGCATTGAAGTATATACTTACTCAATGTGTGGATCAACTTCTCTACAATTCATTAGGAAGTAATAATGTGCTGCATTATACTCCACATCGCTCAAATCTCTTGACTTCTGCCTTCCAAATGAACAGCCGATACCTTTAAAAACTGATATTCTTCCTTCATTAGGTTTTCCTTCGTCCACACATACGTCATCGTTACGACCAAGATTTTGGCTCCTCGTGTGGACGCGACCCTCAAAGTAATACGAGACAAAAGCTGAAACTTCTTCAACCAAATGTGCATTGCATATAGAACCTTCAACCCTTACCTTATTATGCACATTTTTTTTAAACTTCTTAAGGTACCTATATGTAAAGGTGAGAAAAAAAACCCAACTTTCTCGTAATGAAAAAATATTTGAAATGTCAATATGTATTTCTGATTTATATATTTATCTCTCAAAAGGATATATCCAGTGATACTGCATGAGACAGGCTATACTTGCATCGTATGGCAAGTGAACCGGTAAATGCTCCATTAAGTCAAAAAAATTGGAAGGAAATATTCGCTCCAACTTGCATAAAATAATTGGAATTTCCTTCTCAAGCCTTTCCATGGATGCAGAAGTAATGACAGCAGCAGATAACTCCTTGAAAAATAAGCTGAGCTCCGTCAATACCTTTCACACATGGTGTGGAAGCAACTCACGAAAAGCTATAGGCAATAACCATTGTATAAAAATATAACAGTCATGACTCTTCATGCCAAACAACTTGAGCTTATGCATATCCACAGACCTGCCGATATTTGAAGCATAACTATCTAGAAATTTTAACCCTCTACCTAGTTACATAAAACTTCTCGTGAATTTCTATCAAGAGTGTAACAGGCTTTAGGATAGATCCCATCGGCATTCCTCCTCAAATCAGCTCTTCTGCAATATTGATTAAGTTCTTCTCTTGACTTTGCAGTATCTTTGATTTTTTCTGGGATGTTTAGCACAGTGTTAAATATTTTATCAAAGAAATTTTTCTCAATATGCATAACATCCAAGTTGTACCGGATGAGATTTGTGCTCCAATATGACAAATCCCAAAAAATACTCTGCTTCTTCCAGTTATGTTCTTTACATATACGGCCATTTATTTTATCTGCATCTGATTCCCAAGCATACATCAACCCAAAATGCTCTATAATATCAATATATATGTGCCAGACCTAACCGGTTCAACGAAATTTGTGACTGCTTTGTTCTTTCAAAGGTGATCAAGTTTTGCATATAAGGATGATTTGGAGGCAAGAACTTTTTATGATTATCAAACCATGACTGCTTACCACTCTTCTACAATGTGAATGCATCAGAATCATCCATGCAATAAGGGCATGTCATACGCCTAACAGTGCTCCAACCAGACAACATTATATATGCCGAGAAGTTACTGATTGTCCACATCAAAGCAGCTCTCATGATGAAATTTTCTTTCATAGAAATGTCATAGGCTATGACTTCTGTTTCTCACAACATTTTCAATTCGACCACCAATGGTTGCAAGAAGACATCAATCTTTTTCTTTGGATTTGATGGTCTTGGAATTAAAGCTGTCAAAAACATTACAATATCTTTCATGCACTTCTATGGAGGAAGGTTATATACAGTCAGTATCACAGGCCAACATAAATACTGTTTTCCTGCTTGACCAAATAGTTGAAGCCATCAGTATAAAGATCTAATCTCACAGTCCTTATATCTTCAGCGAAATCAGGATGATTTTCATTGAAATGCTTCCAAGCTTTTGAATTTGATGGATGCCACATTTCATCTTCTTTAAATTCATGTTCAGCCTGCCATTCATATCAGCAGCTATAGCCTCAGATCTATATAATCTCTGCAGGCATAGAGTAAGAGGAAAGTAATGCATCATCTTGTAAGGCACACTTTTTCTTCTACTTGTACTAGCTCCCCCTTCATCGTTGGTTTACCTGGATTGCTCGCAAATCTTACACCATCTTAGCTCTGAGTCTTCAGCCCAATATATTATACAATTATTCAAGCAATAATCGATCTTATTAATCGGGAGCCCAAGGCCACGCAACAACTTCTTCGTTAAGTAAAAACTGTTTGCTACAATATTATTATTTGGCAAAACTTCCTTCATTAACCCAGCTACAGCATTGAACACCTTTTCTGATAATCGATTTCTGCCTTAATATTCAACAATCGAGCAACCATAGATAATTGGGAATGACTCTCACAACCAGGATACAATTCTTGATTTGCAGTACGCAACATATTATAAATTGCTGTGCATCTGGATTTATTTCTTCCATAAATGTATTCTGATTGAATTCATTACCCGATGCATTCATCATCATTTCTTTATATGTGTTTAAATTCACAAATGTTCATCAACGAGAATTGACACTTATTGGCTTGTGACAGCAGCTGGAATTTTCTCTGTTTCACCATGACAGTACCAAACATCGTACCCAGGAACAAACCCCTTTTTACAAAATGTACCTTCATAATTTCAACATCTCTGTAGGCTTTATTCTGATACCTGTGTAAGTTGCATGGGCACCTAATCCTAGGCCCATCCATCCATTCAGGTTGGCTACATGCAAATGCAATAAATTCTTCCAATCTATTCGAAAAATCTGAATTAACCAAGCCATCTTTTATCTTTACATACATCCACGAGCGAGTCCCGCTCATTTTTGATCGACTTATACAATTTTTGATGAACCATTAAAGGAAACCACAATATAAAACTATATTAGCATTAGTAAATATATAACTAAATTATTTATTTTATACATCTAAGGTAAATAACAACTATTTAAATCATTTATAATGATAAATCAATTTTGTTATTACTGATTGCAACCAATTGATTAGGCTAGGCCAGGGCTAAGGTCCCTGCCCTGCAAGGCCAGGCCACGGCTATGATCCTTATCATGCTAGCCAGGACTAAGGCATAGGTTCATGCCAGGCTAATATATGCTAGGGCTTGGGTTAGGGTCGGGCTGCATGGGGTCCGTTCAATTATGAGACTTCACAAGTATGCAAGTGTCCTAAATTAATTTTACCTTCACTTCATATCTAAAAGGTAAGGCCCTATTCTATTCAAGAATATTTTTTGTGATATATTATTCTGTTATTAATTATCATCGTTTACGTTAAAATTTTAGCAATATTTTTTATATGTTCTCCTAAATGTGTGGCATATATGCCACACTAGAAGAACGTATGAGAAAATACAAACTGCAATCTCAACCAACGATGACTAATAGTAGACTAATATATCGCAAAAAATAATCTCAAACTGTCCACTAGGACAATTTAAGAATTTGCAAGACTAAGTCTTACAAATTCTCAAATGGGTCTAAAGGTTATAGTGCTGTAAGAAATAATATGCAAATCCAAAGACAATCGAACTTATGCTTGTGATAAAGTTTTCTTATCTATTATACATATTTTGATTGTGGTTTATAGTCATTGACTTATTAAGATTATTATGTCCAAGATAATAATCTTAAGAATATTAATGTGAATTAGGAAACATCATAAATAAACTCTTTTAGGATCAACTATGGATATTAGATAATTATACAAGACCAATAAACTTAAATAATATTTCTTCCATCTAGCTTTTTCATCATTCATGTACTATGATCATTAAAACTACTAATCTTGACTGAAAAGAGAAATAGAAAATGTATGTGAAGATTAAAATATAAATCATTAAAACTACTAATTTGGTACTGAAAATTAAAAGAAACTGCAAGAAGCATGTTATTTTAGCATTATATAATTTAATGCATTATTCAATTTGAAGCAGAATGCAAATAAACAAGACATAGAAAAAATGCACGGCGTGGCCAGTCCTAAGAACCCTGCCAGGCCCCCCGCGGGCGGCTTGGCCACGTGACCAGGCAACATGGCCACGTGGCCGGGCGGCCTGACCACATGGCCAGGCCGCGGTAGGGTGGCCAAGCAGCCAGGCCATGACCGTGGCCTGGCCATGATAGGGCGGCTTGGCCGTAGTCGCGGGTCAGCTGGGGCTAGAGAGAGGGGGGGTTGGGGTGCACCTGATGGGGGAGCCGGCAGCACTGGGGGGCGATGGGGGAGGGGGCTGCACCGCCGGGGGGGAGGGAGAGGGAGGGAGAGGGTTAGGGAGGGTTAGGGCCGATGGAGGGAGGGGAGAGGGGGGTGTTTTATAAATTGTGATTAGCGACACCTATATGGTGTCGCTAATCCATTGATAATTAGTGACGCATAGTAATGTATCGCTATTTAGCGACACATAATTTACGTCGCTAATTTGGTGGGATAAGACTGAATAAGATAGGAATATAGCGATGCATAGAATATGTATTGCTATTTAGCGATGCATAGAATGCATTTATGCATCGCTAATTAGCGACGCAATATAGCAACGCATTTATGCATAGCTAATTAGCGATGCATAAAATATGCATCGCTATTTGATGCATCACTATGCGTTGCTAAATATTAATATATATAATATTAACATTATATTAATTATTATAGTGTATAATAATTAATATTATATAGTGATAATTTTATATACTAATATATTATAATCTATTGCTATGGTATTAATATATATTATAAATTATGTAATATATTATATAATATATTTTTGTATATTTTTAATGTGTTATTAGTAGGATTAATAAATTATTTTTGATTCTAATTCTAACTATGATACCAAACTAAACAAACCCTTAAAATAGTAGATGCAATAAATTTTTATTTTCACTTTTTCTCAAAAATTTGAAAGTTTCTTTTATAAATAAAAATAAGAGAATCAAAACTTTTTTACATTAGAATTTTTTACTTTAAAATAAAAAAGTGATATCAAATGGAGCCTACAATTATATATTTTTAAAAAAAATTAGAAGAAGCCTATAGGCATGTGGGCTACGTATGCAATAGGTAGAAGGTCCTATCCGGGACTCACTAGTGCTGGCCCGGATGATCGACTAGAAGGTCCTACCTGGGATCGATGCTGCCTCGAGTCCGATCCACACCTTTGTGCTGAGAATGCAGTCTAAACCCTAAACCCTAAACCCTAAAACCCTAGCTAAAACCCTAAAACCCTAAACCCTAAACCCCAAAACCCTAAACCCTAGAACCATAAAATCCTAAAACCCTAAAAGCCTAAAGCCTAAACCCTAAACCCTAAACCCTAAAATTCCAAAAATCCAAAAAACCCTAAACCCCTAAACCCCTAAAACCCAAAACCCTAATCCTTAAACCCCTAAAACCCTAAAACCCTAAAACCCTAAACCCCTAATTAAACCCTAAAACCTTAAACCCTAAAACCTAAAACCCTAATATCCTAAAACCCCTAAAACCCTAAAACCCTAAACCCTTAAACTATAAACCATTAAACCCTAAACCCTAAACCTAAACCCTAAAATCAAACTCTAAAACCCTAAAACCATAAAACCCTAAAACCCTAAACCCTAGCTAAAACCCTAAACCCTTGAAACCCTGAATCCTTGAACCCTGAATCCTTAAACCTTGAACCCCTGAACCCTTAAACCTTGAACCCCTAAATCCTGAACCCTAAAAACCCTAAAAACCCTAAACCCTAAACCCTAAAACCCTAAATAGCGATGCATAATTGCGTCGCTAAATAGGGACGCATCAATGTGTTGCTAAATAGTGACTCACGATTATGCGTCGCTAACTAGCATCTTGTAATCGTGCATTGCTAAATAGCAACGCATTAATCGCTATTTAGGGATGCACGACAATGCATCGCTAACTATAGCGATGCATTTTGTTGCGTTGCTATTTAGCGACTCATTAATGCGTCACTATTTAGTAACGCACAATTATGAGTCGCTAGTTAGCGATGCATTTTTTTGAGTTGCTAATAGAGTCACTACTTAGCGATGGATTTTTTTGGGAGTCGCTAATTGCGTCGCTATTTAGCGATTGATTTAATGCATCGCTAAATGAAGATGAATTCGTCGCTATTTCGTCGCAGATTTCGTGGATCGTAATTGTATCACAATTCTGTCGTTATTTTGCGACGAATATTTGCATCGCTAAGTTGCATTGCTAGTTCATAATTTTCTTGTAGTGAGCTTATCATCGATATAGGACTAGTCTATAAAAAGGAGGTGTAAGACCATGGTAAGAGAGTCCTTTCTCCATAATTCTTTTTTCACAACTCATCTTTAACCTCTTGCCAGATTGTACTCAACTCCCTCTCTATCCCCATTACTCTTTATTTCCTTCATAAATCTAGAGGTTACAAGGTTGCATCTTGACCACTTTTATCACCTTTTTCTATTGAGTTGAGTGCGAAGGGTCCTTAAAAGAAAAACTATGGCACTCCTTATGCTCTTCTTCTGCTACTACAGATCACTTTATTCTTACTGTTAAATTTGTTGTTAACTTCATTTTTAAATCATCATCTTTTGTCATCTATCATGTTAGTACATGGAGGCCTACTATAACACCCCAGCACCATCAACTTCGTGTCGCTTGTGAGAAACGAAGAAAAAGTAATGCCATTCAAGTCTATCAAAAAAATTTTTCTAGCAGTAATGGCATCACTTAAAGTGGCTCTGAAACCTGATCTTCGAATGTATTTCTTCTAAAAGGAGTCACCGCCGTATAGTTCTCTAGCTGCAATAACAAGTTGAAGCTGGTTTGGACTCTAATCCCCTGTCTATACAACTAGTGGAATTGGCACCGCTCGTGCAGTTGATATCGTCATGGTAAAGCCTCCGAAAAGCTAATCTCAAGGAAACCTCGGAAGCGAGGACGCGCGAAGAGGAGGGTCAATGAATTATGGATAGAGCCAATATGCAGAGCTCACAGTTGCGTCCAAAAGAACCAACCTAAGGTGGCATGCAGTTTGGAGTCATGAACGAACGCCTTAGCGTTATGAGTCTTATGACGAGGGAAGGCTGAAAACCTGATCCTCTTGTATTTACCTCAGCAACTTGGAGTAGGCATATGGTAGAAGGGGAGAACTGTTACAGAGAGAATTGGCAAGAATTACCCATCCATCCATCCATAGACAAGAGTTTCTCTGCTAATGGAACAAGTCTGGGATTTCATTTTATCTTTTTTCAGAAGAGTTATTCCAAGCTGCTCTTTTTTTTTTTATTATTACCATTATCACCTCACACCACAAATCAAGACGACTAAACGAGATGGAGACGACCAGTTCTTGCTTGAACGTTGAAAGCGATATTCAACCACGCCTGCTGCAATTCCGGACTTCTACCCCCTCCCTCATATTAGTCAAGAATGAACCACGACCCTTCGTTCCAGTCAATGCGGTCGGGTCTTCCTCACACTTTATCTTCCGAGAAAATGGAGGAGATGGGCTGACGTTTAATAAGGCAGAGCAATCATATGAGAGAGGAGAGAGAAATCTATTGAACAATACTAGCATGGTGCCCCTCAGCTCCTTGCTCGCCATCCTCATCGGCTTCCTCCATCTCCTCGCCCCCTCCCAATCCCAGGATGGCTCGTACTATTATAAGGCCTGTGAACCCAAACCCTGTGGCAACATCACTGTGGCCTTTCCCTTCTCCTCCTCGGAGAACTTTTGCAGCCCCCCCGGCTTTGAGATCTTATGCGACCCCTCCTCCTCTGTCCTCACCCTCGCGCACTCCAAAGGCCAGTACCAAGTGAACGCAATCGACCGCAGGAACTCCGTGATCGTACTCTCTGACACCCAAATCATCCAGGACCTTCGGTCGAACACTTGTGATGGCCTCGAGCAATGCTTCCTCCCAGCTGTCAGCTTTACTCCTCTCCAACTTCCTGAGTGGGTCATCAAATTGAACTTCTCCTTCTGCCGCCATGGTGACGTCCCTTTAAATTTCACAGAATTTGCTGTGAAATTTAGTGGAAGATGTGATGGGAATAGAAGTCTCTATGCATTTTTTAACAACTCGTAAGATGGGAATTCTGGGCTTCCAGCAGGCTGTTCTCATGCTGCGTTGCCAGCGGACCTGGCGAAACTTGGGCAGTTCAGATTCCTTAGAACCAGGGATGTTCTTCTTGGCGTGTTGACTCAATGGTTCCCGCTGCTGTGGAATAACTTCACAGAATGCTGGGACTGTGAGAAGGCCGGGGGGCGGTGTGGGTACAACCGGAGCACTGAAAAGTTCGTGTGCTTTTGCAACAATGAATGCAACCAAGGAGGATATCCGGGAACTGGCAGGTAAGAGGCTGCTTTTTTTCTAATTACTTTGTATTGTTGTATGTGTGTGTGCTATGGGCCTATTGATTAACAGAATTATAATTAAGGAGATGCTTGGATGTCTCATCATTGTTGCGGAAATCAGATCAATAAACAAATCAAAGCAATAAACAAACAAAGGAATTTACGTGGTTCGATCATGGTGATCTACATCCACGGGCAAGGCAAACAAAATTCCATTATCAAAGAAGGAGGAGGTCTCCAAACCCTTACAAAATCCTTACAGAAGTTTTCACACGTATATCTATATATATACGCCTTAAAAAAATACTTCCATAAAATAAATCCTAGCGGACCGATTTGATCCGGACCCAACAAGAATATCGGGTCGGGTCAAAAAACCGGGCCCGATATATAAAATTCAAGACATATTTAACAAATCTCCACCTTGGCTTGAATTTAACAAACTAGAAGTCGAACATATTCTCTCAGCATCCCTAAGCCTACGTGAGCTAACTCGGTGTAGGAAACAAGGGATGCAGCGAAAAACATATCCACTTCAGGAAACACAAAAATAGAACTTTCATTCACCTCGCCACCAAGCCCCAGAAGGAGCAAACCTCAAACAAGCATGCCAATCAAGTCCAAGCAATGCTTAAACTTGTTGGCGGGAACTATCTTGGTCAGCATATCAGCAGGATTGTCAGCAGTATCTACTTTCTTTACTGTAATATTTCTCTCAGTAAATGCCTCTCGAATAAAGTGATACTTGATATCAATGTGCTTAGTCCTCTCATGATATGCTTGATTTTTAATCAAGCAAATAGCACTCTGATTGTCACAAAAGACAACTGAATTGTCTTCCTGCTTGAGCCCAAGTTCTTGAACAAGATTTTGTAACCAAATAGCTTCTTTTACTGCTTCTGCTGCTGCCATATACTCTGCCTCTGTTGTAGACAAAGCAACTGTTGACTGTAAAGTTGATCTCCAACTTATAGCCGAGCTAGATAATGTGAAAAGATAGCCAGTCAAAGATCTTCTCTTATCAATATCCTCGGCATAATCAGAATCCACAAATCCCACAACAGAAGTACAGTTAGAACTATTTCTATCAAACATTAGGCCCAATTTTGTGGAGCCTCTAAGATACCTAAGTATCCATTTCACTGCCTGCCAATGGACCTTTCCAGGATGTGCCATATATCTGCTCACCACACTAACTGCCTGCGCAATGTCGGGACGAGTGCATACCATAGCGTACATCAAGCTACCAACTGCACTGGAGTATGGGACAGAAGACATTGCAGCTTCCTCGACCTCTGATTGAGGTGAATGTATAGCTGAGAGTCTAAAATGTGATGCTAAAGGTGTACTGACAGGCTTAGAGTTTTGCATCCCAAACTTCTCAAGTACCTTCTCAATATATCTCCTCTGTGAGAGATATAACTTACCTGCTTTTCTGTCTCTCTGAATCTCCATTCCTAAGATCTTCTTGGCAGGACCAAGATCTTTCATTTCAAACTCCTTACTGAGACATTTCTTCAAGATCAACACATCCGTCATGTTCTTTGCAGCAATGAGCATGTCATCCACGTATAAAAGAAGATAGACAAAGGATTTATCTGAAACTTTCCTGAAATACACGCAACTATCATAGCTGCTCCTATGATAACCGCTCCGTATCATAAAACTGTCGAATCTTTTATACCACTGTCTTGGAGACTGCTTCAAACCATACAACGATTTCTTCAATCGACATACATGGTCTTCCTTGCCTTCTACATAATAGCCCTCAGGCTGGGCCATATAAATAGTCTCCTCAAGCTCACCATGCAAAAAGACTGTCTTCACATCGAGTTGCTCAAGCTCTAAGTTAAATTGAGCAACTATAGCCAGCAACACACGAATAGAAGTGTGTTTCACAACAGGAGAGAACACTTCATCATAATCAATTCCCTCCCTCTGATTGTAGCCTTTAGCTACAAGTCTTGCCTTGCATCTACTAATTTCAACTCCTGGAATACCTTCCTTTTTCTTAAAGACCCATTTACACCCAATGGCTCTTTTTCCTTTAGGCAATGGCACCAAGTCCCAAGTCTGGTTCTTGTGGAGTGATTCCAGTTCTTCAGCCATAGCAACAGTCCACTTTTCTGATTCCGAACAAGTAACAGCTTCAGTATAGGTAGATGGTTCCTGAATACCCATATCTTTTGCTGTCGTAAGAGCATAAGCCACTAGATCAGAAAACCCATATTTTTGAGGGGGTCGAATCTCCCTCCTTTCTCTGCCAGTAGCAATAGAGTATGGCTGCTCCACCTCATCTAGAGCTTCCTCATCTGAACTAGAATCAATAGTAACAATTTGCTCGCTCAAACCATTTTGAGAGCTCTTTTTTCGAAGCTCGATCTGAACCTCCACCTCATTTGTATCACTCTCATGTTTTCCTGCAGACTCATCAACAGCATTCCTTTGATCTAGCATAAACTTTTCATTAAAAGTAACATCCCTACTAATAATGAATTTAGGTGAATTAGGTTCTATGCACCACAGACGATAACCCTTCACGCCATCAGCATAACCAACAAAGATACACTTCTTTGCTCTAGGTTCAAGTTTACCATCCTTAACATGATAGTAAGCAGGGCATCCAAAACCTTTAGATTTGAATAATCACAAGGCTTACCTGACCACATCTCAAAAGGAGTCTTGCATTCAATTGCTGTTGAAGGAGAGCGATTAACCAGATAGCAAGACGTGTTGACTGCTTCAGCCCAAAAGGCCTTTTCCATGCCAGCATTAGAGAGCATGCATCTTGCCCTCTCCAATAGAGTTCTATTCATCCTTTCTGCCACTCCATTTTGCTGTGGAGTGTACCTGACTGAACGGTGTCTAACGATACCTGCATCTGCACAGAATTCATTAAAATCACCACCACAGAACTCGAGACCGTTATTGGTCCTCAGACGTTTGATCTTCTTCCCTGTCTGATTCTCAACAAGGGCTTTCCACTTCTTGAAGGTTTCAAACACTTCACTTTTTCTTTTCAGAAAATAAACCCAAACTTTTCTGGAATAATCGTCAATAAATGTCACAAAGTAAAGAGCACCACCCTTAGATGGAACCTGTGCCGGTCCCCATAAATCAGAATGTATGTAGTCGAGTGTACCCTTCGTTGAATGTGTGCCTGTACTAAAACTGACCTTGCACTGCTTGCCAAGAACACAGTGCTCACAGAAATCTAGTGAGGTTGTCCTCTCACCACATAGTAAACCACGTTTACTCAAAACTGTCATGCCATGCTCACTCATATGGCCCAAACGCATATGCCACAATTTTGTTCTATCATCAGCAGAAACAGAATTTGCTGTGCCAATCGAAGAACCCATAACTGTGCTACCCTGTAGATGATACAAGTGATTCACCTTGTTTCCTCTCATCACAACTAGATTGCCTTTGGTGACTTTTAGAACTCCACCTCCACCTGAGAACATACACCCAATGAAATCCAAACAGCTCAAAGAAATAAGGTTTCTCTTTAAGTCTGGTATGTACCTAACTTCAGTCAAGGTTCTCACAACTTTGTCATGGCACTTAATCTGAACAGTGCCAATTCCCACAATTTTGCATACTGCATCATTTCCCATAAAGACTGATTCACCATTCAATGGTTCATATGTGGTGAACCATTCCCTATTTGGGCACATGTGATATGATGCTCCTGTATCCATTATCCAAACATCGTTTGAAAGACTAACAACAGAGCATGTCGTAAGAACTCTGTCTGACACACTAGATTCATCTTTCTCAGCAACATTCGCCGCATCTTGACGTTGACTACGTTGCTTATCCTTTCTCTTGAGCACATGACAATCTGACTTGTAATATCCTTTCTTGTGACAATAGTAGCACTCAATGTTCGTCGTATCTCCAGGTGGCCTAGATTTTGAACGACCAACAGATTTCTTTCTAAAAGCTTTATCCTTCTTCTTGGCCCTACCTCTCACGAATAAACCATCTGCCTTGTCTCCACTAGTATTTCCATTCAATTTTGTTCTCAATTCTGCAGAATTCAAGGATGCTTTAACATCCTCTAGAGTTATGGATTCACGTCCATAAAGCATCGAGTTCACAAAATTTTCGTATGAGGCAGGCAATGAGCATAACACAATCAAAGCTTGATCTTCATCCTCGAGTTTAATATCTAGATTTTTCATATCCATAACAATCTTATTAAACTCATTCAAGTGTTCTTTAATAGGCATACCTTCTCGCATCTTTAGCGTATAAAGACGCTGCTTCAAATAAAGTCTCGATGTTAAAGATTTCTTCATGTAGAGACTTTCTAGTTTCTTCCAAAGATCGGCCGCTGTTTCCTCATCTGCGACTTCTCGCAAAACATTATCTTCTAGAGACAACTGGATCGCACTATGCGCCTTCTCATCCATCTCTTCAATCTCAGCCGTGGTCATGTCATCTGTATAACTATTATCCAGTGCTCGGACAGAACCCTCTCGCTTCAATAAAGCCTTCATCTTTATTCTCCATAATCCGAAGTTGTTCTATCCATCAAATGGTGCAATCTGAAACTTCAAAGATGACATCCCAAAAATTTCAAAGAAAGAAACGATCTTTCTGTTTGGATTGAAGAAGAAGAAGAGATCCTGGGAACAGCTTCACGACAGATTCACGGACGGAACAGAGGAGGCTGAAATCCTGTCCTTATTATTGACTCCACTACCGGTGGATTTGAGGCTGGTATCTCGAAGGATGGGCAGACGCGTGAGCATGCTCTGCTTGTCTTTACCCTGGATTGGTACAAGGGCCCAACTCTTCTTGAGGCTCTTGACTTGATCCTGGAGCCTAAGAGGCCCTCTGACAAGCCACTTCGACTCCCACTTCCAAAAAACCAAAAGAAAACTCCCCAAGTTCTCTCCTCCGAACCCCCTGCTCCGAGGGTTCCCCGCAGCAGAGAAAACTGCGAGAGGCCAGAGGAGCAGCTCCGCGCGTCCGCGAAACAGAGGAGGGAGAGCGAGGGTTCGTGGGATGTGACAATGCCCGTCACCGAATACCAGGGATCGTCGACGTCGTTCTCGTCGATTGGGCGTTCGTTCTTAGGCGCGAGGCGGGATCAGGTGCACGCCATGGACGCCGGCCAACAGCAAAACACTTGTCTGGACCAGGAGCTCGACGCCTTCCAGCGCCGCGTCGCCGCTCTGTTCCACGACCTTGCCGCCTCCGCCACCGATGGCGATGACCTGCTCTCCCTGGCCTGGGTCCAGAAGCTTCTGGATACCTTCCTCGTATACCAGGAGGAGTTCCGGATTGTCCTCTTCAACCACTGCGCCGTCCAATCCCACCCCTGGAGGACGCCTGGGGCGGCGGCGAGAGGAAGCACGGTGGCGAGGAGGCCGATCGAGAGAAAGGTGTGAATCAAGGCCGCTGGGCGTCGTTTCCTCCCTTTCCTCTGTCTTCGTTCCGCCCAGATGAAGAAGATCAAGGCTCGTAGGAGACCGTCGGAAGAAAAAACAGAGGAGGCGGCGAAGACCAACAAAGAAAAAAAAAATTAGGGTTAGGTTTTTCCCTTTTTTTTTTCAACAAAATTGTTTCCAAACCAAAAGCTCTGATACCAGTTTGTTGCGGAAATCAGATCAATAAACAAATCAAAGCAATAAACAAACAAAGGAATTTATGTGGTTCGATCATGGTGATCTACATCCACGGGCAAGGCAAACAAAATTCCATTATCAAAGAAGGAGGAGGTCTCCAAACCCTTACAAAATCCTTACAGAAGTTTTCACACGTATATCTATATATATACGCCCCAAAAAAATACTTCCATAAAATAAACCCTAGCGGACCGGTTTGGTCCGGGCCCAACAAGAATATCGGGTCGGGTCAAAAAACCGGGCCCGATATATAAAATTTAAGACATATTTAACAATCATAATGTACAAAGGATTGTACAAGCATCTACTAAAGCATCTACTAAAAATTTGTGAACAGAAGCTTGGCATTAATCACTAGTAGAAGGCGAAATCTCTCCAATATCTGATTTAAGATGGCAACCAGTCTTGCGAGGAGGTGGAGGAAGTGTAAATTTTGGCAGAATCAGGAAGGGTTTGATGTTCGTATATGAAAGGTTTTCGCAAAAAAGGATTCTGGTTTTATTCTTTCTTTCAGTTGCCAGATGAATGCCTTTCTTTACTTCTCTTTTTTCCTCCACTTCCTCTCTCGACTTCCTCGTGCTGAGAGAAATACAAAATATATATTCCTTCTCAATATAAGATGAGAAATATATTAGCATATATTTACTCCAACATCAGCTGGGCAGCTAAGAGATCATGGGTACTTGGAAGGAATTCAAAGCCAATTGATACCTCCTTCACTAGTCCTTATTTGAGTGGACCCAGCCTATGTGATCTGGGGGACGATGTGGCATGGATTTATTTGAGATTGCTCTTGAGCTTATATTGATATTTGTGATTGAATTTGAGACTTACCTAACTAAGATTTTGAAACTTAAATGAAAGAAGCATGTGAGTATTTTGTATTGGCATGTATTTAGTCTCACCTTGATTATGTATTATAAAGATCCTGAGAACTACAAGATAAAAGGAATTTAAACGATACTTTTTTTGACTAATGTTTTTTAGGACAAGATCCTTAGCTGTTATCAAATTTGAGCTCATATTATTGACCAAACTGAAATGCTGCAAGAAAACAAAAGAGGGTTAGCTTGTGTAAGCCAACCTTAACCTTACTCTATAGGATCCTTCCACCTATCCAACTGAGCATTTTAAATTATTTTTAGTTTGCAGAGAGAGCAGTTTATGTTGCCTGAAATAGTTAATTCACCTTGCCATGATTAATAACTGAACTAATAATTCTGCTAACAGTGGTGCAATTTAATTTGTGGCTTCATCATGCCTGTTTATAATTTTCTGAATTCTATAGGCAGCTGGCCAAGTAATATTTTTAAGTTTCACAAAACATTATTCTATCTGTCAATTTATAATGATTTCCTGTTGAGTTTTAAAATTTATATTTTTTCAAGTTCTACACGAAAGCAACAATGCTCATTGTATGAATATGTTTATTATCTCTGCAGGTCCAAAGAGCGGAAGGTTATTGTAGGTAAATTGACTACTCATGTATAGTTTCTGTCCGTCCTCCATGGATTTTCCTTGCTATATAATCTACTGCCATCCTTTCACTTTGCTTGCAGCGGCTACGGTTCCAGCAACATTAATTTTAATAGCAGGACTAGTAGTATTTATCAACTTCAGGGCAAGTGCCATGTCCATCTTTAACAAGCTCCGTGTTGGTAGCATGAACCGAAATGCCAATGCCGATGTTGAGGAGTTCATGAAGAGTTATCGGTCAATGCTGCCTGCTGAATTTTCCTACATTGCTGTGAAGAAAATTGCAGGTGGCTTCAAAGAAAAGTTGGGTGAAGGCGGCTATGGCATTGTATACAAAGGAAAATTGCCAAACGGTCGATTAGTTGCAGTCAAAATTCTAGAAAAGTCCAAGAATAATGGTCGTGATTTTGTCAATGAAATTGCTACCATTGGTGGGATTCACCATGTCAACATTATAAAGCTTCTGGGATTTTGCTGTGACAGCTCGCATCGAGCTCTAGTATATGAGTTCATGCCCAAAGGATCACTTGGAGGTTTGATGTCCAAGGAAGAGATGATACACACTATACGAGTTGCACATATTCTCAAAATCGCCTTAGGGATTGCTCGAGGTATTGAGTATCTTCACCAAGGGTGTGACAAAAGAATCTTGCACCTAGATATCAAACCTCACAATGTTTTGCTTGACAATAATTTCCATCCCAAGATTTTGTTAGCATTTCCTTTTATGTGGCCCACGTGGATATACGATTGATTTATTATTTATTTATTTTAAATTATAATTATAATATCTGATTTTATCAGATATTTAAATTTAAGTGATAATGATGGTTTAATAAAGCTAATTTCCTATTGGTTCATTTTTGGAAAGTTGTTATCTGATAACCTCTCTTTGATGAAAGAAAAATTTAACGTATTATCAGATTAGTCCTCTTATATATATATATATATATAGTCTGTTTGACCATCAAGACGGATAAGGAAGAGAATTAGGAAAGAGGGAGAAACTCAATCTGTCGTTAGCCTCTCGTTAATGGATCAAGGTACGCATTCTTGGTTTATGTTTTTATGTAAAAATCATTTATTCTAATATCTTGGCCATTATGTTTATTAAAGAAAATCCTTTAATGGATCTTACATGTGGTATCAGAGCTATGATTGAATAATTTATGATTTTTCATTATGAATCTATTTTTGACGGTTCTTATTTAGTTATATATATATTTTTTCTTATTACGATCAAGATGTTTTTTATTTATTTATTTTTCTTCTAGGTTAAGATTTCAATGCACAAAGGTCCATGTACTCCTCCCTCTTCTTACGCTTCATGAAACCTCAAGCGAGGCTTTGCTTTCGGTTCCTGAAAGGCTTGGGACCGATCCCATAAAGCTGTTTTGAATTTATTTAATCCTTTTTCCTTGATAAGAAAGGATTCCTCCCTTCCATCACGCTAGATTCTATTCCACCAGCGACTTGACGTTCCTGGGTGGGATTACAAGGGGAAGAGAGTCTTGCCTTTTGCGTTCCACGGGTCTTGGGGAGGAGTAATTTCCGTTTCTAGCAGGATTATAGAACAAAAACGTGTTCGATTCCAGTGGAATTAAAAAAAAAAATCTCACGAATTTCTCCCTGGGAAACGTATGTTCCGTTTTTATTATTGTAATCCCACGTAAGTCGGTATGTTAGTGTTCCCTCACGAATTCACGCGTACGGTGGGAAGAGGACGGTGAGGGGAGGAAGGGAATTCCAATAGAAAGAAATAAATTAAAAAAAGGGAAAGGATCTTAACGGGTGAAGAGTCTTCACGCACGAAATCACGGTGGTCATGTTTGCGTACATGAAGATCCTCTCGTTCACGGAAGCACGGCTCTTACGGAAAGGGTTATGAGAAGGAAAAAAGTAAAATAAAATAAAAAGCTAATGATGATTCAAACCTATAAACAAGGGGTTACCACTTTATCAATCTAATCCTTAACAATAAAAGATGAAAACTGAGGATATTTCTCCTGCAAGGAGATTCTTTTAAAATTTATGTTTTACCTTTTAATATTTATGAGATTAATGTTTTAAGTATATATATTTATTACAGTAAAATTATGTGGGTACATTTAAGTATTTTGTATTCACGCATGATATATTATTAATTAAATTTGATGTCTATATTATATAATTTGTTAGTCACCAAAGTGGCCAAATTTGAAGGTTTATAGATATCAAATTTAATTAAATAATTTAATTACTCATAATTATGTGATGCTTATAATGAATGACATAATTGTTTAATTGTTATGAATATATTGAAGTTCATTGATTATAAATATTTAAGGGTCGCCCAAAGGTTGACTAGTCATTTATAATCTATGGACTTGATGTGGTCAATTAATATGCTTGGTTAGGTATGTTTAGCATATCCAAAGATAGCAAACATATCTAATTTGAGTATATATAATTGCCAAGTATGTAAAATTAAAATTAAGCATCAATTATGTTTACTGTTGTATGTTGTTGTATCACCCAAAGGAGAACTTCAATATGCACTTATTGTTTACTTGATAGAGTCTGAATATTTATTTAAATATATTACTCAAAGCATTAACATGTGAGCATATTTTATTTGCTCCTGGTTCTCTTCATTTGCAAGCTATGTCTGTTCAAACTTTCAATGGGCTTAATTTCTCTAATGGTGCGAACAAGTTCAGTTTCACCTTAATGTTCTGGATCTTGATTTGACACTCATAAATAAGAAATCCACTGCTCTTACTGACTCTAGCAATGCTGAACAGAGGTCTTTCCATAAGACTTGAGAAAGATCAAACAGACTTAGCCTGATGTTCATGCGAATGACTGTAGCAAACAATATCAAGTCCATAATTTCTGCTACTGAAAGTGCTAAGAAATTTATGAAGTTTGTGAAAGCACGTTCCCAATCTGACTCTACTGATAAGTCACTTGCTAGGACATTAATGAGTACTTTAACCAACATTAAGTTTGATGGTTCTCGTACTATGTATGAGCATGTTGTTGAGATGATAAACATAGAGCAAGACTAAAGACTATGGGATTGGAAGTGAATATGAATTTTCTTGTGTAATTCATTATCAATTTTTGCCTCCTGAGTATGAACTATTTCACATGAGTTATAACACTATGAAGGATAAGTGGAATGTGAATGAACTGCAAAGTATGCTTATTCAAGAGAAAGCAAGACTTAAGAAATATGAAAATCATTCTATCAATCTTATGGGTCAACAAGGAGTTAGAAAGAAATCAAAGAAAGATAAGAAAGGAAAGAGCAAGCAACGACCATTAAAGATAAATGGGTCATCTGCTCAAATCCACAAGAAGAAACAAAAGGATGATAAGTGTCACTTTTGCAAAAAGCATGGACACTATGAGAAAGATTACCTGAAACGTAAGGCATGGTTCGAAAAGAAAGGTAAGCCTACGGCTTTTATATGTTTCGAATCAAACCTAATAGATGGATTGATACTGGTTGTACCACTCATGTTTCTAATACGATGCAAGGATTCCTTACAATCCAAACCATAAACCCAAATAAAAAACTTTGTCTCAATGGGAAACAGAGTCAAAGTTTCAGTTAAAGCTGTTGGAACTTATCGTTTGATTCTAGACACTGGACATTATTTAGACCTTTTCCAAATACTTATGTCCCTTCTATTTCTCATAATTCAGTTTCTTTATCCAAACTTGACTCAATTGGATATTCTTTTAAATTTGGAAATGGATGTTTCATCAGTTTGTTTAAACACAATTATCTCATTGGTTCTGATATTCTTTTTGATGGTTTGTATAAATTTAAGCTTGATAGTCTTTTTGCTGAGACATTATTGACCTTGCATCATAATATTGGTACTAAACATAGTTTAGTGAATGAACAATCAGCTTACTCATGGCATAAACGTTTGGGTCATATATCTAAAGAAAGAATTGAGAGATTAGTAAAGAATGAAATCCTTCTTAATTTAGATTTTACTGATCTTGGGATTTTGTATGGATTGTATTAAAGGAAAACACATAAAACAGATAATCAAGAAAAGTGCCACAAGAAGTAAACAACTCCTTGAAATTATACACACCATATATGTGGGCCTTTTGATGTTCCATCTTTTGGTGGAGAAAAGTATTTTATCACCTTTATTGATGATTTTTCATGTTATGGCTATGTCTATTTATTGCATAAAAAATCTCAATTGGCAAAAGCTCTAGAAGTATTTATCAATGAGGTTGAAAGAAAACTAGATAGAAAAATGAAAATTGTTAGGTCTGACAGAGGTGGTGAATATTATGAAAAGTATGATGAATCTGGACAATGCCCTGGTCCATTTGCTAAATTCCTTGAAAAGCATGGCATATGTGCTCAATACACAATGCCTAGAATACCAGAACAAAATGGTGTTGCAGAAAGGCGTAATCGAACTCTAATGGACATGGTTAGGAGTATGTTAAGCAATTCATCATTACCCTCATTATTGTGGATGCATGCTTTAAAGACCGCTATGTATTTGCTAAATAAGTTTCCTAGTAAGGCAGTTCCAAAGACTCCTTTTGAACTGTGGACAGGAAGGAAACCCATTTTGAGGCATTTACATGTTTGGGGTTGCCCGGCGGAAGTAAGGATTTACAATCCACATGAAAAGAAGTTGGACTCAAGAACAATCAGTGGTTTCTTCATTGGTTATCCAGAAAGATCAAAAGAGTATAAATTTTATTGTCCTAACCATAGTATAAGAATTGTTGAATCTGGAAATTCAAGGTTTATTGAGAATAATGAAATTAGTGGAAGTTTGGAACCACATAAAGTAAAAATCCAAGAAGTTAAGGTGCAAGTTTCTTCACCTATAACTTCTTCTCAAGTTGTTGTTCCTAGAGTTGTTGAACCTTTTAATAACTTTCAAGAACAACAAATTAATGATCAAACATCACAGAATGATGATATTACTAATGAACTTATAATAAACGAACCCAATGAAGTAGCATTAAGAAGGTCTCAACGATAAAGAAGAACTGCTATTTCTGATGATTATGTAGTTTATCTACAAGAATCAGATTTTGATTTGGGTATTAATATGATCCAGTTTCTTTTTCACAAGCCATGCAAAATGCTAATTCATCTAAATGGTTAGATGCCATGCAAGATGAGTTAAAATCAATGGATTACAATGCAGTCTGGGATCTTGTTGAATTGCCTGAAGGTTGTAAAAGAGTTGGGTGTAAATGGGTCTTTAAGACCAAACGCGACTGATCAAATGGTAATATTGAACGTTGTAAAGCCAGACTTGTTGCCAAAGGTTTTACTCAAAAATGTGGCATTGACTACACAGAGATCTTTTCTCCAGTCTCTAAGAAAGACTCATTTAGAATTATTATAGTACTGGTAGTTCATTATGATTTAGAGTTGCATCAAATGGATGTGAAAACCGCCTTTTCTAAATGAGAGTTTGAATGAAGAGGTTTATATGGACCAACCTGAAGGCTTTTTATTTGAAGGAAAGGAACACATGGTGTGTAAACTGAAGAAGTCAATATACAGACTTAAGCAAGCTTTCCGACAATGGTATCTTAAGTTCAATGATACTATTACATCCTTTGGATTTAAAGAAAACACCGTTGATCAGTGTATATATCTGAAGGTCAGTGGGAGAAAAATCATATTTTTGATTCTGTATGTTGATGATATCTTATTAGCTACTAATGACCTTAGCCTGTATAAGACCAAGAATTTTCTCTCTAAGAACTTTGAAATGAAAGATATGAGTGAGGCATCCTATGTGATTGGAATCGAAATATTTCGTGATAGATCACAAGAATTTTTAGGATTGTCTCAGAAAGTATATATTAATAAAGTTCTTGAGAAATTCAACATAAACAAATGTTCTATAAGTGTTGTTCCAATTCAGAAGGGAGATAAATTCAGCCTTATGTAATGTTTAAAGAATGAATTGGAACATAAACAAATGGAACAAATTTCTTATGTTCCTTATGCATAAAGGAATATTCAGACTCAGATTTTGTTGGCTAGAAGTCCACATTTGGCCATTTGTTCCTTTTAGCTAGAAGAGCGATCTCATGAAAAAGTGCGACGCAGTCTGTCATTGCTGCATCCACTATGAAAGCTAAGTTTGTGGCATGCTTTGAGGCTACAATTCATGGTTTATGGCTGCGAAACTTTATTTCAGGACTTGATCTCATGAAAAAGTGTGACGCAGTCTGTCATTGCTGCATCCACTATGAAAGCTAAGTTTGTGGCATGCTTTGAGGCTACAATTCATGGTTTATGGCTGCGAAACTTTATTTCAGGACTTGGGGTTGTCGACAGTATTGCCAAGCCGCTGAAAATTTATTGTGATAACTCGCAGTAGTCTTCTTTTCTAAAAACGATAAGTATTCAAAGGGTGCTAAACATATGGAATTGAAATACTTTGCGTTAAAGAAGAAGTTCAGAAACAAAGAGTGTCAATTGAACATATTAGCACCAATCTCATGATTGCAGATCCGCTGACTAAAGGGTTGCCGCTAAAGATATTTTATGAACATGTCGAAAGAATGGGCATTATTGAAAACCATTAGTGATGTTATGTTTAAAGCTTTAAGTTCCTTATGTATTTGATACTCTGAGCTCAATTAATTATTGTTTCTGAATCACTTATGGATCCTGTTTACTTATGCTGGTATATATATAAATGAATTATGAGAATGTTAACATGATTCATCTTTGATAAAGACATTATTGTTAGACCTTATTGCAATTCCCATTATAGGTCATGTTAAATATAGAACTAGTAATGTGATACATGGAAGGGAGTACGTCAAAACAATAGCATACAACCGCCATGTTAAGTTTCTGTCTCGGTAAAACTTGCGATTATCTCAATGGAGAAAAGGTTGCCATAAACTCTCCAGCAGTGAATTTGAAATGGCAAAGGTCAAAAAATTTGAAACGATATTGATAAACCTATGACCTGATTTAGCTAGGGTTGATTGGTTCATGGGTGAACCGGATGGGTTGATCAGGTTATTCCGAATCTATTACATATCTAGTTTTATGTTAGAATCAGACCGGCTTAGCCTTCGGGTCTCGATTCAATCGATCGGTCCGGTTCGGTTTTAACAACTATGCTCGTAATTCTTGAAAGCGGCTTCGTGGAAGTGGTTTAGTAAGAGCATCGGCAAGTTGATCTGCTGAGGAAACATGAGTAATACGAAAAGCACCTTATTGAACTTGATCCCGAATAAAGTGTAGTCAATTGCCACATATTTCATGCGCAAATGAAAGACTGGATTAGAACAGAGATAGGTGGCACCAACATTGTCACAATAGATAACAGGTTGTGTAGGAAGGATGACACCAAGCTCTGTGAAAAGGGAACAAATCCAGTTGATTTCTGAAGTAGTGGTAGTAGCTAATCGATACTCAGCTTCTGTGGATGATCGAGCAACTATACACTGTTTCTTGGATGACCAAGAAATAGGATGACGACCAAGATAGACAATATAGGCACTCATAGAGGTATAATCATCTTTGTTGCCACCCCAATATGCATCTGAGAAGGAATAAAAGAAAGTGGATTTTCCTTATGAAGAAATAATCCATGAGTTAATGCGCCACATAGATATCAAAGTAGTCGTTTTGCAGCATTCTAATGTTCAAACGTTGGGCAATGCATGAACTGAGAAAGCTTATTAACAGCATATGCGATGTTTGGGCGAGTGAGGCAAAGATATTGTAGACTACCAATAATTATTATATATTCTGTGTAGTCAATCAGAGCTGCACCAGAATGAAGTGTGAGATTTCCATCTGTAGCAAGTGGTGCGGCAACAGGTTTTGCACCAAACATTTTTGTCTGGGCAAGAAGATCAGTGATGTAGCGCTTTTGAGTAAGCAATAAACTAGATGGAGTGGTAAGAACCTCAATGCCGAGAAAATAAGACAAAACACCAAGATCCTTGATTGAAAATCTTTGTGCCAGAAGGTCGATGTAGCGCTGAATATGATATGGCTGATCCAATGACGTCGGAATAAACGACAACGATAACGGTGGCTGACGGAGGCTCTCTCACAACCCCCGAGACCCCCTCTCGGTCTCGGGCCATATGAACGGTGTCTCCACCCCCGAGACCCCCTCTCGGTCTCAGGCCACATGAATAGTATTTCAACCCTCGAGACCCCCTCTCGGTCTCGGGCCACCTGAATAGTATTTCAACCCCCGAGACCTCCTCTCGGTCTCGGGCCATATGAACGGTGTCTCTACCCCCGAGACCCCCTCTCGGTCTCGGCCACCTGAACAATATTTCAACCCCCGAGACCCCCTCTCGGTCTCGGGCCATATGAATGGTGTCTCCACCCCGAGACCCCCTCTCGGTCTCGGGCCACCTGAACAGTATTTCAACCCCCGAGACCCCCTCTCGGTCCCGGGCCACCTGAACAGTATTTCAACCCCCGAGACCCCCTCTCGGTCTCGGGCCATATGAACGGTGTCTCAACCCCCGAGACCCCCTCTCGGTCTCGGACTACATGAACAGTATCTCCACCCTCGAGACCCCCTCTCTGTCTTAGGCTACATGAACAGTACTTCGACCCCCGACGTACAATTCGGCCCGCTCTGGGCCACCTGGCATGCCCATACGATCCGCCGTACATCTGTAGCAGGGTGTAACCATGCCTCATAATGGCGTATGGCCCATTGTATGTCTATCACTATGCGCGACCATACCCCATTGTAGCGTGCGGTCCGCCACTTGCCCGCTACTGTGCGCGGTCACATCCAGTGGTGGCGCACGCCAGATATAACCCCAAATGCTGGACACCTGTGAGGCCGTGCTGACCAATGACGTGAGACACCTCCAGCATGTACGGTGACGATAGGATCTATCATTGTCAGCCTTATATTTTGTCCGTTATCGAACTGGGCTCCTGGAAGTCAGCAATCATCGAGAACAGAAGGGGATCTTTGAATAGGTATAAAGCATGCACCCATGCCATAGGCAGGGGAACTTGAACACTGGTTTTTCTAGTTCTTGTCCACTAGTTAAGCCCTAATTGTTTAGCTCCCTTCGGCTAGACAGTTCTCATCTGTTTCCAAGTAACTGACTTGAGCATCGGAGGGTCCCCATCGGAGCTTTCGGTCTCTGGGGACTTTTCTTGCAGGAGTCCGGCAAGGAGGACGTCCATTTCCACGGCGCTTGAAGGAAGTGACTTGGCGTCATCAGATTGGCGCACCAGGAAGGGGGGTGAGAAAGAGATAGACATTGAACCAGCAATCTGCAACTCCTCTCTCTTCAAGCTCGAGTCATGGTGACAACCCATGCGAAAGGGGGCTCTGTCAGTTGCGCTGGGGGGCAGCGCCAATGGGCTGATCCGCTGGCGATCGCCCCCTCAGCTCTCCCGATCGGCGTCCCGATGCCGCCGCATCCTCAGGAGGCTGGACCTCCCGCTCCTCTAGTCGACATTCCTGCACCTCCTCCCCATCAGCCCCAGGAAGACCGGTTCGCCGCTCTAGCCACGCAAGTCCAATCCTTGGCGACGGCGGTCCAAGGCCTACAGTATCAGCATGCGGCCCAGCAACAGCCGGAGCCATTTCCATCGGTTTTGGGCGTGGTGCAACCTAGCCAGCATTCTTCCCGAAGGAGGACACGGCCGAGCTTGTTAAGAAGTGTGATAGCTGCCAACGCCATGCCAATATTCAGCGATAGCCGACGTCTCAGCTGACTCCCTTGGTGGCACCTTGGCCCTTCGCTCAGTGGGGTATGGATATCTTGGGACCATTCTCCCCGGCCTCCGGATAGCGCAAGTTCCTCCTGGTGGTCGTCGATCACTTCACCAAATGGATTGAAGCCAAAGCCCTTGCTAAAATCACTGAAAGCAGGGTGAGATCCTTCTTTTGGAAGTCTATCATATGCCGGTTCGGGCTACCCCATACTCTGGTCACCGATAACGGTCGGCAGTTCGATAACGCACCCTTTTGAGAGTTCTGCACCGAACTCGGCATCCACCAGAGATTCACTTCCATTGGACACCCCCAGACCAATGGAGCGGCCGAGGTGACCAATCGCATCATTCTCCAAGGACTAAGAGCCCGATTAGATGATTGCAAGGGGCACTAGGTAGAGGAGCTCCACAATGTGCTATGGGCCTACCATACGATGCCGCGAGCCCCCATCGGAGAAACTCCGTTCAGCCTGGTCTTTGGGTCCGAGGCTGTCATCCCAGTAGAGATAGGCTCCCCGAGTCCTCGGGTGGAGTCGTATAGTGAGGAAGACAACTCGGACCGGCTGCGGACCGACCTCGACCTGGTGGAGGAGGTACGAAACCGAGCGCGACTGCGGATGGCGGTCTACCGATAATGAGCTGCTAAGTACTACAATGCCCGTGTGCATCCCAAGACTTTCTTATCGGGAGACTTGGTCCTTCGACGGGCCGAAGTCTCAAAGCCGGCGGAAGGGGGCAAGCTAGCTCCAAATTGGGAGGGGCCCTACCGGATCGCCGAGACACTCCGTCGCGGGGCATACAAGATCGAAGAGCTGGATGGGAGGCCGCTACCCCGGACGTGGAACGCCGATAACCTCCGTCGGTACTATCAGTAGTACATTTCCTTTCAGCATTAAATACCGTGCTAGTATCTTTGTGGGTTTTCACCTTTCACTTCTCATCAATTAACTTAAATTCGAGTCTCTCAGTTTTTCCACAAAGCCCAGTGTACCACTGGCAGAGCGATGTACCATCGGATCTCAGCAGCTCAAGCCCGACTCCTGTCGACACTTAAAGCCCTGGGCCAACTAGGCACAAAGCCCAACCCTCGTCGGCACTTAAAGCCCAACACCCGTCGGCACCTAAAGCCCTAGGCCAGCCAGGCACAAAGCCCGACCCCCATCGGCACCTAAAGCCCTGGGCCAGCCAGGCACAAAGCCCGACTCCCATCGGCACTTAAAGCCCTGGGCCAGCCAGGCACAAAGCCCGACTCCCGTCGGCACCTAAAGCCCTAGGCCAACCAAGCACAAAGCCCGACTCCCTTCGGCACTTAAAGCCCTGGGCCAGCCAGGCACAAAGCCCGACCCCCGTCGGCACCTAAAGCCCTAGGCCAACCAGGCACAAAGCCCGACTCCCTTCGGCACTTAAAGCCCTGGGCCAGCCAGGCACAAAGCCCGACCCCCGTCGGCACTAAAAGCCTGACCCCCGTCGGCACTTAAAGCCCTGGGCCAGCCAGGCACAAAGCCTGACTCCCATCGGCACTTAAAGCCCTGGGCCAGCCAGGCACAAAGCCCGACTCCCGTCGGCACCTAAAGCCCTGGGCCAGCCAGGCGCAAAGCCCGACTCCCGTCGGCACCTAAAGCCCTGGGCCAGCCAGGCACAAAGCCCGACTCCTGTCGGCACTTAAAGCTCTAGGCCAGCCAGGCACAAAGCCCGACCCATGTCAGCACTTAAAGCCCGACTCCCTTCAGCACTTAAAGCCCGGGGCCAGCCAGGCACAAAGCCCGACCCCCGTCGGAAACCCTAGGCCAGCCAGGCACAAAGCCTGACTCCCGTCGGCACTTAAAGCCCAGGGCTAGTCAGGCACAAAGCCCGACCCCCGTCGGCACTTAAAGCCCTGGGCTAGCCAGGCCCAAAGCTTGACCCCCGTCGGCACCTAAAGCCCTGGGTCAGCCAGGCACAAAGCCCAACTCTCGTCGGCACTTAAAGCCTGACTCCCGTCGGTACTTAAAGCCCTGGGCCAGCTAGGCACAAAGCTCGACTCCCATCGGCACTTAAAGCCCTGGGCCAGCCAGGCACAAAGCCCGACCCCCGTCGGCACCTAAAGCCCTAGGCTAGCCAGGCACAAAGCCTGACCCCCATCGGCACGTAAAGCCCTGAGCTAGCCAGGCACAAAGCCCGACCCCCATCGGCAATTAAAGCCCTGGGCCAGCCAGGAACAAAGCCCGACCCCCGTCGGCACTTAAAGCCCTGGGCCAGCCAGGCACAAAGCCCGACTCCCATCGGCACCTAAAGCCCTGGGCCAGCCAGGCACAAAGCCCGACCCCCATCGTCACCTAAAGCCCTGGGCCAGCCAGGCACAAAGCCCGACCCCCATCGGTACTTAAAGCCCTAGGCCAGTCAGGCACAAAGCCCGACTCCCATCGGCACTTAAAGCCGACTCCCATCGGCACCTAAGCCCTGGGCCAGCCAGGCACAAACCCCGACTCCCGTCAGCACCTAAAGCCCTAGGCCAGCCAGGCACAAAGCCCGACTTCCGTTGGCACCTAAAGCCCTAGGCCAGCCAAGCACAAAGTCCGACTCCCGTCGGCACTTAAAGCCCTAGGCCAGCCAAGCACGACCCCCGTCGGCACTTAAAGCCCAACTCTCGTCGGCACTTAAAGCCCTAGGCCAGCCAGGCGCAAAGCCCGACCCCCGTCGACACTTAAAGCCCAACTCCCGTTGGCACCTAAAGCCCTGGGCCAGCCATGCACAAAGCCCGACTCCCATCGGCACATAATGCCCTGGGCCAGCCAGGCACAAAGCCCAACTCCCGTCGGCACTTAAAGCCCTGGGCTAGCCAGGCACAAAGCTCGACCCCCATCGGCACTTAAAGCCCGACTCCCGTCGGCACCTAAAGCCCCTGGCCAGCCAGGCACAAAGCCCGACCACCGTCGGCACCTAAAGCCCTGGGCCAGCCAGGCACAAAGCCCGACCCCCGTCGGCACTTAAAGCCCTGGGCCAGCCAGGCACAAAGCCCGACTCCCATAGGCACCTAAAGCCCTAGGCCAGCCAGGCACAAAGCCTGAATCCCTTTGGCACTTAAAGCCCTGGGCCAGCCAGGCACAAAGCCCGACTCCCATCGGCACTTAAAGCCCTGAGCCAGCCAGGCACAAAGCCAAACTCCCGTCAGCACTTAAAGCCCTAGGTCAGCCATGCACAAAGCCTGACCCCCATCGGCACTTAGAGCCTGACTCCCGTCGGCACTTAAAGCCCTGGGCCAACCAAGCACAAAGCCCGACCCCCATCGGAAGCCCTAGGCCAGCCAGGCACAAAGCCCGACCCCCGTCGGAAGCCCTAGGCCAGCCAGGCACAAAGCCTGACACCCGTTGGAAACCCTGGGCCAGCCAGGCACAAAGCCTGACCCCCGTCGGCACCTAAAGCGCTAGGCCAGCCAGGCCCAAAGCCCGACTCTCATCGGCACTTAAAGCCCTGGGCCAGCCAGGCACAAAGCCCGACCCCCGTCGGCACTTAAAGCCTTGGGCCAGCCAGGCACAAAGCCCGACCCCTGTTGGCACCTAAAGCCCTGGGCCAGCCAGGCACAAAGCCCGACCCCCGTCAGCACTTAAAGCCCTAGGCCAGCCAGGAACAAAGCCCGACTCCCGTTGGCAGTTAAAGCCCTGGGCTAGCCAGGCACAAAGCCCGACCCCCATCGGCACCTAAAGCCCTGGGCCAGCCAGGCACAAAGCCTGACTCACATCGGCACTTAAAGTCCTGGGCTAGCCAGGCACAAAGCCCGACCCCCGTCGGCACTTAAAGTCCGACTCCCATCGGCACCTAAAGCCCTGGGCTAGCCAGGCACAAACCCAAACTCCCGTCGGCACCTAAAGCCTTGGGCCAGACAGGCACAAAGCCCGACTTCCGTCGGCACCTAAAGCCCTGGGCCAGCCAAGCAAAAGTCTGACTCCCATCGGCACTTAAAGCCCTAGGCCAGCCAAGCACAAAGACCGACCCCCGTCGGCACTTAAAGCCCAACTCTCGTTGGCACTTAAAGCCCTAGGCCAGCCAGGCACAAAGCCCGACCCCCGTCGGCACTTAAAGCCTAACTCCCGTCGGCACCTAAAGCCCTGGGCCAGCCAGGCACAAAGCTCGACTCCCGTCGGCACATAAAGCCCTGGGCCAGCTAGGCACAAAGCTCGACTCCCGTCGGCACTTAAAGCCCTGGGCCAGCCAGGCACAAAGCCCGACCCCTATCGGTACTTAAAGCCCGACTCCCGTCGGCACCTAAAGCCCCAGGCCAGCCAGGCACAAAGCCCGACCCCCATCGGCACCTAAAGCCCTGGGCCAGCCAGGCACAAAGCCCGACTCCCGTCGGCACTTAAAGCCCTGGGCCAGCCAGGCACAAAGCCCGACTCCCATAGGCACCTAAAGCCCTAGGCAAGCCAGGCACAAAACCCGACTCCCTTTGGCACTTAAAGCCCTGGGCTAGCTAGGCACAAAGCCCGACTCCCATTGGCACTTAAAGCCCTGGGCCAGCCAGGCACAAAGCCCGACTCCCGTCGGCACCTAAAGCCCTGGGCCAGCTAGGCACAAAGCCAAACTCCCGTTAGCACTTAAAGCCCTAGGCCAGCCATGCACAAAGCCTGACCCCCATCGGCACTTAAAGCCCGACTCCCGTCGGCACTTAAAGCCCTGGGCCAGCCATGCACAAAGCCCGACCCCCGTTGGAAGCCCTGGGCCAGCCAGGCACAAAGCCTGACTCACGTCGACACTTAAAGCCCTGGGCCAGCCAGGCACAAAGCCTGACCCCCGTCGGCACCTAAAGCCCTAGGCCAGCCAAGCCCAAAGCCCGACTCTCGTCGGCACTTAAAGCCCTAGGCCAGCCAAGCACAAAGCCCAACCCCCGTCGGCACTTAAAGCCTGACTCCCATCGGCACTTAAAGCTCTGGGCCAGCTAGGCACAAAGCCCGACTCCCGTCGGCACTTAAAGCCCTGGGCCAACCAGGCATAAAGCCCGACTCCCGTCGGCACCTAAAGCCCTGGGACAGCCAGGCACAAAGCTCGACTCCCATCGGCACTTAAAACCCTGGCCAGCCAGGCAAAAAACCTCGACTCCCATCGGCACTTAAAGCCCTGGGCCAGCCAGGCACAAAGCCCGTCCCCTATCGGCACCTAAACCCTGGGCCAGCCAGGCACAAAGCCCGACTCCCATCGGCACTTAAAGCCCTAGGCCAGCCAGGCACAAAGCCGACTCCCATCGCACCTAAAGCCCTGGGCCAGGCAGGCACAAAGCACGACCCCCGTCGGCACCTAAAGCCCTGGGCCAGCCAGGCGCAAAGCCCGACTCCCGTCGGCACTAAAGCTCTGGGCCAGCCAGGCACAAAGCCCGACTCCCATCGGCACTTAAATCCCTGGGCCAGCCAGGCACAAAGCCCGACCCCCGTCGGCACCTAAAGCCCTAGGCCAGCCAGGCACAAAGCCCGACTCCCATCGGCATTTAAAGCCCCGGGCCAGCCAGGCGCAAAGCCCGACCCCCGTCGGCACTTAAAGCCCGACTCCCGTCAGCACCTAAAGCCCTGGGCCAGCCAGGCACAAAGCCCGACTCCCGTCGGCACATAAAGCTCTAGGCCAACCAGGCACAAAGCCCGACTCCCGTTGGCACCTAAAGCCCTGGGCCAGCCAAGCATAAAGCCCAACTCCCGTCGGTACTTAAAGCCCTAGGCCAGCCAAGAACAAAGCCCGACCCCCGTTGGCACTTAAAGCCCGACTCTCGTCGGCACTTAAAGCCCTGGGCTAGCCAGGCACAAAGCCCAACCCCCGTCGGCACTTAAAGCCCGACTCCCATCGGCACCTAAAGCCCTGGGCCAGCCAGGCACAAAGCCCGACTCCCGTCAGCACTTAAAGCCCTGGGCCAGCCAGGCACAAAGCTCAACCCCCATCGGCACCTAAAGCCCTGGGCCAGCCAGGCACAAAGCTCAACCCCCGTTGGCACCTAAAGCCCCAGGCCAGCTAGGCACAAAGCCCGACCCCCGTCGGCACCTAAAGCCCTAGGCCAGCCAGGCACAAAGCTCGACTCCCGTCGGCACTTAAAGCCCTAGGCCAGCCAGGCACAAAGCCCAACCCCTGTCGGTACTTAAAGCCTGACTCCCATCGGCACTTAAAGCCCTGGGCCAGCCAGGCACAAAGCCAGACTCCCATCGGCACTTAAAGCGCTGAGCCAGCCAGGCACAAAGCCCGACTCCCGTCGGCACCTAAAGCCCTGGACAGCCAGGCACAAAGCTCGACTCCCGTCGGCACTTAAAGCCCTGGGCCAGCCAAGCAAAAAACCCTGACTTCCATCGGCACTTAAAGCCCTGGGCCAGCCAGGCACAAAGCCCGTCCCCTATCGACACCTAAAGCCCTGGGCCAGCCAGGCACAAAGCCCGACTCTTGTCGGCACTTAAAGCCCTAGGCCAGCCAGGCACAAAGCCCGACTCCCATCGGCACCTAAAGCCCTGGGCCAGCCAGGCACAAAGCCCGACCTCCATCGGCACCTAAAGCCCTGGGCCAGCCAGGCGCAAAGCCCGACTCCCGTCCCCACTAAAGCTCTGGGCCAGCCAGGCACAAAGCCAGACTCCTGTCGGCACCTAAAGCCCTGGGCCAGCCAGGCACAAAGCCCGACCCCCGTCGGCACCTAAAGCCCTAGGCCAGCCAGGCACAAAGCCCGACCCCCATCGGCACTTAAAGCCCCGGGCCAGCCAGGAGCAAAGCCCGACCCCCGTCAGCACATAAAGCCCGACTCCCATCGGCACCTAAAGCCCTGGGCCAGCCAGGACAAAGCCCGACTCCCGTTGGCACTTAAAGCCCTGGGCCAGCCAGGCACAAAGCTTGACTTCCGTCGGCACCTAAAGCCCTGGGCCAGCCAAGTATAAAGCCCGATTCCCGTCGGCACTTAAAGCCCTAGGCCAGCCAAGCACAAAGCCCGACCCCCGTCGGCACTTAAAGCCCGACTCTCGTCGGCACTTAAAGCCCTGGGCTAGCCAGGCCCAAAGCCCGACCCCCATCGGCACTTAAAGCCCGACTCCCATCGGCACCTAAAGCCCTGGGCCAGCCAGGCACAAAGCTCGACTCTCGTCGGCACTTAAAGCCCTGGGCCAGCCAGGCACAAAGCCCGACTCCCATCGGCACTTAAAGCCCTGGGCTAGCCAGGCACAAAGCTCAACCCCCGTTGGCACTTAAAGCCCGACTCCCATCGGCACCTAAAGCCCCAGGCCAGCCAGGCACAAAGCCCGACCCCCGTCGGCACCTAAAGCCCTGGGTCAGCCAGGCACAAAGCCCGACTCCCGTCGGCACTTAAAGCCCTGGGCCAGCCAGGCACAAAGCCCAACTTCCGTCGGTACCTAAAGCCCTAGGCCAGCCAGGCACAAAGTCCGACTCCCTTTGGCACTTAAAGCCCTGGGCTAGCCAGGCACAAAGCCTGACCCCCGTCGGCACTTAAAGCCCTGGGCCAGCCAGGCACAAAGCCTGACTCCCGTCGGCACCTAAAGCCTTGGGTCAGCCAGGCACAAAGCTTCACTCCCATCGGCACTTAAAGCCCTAGGCCAGCCAGGCACAAAGCCCGACCCCTGTCGGCACTTAAAGCCCGACTCCCGTCGGCACTTAAAGCCCTGGGCCAGCCATGCACAAAGCCCGACCCCCATCGGAAGCCCTGGGCCAAACAGGCACAAAGCCTGACTCCCGTCGACACTTAAAGTACTGGGCCAGCCAGGCACAAAGCCTGACCCCCGTCGGCACCTAAAGCCTTGGCCAGCCAGGCACAAAGCCCGACTCCCGTAGGCACCTAAAGACCTAGGCCAGCCAGGAACAAAGCCCGACTCCCTTCGACACTTAAAGCCCTGGGCCAGCCAAGCACAAAGCCCGACCCCCGTCGGCACTTAAAGCCCTGGGCCAGCCAGGCACAAAGTCCGACTCCCGTCGGCACCTAAAGCCCTGGGCCAGCCAGGCATAAAGCCCGACTCCATTCGGTACTTAAAGCCCTGGGCCAGCTAGGCACAAAGCCCGACCCCCGTCGGCACTTGAAGACCAACCCCCATCGGCACTTAAAGCCCTGGGCCAGCCAGGCACAAAGCCCGACTCCCGTCGGCACTTAAAGCCCTGGGCCAGCGAGGCACAAAGCCCGACTCCCGTCGGCACCTAAAGCCCTGGGCCAGCCAGGCACAAAGCCCGACTCCCATCGGCACTTAAAGCCCTAGGCCAGCTAGGCACAAAACCCGACCCCTGTCGGCACTTAAAGCCCAACTCCCGTCGGCACTTAAAGCCCTGGGTCAGCCATGCACAAAGCCCGACCCCATCGGAAGCCTTGGGCCAACCAGGCACAAAGCATGACTCCCGTCGGCACTTAAAGCCCTGGGCCAGCCAGGCACAAAGCCTGACCCCCGTCGACACCTAAAGCCCTGGGCCAGCCAGGCCCAAAGCCCAACTCTCGTCGGCACTTAAGGCTCTGGGCCAGCCAGGCACAACGCTCAACCCCCGTCGGTACTTAAAACCCAACTCCCGTTGGCACTTAAAACCCTGGGCCAGCCAGGCACAAAGCTCGACTCCCATCGGCACTTAAAGCCCTGGGCCAGCCAGGCACAAAGCCGACTCCCATCGGCACCTAAAGCCCTGGGCCAGCCAGGCACAAAGCCCGACCCCCATCGGCACCTAAAGCCCTGGGCCAGCCAGGCACAAAGCCCGACCCCCATCGGCACTAAAGCCTGGGCCAGCCAGGCACAAAGCCGACTCCCGTCGGCACTTAAATCCTTGGGCCAGCTAGGCACAAAGCCCGACTCCCATTGGCACTTAAAGCCCTGGGCCAGCCAGGCACAAAGCCCGACCCCTTCGGCACTTAAAGCCTGGGCCAGCCAGGCACAAAGCCCGACCCCCGTTGATACTTAAAGCCTGACTCCCGTCGGCACCTAAAGCCCTAGGCCAGCCAGGCACAAAGCCTAACTCCCATCGGCACTTAAAGCCCTGGGCCAGCCAGGCACAAAGCATAACTTCCGTTGGCACCTAAAGCCCTGGGTCAGCTAAGCATAAAGCTCGACTCCCGTTGGCACTTAAAGCCCTAGGCCAGCCAAGCACAAAGCCTGACCCCTGTCGGCACTTAAAGCCTGACTCCCATCAGCACTTAAAGCCCTGGGCCAGCCAGGCCCAAAGCCCGACCGCCGTCAGCACTTAAAGCCTGACTCCCGTCAGCACCTAAAGCCCTTGGCCAGTCAGGCACAAATCCCAACTCCCATCGGCACTTAAAGCCCTGGGCCAGGCAGGCACAAAGCCCAACTCTCGTCGACACTTAAAGCCTTGGGCTAGCCAGGCACAAAGCTCGACCCCCGTCGGCACTTAAATCCCGACTCTCATTGGCACTTAAAGCCCTGGGCCAGCCAGGCATGAAGCTCGACCCCCGTCGGCACTTAATGCCCGACTCCCGTCGGCACTTAAAGCCCTGGGCCAGTAAGGCACAAAGCCCGACTCCCATTGGCACTTAAGGCCCTGGGCCAGCCAAGCATAAAGCTCGGCATACCTCCGGTAAAGCGGAGCATCATCAGTCCTCAAGAGGCCATCAACCTTGACCTCCTGAGTCCAATGCCTCAACCCCCGGAAGCCCATCCTACCTGGCCCTAAGGGTCGGTCCTCTCTAGCCAAGTCAGCGATTCGAGAAAAGAATTAAAGGATACCCCACGACGTTGATGAAGCCCCGAGAGGTCGCGTGTCGTCAACCAATGAATTTGGGGTAGAGATTGTAAATGGACAAAGATAATTCATCTTGAGGGAAAGTGATATTTCATTAATTTAAAGTGATTACAAAAGCGCCGACCTAGATGGACTTACAAGAATAAATTACAAGCGGAGGCTCACGGTTCAACCGGTGCGGGCTCGTCATCGGATGAGGCCAGCTCCGAGAGACACTCCGGTTCGACCTCGAGGGCTTGAGGAAAGTTTAAGTCCTGAGCGACTTTCTCCTTCCCATGCTGGAACCCTTGGAAGAATGCCCCCACCGAAGCTTCTACCAGCTCGTCTATAAAGCACTCGGACGCCTTGAATTCTTCTATAACCCTGGTGGTCCTGGCCGTGACGGCTGCTTCCACCTCGGCAGCCCAAACTCCCTCCTCTGCGGCGAGAGCTGCCGCTGTCGCTGTTGCCCTCTCGGCCTCCTGGGTGCGACGTGCCTCCTCCTCGGCCTTATCAGCCCTTTCCTCCGCCGATGTTGTCCTCTCCTCCGCTGCCCTTGCCCTCTCCTCAGCCTCAGTCGCTCGACTCTTGGTTGCTTGGATGGCAGAGGTCAGCTCAGAGATGTGCAGATCTCTGGCTGCGATGGTGTTTTCGGCGTTGGTCATCTGGCGGAGCGCCGCCCGTAAGCGGTTGGCCTCTGCCTCCGCTCGGCTCTCAGCAGCCCTCACCTCGTTGGCCCAAGCGGTTCTAGCCGACTCCAGGACCCCCTCGGCCGCCTCCGCACGGTGACGAGCTTCCTCGGCCTCCTTTTGGGCCTCTCGTAGAAGGGCCTTCCCTCCGTGGGTGACCTCCCTAGTAGCCCTTAGGGAGTTCGCAAGTTGTGTGCAGTCTCCATGTTAAAAAAAAAGAGAAGAAAAAGAGAAATGCGGAGGCAAAGGGTTGGACAACTTACTCTAACGAGGGCCGCATAAGACTCTCGGTAGAACATAGCCGCCTTCAAGTGACTGAGCTCCTCTAGGACCTCATGCATGAGGACTGGCGAGAGGACCCGCTCTGCCCAGCGCCCGTCGTTCAGAATGGAGTCCCGAGGTGGCCCCGGTCTGGCTCCATTCCCTTTGGTGGCCTCGGCGTTACTAGACTCGGCGCGCGGGCTACTCATTGCCGTTTGCTCGGGGGGTGGGCTTGCTGCCCCTGACGGCCCCTCACCCCAGCTCCTGGCTGCCCCGGGGAGGGTCGGTCCGCTGGGTGCTAAGAGCTCCTCCACCACCGCTGGCTCCTCTACTACCACCAGCTCCTCCGCAGCCGGCTCCTCTGTTGGTACCCCCTCGGTTATCGCCCTTTCTGGCGGGGTGTCGGCTGTGAGGTCAATCTCCGAGGCGACCAAGGGCTCTTGCGGTACCGATGGCTCGGGCACCTGCACCGTCGGGCATTTTGGAGCCGGTGTTCACCGATCTTTGCTTGGTCCTTCCCGGGCCCTCTTCTTGGCGACGGCCCTCAAAAGTTTCTGGGTGGGGACCTTCATGGCTGTACAACTTTGGTCAGGGTCGGTATAAAAAAAAGGGAGAACGATGACACAGGAAGACTTTGACTAAGTATAAAAAGAGACATACCGTGGTGGGAAATGAGACTTGCCGACTGAAGGTTCTCTTCCGTTAAGAGTAGGGTGTACCAAGGGATGTCGGTAGCCAATAGCCGCCCTAACGCTTCCTTGTCTCTGGGGTGGACGGTGGAATTCGCATTACCTCGGAGATCGGGGTCCCCCCACCGAGCCTTGACTTGGTCAAGATTTGCAAAGAAGAACCAGGATTTCCATCCCTTGATAGAGGAGGGAAGAAGGAGTTTCAAGACTCGGCCGGGTCGGGGCTGAAATAGCCACCAACCCTTAGAATGTAGAATAAGAGAAAAAGAGAAACCCAAGGTGTGATTTGGAGATGGTGGCAGAGAACAACAAAGGCGCTAACAACCCTAAGGGAGTTTGGGACCAACTGTGAAGGGGTCAGGAAGTAGTAATCGAGGAGGCTTGCGAAAAAAGAGGGGAGGGGTAGACGGAGGCCTACCCTCAATGAGATCTCGTAGATAGCCACTCGACCGGGTCGAGAGGAGATCACCAGGTCATCGGGAGTTGGAAGATAAAGCCCAATCTCCCGAGGGATTTGGTAATGGACCCGGAAGTTTGCTAGATCCCGGCCTGTTACTGTGGAGGCGACCCCTTTCGGAGATTCCGCCCCCACTCTCGAGGAGGCGCTGGCCCCCGCCTGGTGGCCCCTCGACAGAGCCCTACCAGCCACCACAGGACGCCTCCCTACGGGAACCTCCCCAGCGACCCTCCGCTGGGCCAGAGGGACGCAGTCCTCTGGATCGGAGGATCACTCGAGGGGAGGAGAAGGGGAAGGAGGAGAAGAAGGAGAGGCTTGAGGCCTCTCCGACGAAGAACGATTCTCTGAATCGTCCTCCGTGGACCAGGACTAGGAACTCATGGCGAGAGGAAGAAACAAAGGAACCTAGAAGGAGCAAAAGGCTGACTTGGGAAGGAAAGTGATGCGCGCAGGCTCTCAGGTTGCAGGGGGACCAGGGAGCAGAGGATCAAGGAAGCGCATAGGAAGAAGATGATAGTAGGAACAGAATGACCACTTTCAACCCTTCGCCCGGGCTTTATTCAGTTTCAAATCATCTTGCCGTGCCTCGTCCACCATGTGGACTCTCACAATAGGATGGACCACCTCGGAAACCGCTGAGCACAGGATACGATTTACTTCAGGCTAATGATGGGATGCCTCTGACATCCCCGCTATGATGGGTAATGATGGCACGACTTTCTCCATGGATTCCGACGGATCAACCCTGCTTCGAGGACGATTGCAGCAAATCGGGTGGACAGTGTTGGCCGCCTTTTCACATCCCCACACCGCTCGCATAAAATTGTTGCAGCGCCCATGGGCACGTGTCCAGAGATGATTTGCGATGGGCAAGGATCAGCCACTTGGGGGGTGACACCCCTTTCGCCTTACTGGGGTAGGCCCACTCCATCTTAGGGGTGAGGGGGCATCTGATATGGCTGATCCAACACCGTCGGAATAAATGACAACGATAACAGCGACTGACAGAGGCTCTCTCACAACCCCCGAGACCCCCTCTCGGTCTCGGGCCATATGAACAGTGTCTCCACCCCCGAGACCCCCTCTCGGTCTTGGGCCACATGAATGAACGGTGTCTCCACCCTTGAGACCCCCTCTCGGTCTCAGGCCACCTGAACAGTATTTCAACCCCCGAGACCCCCTCTCGGTCTCGGGCCATATGAACGGTGTCTCCACCCCCGAGATCCCCTCTCGGTCTCGGACCACCTGAACAGTATTTCAACCCCCGAGACCCCCTCTCAGTCTCGGGCCACATGAACAGTATTTCAGCCCCCGAGACCCCCTCTCGGTCTCGGGCCATATGAACGGTGTCTCCACCCCCGAGACCCCCTCTCGGTCTCGGGCCACCTAAACAGTATTTCAACCCCCGAGACCCCCTCTCGGTCTCGGGCCATATAAACAGTGTCTCCAACCCCGAGACCCCCTCTCGGTCTCGGGCCATATGAACGGTGTCTCGACCCCCGAGACCCCCTCTCGGTCTTGGGCTACATGAACAGTATCTCCACCCCCGAGACCCTCTCTTGGTCTCGGGCTACATGAATAGTATCTCCACCCCCGAGACCCCCTCTCGGTGTTTGGCTACATGAACAGTACTTCGACCCCCGGCGTACAATTCGGCCCGCTCTGAGCCACCTGGCATGCCCATGCGATCCGCCGCACATCTGTAGCAGGATATAACCATGCCTCATAACGGTGTATGGCCCATTGTATGTTTGTCACTGTGCGCGACCATACCCCGTTGCAGCGTACGGTCCGCTACCTACCCGCTACTGTGCGCGGTCACATCCAGTGGTGGCATGCGCTAGATATAACCCCAAATGCAGGACACCTGTGAGGCCGTGCTGACCAATGACGCAAGACACCTCCAGCATGTACGGTGACGATATGATCTGTCATTGTCAGCCTCGTATTTTGTCCGTTATCGAACTGGGCTCCTGAAAGTCAGCAATCATCGGGAACAGAAGAGGGATCTTCGAACAGGTATAAAGCATGCGCCCATGCCATAGGCAGGGGAATTTGAACACTAGTTTTTCTAGTTCTTGTCCACTAGTTAAGCCCTAACTGTTTAGCTCCCTTCAGCTAGACAGTTCTCATCTATTCCCAAGTAACTGACTTGAGCGTCGGAGGGTCCCCACCGGAGCTTCCGGTCTCCGGAGACTTTTCTTATAGGAGTCCGGCAAGGAGGACATCCGTTTTCCCGGCGCTTGAAGGAAGTGACTTGGCGTCATCAATATCGGTGTTGGTACCTGTGATAATAATGTCATCCACATAAACAAGTAGATATATAGTAATGTTACCGGAGTGGAGAATGAAGAGAGAAGTGTCTGCATGAGAGTTTGTGAACCCAGACTCAATGAGGAACTAGTGAAGTTCAAGGTACCAAGCTCATGGGACCTGCTTTAGTCCATATATAGCCTTCTTTAATTTGCATACATGTGTTGGATTGTCTCTATCAACAAATTCCAGAGGCTGGGCCATGTAGACATCTTCAGAAAGATGACCTTGAAGAAAGGCATTATTAACATCCAACTATCGCAACTGCCAACCTCTACTGACTGCCAAGTTTAGAACAAGGCATATTGTTGTCATCTTGACAACCGGACTAAAGGTATCATGATAATCCACTCCAAGTCACTGATGAAAGCCTTTTGCAACTAATCTGGCTTTGTATCTTTCAACAGAAACATTAAGAAACTGTTTAATACGAAAGACCCACTTACATCCAATAAGATTTTGCAGAGAAGAAGATGGAACAAGCACCCAGGTTTCATTCCGAACAAGAGCATCAAATTCATCATTCATAGCTCATCTCCATATGGAATCTTTTAGGGCTTCGTTAACAGTACGAGGCTCAATGTCTGACGGTTGAGAAAGGACATCAGTGAGATTCATTTTGGTTAGGGGCTTGTGGATGCTATTTTTTGCTCTAGTGGTCATGGGATGGGTAATTTGAGCTATGGTTGAAGCAGAAGACGTCTCAGAATTATGTGGTTCTGTTGGTAAACATTCAACTATGGTTGCTTTTTGGTCAATCGAACTGTGTCTGAGTAAAAGGAGGTCTGTGGACAGAGAACGATGATTGATTGGTGAGGAGGGGCAGTCGACAATTTGGGCAATTTGTGTCGCATGTTGATACGAGGAATCCCTTTATGGAGGCGTATTAAGTGAGCCACTTGAAGTGGGTAGAAGTTGGACAGGGGGAAGCCATTTGGAAATGATCTTTGGGGTGGGATGAGCTAGATGGGATAGGTGAGTGGTAAAGGGAAAAGAGTTTTCAAGAAATTTGATATGATGAGAAATATATGTTTTACAAGTAGATAAATCAAGACAGATATATGCACTTTGCGTTGAAGAGTAACCAAGAAAAACACATGGAATAGAACGAGATTCAAGTTTATGTTTGGTATAAGGACGAAGCCACGAATAACATAAGCAGCCAAACACTCGAAGTTTAGAGTAGTTGGGTTGAGACTCAAAGAGTTTTTTAAAAGGAGATGAAAGATGTAGTATGGGTGTGGGTATACGGTTGATGAGATATATAATAGTGGTAAAGGCATAAGTCCAATAAGTTAGTGGTATCGATGCATGAGTGAGAAGAGAGAGACTAGTTTCAACAATATGACGATGGCGTCATTCGAAAAGATCATTGTGTTCTGGTGTATGGGATGGTGTAGTAAGATGGGATATACCATTGGTGGAGAGAAAACTATCAAGGGCTTGATATTCGCCACCATTATCTGAATAGAGAGTAACAATTTGGTGTTTAAATTGGTTTTTGACTAATGCCTTGAAGCGCGCAAAGACATCATACACATGAGATTTCCATATAAGTGGATAATACCAAATATACTGTGTATAATGATTAACAAAAATAACATAGTACTGAAACCATCAATAGAATAAACAGAAGAGGTCCATACATCAGAAAAGAGAAGTTCAAGCTGATGGGATGAGGTTAAGGTAGAAGAAGAAAATGGAATTTTATGACTTTTATTACATGAACATGCATTGCAATGTGTGAAAGAGGATAACGGGCTAGACAATGGTAAAGAAAACTTGGAAATAATATTTTTCATAATACTGAATGTTGGATGACCTAGTCTAGAGTGCCACTCGGACAAAGTGGTCTTGACACTAGAAAACGCAAGCAACGGAGAAGAGGTAACTGAAGGGGATATAGTCGGCCACTCATATATGCCATCCTTAGGTTTACCTATCACAAGGATTGCCCCCGTATTTAAATCCTTCACCTGAAAGGCAGAGGGTGAGAACTCAACAGAAACATGGTTATTAGTGCAAAATTGATATATCGAAAGTAGGTTCTTTTTTATGGAAGGGACACAAAGGACGTTTTGTAAATTAAAAGAGTGAGAGGAAGTAGGTATAGTGGTAGAACCAGTATAGATGATGTGAAGAGCGGATCCATAGCCGATCATGACATCATCGGATCCTTGATACGGGCTATGCAGAGAAAGATTGCTCAAGTCAGACGTAACGTGATGAGATGCTCCACTATCCAGCAAGCTAAGTAGGAGTAGTATTGTTGTCGAGAATAACATGATTGGCTCGTGGTTGACAAGGTATGGATGGGTGATATCTATGAGAACCTTGAGGACGAGGTGTCAAGGATTGTTGATTAGTGACAAGCCGAAACATCGGATATCATTTGGCAGTGTGTCCTTGAATACTGCATGCTTGACAACGACCTAAATAAAGTTTGGGTTGGTGTTGATTATGAGGAGAAAGCACATTGGTAGGGCCTGGTTATTATGGATTGGTGGCAGAGAAGGTAGCCATTGAAAAAAAAAAGAAATACGCCCAAAAGATTAGGCCCCGATACCATGTTGAAATAGAGAGAGAAATATTGAGAAACAATGGCTACATATTTTCATTAGGAGTGAATATATATACACAAAATTGAGTATGCAAAATAGAAAACTATCCTAAAATTATGGAATTACAACCAATTATAAGAATATTATAACTAATGACAAGAATTTAAAATTTAAAAGAATACCGTATAAAGATAGAAAACTATGTAGAATTATGATTAATTCTGTAATAGAATATAACAGAGAGAACAGATTGAAGTAGTAAAGATCGCGTGATGTGATTCCACCTGGAGGGAGGAGTCTCCTGGAGAAGAGCTTCTTCTTGGCGAGCCTCTGGTTCCAGTCAAGAAGCTGGAAGAAGATGCCGACGCATCCGCCCGGCCGCTGCTACTGCGACCGCTTCTCCGCTATCGCCAAACTCATCTCTATCCGCCGACCCCTCGAATCCTTCCAAAAGACCGAAAGAAATAGAAGAAATAGGACCCCTCAGAATACCTGCCCTCCGAAAGCCGTCATCCGAGAAGGCCAAGAGGCAATGTAGCTCGGAGGGGATTCTCGCTTGGGATGAGGCGGCCTCTCCCTACCCACTCTCTACCACTGTGAATTTTTTCTTTTGGCCCGATTTTTAACGGATATTATTTTGGGCAGAGTTATAAGTCCGAGGAGAAGGCGGATGAGAGGATGGGCCCAGTGCAGCGATGGAGCAGGAGCTCAGCAGCAAGGGGGGCAGGGGTCAAAGGTGAGGCGAGCCCGAAGGGCCAGTACATAGTCAACCAAAAAAGGACAGAAAATTTAAATATTATTTTTATATCAAATGCTTTATTTTATTCTTTTATATTTTGTGATTGATTTTTAGGTAGAAATCACCTAATATAAAATTCCTAGTGGGAATAAGGACAGAATCAGAAGTCCAGCGAAAACGCGCAGTTGCGTCTGTTTTCAGTCCTGCTGTAATCTTATTGCCAAGACTTCTCTGCTCCCGTATCCTCACATTCGTTTAAAAAAACTACGAGCCCACGCATATTTATTTTCCAGTCCTCCTTTTATTTAAATTTTTTTCATGTATACCGTATGTGTGTGTATATATATATATATATATATATATATATATATATATATATATATATATATATATATATATATAATTACTTGCATATTTTTATAAATTTATTATATATATATATATATATATCCTATCAAAGTTATGAATATCTAAAATTATAGCATACCCTCATGTATAAATAATGTATATTCTTCTAAATTAGTTCTTTTGCATGCATATTTTCATAAATATTTAAAATTATATGTTTATTTTTTAAAAAATATTATTTATATATGTGTATGCATATAACTCAATAAAATAAACATGCAAAAAGAAATAATTTATAAATATGATGAATTTGAGATGTATATGGTGTGGTGGAATATTATCACTGCATCAATAAACGTGCGTGGCAACCAGAGCCAAATTATTTTCGATATGGCTGATCAAGCCACATTCGAGTTGATGGATGGGTTCGACTGACGGAGCTATAGTCCAACAGACAGCAAGAGTCGGTCTTATTATCGATGCTAGAGTCAGTTTCGGCATCGACGCCAAAGTCGGTATTAGCACCGACGCCAAAGTCGGTCTTATTACCGACACCAGAATCGTTTTCAGCATCGACGCCAAAGTCGGTCTTGACATTGACGGTAGAGTTGGTCTTATTACCGATGCTAGAGTCGGTCTAGGCACCGATGCAAGAGGTGGTCTTATTACCGATGCCAAAGTCAGTCTTGGCACCAACACCAGAGTCGGTCTTAGCACCAACACCAGAGTCGGTCTTATTACCGATGCTAGAGTCGGTTTCGGTCTATAGAGTCAGCCTCTGCCAATGAGATCATTAGCAGGCACAGCTCATGCAGCCACCACGGCAATCATCTTCATACCTTGGCTTGAGCATCATCGCCACCTCATACCATGCCAAATATTCTGAAGGATGAATCGCCCTGATCATGAAAATTTCAGAGTAATCCTCCTTAAATAGAAATGAGAGCCAAATATGACCCTCCGACCATGTTTAATGGAGCTTTAAACTCCTGATAAGGTTAATCAGTTACCGATCCCATAACTGACAGGATTCCAATCGTATCAGCTTCTTAAAATATGCATGAGAAATCAGATAACAACTTACTATCTTAGCGGCACATAAATACCACCTCCTAAGACCCCCCAGGTATGCTCTTAGATTCTCTCACAACTCTAGCAAAAGGCCATCACTCCTGAGAAATTATCTCAGAGAGAGAGAGAGAGATCCTTCGGACAGAGCCTTCTCCTCTTATCTGATTGATGGAGGTTTTTACTGACTTGGGGGTCGAAGAGTCTTCCACAGGACCACCCCCTGTGAATCCCATGTGAGGACTATCTTGCAGGTCCACCAGAATGGGAGAGCGCCGAGATCGCGACGTGCACTGTCCCCAAGCTGGAGAATGAAAATCAGCAGCATTAGATTGGCGCTAGAAGAAGGGCCTCAAGTCCTATTAAAACTTGTAATCAAGGAGACAAGGTTCCTGACAAGAAGGATGGTTCCTCAATGGCCAATCGTAAGAGAGCAATCATAGATGCTCCTGATTAGGCTACCTCTCATAGGCCTGATCCTACAACAACAAGGTGCTTTCATAACGGTCACCCACCGAGGTTCCTCCACCACCAGCAGCCCTGGTCACCCAAGACCAGTTTGCCATGTTGGTCTAACAAGTCCAAGCCCTGTCACAACTGGTGCAGAGGCTTCATGGAGTTCCTCTTTCATCTGTGCCCACTCAGCAGCTTCTCGGTGGAACAGCTGTTCCGATTCCACCGACGGCTCCTTCACCCAATTCACTCGAGGCTACGAGACTCCTCCGACAATCTGACCATGAGAAAGGTGCAGAACCAGCACTACAGAAGGGCAAAGATAGGAGTCTGCCTAGATCTAATCAGGCTCGCTCCCTATCTCCAATATTCTCTTGCCATGACTCAACGTTGTGGCCACGATCTTCCAGCCCCGCTTCTCCTACTGTTCAAGATCCTTTGGTGCAACAACAACTCTAGGAGATGCGCCATGAGATAGACGCTGTCAGACATGCATCGCATCCTCAGCCCAAGGTGGAGTAGGGTATACCATTCACCGACAGAATCATGCAATAGGTGGTTCCGTCTTACATCAATCTCCCTACTATCGAGCCGTACCATGGGACCACTGATCCTGACGACCACCTAAGCAATCTTTGGTCCATCATGATGTTCCACGGAGCATCAAATATGATCTTATGCCAGGCCTTCCTTTCTACTCTCCATGGGCCCACCAGAATTTGGTTCGGCGCTTTGAAGCCAAAATCCATTGTTTCCTTCGACGAACTGGATCGCTTATTCACCAGCCAGTTTATTAGTAGCTGCCACCATCGATGAAGGTCCAACTCTCTCTCCGAAGTTAAGCAGTGAGAAGGAAAGTCTCTGAGAAGTTTTCTTGGCTGTTTCAACATGGCCATACTAGAAGTTAACCACCTCAACCACGAGGTGGTCATGTCTGCCTTAGCAGGCGGAGTGTCAAAGAAGGGGGACTTCTACTTAGCCATGGAATTCAACTATCCGAAGAACCTCTCTGACATAATGGCCCTAGCAAACAAATATGCCAGGGTCGAAGAGTCGAGGAGGTCAGCCCGAGCAGAACAATCCAAAAAGAAGGAGAAGAAAGGCTCAGAGAGGAACCGACCTATTCGCTCTACAAGCCCGCCTCACCGCCAAAGGGCTCCTCCTCCATCACCAAGGATCACACCAGAAGCCCGCACAAAGATTCAATCAGTTTACCCTACTTACCATGCCTCGAGCACAGATCCTAATGGAGATCGAGCGACAACACCCCCGACCGGCACCCCTCCGAGGAAACATCGCCCGAAGGAATATGATGAAGTACTGCTGGTATCACCAAGAGTATGACCATGATATCGAGGAATGTTGATAGCTTCGGAATGAAATTGAGCAACTCATCCGCCAATAATCAGTTATACAAATGCTCCTTCTCCATGCTATTGCTTAAATGTCTTCGGCCCTAAGAGGCCGACTATGCATTATGAGAGGTTCATGAAGGCATCTGCGGTAATCATTTGGGCAATCAAGCCCTTTGTCACAAGGTGCTGCACCAAGGATACAATTGTCAACTATGCAGAAGGACTCCGATGATCTCGTCCAAGCCTGCGACTTATATCAATGACACTCCAATATCCAAAGGATTCGTTCTGCTCATCTGACGCTAATATCGTTCGCCTGGCCCTTCGCTAAATGGGGGATGGATGTACTCGGCCCCTTTCCATTGCCATTGGTCAAAGAAAATTCCTATTCGTGGTGATCGATTACTTCATTAAGTGGTTCAAAACCGAAGCAGTCACCCAGATAACTGAAGCTCGAGCTAAAGACTTCATATGGAGGTCAATTATCTATCGGTTCGATCTTCTGCACAACATAATCACTGACAATGGCCGACAGTTTGACAACCCGAGCTTTTAGAAGTTCTGTGAAGATCATGGCATTAGCCATCAGCTCACCTTAGTCGGCCACCCCTAGACCAACATTGAAGTGAAAGTCACGAATTGAACCCTACTACAAGGAATCAAGTCTCAGCTCAACAGGGTATAAGGCATATGGGTAGATAAACTTCATCACGTCCTCTAGGCCTACTAGACCACACAAAGGATCCCCACTGGTGAGACTCCATTCAGAATGGCCTTTGGCATCGAAGCTGTTGTTCCTGTTGAAGTGGGAATGCCTTCACCGAGGTTTGAAAGCTACTCGAAGGAGTTGAATGTTGAATAGTTTCGAGCCAATCTTAACTTGATAGAAGAGGTCAGAGAAAAAGCTTGAGTTTGAATGGCCTTGTACCAGCAGTGCATAGCTCGCTACCGCTCCTCTGGAGTCAAGGGAAAATTGTTTGTCCCAGGCAACCTTGTGCTCCGCAAAGCTTCAGTTTTCAAACCAACAAAACAAGGAAAGCTGGCCCCAAACTGAGAAGGCCTCTACCAAGTTGCGGAGATCATCAGATCCAACACCTACAAGCTTCAGGATCTAGACGGAAGAGCTATTTCTCGAACATGGAACGCGGACAACCTCCGAATATATCATCAATAAAGTACATCTAAACAGAGCCATTTTGCTCATGGTAATAAAGCTTCACCCTTTAATTCAAATATCTCCTTTTTAATCATCTTCCCTAAGCTGTTGATGAAAGACAGGTCTCACCCAATCATCGACCTACGTGTCTCCTTCTTCGTACCTTGGCAGGGCTAAGTAAAAGATCCTCCGAGCCTCGGCACAATCGATCGGAGCTTTCTCCAAACCTTGGCACGGCCGAGCCTTCTCCGTACCTTGGTAGGGCTAAGTAAAAAATCTTTCGGGCCTTGGCACAGCCGACCAGAGCTTTCTGCAAACCTCGGTACGGCCGAGCCTTCTCCATACCTTGGAAAGGCCAAGTAAAAATTTCTCAAACCTAGGCATGCGCAAGTCCTACTTATGTCTTGACATGTCCAAGCCTAGTTTATGCCTCGGTATGATCGAGGGAATCTACACACTGCAATATCTAATCAGCTAAGTTGCAATATCTAATTAGCTAAGTCGATGATCATTTAGCTAGAAGAATGAACAATTCAAAAAAGAAAGTTTTTATTCATTCAGAATATCTCATCACGAGTGCATTACAGTACATGAAATACAAGAAAATTTTTACATGATGGAAGTTTCCTATTTACAAAAGTCTACTTGCAGACTATTGCGACAACAATGCTCCATCTTTGGAAAATCATGAAGATCACCCTCAAACTCCATTGGATGACAAACTTTGAAACTTGGGGGCAAAGGTATGGAAAGAAACTAAAAATAAGTTGTTGCCCATCATCAGGAAGATGCTTGATGGATTCTCATGCATCTCTTCTGGTGGAGCAACAACAATAGCTATCGACTAGGGAAAGCCTAAGGAAGTCATACAAGCACACTTGTTTGCATTTCCAGTATGACCTCTTTAGCCCTCTCCTTTCCTCTTCTTCAAGCTTTTGTGCTAAAGCAGGGACTTTGGAGCTGCCTTCGGTGAGGCATTGCCCATGGCTTTTCAAGATCCAACGGACTCACTCTTCGACATGCCCTAGGCAGTCCTCTTTTCAGCAACTTCTTCATCCGAACCCTCAAGCCCAAGCTAAATCTTAAAGAGAAAGGCCAACTCTTCTACCTCAGACGATGACATGAGTAAACTCTCTTAAACTCATTTTCAACTGAAAAGAACCCTTCATCTACAGACGATGCTTTCTTTTCCTCTTTCTTTATAGCAGTTACGCGGGGAACATAAATCATTAATCGGAGAAAACTCGGGAACTGAAGCTCGTCGACCACCATGCTTCAACCCTTGATTTGGCTACATGTCGTCCATCCAGGCTCCTTTGGGTGGAAAACTAAAAAGTTTCATCCGCCCAAGGAGACGGATGCTTTCCGATCCTTAGATCGGCCATGTCTTGCCCTCTCAGCTGCCCTCGCTGGGTATACTATGAATTTCCCCTCGTGCCGCAAGGCTAAGTAAAAGTGCCCTTCCACAATCTCAGCCTTTACAATTTAAATGCAAGTAGTCGTCTTCGATTTCCAAAGCATGAATAAAAGTGGAAGGCTGACTATAGGGAGGCACTTGGCACTTGACATGAGGAATGAAACTTTCCGATAGACCAATTGACATAATCGGACAGCAAACCCATATCGGGAATAAGGTTCATTGATTAATTAGTCGGAGCCTTTGCGGGAATGAGCTGTCGAAGAACCTCGGAAAGACCTAGCTATCGCGAGCTTCAGCATAGCCAAGCAACCTTATTTGCTGTTGTTAGCAAAGAACAAAGGGTTTCTCTTCATTCAGCTGAAGGAAATGATGAGACGGTGGCCCAACATTTATGAGGTCGTCATAACGTACCTCTACAAGTTTTAATCCCTCTAATAGAATCAAGTCATATGGGACTCTACTCCCTATGCCCGAACCTATGCTTCGGACTAGGGAGTGGGAGGCATATGATGCGGTAAAAAATCATCACCGCATCAATAAGCGTGCATGGCAATCAAGGCCGAGTTATCTTCGATATGGCTAATCAAGCCATGTCCAAGTTGATGGACGAGATCGATTGACGAGCTGTAGTCCAATAGACAACAAGAGTCGGTCTTAGCACCGACGCTAGAGTCGATTTCAGCACCGATGCCAGAGTCGGTCTTATTACCGATGTTAGAGTCGGTCTTGGCACCAACGCTAGAGTCGGTCTTAGCACTGACGTCATAGTTGGTCTTATTACCGATGCCAGAGTTAGTTTTGGTCTCTAGAGTCGGCCTCTCCTAACGAGATCATTAGCATGCACAGCTCATGCGGCCACCACGACAACTATCTTCATACCTCAGCTTGAGCATCATCGCCATCTCATACCACACCAAATATTTTGAAGGATGAAACACCCCGATCATGAAAATTTTGGAGTAATCCTCCTTAAATAAAAATGGAAGCCAAATATGACCCTTCGATCATGTTTGATGAAGCTTTAAACTCTTAATAAGGTTGATCAGTTACCGATTCCATAACTAACGGGATTCCAATCTTATCAGCTCTCTAAAATGTGCCCGAGAAATCAGGTAACAACTTACTATCTTAGCAGCGCATAAATACCACATCCCAAGACCCCAGGTATGCTCTCAGATTCTCTCACAACTCTAGCAAAAGGCCATCACTCCTGAAAAATTATCTCAGAGAGAGAGATCCTTTGGTCAGAGCCTTCTCCTCCTACCTAATTGCTAGAGGTTTTTACTAACTTGGGCGCAAAGGGTCTTTCACATGGACCATCCTCTGTGATTTCTGTGCGAGGACTGTCTTGCAGATCCACCAGGATGAGAGAGCGTCCAGATCCTGATGTGCACCGTCCCCAAGCCGAAGAATGAAAATCAGCAGCATCAATATATATTTAAAGAAATATTATAAAGATTTATGTGAGAGCTTAAATATGTTTAGTCTTACTGCAAAGATCCTACACATTTATACAAGGTCAAAAGTTTTAATATTTTTTGGCTAATTTTTTAGTTGTAATTAGAATTGCAATAAATGATATTAGAATAGCTTAAGTTCATGACTCGTATGGATAAAAGATATTGCATATATACTTTATATATTTATGATTTGATTTGGTTAAATTTAACTATTGATTTTGATATAGAAATAAGACTTGAACGAAAAGAACACACGAGAGCTCATTAGTTATGTAATAATAAAGGATCCAAATTATATCTTAGAAGAGACACTAAATTGTTGTAATTTATAAATTTTTTCAGATATATACATTATTTCATATATTTATAAGGTAATGCACGTTCATATATATATATATATATATATATATATAATATTTGAGTATATTAGCCATTGTTACGATGAACTTAAAGCACGGGCAGCGAGAGGCGACGATAGATTGCTCAAAATAAAGAATTCCCCGCCATGGCACTGGGTCAAACAAACTAGTCCCCGTTACTCAAGAAGGTGATCAAATAAAATATTGGACGCGAGATGAGATGGGGACCACGATAGCTAGGCTACCGACGGAGATGTTTGTCCGTTCAAGTCCATTCGGAAGTGCCTGTGGTTTTCGTCGCATTGTACGTGGCCTTCTATATTTATTGGCGAGAGTGAAATTCTTGGCCATAGTAACAGCATGAAGGCCGGCGGAACATGACATTGGATGGAGAGACAAATATTGTCTAATGTTCTTAAATTAATTATTTAATGTTCCACGACGATTTGAGCCAGTCCAAAGACAGCCAGTGAAATATGGACTACAGTGCCTATGCTCACAATATGAAGGCCGGAGGGACATACCGTTGGGTGGAGAGGCAATTGTTTAATGTTCTCAAATTAATTTTTTAATGTTCCGCAACTATTTGAGCCGGTCAAATATGGACAAGATTCAGGTCAGGTCTGATGGCTGGACCTAGTTGAATAAACAAAGATCAGAATTGGATGACGAAATCCGAGGAGAGAGATGCTACTCACCACTGATGCTCCACACTCTCATCCTAGCAAAAATAGAACCAAGAAGATTTCCTACAAATTGAATTTTAGAGGAGCATCTAATTGGGCATTTTGGATGACAGGTCAAGTGTAATAACAAACTATTTAAGGGGTCCAACAAAGCATTGATCGCACATTACATTAAAAAAAAAAAAAGTACGAATGCAACCATCAATGTGTTTGTTATGAGTAGCAACAATGGTTCACCACACTCACAGTGGGTTAAGTAGTTAGCATCCATTTCTGTAGTTGGGAGATCTTGCATTCAAACCTTAGTAGCAATGAACAATGATCAAATTCTTAATAAAAACATTAGTTTGCTGCATATTTATGCTCCTCTAAAATTTTTGAACATTTTAATCCCTATCTCAAGCTCAACTTAGCTATCCCCAAGATCTCCACCAAAAACCAGCCAAACTAAGATTTAAATGATAGAATTGATAAGATATATTAACTTTAAAATGTTTATACCATAGTTGTTAAAATTGGACTGAACCGGCCAGTTGAATCAGGACCCAAAGGTCAAGTCGGTCCGATTCTAACATAAAACCAGATATGTAAGTGATCTAGAATAATCCGATCAATCCGTCCGATTCACCCGTGAACCGATCAACCCAATCAGGTCACGGGTTTATCAATGTTGTTTCAAATTTTTTGACCCTTGTCGTTTCAAATTTCTTGTTGGAGAGTTTATGGCAACATTTTCTACATTGATATAATCACAATATTTACTTAGAAAGAAAGGGAGATCATGGAAAAAAGAGCATTGAATAGAGGAAAATAAAAAAAAAGAAAAGGTAAAATATGGAAACTTTATAGGAATCAAGACGAGAAAGCATAGATATAAAGAAAATGATAAAAATAAAGGAAACTTGATAAGAATTTTTTTAATTTTTTAAAGAAAAAGTTAAATCAGATTAAATGGGTATGCAGATTGAAAGTAAGTGAATTTTAGAGATTAAATAAGTTACCAAAAAGATTTTTTTTTTCAAAAAGAAGAAGATTGTGAAAATTAGTATTCATGTGTCTATTTTATTAAAAATTAATTTTTATTAATATAAATATATTTTTATATTAAAATAATTGAACCGATGGTTCAACTGGTGACCCGATGGTTGAATCAGTAATCCAGTGATCCGAGTCCGTCGGATCAATGTCTGGATCGAGTCTGACAACTATGATTACGGGTCAAGATTGAATTTCCTTCGGAACTCCATCTTGGGAGGGTATATTAGAATTAATCATAATTTTAGGATAGTTTTCTATCTTGGGAGGGTATATTAGAATTAATCATAATTTTAGGATAGTTTTCTATTTTTACACAGCTTTCCTTTAAATTTTAAATTTTAGCATAATTATAGGATAGGCACATCTTTTCTTTACATTTTAAATTCTTATCATTAGTTATAATATTCTTATAATTGATTATAATTTTAAAATTATAAGATAATTTTTATTTTTTGCATACCCAATTTTATGTATATATACCTATTCCTAAGCAATTAAAATTTATTTCTCATTATTTCTTTCTCTAATTCAACATGACGTGCTTTCTCTCATGCTTGGTAATTTCGTAAGTGCATGCCGCAAGGAAGGCGTCCAAGAAGTTTCGGCGGCGGCGATGGCGAAAGGCCCATGGCCAAGCGGCTTCTGGTACTAAAACTCTTCATTTTTTGATTAATTTTTTGTCGGATGGAATGTTAATTTTTTGTCGGATGGAATATGGCTATTTTTTTAATATTTGGGTCTCACGAATGCGAAGAAATAGGATGTTCTCGGTGATGGAATGCGAAGTCCTGGTCTGGTGGCCAGGCTGATGGGTCTCGAATCCACGCCTGTCGTGGCTCATGAGAAGCCGAGGAAGGCTTTAGATTCTGACAGAGAGAATGCTAGGAGGTGGTTCTGAATTTCCGTGGCTCGATCAAGATCTATGTCCGGAAATGGGTGGGCTCGGAAAGCTCGAGTCTAAGGTCGCAGAAGCTGCAGAAGACTGGAGGATTCTTAAAGAGACGTCCGACGAGTGCTGGCCGGCCTGGACCGTTCAACAAGAGTGTGCTGTTGTCTCGGTCAAGGAACCAGCACCACAAGATGGCGTTGCCTGTGAAGAGCCCCAGATTGCTCCAAAGGAGTCACAAGGCCCGGCTGCTGCAGGCGGCGATGAGGATTTTGGAGCCCGGTTTGCCGTCCAGGAATCGGGCTAAATGCGCTATTACCTATACGGGTTCTTCGCAGGTTGATACAGAAGAAGGATCTGATGGTTCTTTAAGCCGGAAGACCTCCCAAATATGTTGACTTTTACCGATTAAAGGAAAAAAAAAAGTTAAAAGTTAAAAAAAAAAAAATAACGAACCCACGCGAGACATTGGGGAGACGTTGCGGAAGAGCGTTTCGTGAGCGTGCGTTTATTGCTTTTATTCCACAAATGTTTCGTGATTAATTTCCTTCCGTTCCGGTAAGAACGGTAACGATACTTAACGGTCATTATTATTATTATATATATATATATATATATATATATATATATATATATATATATATATTAAAGGAAAAAAAAAAGGAAGAGAAAAAGGAAGTTTAAATCCTAAAAGATTCTGTTGCTGCAAGTGATTGAAGTTGGAAGTCTGTCTCAGCAAGAAAGTATATCTCTCACAGCAAGGAAGTCTTACTCAACGAAAGCTACTTATGGTAAAAAATTTATTTAACTATTTTTATTATATATTTTTATTTGAGCATCCGAAGTATCATTGGGTTTGCACCTCGTGCTCGCGGTAAGAGGATCGGATCGAGCCAGGTCGTTGTACCTTAGGAACAAATCGCAACAATCCGCACAAGGAAGCAAAAACTTATCCTTAGGGCAGTGTCTAACACACCTGACCAGTTTGATTTTTTTTAACTTTAATTTATATTTTGAATTTAAATTTTAGATTAATTTTCTAGCATTTTCTAGAGAAGGATTTTTGTAAAATCAAAATAATTTTCTAACATCTAAGGACAAGTTTTCCTATCATTAGAATTGCTAGATTTTATTATAAGCAATTAAAAAAATTTCTTACTTTTGAATATGTGCAGAAGTCTTAGAATTTTTTTCTTTCAAAATTAAAATTTAAAATTCAAATTTTAAAATTAATTTTTTTTGAAACTCAAATTCAAAATTGAATTATTTGAGTTAATTTTTGCTTATTGGTTTTATTATTATTGGAAGTAGTTTCTAGATTTAATTCTTTTGAATTTAAATTTAAAATCTAGAAATATTTGAAAAATTATTAATTTAAAAAATTTAAATTATAAGGCTAAACCTTCAACTTTTTGGTTATGCAGAACGAATTAAGCAACCAATTTTTTCAAAATGGGTTCTGATGATCTTAGTGAAATCAAACATGAAAAATTTAATGGATCATTCTTTAGGAGATGGCAAAGTCAAGTGAAATACTGGCTTACCACTTTAGGCTTATTTTCTGCCATAGAATTACTAGATCCCAAATCCAACACTCAACAAGGTTCTTCTAGTATAGTTGATACTTTCTCTTCATCAACATCAAAAACACCCCAAGAAATAGATTTTCATTGTAGACATAGAATTTTAAGTGCCCTATCTGATAATCTTTATGATGTCTACCTTCCTACTAAAACTGCTAAGGAACTATGGGATGCTCTTGAGGCTGAATATGGGATGGTTGTTGCTGATCTAGATCGATTCACCATCTTAAAATTTAGAAAGTACATAATGGTAGATTCCAAACCTATTAGTATTCAAATTCATGAATTCCAAGATTTTCTTAGAAAGTCAGAATTGACTGGTTGTAGTTTTTTTGAAAACTATAAGGTCCAAGTCTTAGTAGATGCCCTTCCACCATTTTGGTCATCCTTTACTCGAGAGCTAAGCCATAAGCAAGGTAGCTTGACCCTAACAGAAGTGATTAACTTTATTAGGATTGAAGAAGAACACCGGCTTAAGCTCAATCAAAATCAAAAGATTGACCTTGGACCTAAAATCAATCTGACCGAGTCAAATCCAACTCCAAATCAATTCAAACCTAAGGGAAAGAATTTTAAGAAGAGGAAATTCCAATCTAGATCCAACCAATCATACAAACCTCCTGATCAAATCAGAACCGATCAAATCAGAAGTCAAAAAATTATTTGGAAAGGAAGAAACATATACAAAATGATCACCTATCCTTAAGAAGAACAATTTGAGACAATGTCAATTGACATCAGATAGAGATAAAGTGGATCATGGGCCTAAGATGTGTGGTAGAAGACAGAGCAGAAGAGACCCAAATGAGTTGAATGAATCCAAAGATTTTGTGGCTTTGAACAGAAATGTGAATGAATACTTGCGAACGAGGTCAACCAGAAAAGTGCCAGACAGCCATAGAGTGGAAATGGGTAGGAATGGCTGGGAAAGAAACATGACGCACAAAAGAGCAATCAATACTTCTCATACTGAGGTATAGAATTCCGATTGATGGACCTGCCGCTGCTCCGCATTGTCACTTTCCGATTAATCAGCTTGCTTCCAAAACTTCTTGACTTCTCAAAGGTTGAACTAACCGTAACCCCATTCTCAATATGAGAAGTATTGATTGCTCTTTTGCGTGTCATGTTTCTTTCCCAGCCATTCCTACCCATTTCCTATAGCCTTCTGGCATTTTGCTGGTTGACCTTGTTCTCAAGTATTCATTCACATTTCTGTTCATAGCCACAAAATCTTTGGATTCACTCAACTCATTTATGGGTGTCGGAATTGAGGTTAGGTGAGAAAGAGCCTCTTGAAAGTGATTATGGGTGTTACGCTTTGGAGTTCAGTAATGCCTCTTCGCTCTCATGACAGTTCTTTAGAAGGGAAGAACAAGTTGTTATTTTTGGAGGGCGAACAGAGTCGAATAACATCTATTGCAGTTCAAGCCAAGGCCAATGTACAGAACAAATCACAAGATCCAAGATCTTTTGGTAAGGAAGAAACATATACAAAATGATCAGGATAGATGCAAGCCTCAGCAGGATGCGATGCACAATTTGAGACAATGTCAATTGACATCAGATAGAGATAAAGTGGATCGTGGGCCTAAGATGTGTAGTAGAAGACAGAGCAAAAGAGACCCAAACGAGTTGAATGAATCCAAAGATTTTGTGGCTTTGAACAGAAATGTGAATGAACAAAAATCCAAGTAAAAAACTTCGTTTGGGTCTCTTCTGCTCTGTCTTCTACCACACATCTTAGGCCCACGATCCGCTTTATCTCTATCTGATGTCAATTGACATTGTCTCAAATTGTTCTTCTTAGGCGTAGGTCTTGGCATCCCATCCTGCTAAGGCTTGCATCTATCCTGATCATTTTGTATATGTTTCTTCCTTTCCAAAAGATCTTGGATCTTGTGATTTGTTCTGCACATTGGCCTTGGCTTGAACTGCAATAGATGTTATTCGACTCTGTTCGCCCTCCAAAAATAACAACTTGTTCTTCCCTTCTAAAGAACTGTCATGAGAGCAAGAGGCATTACTGAACTCCAAAGCGGAACACCCATAATCACTTTCAAGAGGCTCTTTCTCACCTAACCTCAATTCCAACACCCATAAACGAGTTGAGTGAATCCAAAGATTTTGTGGCTATGAACAGAAATGTGAATGAATACTTGAGAACAAGGTCAACCAGCAAAATGCCAGACAGCCATAGAGTGGAAATGGGTAGGAATGGCTGGGAAAGAAACATGACACGAAAAAGAGCAATCAATACTTCTCATATTGAGAATGGGGTTGCGGTCAGTTCAACCTTTGAGAAGTCAAGAAGTTTTGGAAGCAAGCTGATTAATTGAAAAGTGACAATGCGGAGCAGCGGCAGGTCCATCAATCGGAATTCTATACCTCAGTATGAGAAGTATTGATTGCTCTTTTGTGTGTCATGTTTCTTTCCCAGCCATTCCTACCCATTTCCACTCTATGGCTGTCTGGCACTTTTCTGGTTGACCTCTTCGCAAGTGTTCATTCACATTTCTGTTCAAAGCCACAAAATCTTTGGATTCATTCAACTCGTTTGGGTCTCTTCTGCTCTGTCTTCTACCACACATCTTAGGCCCACGATCCACTTTATCTCTATCTGATGTCAATTGACATTGTCTCAAATTGTTCTTCTTAAGGATAGGTCTTGGCATGCCATCCTGCTGAGGCTTGCATCTATCCTGATCATTTTGTATATGTTTCTTCCTTTCCAAAAGATCTTGTGATTTGTTCTGCACATTGGCCTTGGCTTGAACTGCAATAGATGTTATTCGACTCTGTTCGCCCTCCAAAAATAACAACTTGTTCTTCCCTTCTAAAGAACTGTCATGAGAGCAAGAGGCATTACTGAACTCCAAAGCGGAACACCCATAATCACTTTCAAGAGGCTCTTTCTCACCTAACCTCAATTCCGACACCTCTACCAGGCCACCACAGCTACCGCCAGACCCAACAAGGGAGCAATTCAACAATGTTTGGGATCTGTTGCCGTGGAAATCCGTTCTCCGACTCGGGTGCGCCTCTGGCTCCTGATCCGGATACCGATCTCGTTGCCTCGGGATGAAACTTGCAAGACAGTCCGTGCACAGAGGATGCTGTGGGGGTTGCCCTCTGCGGAGGACCCTCCGACGCCCAAGTCAGTGGAGATTCACAGCAAGCAGATATAGGAGAAGACTCTCACAGAAGAACTTCCCTAGATGGGTATTCTCTCTCAAGAGCTCTGAGCTCATATGGAGTTATTCTCAGTGTGATAATGAGTGAAAATGAGTGAGTGTCCCAGTGTGTGTACCTGAGAGGTTGGAGGGCAGCAGTATTTATAGGGGATCACCTGATTCCTTAGGCGTGTCGCGAGGGGAGGTCTGAAAGCCATTAGGATTCAGAACTGATTCGAATCAAGTTTGTTATGAGGTCTATAGGGTCCGTATCTTGTCGGTTAAAGGATCGACGGTTGGGAGTGCTGGTTGATTCCTTGAGATTCAGCGATTACATAGGTTCTAGGCCACTCCTGTGGGTCTTAGGCCACTCCTGGGTATGATTCTCCGCTTTGAATCTCATTCAGTTATAGTGGATTTGCACTCTCTCGCGCCGAACTCCGCAGAGGTATTTAAGTGCCTCGGCCCGGCCGATGCAAGGTGCAATTCGGTTTTCTGAGTTATAGAATAGCTTGGTCTATAGAGGTGTGGGGACAGCTCGGGTTGCCGAGGTATAAGGATGGCTCGGGTAATCGAGGTCTGAGAATGGCTCGGGTTGCCGAGGTACGAGAATATCTCGGGTTGCCGAGGTATATGGATGGCTCAGGTTGCCAAGGTACAAGAATGGTTGGGGTTGTCGGGATGACCTGATGCTGCTGAGGGCGATTGGGCTTCGCTGCTTAGTGGGTTTGACAGCTGGCGGACAGGACGTTGGAATTGGACTAGACCCAATTGTCGATGTGTGCGGTCATTAATGCAATGATAATTTTACCCCTCATCACATGACCCCCACTCCCTAGTCCAAATTGTAAGTTCGGATGTAGGGAGTAGAGTTCCGAAATAATCTTATTTGGGGGATTCGAAATGGCGGGAAATGATAATCTCGTAAATGATAGGCCGCTATTTCGTCATCATTTTTCGCCATAGCTCGAGGAGGAAATGCCTCATTTTCAGCAGGCCGCGATAGTGAAAATTCCATGTGGTGGGACTTCTTTATTTCTGACGCTCATATCGGAAGTTTTGGCATCTTTGGCTTTCCTTAGGAAGCATTTATTTAAAGAGGGTTAGGGCGGCGCTCCTTCTGCAATACCTCTTCATCCCTGCCATAAAGATTTTCCATTCTTTCCTGAGCCCTTGCTTACTTGTTCGTATTCCGCCTCTTATTCAGCCAATATGAAGGGTCCTGGCGATGTTGCCTCAAAGGTAACCTTTGATGACCTGGATAGAATCCGTTGCCATTATAGGGTTCCTCGGGATATAGCCTTATGGGTGCCGAGGGCTGAGCACCGGGTTTTGACTGAGTTAAGTCGTGGAGTCTTCTTTTATGAGGAGAGCTTAAGGGCAGGTCTCCGGTTCCCTCTTCACCCGTTGGTACAGGAGGTGATGAGGTTTTACAACATATGTCCAACAATGGTAGCCCCAAATAGCTGGCGCAATCTTATCGGGTCCATCTCGATGTGCAGTTGTGTTGGGGTGACTGCGACCCTTCCCATATTCTGAGTCTGCTACAACCTGGTTTCTGGGAGGAGCTCTGAGTGGCCCTACATTGGTCCCCAAAAGTCATTCAAGATGATTTCTGATAACCCATCTTCGATAAAGGAGTGGAAGTCCCAATTTTTCATTGCTGAAGGAAATATCGGTTCAGATTTTTGAGGGGATGGGTGAGTTATGTGAAGGATCCGGAGGCACGCTCGAAGTTGAGCGAGCAGGAGAAGAGAGATATGGTAACCCTTCACAGTGGTCAGGAGGTATCAACCAGCACTCTGTTAGCATAGGATGCCCTTTTCGCCATCGGGCTTCGCTTTATTGACATCAAGGTGAGTCTTCGCTCTGATGGTTAGTGCGTTTATGTAATTATGTTACTATTTAACTGAACATCTGCTGTGTTTTTAGCCGAGAGGTCTGCATTCATGGGTCAAATGAGGAAGGAGTTGGGCAAGCGCCATAGGAGCTCCGGCTCTGGAGACAAGCACAAGTCCAAGAAGATGTCTCGTCCTTTCGGGTCTCGCCCAAAGGAGCCGAGGAGAGATGGCGTTGGCTGCCACTCTTCCACCCCTAAGAGGGGGGAAGCGGGAGCATCGGTCGCGGCTGGTGAGCCCCCCCTGCTAGAGGGGGACACAGTAGTGGGGATGGAGTGTACCATTGGGGAAAACTTGGAGAGAGCCATAGAAGTTTTCCCCCCTCAAGTAGTGATTGTATCAGATGATGCCGATGAGATGTCGCCGGTCCATCCAGCGATCCTCCTGCCAGAGGTTAATCAGCTTTAGTTACCAGCGGTGGGGAGCCCACTGCGCGCGGAAGAGGCCCCTGCTTAGGTGGAGGGGTCAGAAGAGGCAGTGGCACTGCCGAAGCTCCAGTGGAGCTGCCTGTTGAAAGGTTGGTGGAGGTCTAGGTGCCTCCTACTGAGGGTCTCTCTCTTATGGTACCGGGGATGTCGTGAAAGAGATTGAAGTTCAGGTGGAGTCTGTCGAAGATGAAACAACAGTTGGAGAGAAAGAGAAAGAAGAAGAAGAATCACTGAATGAAGGGGACGCTCGGGCCGGGGTTCCCTCAATTGGGGCCAAAGCATCCGAGGCCCTACAGGCTAAAGTTCTGATGGAGAAAGCCGAGTGGATGGTGGTTCCTTAGGCCGAAGTCCCTCAGGCTGGCTCTTCGGCTATAAGTTCTCTTGTCCACAGCCCAGAGGTGGATGACATGCTCACCGCCTTGATGCGGTCTGTACTGCGTGTGGGGGGAGTTCCTTGACGGACGAGCTTGCAGTCAGAGATATTATTGATGCAGATTTTGGTCAGTCTGGGGCGCCAAAGGATGTTTACCTTCTTCCCAAAATTAGTAACGCTACTCTTATGAAGATTGCTTCAAACTACGCCTCCCGGGCAAGTCATTGTACCGAGGTTGTAATTCTTAGTTGGTCGGTTCAGCCATGGTTTCTTACTTGTATTTTTCTACAGAATGCCTTGATTACGAGGGCGCTGAATTGGAGCTTAAATTTGGCCACTGGGGCCTATGCTCAGGCCAGGAAGGAGGCGGTGACCTTTGGATAAGGGTGGATTCGACCAGCCGGCATTCCAGGGCCTTAGCATCCGTTAAGGTGGACCTTGAGAAGACGGGCGAGTCTTACCAAATTACCGCCGAGAGGGCCTTTCGGCTCGAGGCTCAAGTCAAAGAGCTCCAGGGTTTTCATGAACAGTCGGATAAGGCATGCCCGGAGTTATCCCAAATTAAGTCTAAGCATGCCGACGAGGTCAATGCCTTGTAGCGGCACTTTGACAAGAGGTGGGGTCAGCTGAAAAATGGCCATGCCGAGGAGAAGAATAATTGGAGCAGGAGGCTCGAGGAGGAGGAGCGTAAGTGCCAGTGGCAACAAGATCAGCTTGCCAGCCTGAATAAGAAACTCATTGATAGGGAAGATCGGCTGAAATGGTAGCATGATCACATTGCCAAGCTCACCACTGATCTCAACCAATGTCAGCAGAAAATCAAGGATAAACAATCCCGAATTAATGACCTCAAGGAGGGTCTCCAATAGAATAAAGTGGCCAAATTGAAGGCCCTGGAAAAGGTTTATGAGCTGAGTGATAAAATGGCTCGGTGGGAGGAAGAGGTATAGTGTCTTCTCATCTACTTGCTTATGGCATTTTTCTTTTGTTTGTGGACTCAAACGACCTGATGTTTGCAGATGGGAAAAATCGGGCTCGAGGTGCAGGAGCAATTTAAGGCTCTAAGGGCGGAGTTGATCGTGAGTCGCCAAATGAACCTCGAACTCGGGGACCAGCTAGCTAAAGCTAACGACCGAATTACCTCGGCTGTGGAGGAGTACAAAAGTTCTGTTCAATTCTCTGAGGAGCATAAAGAGGCTTGTGCCGATGCATTCTGGTTCAGCGAGGAGGAAACTCGAGCGAAGATCTCTCGAGTGTATCCCGAGTTGGATTTATCTTTCCTGGAGGCCGAGCTATTTGATACTCATACCCCGGGGCCGAAGAAGCCGAGTATGAGGATATTTCGAACGTCGATCTTGACGCTATCCTGGGTCCCAAAGAGGCCATGGCTCCTGAAGAATGCCTTCAGCTTACCGCCGAGGAACCCAAGGTCTCTCTTCCAACAACATTCGAAGTGGGTGAAGCGAGTCAAGTCCTTCCGGATGTTACCAAGGAGGTTCCCGGGACCGACCCAAACCCTGATTCTTAAGGGTTGCTCATGTATTTTTTATTTTTTCAACTTGTAATCCGATCGAGATTCAATGAATGAATCTTTTAATCTCTTTTTGCTTTTCCTTATCACTTTGGTCATTGTCTTTTCGAACGACCTTTTTGCCGAAAGTTCCTTCGATGGTAAACGAATCGTAAACGAAATGTGCTTTAAGATCGAATAGCCCTTGGGGGTTCCGAATCGAAGATTCTGCTCAATCGAAGCCAGATTAACTGGTTTTGCTGATGATAAAATTGTTTGGTTTTGCCGTGGGACGTAACTCCGACTTTGCCTCGGTTGGGGCTGAGGTTAGGTGCATGCAAGCCAACTTGGTTTGCCGAGGCACGAAATGGTTCGGCATGAAATGACCGAGGAATGTGCAAATACCTCGGCTGGGGCCAAGGTTAGATAGCTTGGTTTGTCCGAAGCGAAAAGTTAGTATGTTTTCCATCGAGGCATATGAAACAACATTGCGCTTTGCCGAAGGATGCCTCATTTCTGCTTAAGGCATTTATTTCGTTGGCCTTTTCCAACATGGGTCTTTTTAACGTACGCGATAAGCACTCGATCGCCATTGGACGACATTGTTTTTGAAAGAGATTTCTTAGGCCTGCTCATATCTCAAGGACATGTGGTCAGTTTTCTGCATTTAAGGCTCTTGATTCGAGATCAAGAGAAAATCCTCATCTTTCGTCATGGCCTGGGAGGTGCGTCCGGCGTGCTTTGGAAAGTGCCCTTTTCTTTTGATCTACCACATGACAGCGTGGCTAGGGCATTTCAAATTCTGGGGCTCTCTTCTTTAATGACTGCCCCTGGTTTGCTTGCCTATAAAATGGAGAGAGCCGGCCATGTTAGGCTGTCTCCCAAGACCTTCTCTTTCTGTGAGTTGTAAGGGCTTTCATAGCGCCTGTTTCATTGAGAGCAGAGAGATCGAGCTTCCCTTTTGAAAGCTGGTTCATCCCAAATAGCTGGGGTGATGGAGAAGCTGCTGAAGAGCAGGCAGTCCTCAAGGAAGGAATTCTCAGAGGTCATATGGAGAGCGCACGGGATGCCCATAGAGGTCATATGGGGAGCGCTCGTATGCGCTTCTTGTGTGGCCTTTGTCACTTGCCATGGGGGCCATAGGAAACGCAAAGCATACGTATTCTCCATGGAAGACATGGAACTCACCTCCTTCCTCAATTTGAATCTCTCGGTTCATCCACCTGAGGAATCTTTTTCCATGTGAAGAGGGAGGAGAGTGGTGTTGGTCTGTTGGTCCCCTTCTATGTTATTGGGCAGTGGCTAGCAGCCCAGCATCCCACTTGGGGGAGGAGGCATCATTGGCATAAGCATCCATAGGTCACTTCGACATGGTTAGGATCCCTCAACGTGTCCGTCCGAGGGATCCGTGGATGGCCTACTTTGCTCTTTGGCATTAACCAGTGGTCCAATGGAGCCGATTGGTTTTTTTGATTTCTGGGGTTGGATGTAGAAACACGTTATCGATCGAAGCTGCTCAGTCGAGCTTTTATTTGTCTTTATTTCCTATGCTATGATGCACTTGTAATGCCTCTTAGGATGTTGTAATTTTTATCAATAAAGAAAGCTTTGTAATCTTCTTCCTTTGAGTATTTATTTCTTTTTCTAGTATGGTTGTGTTGGGAGTTTTCTTACTCACATCATGCTTTATAGATTGTAGCATAGTTTACTAATTAAGCAGTGCTTTTGCTACAATATTTAGTCTTCTGAGGAGGAAGCATTCACCTCTGTTTAGGTCAGAGGGAGGCCTGGGCGGCCCTGTGAACTTTTGATGCATACATGATCCTACTCGAGGGAATGAAAGAACTTGTATAACTTTGCCGGTAAGTGGAGGAAGGTTACTTACCTTTGTCGAAGCATGATAGGATGCCTTAGTCGCGTCAGAGTATTTGAGAATCACCCAATCAGGCCGAAGCTTTAGAACTATATCGCTTGGTTTAGTCGAGGCTTCAGAAATTATTCAGAAATATATTACTTGGTTTGGCCAAGGCTTCAGAGATTATTCGAAAATATATCACTCGGTTTGGCCAAGGCTTCAATATTATATTTTACTTGGCATGGCCAAGGTACGGAGACATCACTCGGGTTGGTCGAGGCTTCAAGATTATATTTTACTTGGCGCGGCCAAGGTATGAAGACCATCATTTAGCTTGGTTGAGGCTTTAAGATTATATTTTACTTGGCGCTGCCAAGGTATGGAGATCGCTTGGCCCGGCCGAGGATTAAAAAGATTATATTTTACTTGGCGCTGCCAAGGTATGGAGATCATCACTCGGCTTGGCTGAGGCTTCAAGATTATATTTTACTTGGTGCTGCCAAGGTATGAAGCTCTCTCGGCCCAGCCGAGGTTTGTCAAATATATTTTACTTGGCGCAGCCAAGGTACAGAGACCGTCACTCGGCTTGGCCGAGGCTTCAAGATTATATTTTACTTGGCGCTGCCAAGGTACGAAGCTCTCTCAGCCCAGCCGAGCTTTGTCAAATATATTTTATTTAGCACGGCCAAGGTATGGAGATCGCTCGGCCCGATCGAGGATTAAAAAGATTATATTTTACTTGGTGCTACCAAGGTACGGAGACCGTCACTCGGCTTGGCTGAGGCTTCAAGATTATATTTTACTTGTTCCTACCAAGGTACAAAGCTCTCTCGGCCTAGCCGAGGTTTGTCAAATATATTTTACTTGGCGCGGCAAAGGTAAAGAGATCGCTCGGCTTGGCCGAGGATTAAAAAGATTATATTTTACTTGGCGCTGCAAAGGTACGTAGATCGTCACTCGGCTTGGCCGAGGCTTCAAGATTATATTTTACTTGGCGCTACCAAGGTACGAAGCTCTCTCGGTCCAGCCGAGGTTTGTCAAATATATTTTACTTGGCGCAGCCAAGGTACGGAGATCGCTCGGCCCGGTCGAGGATTTAATGTATAGCAAGACCTGCTTCTCATTACAGCTTTCAAGGAGAGTTAAAAAATTTTGCGAGTCTTTGAGAGCTAAATTTAATTTAATGAACAAAATGAGTTCAGTAAGAGCGTACTTTTACTGATGATATGCGTTGAGATTATCTGAGTTCTATATCCGAGGAATAGATTTTTCATCCAAATCTTAGAGTTTGTAGGTGTCGGGTCTGATTACTTCTATCACTTGGTAGGGACCTTCCCAATTTGGGAACAATTTTTCTTGCTCTAGTGGCTTCGAGACGGATGCCTTTCGAAGCACCAGATCATCAGGAAGAAAAAACTTTCCTCGGACTCTGGTGGAGAAATAGCGAGCTACTCTTTGCTGGTAGGCGGTCATTCGGATTCGGGCCTTCTCCTTGACTTCTTCTATTAAGTCAAGATTAGTTCAGAGCTGGTCGTCATTGGATTCTTCTGAATAGCCTTCCACACGAGGGGAGGGGAGTCCGACTTCCATAGGGATGATAGCCTCTGTACCAAAAGCCATCTTGAATGGGGTTTGCCCTGTGGGTACTCTTTTAGTAGTTCGGTATGCCCACAACACATGGTAGAGTTCCTCAGTCCATCTGCTTCGCGCTCGGTTAAGCCGAGTTTTGATTCCTTGCAGGAGAGTTCGGTTGGTTACCTCGGCTTCTCCATTAGCTTGAGGATGTCCGACCGATGTCAGGTGATGGAGAATTCCATGATCCTCGCAGAACTCTTGGAACTTAGGGTTGTCAAACTATTTCCCATTGTCAGTGATGATAGTGTGGGGAAGACCGAAGTGGCAGATGATGGACCTCCACACAAAGTCTTTAGCATGGGCTTCAGTTATCTGGGCGACTGCTTTGGCTTCAGCCTACTTAGTAAAATAATTAATTGCAACAAATAAGAACTTCCTTTGCCCCATTGCAAGGTGAAAAGGGCCAAGAATATCCATTCCTGACTTAGCGAAGGGCCAGGGGGATGATATGGAAGTCAGGTACGCCGAGAGGAGCCTCTGGATATTTGAATACCTCTGGCATGAATCACAAGTTCGAACAAGGCCATCGGCATCTTTTTGCATCGTCGGCCAATAATACCCTTAGCATAGCACTTTGTGGCATAGGGCCCGACCACCAAGGTGATTGCCGCAGATGCCTTCATGGACCTTCCGAAGAGCATAATCGGCCTTTGTTGGTCGAAGGCATTTGAGCAGTGGCATTGAGAAGGACCGCTTGTATAGCCGGTCATTAATCAGGACATAATGAGATGATTGCATTTTTAGCTTCCTTGCTTCCTTTCTATCAGTGGGCAGCAACCCTTCTTTGAGGTACTTGTGTAGGGGGTCCATCCAGGATGGTTCGGTGTCAACCTGCATCATCTGGTCAGCATCGGTGATGTTGGGCTTCTCTAGGACCTCCAAGTAAAATTTTTGCTCGAGATCCATTGACTCCGTAGTCGCCAGGCGGGACAGAAGGTCGGCGTATGCGTTTTCAGCCCTTGGGATCTGGATAATTTTAAATTTATCGAAACAGAAGGATAAATCGTGCACCTTTTTTAGATACCGAATCGTACTCAGCTCTTGAGCCTCGAACTCTCCCTACACCTGGCCAGCCACCAACTGGAAGTCAGTGTAGGCAATTAGTTTTTTGACTTTAAGCTCATGGGCAATTCGGAGTTCGGAGAGCAGGGCTTCATACTCTGCTTCGTTGTTCGAGGCCGAAAAGGAGAAGTGGATGCTATATTTGAAAGCCATGCCCTCTGGACTGGTGAGGACCAGACTGGCACCAGAATCACTCGTGCTGGAGGATCCATCGGCGTGAAGCAACCATGGGGCGCTGGGCTTTAGTTGTTCGGAGGTATCTGAACCAGAGCCATCTTCGGGTATGGTGCACTCGAAGAGGAAGTCCGCCAAGACCTAGGCTTTAATGACTGGACAAGGATGATATTGGATGTCATGCTCGCTCAGCTCAATAGCCCATTTGGTCAATCTCCTTGATGCTTCTGGACGATGGATAATTGCCTTGAGTAGTTGGTAGGTCAGGACGACGACAGCGTGCGCTTGGAAGTATGGCCACAGCTTTCGGACCGATGTCACCAGGGCTAGGACCATCTTCTCGACTCGAGTATACCTTGTTTCAGTGTCTTTGAGTAGTTTGCTAACATAATAAATGGGTTTTTGGACTTTGTTCTCTTCTCTGGTTAGCACCGAGCCAACAGTGTTTTCAAAAATCGCCAAGTATAGATTCAATACTTCCCCTGGCTTCGGGCTGCTAAGGAGAGGTGGTGAGCCAAGGTATTTCTTGAGGTCTTCAAAGGACTTCTGGCAATCAGGGGTCCATTGGAAGTATTTGGCCGACCGAAGCACTTTGAAGAAGGGAAGGCATTTCTCGGCCAATCGAGCAATGAAGCGGCTGAGGGCTGCTACTCTTTCAGTGAGGTGTTGCATATCCTTGACTAACCCAGGCAGGGCCATTTCTTACAGGGCTTGGATCTTTTGAGGATTTGTCTCGATGCCTCGTTGAGAGACCATGAAGCCAAAGAATTTTTCGGAGTTAACCCCGAAAGCACATTTAGTGGGGTTGAGCCTCATTTGATACTTTCGAAGCGTGGCAAAGCTTTCTGCGAGGTCCTTGACGTGCTGGGATGCCTTCTTGCTTTTTACCAGTATATCATCAACATACACCTCCATGTTCTGATCGATTTGCTCCTTGAAGACTTTGTTAACCAGCCTTCGGTAGGTGGCACCTGCATTTTTCAAACCAAAGGGCATAACTCGGTAGCAATAGATACCTCGGTCGGTAATGAAGGTGGTTTTTTCTTCATCTTCGGGCGCCATTCGGATCTGGTTGTAGCTTGAATAGGCATCCATAAAAGTTAGCATTTGATGGCCTGAAGTTGAATCCACGAGCTGATCGATCCACGAAAGAGGGAAGCTATCTTTTGGGCAGGCCTTATTGAGGTCAGTGAAGTTGATGCAGATCCTCCATTTACCATTCGACTTTTTCACCATGACCACATTCGCCAGCTAGTCGAGGTAATTAACCTCCCAGATAAATTTGGCTTTGATGAGTTTATCACTTCTTCTTCGATGACTTTTTGGTGCTCGGGGGCGAATCTCCTTTTCTTCTACTTAATTGGCCTGAATGTCTCATCCACGCTGAGGCGGTGGACCAGGACATCTGGGCTGATTCCGGGCATATCCGATGTGAATCAAGCAAGATGTCAACATTCCTCCGAAGGAATTTAATTAATTCTTGCCGAAGCTTTCCTTCTAGCCGTGACCCGATCTTTATGGTTCGGTAGGGTCGGGTTTCATTGAGTGGTACTTCCTCTAGTTCTGTGGTTGGCTCTCCTCATTGCTCGGTGAAATCTTTTCGAGCATCCAGCCCATCCACCTTGGGCTTTTTGGACTGAAGGTTGGCAAAAAAGCAATGCCGAGCTATGATCTGACTTCCTCAAACAACCCCCACTCCCCATTCAGTGGAAAACTTCATGGCGAGATGGGGAATGGAAATGATGGCCTTGAGAGATATTTGCCCCGGCCTACTGAGGATGGCATTGTAAGGAGACCGAAGCTTGGTCACGAGAAAATCCATGAGCGTGGTAGCCATGCGGGGCCAGGTTTCGGCTCGGACTGACAGAGTAACAACTCCTTTGGGGATTATGGAGTCACCTGTGAAGCCCACTATGGTGGACTCTATGAGCCGAAGGGTTTCTGCCCAAAATTTCAATCTCACAAAGGCATCAAAGTACAGAACATTAACAGAGCTTCCACTATCAATCAAGATACGGTGTACATCTAATTGTTCATATTCAAAGATACAACCAAAGCATCATCATGGGGGTACTGTACCTCTCGAAGGTCTTCATCAGAGAAAGTGAGCTCATCGATCTTTGGCAGGCTTTCTTCCTCGCCTGGCCAAGAGGATGGAGAATCGGCCGTCATTATCACATTAACATTGCCAATGACCGGGGGATTTGGTGGAGGAAGCTGGCGAGGCTCGGGGTGGTGATTCTTCTCATTGTTTGGCTTAGGAGGCCCTCTGAATTGGTCCAGTCTGCCCCACCGGATCAATCGCTCGATCTCATTCTTGAGCTGCCAATAGTCCTCGATATCATGCTCGTAGTTCCGATGAAAGCGATAATACTTGACCGGGTCCATCTAAGTCGCATTGCCTTGGAGAGGAGAAGGTCGAGGAATTTACCGCTCGATCTTCATCAAGATCTGCGGTCTTGGTGCTGTGAGGGGAGTGTAGCAGTCGAACCTTCGGGCCGGACTCCGAGTTCGGTCTCGATACAGAGGAGCTCTATGGTGGCAAAGCGGGTTAGCACGGCGGTGGGCCCATTGCTTGTCCAAGCCCTTTGCCTCCTTCTTCTTCAGCTGCTCGGCCCAAGCTGATCTCCTCGATTCTTCAACCCTGGTGTACTTGTCTGCCAAGGACATCATGTCTGAAAGGCTCTTTGGGTAGTTAACCTCCAAAGCCAGGTAGAAGCCTCCTTCCTTTGACACTCCTCCAGCTAGGGCGGACATGGCCACCTCGTGGTTGAGATGGTCGACTTCCAAGAGGACCGTGTTGAAGCGACTGAGGTAATTCTTCAGTGATTCTTCCTCTCTCTGCTTGACCTCAGAGAGGGAATCGGATCTCTATCACTGGCGACGGCTACTAACAAACTGGCTGATGAGCAAACAGCTCAGTTCATCAAAGGAATCAATGGAACCTGGCTTTAGGCTATTGAACTAGGTTCGAGTAGATCCTCTTAGAGTGGAGGGGAAGGCTCAACACAGGATCACATCCGATGCTCCATGGAACATCATGATGGATCTGAAGCTGCTCAGATGGTCATCGAGGTCGGTGGATCTATGGTACGGCTCAATGGTAGGGAGCTTGACATGAGGCAGAATCACTTCCCTCATGATCCTCTTGGAGAAGGGGACGCCCTGCTCCGCTTTCGGCTGGGACAAAGGGGCTTGTCTAACGGCGTCTAACTCCTGACACCATTCTCAATGCATCTCCTGCATCTACTGCCTGATCCCTTCATCCAAAGTGATAGGAGGGATCAGGCGATGGAAAGACGGTAGTGGCATCGAATCTTGGGAAGACACCGAGGAGGTGGAACGGACCCATCTAGATCTGAGCGGGCTCTTCCCTCCAGCTCACTGCGGCACTGGCCTTGCTCTCACGGGCTGGTGATGATGATCTGCCACCTCCGGTGGATTGGAGGAAGAGATCGCTGGCGGAGCAGGGGCAGCGACTTTTTCATGAAGCTGAGGAGTAGGGACGGTAGGGCCAGGGATTGCCTGGAGCTCCTGGACCAGCTGGGTCAATGCTTAGACCTGCTGGACCAGAGTGGCAAACTGATACAACGTCACCACCGTTGCCGGCGGTGAAGGAGTTTCAGCGGACGGTGGTGACAGAGGCACCACACTGCTAACTGGGTCAGGCCTTTGAGAGGCGGCTTGATCTTGAGCCTCGAACGTAGCTCTCTTTCGATTGGCCATTAGAGGATGCTTCTTCTAGTTTTTTGAGTTTTATCTCCTGGATCATAAGTTTATGGGACTTGAGGCCCTTCCTCTAGAACTAATCTGTTGCTGCGGAAATTAGTTCTCCGACTCATGTGCGCCTCTAGCTCCTGCAAGATAATCCACGTGCAGAGGGTGCTGTGGGGGTTGCCCTCTGCGGAGGACCCTCCGATGCCCAAATCAGTGAAGATTCACAGCAAGTAGATATAAGGAAAAGACTCTCACAGAAGAGCTCCCCTAGATGGGTATTCTCTCTCGAGAGCTCTGAGCTCAGATGGAGATGTTCTCAGTATGATAACGAGTGAAAATGAGTGAGTGTCCCAGTGCGCGTACCTAAGAGGTTGGAGGGCAGTGGTATTTATAGGGGATCACCTGATTCTTTGGGCGTGTCGCGAGGGGAGGTCTGAAAGCCATTAGGATTCAAAATAGATTCGAATCAAGTTTATTATGAGGTCAGTAGGGTCTGTATCTTGTCGGTTAGAGGATCGACGACTGGGAAAGCTGGTTGATGCCTTGAGATTCAGCGATTACATAGGTTCTAGGCCACTCCTATAGGTCTTAGGCCACTCCTGGGTATGATTCCCCGCTTTGAATCTCATTCAGTTATAGTGGATTCATACTCTCCTGCGCTGGACTCCACAGAGGTATTCGAGTGCCTCGGTCTGGCCGAGGCGAGGGACAATTCGGTTTTCTGAGGTATAGAATAGCTTGGTCTATAGAGGTATGGGGATGGCTCGGGTTGCCGAGATATAAGGATGGCTCGGGTAACCAAGGTATGAAAATGGCTCGGGCTACCGAGGTCTGGATGGCTTGGGTTGCCGAGGTATATGGATGGCTTGGGTTGCCGAGGCACGAGAATGGTTGGGGTTGTCAGGATGACCTGACGCTGCTGAGGGCGATTGGGCTTCGTTGCTTAGCGGGTTTGACAGCTGACTGACAGGACGTTAGAATTAGACTAGACCCAATTGTCGATGTATGTGGTCATTAATGCAATGATAATTTTACCCCTCATTAGGATCTCTTCAGGCTTAAAGAACCATCAGATCCTTCTTCTGTATCAGCCTGCAAAGAACCCGTATAGGTAACAGCGCATTTAGCCCGATTCTTGAACTACAAACTGGGCTCCAAAATCCTCATCACCGCCTGCAGCAGCCGGGCCTCGTGACTCCTTTGGAGCAATCTGGGGCTCTTCACAGGCAATGCCAGCTTGTGGTGTTGCTTCCTTGACCGAGACGACCGCACACTCTTGTTGAACCCATCGGGTCCAGGCCGGCCAGTACTCGTTGGCCGCCTCTCTAAGAATCCTCCAGTCTTCTGCAGCTTCTACGACCTTGATTCGAGCTTCCCAAGCCCACCCATTTCCAGACATAGATCTTGATCGAGCCGCGAAAATCCAATCAGAATCTAAAGCCTTCCTCGGCTTCTCATGAGCCACGATAGGCATGGATTCGGGACCCATCAGCCTGGCCACCAGGCCAGGAGCTCGCATTCCATCATTGAGATCATCCGATTTCTTCGCATTCGGGAGACCCCTGCGGTTCTCATCCACAATCTAACATGTCAGATGCGATCCAAATATCAAAAAAATAGCCACATTCCATCCGACAAGAAATTAATCAAAAAATGCAGAATTTTAGTACTAGATGCCACTGGCCATGGGCCTTTTGCCATCGCCGCCACTGAACTTCTTGGATGCCTTCTTTGCGGCACGCACTAAGAAGCATGAGAGAAAACACAACGTCATGTTGAAATAGAGAAAGGAATATTAAAAATAATTACTTCAAATTTTCATTGATTAGGAATGGATGTATATATATAATTGGGTATGCAAAAAATAGAAAACTATTTTAGAATTATGAGATTATAATCAATTACAAGGATATTATAACTAATGGCAAGAATTTAAAATTTAAATGAAAGCTGTGCGAAGATAGAAAACTATCCTAGCATTATGGGATTACAACTAATGGCTAGAATTTAAAATTTAAAGGAAAGTTGTATAAAGATAGAAACTATCCTAGAATTATGGTTAATTCTCTAATATGCTCCCTCAAGATGAAGCTCAAGAGGTTGTCAGACCCGACCCAGACATTGACCCAACGAATGGCTCAGATTACTGGGTTATTGATTCAACCATAGGGTCACCAAACCATCGATTCAATTATTTTAATATAAAAATATATTTATATTAATAAAATTATTTTTCAATAAAATGGACACATGAATACTAATTTTCACAATCTTCTTCTTTTGAAAAAAAAATCTTTTTGGGTATCTTATTTAATCTCTAAAATTTACTTACTTTCAATCTGCATACCCATTTAATCTGATTTAACTTTTTCTAAAAAAAAAAGATAATTTCTATCCGAGTTTCCTTTATTTTTATTGATGGGGCCAATAAACCCCATGAATAATGATTATCGCACTCGGGCTGAACCTCCTAGTCGGCCTTGGCGTCGGCTTCTACTCGGTCCCGATAATTGGCATTGGCCTTCCCTACTCGACCAGTCGGCCTCAGACTTGGCTCACTCTTACTCCTCAAGCAATCAACAAAGGCCAAGGAGCCACCCTCGGAAAGAATATCGTACTCTGGCATCGATCTCTTCTTCTACGGTGACCCGGCATGTTATATCGCTTCCATCTCAGCTCAAGCTAGCCAAAAGAAACCAAAAGCCGAGGTGTGCTGACAATGGTGTAGATGACCTATGAGGATGCTTACAAGATTCATTGAAACTAGCAATCCCCCCTTACCATCAGCCAAAAAGGAATCATTTATGGTAGCTAAAGAGGGGAAGATGGTCATCTCAATGTACACCTGTTGGCCCAGATGGCAACCCAAGAGGGGGGGGGGGGGGGTGAATTGGGTTCTTTAAAAATTAGCCCTTTTTAAAATAGTTTGCTTGTGATTTATGATGGCAAATGCAAGGTAACTATAAAGTGCAGTGAATAAGATAGAGATAGAGAAAGAGACAATGGAACACGGCAAACACAAAAGATTTTATAGTGGTTCGGTGTATCCAACACCTACGTCCACTCCCAAGATTCACTTGGGTCCACACTATAATCACCCTAGATTACAGCAGAGTTGTTTTACAAGCTCACAACTCAAACTTGTTGTTTTTCCGGGCGCACAACGAACCCAGCTGGTTTTCAAGGGCTCACCAGCACAAAAACCCTAACTCAAGCTTAACCAAGCTTGAACCGAGGTAAAACTACCTCCTCTAGTTCAATCCCCAAGATTGAACTAGGCACAAACAAAAATAAGTATTGTTTTTGAAATACAAAGCTCTCAATGAGCAAATATACAAATTAAGAATAACAAGGTTTAGAAAAGCCTGATTTGTAGAAAGGTTAGCTTTTGAGCTTTTCTTCTTTTCTTCTTTTCTTCTTCTCCTTGCAGGATTGAATCAAGCCTCAGCTCCGATTCTTCACAGTTGAAACAGTTGAGAAGAGTTGAAAAGCAAGAAATGAATCTCCTCTCTCCAAGATGGGAAATCCGCCAAGACTTTGATTTTGAACGCTTTGGATTCCTCTTGAGCTTTTTGGAGTGGAGTGGATTTGAGCTAGAAGGTTTTTCTTTCAAGATTCAAGCTCTCGGATTTTTGAAATGGGATTTGTCTATCTCAGATTTTCTCTCTTTATTTTTCAGATTTTCCGTCCTTCTTTTTTGAACAATAGACTTCCCTTTTATAGATTTCTTTTACACCGTTTTTGGAAGAAAACTATCCGTTGGAGTGTACCTTGTATCAAAATATATCCGTTAGAAATAAGGTAAAATAGAAATATTACCGTTAGAGCTGATCTGGCAATTTGATTTTTATTCCAGGTGGGTTGGAGTCGACTCTAACTTTTCTGGAGTCGGCTCTAGCTCGAGGCATTTCAAAACGGTATTTCTGGAGTCGCCTCTGGCTTTTCTGGGGTCGACAAGATACTTTTCCGGAGTCGACTCTAACTTACCCGGAGTTGACTCTAGGTCGGGGCCAGAAAAATCGACTTTCTGCTTCGTTTGTGAGAGTCGACTCTAACAGTCTCGGAGTCGACTCTAAAGTCTGTGCCAGTTCCAGAGTCGGCTCTGTGATTCTCGGAGTCGACTCTAATGTCTGCAATTCTTTCCTAGACATTAGATTCGATCCAGAACACTGTGTAACTCCTGATTTTGATCATTAATAGTCTTATAATCTGAAATACTAAATCAAAATCATCAGAGCCTTCAAGAGTTATACTCAGATAGTTTTGTTAATCATCAAAATCATCAATTGGGTCAACAATCTCCCCTTTTTGATGATAACAAAAACTTTGAGTATATGCATTCAAAGATTCAATCAAACTAAGGATTATAGTCATTTTGAACTTTAAACATTTGTAATTTAGGTTTTGATGCCAATGTACAACGTAAACTTTAAAATTGTGCATGAGTTCAATATAATCCATCAATTATGAATATTTAATCTTAATGTGTATAAAATTGCAAATGAGCTTTTTGTTAAGCTCCCCCTGTATATAAGCATCAAATTTTAACAGATTAACATTTCAAGTCATTTTGTATAACAATTAATTCTCCCCCTTTCTTTCTTTCTTTATGCATATATAACCATTTCTTCCTTCATTAAAATTTTCAAGTCTTTGCATATTCATTATTCATATTCAATCTTTCTTTGCATACAACCTTCTTTTATTAAACCTTTGCATATTCAACCATCTCAACCATCTCTCCCCCTTTTTTGTTATCAGAAATAAGGAGAGCATTAGATAAAGAAAGTTATATATAAGAATTGTAGACTCAATAAAGCATAGGGATCCAAGCAATCAATATTTGAGAAAGTGAAATTGTATTTCATAAGCAAGAACCATTACATTAGTTGATTCATTTACATTTCAAAATGAAATTCATTAGATATTCAAAAACTTCCTAAGTACAAACTATCAAACTCAAAATCAAGGTCAAATGTGTTTGAATACAATTTTCTTCAGATGACCTATTATCTCCATTACATCATCCTTTTGAGATTTCTTAAAGTTTTCAAGGCAAGCTTCGATTTGAGAGACTGCAAGGTCAATATCCTTCTTCAATTGACTCGTTGCATGAACATACGATCCTGATCCATCGGCAATGCCTTCCATCCTTTCGAAGATCTTGTGAAGCTCAGCACCAAAGGATTCAACAGAACTGCCTAAGGTAAAGGATAGCATGTCCAGTCTCGAATTTAGTTCTTCTTTCAGTAGATTAAAGTCTTCTTTTAACTTAGAAATTTCTTGAGATCTCTGGCTATCATACTCAGCAAGAAAACCTCTTAACTGATCAAGTTGCTCATCAGAGAATCTCCCAGAATTTATTATAGGCTGATGTGGAGGTGAGGGTATAGAACTGGGTCCGGCCTCCGAAGGTCCAGCTGAAGAAGGTCCCGCAATAGATGGATCTGGGACATAAGGTCCCTCAGTGGATGGTCCCGGGATGTCTTCTACTCTGGTTTCCTCTGCCCTTTCGCTCTCTGCTCTTTCCTCTCTTCCTCCCTTTATCCAAACACCATTAACTTTCTTGAAGCCCATTCTATGAATAGTAGAAATGCTATAATAATCAGTGTGTCTCAGTTTTCTTAAAGGTTCATTTTCCATAATGAGCACACCCTGGCTTCTAAAGACTAGTGTCAGAATCATACCGTATGGCAGTGTTGATCTCTTCTTTGTAGCTGCCTCTGCCATGTAACCAATCATCATGCCAGCTAAATTGACTGGCCTTCCAGTTATAATGCAGTCCATCAACAGAACGTCTCGCTCCGAGACATACTCGAATCTCCCTATTTTTGGAAATAAGATTCTACCACGGATATTATGCAATAATCTGAGTTCTAGGTTCAACTGATTTGCAAAGATTTCTTCAAACTCAGTCACATCTCTCCCTAGCATCCTTGTCAGTGCCCCACTCCTATCCTCATGTTGATATTCCATCAATCGATAGTGGGCATTTCTAATAGGTTTCCAAGAATCTCCGAGGTAATGGTCACTCTTGTTCCTCTTACAATGCTTATTAAACCACCTTCTCCTCTGCTTAATCCGTTGTAAAACTCTCTTACTAAAGCAGGATAAGTGGGTAAATCAAGTGAGCAAAATTTTTCCCATCCCATTTCCTTCAAATATCTTCCAATAGAGAACCCTTCCGATTCAAATAAATCAAAGTTTACTTTTCTCCCAGTGGTAATGGTCTTACCAGCTAAATGGTCAACCTTTGGTGAAGATGGTGAAGGAGGAGAATCCTCTTGAGTGGCCGAAGAGGAAGAAGGCGATGGTTGCCTCGAACCGTGCGTCTCTTCGTTGGAACGGATGCTCCACCGACGAATCCGCGCCTCTTAGGAGCCATTGAGAAGATTGGAAGGTTAATCAAGGGTTTTGAGTAGATTTGGGAAGTTGGAAAGGTTTTGGAGTTCTTTGGATAGGATTAGGAGACGATTGGAATGATTGGGGGTCGACTCCGCCTTTTTATTTTTGACCTAGCTCGACTTAGAGTCGACTCCCGAAAACTGGGTGTCGGCTCCGAACCAGAAATTCTGTCAGCGCTCGTATTAGAGTCGGCTCCACAAAAGCCAGAGTCGGCTCTAATCACTCAGACAGAACATCAAAAACTCAGGTGTCGACTCCACAAACTGTCAGAGTCGACTCTAACAGTTTCAGAGATAAAAAATTAAGTTTCAAGAATTTGAAACTATTCAAATTAATCATCAAATTATAGATTCAATGTTCTTTAGCAATTGGGGAAACAATGAATCAAGATCTAGATAGATTTCCTTATTGAAATATCAAGATTTTTCAAGAAAATGATGAAATCTAGATAGATGTCCTTAAGAGTTTCATAAAACTATTCCAAAGGATCACAAACTCCTAATTCTCCTCTAAGATAACAAAATCTCTCTTCACTTAAGGGTTTTGTTAATATATCTGCAAGTTGTTCTTCAGTATTCACATAATCAAGACAAATTTCATTATTGGCTACATGTTCTCTTATAAAGTGATATCTTATTTCAATATGCTTTGTTCTTGAATGTTGAATTGGATTTTTAGTTAGATTTATTGCACTTGTATTATCACATCTTATAGGTGTCTTATCAAGTGTGATACCATAGTCTTCAAGTTGTCTCTTAATCCATAGGATTTGAGCACAGCAACTTCCAGCTGCAACATATTCTGCTTCCGCAGTAGATAATGCAACCGAATTTTGCTTTTTACTAAACCATGAGATTAAGTTACTTCCTAAAAATTGGCATGCACCACTTGTGCTTTTTCTATCTAACTTGCATCCGGCATAATCAGAATCTGAGTATGCAATTAGATTTAATGTGGAGTCTCTAGAATACCATAAACCTACATTTTTTGTTCCACTTAAGTATCTTAGTATTCTTTTAACAGCTATTAAGTGTGATTCTTTAGGTTCTGATTGAAATCTAGCACATAAACATACAGAAAACATAATATCTGGTCTACTTGCGGTTAAATAAAGAAGGGATCCGATAATACCTCGATAATACTTTTGATCAACCTTTTTACCTTCTTCATCTTTGTCCAGCTTGCATGAAGGACTCATTGGTGTTCCGAGGGGTTTCATTGATTCCATACCAAACTTCTTTAGGATTCTCTTGTGTACTTTGTTTGGTTGATAAAGATACCCTCTTTGCTTTGTTTGATTTGAAGTCCAAGGAAGAAGTTGAGTTCTCCCATCATGCTCATCTCGAATTCTCCCTGCATTAACTTGGCAAATTCTTGACATAGAGAATCGTTAGTAGCACCAAAAATAATGTCATCAACGTATATTTGTACTACAAGTAAATCTTTACTTTTTCTTTTCAAAAAAAAGTTTTATCAACATTTCCTCTTATGAAATTATTTTCAATTAAGAATTTACTTAATCTATCATACCAAGCTCTAGGTGCTTGTTTCAAACCATATAAAGCTTTGTGCAATTTAAAGACGTGATTTGGAAATTCATGATCTTCAAAACCTGGTGGTTGTTCTACATAAACTTCTTCATTTATAAAACCATTTAAAAATGCGCTTTTAACATCCATTTGAAATAAGTTAAATTCATATGACATGCAAATGCAAGTAAAAGTCTAATGGCTTCTAATCTAGCTACTGGTGCAAAGGTTTCATCAAAATCAATACCTTCTTCTTGATTATATCCTTTGCAACCAATCTAGCCTTGTTTCTAATTACTATGCCATTTTCATCTAGTTTATTTCTAAAAACCCATTTTGATCCTATTACTGAATGATTTTTAGGTCTTTCAACTAGTGTCCAAACATTATTTCTAGTAAATTGATTAAGTTCTTCTTGCATTGCTATCATCCAATTATTATCTTTCTCGGCTTCTTCAATAGTTTTAGGTTCTATTTGAGAGACAAAAGCAAGATGATTACTAATATTTCTCATATATGATCTAGTTCTTATTCCTTGAGACGGATCACCTATAATCAATTCCTTTGGATGACTATGAGCATATCTCCAGTCTCTTGGAAGATCTATATCATTATGATCAATATTGACATCATCGTCCTTATGTGAATCATCATCTTTAGCTTCTTGCTCATGATCTGAAGATACTTCAATATTAAGTTTTTCAAGATCTTTTTCAATTATGTTTGTATCTTCCTCATCATCAAGCTTTTCAGAACTAGATGCTAAAGACTCATCGAAAACTATATGAATGGATTCTTCAACTACTAATGTTTTCTTGTTAAATACTCTATAAGCTTTACTAGTTGTTGAATATCCTAAGAATATTCCTTCTTCAGATTTAGCATCAAATTTTCTAAATTATTTTTACCATTATTATGAATAAAACATTTACATCCAAATGTATGAAAGTATTTTATATTAGTTTTCTCTCATTCCATAATTCATAAGGTGTTTTCTTTAAGATTGGTCTTATTAGGGCTCGATTTAAGATGTAGCATGTGTGTTAATAGCTTCCGCCCAAAAGTACTTTGGTAGGTTACTTTCGCATAGCATGGTACGGGCCATGTCTTCTAGAGTCCTATTTTTTCTTTCAACTACACCATTTTGTTGTGGAGTCCTAGGGGCTGAAAAGTTATGATTAATTCCATTTTCAGAAAAAATTTTTAAATAAGTGATTTTTAAATTCAGTTCCATGATCACTTCTTAGAGATACTATGGTAGTATTTTTCTCATTTGTGACTTTCTTGAAGAATTTCAGAAATATCGAGAAAGTCTCATCTTTGTGAGCTAAAAACATACCCAAGTATATCTAGAATAATCATCTACAATCACTAGACCATATTTCTTTCCTCCTAGACTTGTGGTTCTAGTTGGTCCAAAAAGGTTCATGTGAAGTAGCTCTAAAGCCCTAGAAGTTGAAACAACATTTTTAGATTTGAAAGAACTTCTAGTTTGTTTTCCAAATTGACATGCATCACATATTTTATTATTTTCAAAAACTAGTTTAGGTAATCCTTTAACTAAATCCATTTTAATTAATTTTGAAATAAGGTGTGTGCTTGCATGACCTAATCTACGATGCCATAACCATCCAATATCATTTATGTTAGCTTTGTCAGCAATTAGGCAATGACTACTTTCAGATAATTTGTCTAAGTCAACTAAGTACACATTGCCATGTCTATAACCAGTAAAAACAATGCTATCATTAATGGAATCAGATACTATGCAAATAGAAGATTTAAATGAAACATTAAAGTTCTTATCACATAGTTGGCTTATACTAATTAAATTGTGCTTTAAACCATCAACATAAAGTATATTATCAATTAATATAGATGGAGTTATGCGAACTTTACCAAGGCCCATAATTTGACCTTTACCGTTATCGCCAAATGTCACAACTTCACCTTTCTTTTCTTCCAGGGTGATAAATTCATCTTTGTCACCCGTCATATGTCTTGAGCAGCCACTATCAAGATACCACTTTTTCTTTGATCTTTTGGCTACAAGACATTCCTGCAACATAATTTAAACTTTATGTTTAGGTACCCAAGCTTTCTTGGGTCCTTCATGGTTAGTAGCAATAAAGATTGTTCCTTTCGGAACCCAAATTTTCTTTCCTTTAGAGTTTAGTTTTTCATTATTACTTATTGTTTTGCACTCAAAAGATTTATGTCCTTTTTGATTATATTTAAAACAAGTAATATTACTTTGGTTACCTTTTACAAAAATATTTTTTAATAATTTTTATTTTCTAAATGTGTTATATCCTAAATCTGCTTTGTCAAAAACTACTTTTTGACTATCTAATATCATATTTAATTTAGTTGAGCTTAGAGTAAATTTCTCAACAATGTCTTTATACTTTTTAACATCTTTCTTTAGAAAATCATTTTCATTAGAGATTGATTCTTTTCTTTAATTAGATTTTCATTTTCAGATTTAATCAAATCAATCTTATGAACACAATCATTCTTTTCATTGAAAAGTGTTTCCTTTTTATCTTTTAAATCTTTAACTACTAAATTTAATTCATTTTTCTCTTTAATTAAATTTAATTTTTCAGTTTTTAAAGATTTGTATTTCTTTTTCAAAGCTTTGAAATCAATCATCAATTCATTGAAAGCTTCAAACATTTCATCAAATGTAAATTCATCATCGGGGGTTTCGGTGCTTACCTCTTCGTTGTCGTCGTTGTTGGCCATGAAGCAGATATTGGCAACTTCCTTTTGTTCTTCTTCTTCCGACAAGGAAGATTCATCAGACCATGTTGCCATGTATGCTTTCTTCTTTTTCTTGTAGGCCTTTTTTAGCAAAGGACAATCATATCTAAAGTGCCCTGGCTTTTTACACTCACAACATACTAAGGGCTCTTTCTCTTTTTCTTTCTCCTTGTCCTTTTTCTTATCTTTTTCTCCATCAATTCTTGCTCCAAATTTCTTTTTATGGAAGGGCCTTTTTCTCATAAACTTTCTGAATTTCTTAGCCAAGAGAGCAGTTTCATCATCATCTTCATCATTACTTTCACTGCTGCTTTCTTCAACTTTTGCAGCCTTGAGGGCGATGGTCTTCTTCTTTCTTGACTCATCTTCATTGACATGTTGTTTAACTTGAAGCTCATGAGTCATTAGCGAACCAAGAAGCTCTTTCAATGGTAGGACGTTCAGATCTTTGGCTTCTTGTATGGCTGTCACCTTGGCTTCCCAAGTCCTTGGAAGTGACCTAAGAATTTTGCGAACAAGCTCAGAGTTAGTATAAACTTTTCCAAGACTTTTTAAACCATTCATAATATCAGTGAATCTAGTGAACATGCATGTGATGGTTTCATTTTGTTCCATTGTAAACAATTCATATTTATGAACCAAAATGTTTATTTTTGATTCCTTAACTTGGTTTGTTCCTTCATGTGTTATTTCCAACCTATCCCAAATTTCTTTTGCGGAATTACATATTGAGATTCGGTTGAATTCATTTGAGTCTAAGGAACAGTATAAAATGTTAATGGCTTTAGCATTTAATTGAGCCATTTTTCTATCATTGTCATTCCAATCCCTTTCGGGCTTAGGAACAAGAATGCCTTCAACTAAGTGTGTGGGTGTACTAGGTCCATTAGTTATTACTCCCCACAATTCATAGTCAGAAGCTTGAATGAATATTCTCATTCTTGCTTTCCAATATGAATAGTTGGTTCCATTAAATAAAGGAGGTCTATTCGTAGAATGACCTTCAGCAAAACATGAACCACTTTGCGTTGCCATAAGGATCTTTAGCCCTTGATCGTGAGATCAAATTCTAAATGAGCACTTGCTCTGATACCAATTGTTGGCCCAGATGGCAACCCAAGAGAGGGGGGAGGGGTGAATTGGGTTCTTTAAAAATTAGCCCTTTTTAAAATAGTTTGCTTGTGATTTATGATGGCAAATGCAAGGTAACTATAAAGTGCAGTGAATAAGATAGAGATAGAGAAAGAGACAATGGAACACGACAAACACAAAAGATTTTATAGTGGTTCGGTGTATCCAACACCTACGTCCACTCCCAAGATTCACTTGGGTCCACACTATAATCACCCTAGATTACAGCAGAGTTGTTTTACAAGCTCACAACTCGAACTTGTTATTTTTTCGGGCGCACAACGAACCCAGCTGGTTTTCAAGGGCTCACCAGCACAAAAACCCTAACTCAAGCTTAACCAAGCTTGAACCGAGGTAAAACTACCTCCTCTAGTTTAATCCCCAAGATTGAACTAGGCACAAACAAAAATAAGTATTGTTTTTGAAATACAAAGCTCCTCAATGATCAAATATACAAATTAAGAATAACAAGGTTTAGAAAAGCTTGATTTGTAGAAAGGTTGGCTTTTGAGCTTTTCTTCTTTTCTTCTTCTCCTTGTAGGATTGAATCAAGCCTCAGCTCCGATTCTTCACAGTTGAAACAGTTGAGAAGAGTTGAAAAGCAAGAAATGAATCTCCTCTCTCCAAGATGGGAAATCCCCCAAGACTTTGATTTTGAACGCTTTGGATTCCTCTTGAGCTTTTTGGAGTGGAGTGGATTTGAGCTAGAAGGTTTTTCTTTCAAGATTCAAGCTCTCGGATTTTTGAAATGGGATTTGTCTATCTCAGATTTTCTCTCTTTGTTTTTCAGATTTTCCTTCCTTTTTTGAACAATAGACTTCCCTTTTATAGATTTCTTTTACACCATTTTTGGAAGAAAACTATCCATTGGAGTGTACCTTGTATCAAAATATATCCGTTAGAAATAAGGTAAAATAGAAATATTACCGTTAGAGCTGATCTGGCAATTTGATTTTTCGTTCCAGGTGGGTTGGAGTCGACTCTAACTTTTCTGGAGTCGGCTCTAGCTCGAGGCATTTCAAAACGGTATTTCTGGAGTCACCTCTGGCTTTTCTGGGGTCGACAAGATACTTTTCCGGAGTCAACTCTAACTTACCCAGAGTCGACTCTAGGTCGGGGCCAGAAAAATCGACTTTCTGCTTCGTCTGTGAGAGTCGACTCTAACAGTCTCGGAGTTGACTCTAAAGTTCGTGCCAGTTCCAGAGTCAGCTCTGTGATTCTCGGAGTCGACTCTAATGTCTGCAATTCTTTCCTAGACATTAGATTCGATCCAGAACACTGTGTAACTCCTGATTTTGATCATTTAATAGTCTTATAATCTGAAATACTAAATCAAAATCATCAGAGCCTTCAAGAGTTATACTCAGATAGTTTTGTTAATCATCAAAATCATCAATTGGGTCAACAACACCATAACCTCTCCCATTACTTGGTGGTCTGCTTCGATGGCATTCCCAAGTGCTCCAGGGCTCTGGTGCTCCACGTTGCATGAAGCACGAAAGTGCTTCGGAGCCAAGGCCACACATGCATGCGCATTACGGTGCACGAGGCCATGCATGTGTTCTATAATTAATGCCCTGGATGGAGGAACAGAGCCAGCCCAACTCCAAGCTTTGCCTTCTTCCCTGGCAAGCGGTCAAGCGGTCTTGCTCTTGGCTCCAACCCCAGCACCGATGGTTGTTCCGGCTATCTCGACCATCCCATCCCGGCTTCCAAAGTCAGCCATCCGAGCTTAGGAATACCTGAACCCAAGAGAAGAAAAATAGGACCTAAAACTGTAGATGCTATCTTTATAGGTTATTCCTTAGATAGCAGTACAAATAGGTTCCTAGTGATAAACTCTGATATAAGTGGCATCTCAAATAATACTCTTATCGAATCAAGAGATGCTACTTATTTTGAAAATGTTTTTCCTTTCAAGAATCAAGTACCAAATCAACTCTCTTCTAATCCTTACTTGGTTCATGATTCTTTTAAAGCTGGGTCTCTAATGAGTCAAAGAAAAGGAAAAGATCTAATCCTGAAGGTGGACCTTCTGAACTTAGGAAAAGTTCAAGGATAAGGAAAGAAAAAGATCTTGGTGAAGGTTTCTTTACTTTCCTAGTCGAAGGCGAACCTTCTTCTTTTTCAGAGGCGATGTCTTCTCCTGATGCTCCTTTTTGGAAGGAAGCTATTCTTTCTGAATTTAATTCAATCTTACAAAATGAAACTTGGATCTTATCTGATTTACCCCCTGGAAGCAAACCTTTAGGGTGTAAGTGGGTATTTAAGAAGAAATTTAGACCTGATGGTTCAATAGAAAAGTATAAGGCTAGATTAGTAGCCAAAGGGTATAACCAAAAGAAAGGGTTAGATTTCTTTGATACATATTCTCCTGTAGCTAGAATAACAACCCTTAGATCACTTCTTGCTATTGCTTCCATTCATAAGTTAATCATTCATCAAATGGATGTGAAGACTGCGTTCCTAAATGGAGATCTTGAGGAGGAGATCTATATGGAACAGCCTGAAGGTTTTGTTGTAAAGGGACAAGAAGACAAGGTTTGTAAACTTATCAAGTCCCTTTATGGTCTTAAACAGGCTCCTAAACAATGGCATGAGAAATTTGATCAAATTATTCTATCTTTTGGATTTCAAATCAATAATCATGATAAGTGTGTGTATTCTAAAATTATCGACAATGATTGTGTAATCCTTTGCTTATATGTCGATGATATTTTAATTTTTGGAACATCTCTTGAAATTATTTCAAGTGTTAAATCTTTCCTCTCTTCTAAGTTTGATATGAAAGATTTAGGTGAAGCGGATGTAATCCTAGGGATGAAGCTTATCAAGTCCCATGAAGGGATAGCTCTCTCTCTTTCTCATTCTATAGAAAAAATGATCAAGAAGTTTGGTTATTCCAATCTTAAATCAATATCTACTCCTTTTGATCCTAGCTTTCACCTAAAGAAAAATTTAGGTGACCCAATTAATCAATTAAAATATTCTCAAATTATAGGATCTCTCTTGTATGTAGCAAACAGGACAAGACCTGATATTGCCTATGCTGTAGGAAGGCTTAGTAGATATAATCAAAATCCTGATCAATCTCATTGGGTAGCCTTAGAAAGAGTGTTCCGATATTTAAAGGGAACACTTAATCTCTCTTTGATGTTCACTGAATACCCTGAGGTGGTTGAGGGTTACAGTGATGCTAATTGGGTCACTGATTCTCATGATTTAAAATCAACCACCGGATATTTTCTTCTTGGCGGTGCTGCTATTGCTTGGGGATCCACTAGGCAAACTATTATTTCTAGAAGCACCATGGAGGCCGAGTTGATAGCTCTGGATACCACCTGTAATGAGGCAGAGTGGATAAAAAATCTAATATCAGAGCTACCTTTGGTACCTAAGCCAGTTCCAGCTATATCAATCCATTGTGATAATAAGGCCGCAATTGAACTGACAAATCAAAAGAGTACCAATAAAAAGATGAATCACCATATACGGCTTCGTCATAAGTCTATAAGACAACATAAGAAAAATGATGTTATCTCTTTGGAATTTGTCAAATCTGAGAAGAATTTGGCAGATCAATTAACCAAGGGATTATCTAGGAGTGGAGTCCTAGATTCATCGAGGGGGATGGGGCTTAAGCCCATTATTTGGTCACCAGCAGTGGATACCCAACCTCTGTGATTGGAGATCCCATGAATGAGGTTCAATGTGGTAGAAACGAAGCTGATTGAGTGATCGTGTTAGAGCACAAATTTGAAAAAAATTTTAACCCATCCCTATGATGAGTGCTCTTATAAAGTGACAAAGTAAATTTGTGTAAGGTTGAGTGATTCTCTTAATGGATCCGAGGTAGGTTATCTGCAGGGTATTAGTCACAAATACCCTTGGAGGATTCACCTATATGAGAATTGTCATATGAGGCCGTGACTAAAGGTTTGGGCTAACCTTAAGAAATTCTCATGAAAAATCAAGGTACTAAGCGCAAGGCCTTTAATATGCGCTGACCGCTTAAACCCAATTGATTCATGCTGTGTGTGTGATTAGTAGAAGTCTGAGTCAAGGACCTAGTTCAAGGTCTAATCCACTATGGTTCCTTCAGATGTATACAATCAACACTAAGTGAGGTTCAAGTCCACAGGACACCTCACCTATTGCGCAGTATAAGATGCCCTAAAATTTTTGGTATATTAATTTTATTATTTATTTTATTTTATTTTATTTTTTAAAATTTTTGTGGGGGATTGTTGACTTTTGACCGTTTGAAAAAGTTAAAAATAAAAAAAGGAAAGCGATGAAGACCCCACGCGAGCATTTAAAGCTCGCATGGAGTCTCGCCAGCCAGCGAGAGTTTGGAACGCTCGGCGAGCGTGATTTTCGGAAACGCTTGAGCGTTTGCTCGAGCGTTCCGTCTTTTCCTTCATTCCAGGAGGAACGGTAACATGGCCTAACGGCTTAAAATATTATATATATATATAGGGATAGTCTAAAGAAATTTAGGGTAGAAAAAGAAAATTCAAATCGTAAAAGATTTATTCATTTTGTTGAAGATCTTGTTGCTGCAAATCCTTGGAGTTGTCCTTAGAGTTGGGAGTCTATCTGCTTGGAGTTGGGAGTTTGTCTCCTATTGCTGCAAGTGCTGTTTGGAGTTGGGAGTTTGTCTCAACCTGTTTGTCTCAACCTGATAAAAGCTATTAGTGGTAAAAAGTATATTTAACTATTTTATTATATATTTTATTTAGACATCTGAAGAATCATTGGGTTTGCACCTCCACCGATCGTGCTCGCGGTAGAAGGATCGGATCGAGCCGGATCATTGTACCTTGGGGACAAATTGTCAACAACCCGCACGAGGGGGTGAAAACTTGTCCTTAGGGTAGTGTCTAACACGCCTCGACTAGTTTGATTCCTTTTAACTTTAATTTAGATTTTGAATTTAATTTTTAGATTAATTTTTTAGCATTTTCTAGATAAGGATTTTTGCAAAAATCAAAACAATTTTCTAACACAAATTGCAAGGAAAGGGACCATCAAGAAGGTTGTGTCGAGCTTCCAGCGACAAACGGTGCCGTGGATGAGTTGATGATGCTTCCTTATTTGATTCAGGGGTTCTGCTTCTTTGAGAGTTAAGTTGGGTGGTCATTGATGAAATTTTTGTTGCCAGCTGCCCATTAGCTTGTCAAATACCATTTTGTTTGTCATTTGATGCTTAATATATTGCTTTTGAAAACTTTTGTAAATTTTTACGTAACTTGGATGAGTGCAGATCTAGTCTTCCATCATCCCTGCCCTCTAGTTCAAGCTTTTCATTCTTCACAAATGTCTCTCTGATGCCATATAAGTGTTGGTTTTTCTCCATTAAGCGTATCGATTAGATACGATTCAGGTGAATTAAGGTGATCCTATATTCTGATATCGAGGGATTACGTGAATTCAAATTCAAAATTTAAATTCATGATTAAGATAAGAATCCCTCAACCATTTCCGTTTAAAGCGACGCCCTCTGTGATGAACAGTTAAGGCATAAAGGATTATAAAACGGGAAGGTCCCTGCGTCTCATTAAAAAAGTTTACATCATCGCTAAGAGAGACTGCAAGGTGTGGAAGAGCCTTACGGATGAGTGGGGTACTCCAGCCCCCAGCCCCTCCGGGGGCATGTCAGTGGTGAGGTCAATGTTTGCCTCCCGATCCGATCGGGGCTTGCGGATGAGTGGGGTTGGGGACCGGGATCAAGTCGGTGATGGTGACCGAGGCCTCTTTCTTGACTCTTCAGCCTCTCTAGTTTTTCCCTTGGCCCCTTTGCCCTCAGCTTTCTTCCTGGCCGCTTTAGCTATGGCCCTTTTTTCGACGGAGGCTCCATCCGCCTTGGCCCTTCTTTCCTCAGCCGAAGCCCTTCTTACTGCTTCAATTAGTGGTAGCATATCTGCACATGTCAAAAAGACTTGTTAACAAAAAAAAGAAAAAGGAAAAAGGAGTGGGTGAAGAGTTCGAGAGATCATGGCTGCTCACCACCAGATGGAATGAGGCCTGTAAGCTGAAGATTATCTTCGGCCAAAAGCTGATTGCAGCGAGGGATGTCGGCAGTCAGCAGCTACCTGAATGCCACTTGGTCCCTCGGAAGTATGGATGAATCTTTGTTTGGGTCGGTATTTGGTGTTCCCCAAACCCCTCTCACCCCCTCGACATCAGCAAAGAAGAACCTATCTTTCCACCCCATTTATGGATGTAGGAAGGTTTAGCTTAAGGGCCCTGGTGGGTCTGGGGGCAAAGGACCACCACCCCGCTTGCTTGTAGAGGGTGTAGAAGCTATAGAAGAGAGAAATCCTAGCTTCTATCCCGTGGAAGTGACACAGCACCAAGAAGCCAACGATAGTCCGAATGGAGTTCGGAACTAGTTGCGCTAGCGCTAAGGAGTATCTATCTAAGAGGTTAAGGATGAAGGGATGAAGGGGTAGCCAAAGTCCATCCTTGAAGAAGGCTCCGTATAAGGCGACTCTCCTGGGATGGGAGGAAGTCACCCTATCTTCGAGAGCAGGGCAGAATAGGCGCATGTTGGTGGGGAGGCTATATTTGGCTCTAAGGTTAACTATGTCTTGGGCGGACATGGTGGAGGCAGTCCACTCAGGGGACTCCCTCGCAGCGGAAGATGGGCCAGCAACAGCTAGACGACGCCGGATTGGGGCCCGATCGGTGGCCGAATGAATCTCGGTCATGGATCGTCTAGCGGCTCATCGCTGTTCCAATGGGATTCGGTCAAGGGAGGAAGACGACTAGCTGGGTGCTGGAGAAGAGGGAGGTTGTGAAGGATTGGGGGAATAACCCCCAGAATTGGAGATGGAGTAGGAAAGGGATGAAGAAGCCATGGAAACGAAGATGAATTGACCTGGAGAAAGGATCTGAGAACTGAGAATCAAGGATGAAGAGCTCGGGAAGCAGAAGAAGATGAACAGACGCTCGAACAAGGATCAGGTTGAAAGAAAAGGGCAAATGCGGTAGAAGCAAAGACCGAGGTCAGGGACAACCCCCCCTTTTATAGCTTCGTTGTTTCAAATCATCCCGCCTGCCCCAATTTGGCCATGTGCTCGCCCTTCACTGGAGATCGCTTCAGCAACCATCCGATGCACAGAACACAAGGGGCACCACCAATGATGGGACAACGGTGACCTCACCACAATGATGGTGCCCACCTTTTTGCAGCTCCATACCCACAGAGAATCCCCCTTGATCTCAACGGTCAGATCGGGCGAAGCAGTGGTGTTGCAGCGCCCGATGCTTTAAAGAAGCATGGCCTTTGGGGGCACATGTCCTTTCAACAACCGCCAGCATACGAAGATCAGCCACTGGGTGATAAATAGTGCCCCTTTCACTGGTAATTGTATGCCCACCCATCTCAGGGATGGAGGGGCATCTGATGTGGCTGATAACGATCCCAGGTGGTGGACTAACAGTTTGCACGGTTCTCAAAGCTGAGTAATGATTCGGTAGCTGTTCTCAGTTTCAACCTCAGCCTCGGGCCTCGCCTCGGCTTCGGACTCGAGCCTCGCCTTGGCCTCGGCCGCAACCTCGGCCTCAATCTCGGCCTCGAGCCTCGCCTCAACCTCGGCCTCAATCTCGGCCTCAACCTTAGCCTCGAGCCTCGCCTCGGCCTCGGCCTCAACCTTGGCCTCAACCTCGGCCTCGAGCCTCGCCTCGGCCTAGGCCTCAACCTCGGCCTCAAGCCTCGCCTTGGCCCTGTCCTCGGCATGCTCTCGGCCTATAGTTTTGGCCATGGAACCAACCTCGAATATTGTGCCCATTAATCTAACAAATGCCTAAGACTGCCACATGGCCCACTAACCCACTCTTTGCAAGATGATGCGTATCGTAGCGCAATGATTAAAACACCTTAATTTTACTATTAGAATAGCGAGAGTAAGGGATCTATTCCACAGGGACTTTAGCGATTATCTTAAAATAAATTTATAAATTTAACTAAATAGATAACGAAGTAGATAATTAGTAGTGAAAAATAATAAGATATGGTTTATCTTATTAGAGCACGGCTCATACCCATAGATCACGGCCCATCCCTTTTAAGAATAAATCAGTCTAAATTATTTTCACTTAAATAGAATTTAATAACAATTAAATATGCATAAAACTTTATTTCAATAACATCCAAGAGTGCATATTAAAATCTAAAATAAAAGAGTTTTACTTTCTGATAGCAATAAGAGAGCAACAAATTCTTCGTAAATCAAATCAAAGACCAGATGAAACGGACTGAAGACAGGCTGAACCGGGTTGAAGACATGAACCGAGCCCACGAACAGAACAGATCCTCCAACGCCCACAGATGAATAGAGCCTCCACGATCCCCAATCGCTCCTGGGATGCACAGAATAGAACAGCCGATCTCCACGGAACAAAGCACACGATTGAGGAAGAACAGAGCTTCTCTCCTCTTCTCCATGGCTGGAATGAAGTATTTGGAACAAAGCGTCTGGGAACATAGCAGCACGCACGGACTCCTTCCTGCGGACTCCAATCCACGGACGAACACACTCCCAAGCCACGGAACGGATGTAGATCGCTAGACGGATGACTCGCCTCCCGGACTTCCTCCCAAACGATGCTTCTCTGCTGCTATTTGTAGAGGCCCCGGATGCGGAGAAGACGTGGCGAAGAATTCTGTTTCAAAACAGAGACGCGGAAGCAACGAAGAAAATAATGAAAAAAATCTAGATAAATCATAAATGAAATCCAAATTCCTTCTAGAGGAATTTAATTCTTCCAATTTTATAACTTCCAATCTAATCTATTTCTTAATTGGTGGAGAAAAATATTAGATTGGAATCGAAGAAGAATCGTGCGGAAACAGGGAGCTGGGCTGAGAAAACGATGAAGTCAGCAACGTGTTTACCGTTTTTGCTTTGAAATTCGTGCTAAATCCTTATAAAATTAATTCCGAGCTCGTTTTAAGTCCGATTTGAGTGCTGTTTGTGTTGTTAAATCCCTAAAATTAAGCTCTTTAAATTGATAAGGTTGTATATAAAATATTATATAAAATATTAAAATAATAAATAATAATAGATACGTTAAATTATTAATTAATAGGTTTAATGATAATTATTTATGCATTTATCACTCCCTCCAACTTGAATCTTACTCATCCTCGAGAAAATAAGAAATTTAGAAATATGTACCAAGCTAGTCCAAGAATTGCTAGTTATCTTATAGTTCTTCTTAAATTTTTTTTTTTTTTTTAGATCATAAGGGAAGTACTTCATTGGATTATTAAGTTTTTTAGTGATAAAGTGTAGTCCATAAGAATTTATAGAAGTCTTTCTTCACCAACTTTTCACTTCTCTGATTAAGTCTTCTAACTTAATTTGGGTTGGGTATAATGTCTTTTGTACTTTGGTTTTCTTATTTATTTATTTATAAAGTCAGTGCAATGTCCTAACCCCTTGCTTTCTAATTAACCCTTGTAGCGAGCTTTAGGCCAATGGCTCCCAAACCAATTGTTTTAGGGCATTAGGTATAAAATACCCCTCGGACTTACTTACTCGAGTCAAAAAGGCTTTAGGTAGGACTGACTCTATTTAGGTTCTTTTACATTCCCACCTTTTTACGCGAACAACATCACTTTCTTAGGTGACGGGGCCCGGTTACTCAGTGAAAGATGTTAAGAACCTAATTTATTAACTTTAAGAGAGATTTTTTTTTTTTTTTTTTGAATAACATTTTCACCCATACCCTTATTAAGTAGATTGTACTATTAAGATCAGTGGTCAGGAGGGTCTAAATTATTCTAAAAATTTTTTCTGGGCTAAACCCTATCTTTTATTAGGTTTCTTAATATTTATTCCTCAGTATCTCAAAAATAATCTAACCATTAATTTATTAATGGTCTGCTTGATTAACTTCAAATCAAGACATAATTTGGTACACACATCTGATTATAGTTTTACTCGAGGATTTATTCTTTTTCCTCCTCCCCCCCAACTTAATTTCCATTGTCCCTAATGGAAGAAAAAATTAATTTCAAGGAAAGATACTACCTGGTAGAGTATTTGAAGGTTGGACATTTCATTGTTGCCATCTTCTTTCAATCTGCTTATGTTGCTCTTCTCTGGTCATACTAAAAGAACATACTAAAAGAATACAAAGTAAAAAAAAAAACTAATAAACTGGGTTGCCTCCCAAGAGCGCTAAGTTTAAAGTCTTCAGCCAGACTGTGCTACTTATTATGATAGTGTTGGGTTCACAAGATCAATTGATTCAACAATTTCTTCATCATTAATTTCTTCTATATATGGTTTCAAACGTTGGCCATTTACTTTGAATGTATTTCCTTGCTTGGGGTCTTTAAGCTCTATAGCTCCATGGGAAATACTTGAGTTACTATAAAAGGTCCATTCCATCGTGAACGAAGTTTTCCAGGGAAAAGGTGTAATCTTGAATTGTAAAGCCATACTTTTTGATTTGGTTCAAAAGTTTTTCTACTAATAAATTTGTCATGATATGCTTTGGTTCGTTCTTTATAAATTTTGAGCTTTCATATGCCTCATTTCGTAGCTCTTCTAACTCATTCAATTGGAGTTTTCTATTGACACCTGCATTTTTCATATCATAATTAAATTGCTTGATGGCCCAAAATGCACGGTGTTCTAATTCTACAGGTAAATGACAGGCTTTTCCAAATACGAGCCTGTAAGGAGACATTCCTATGGGAGTTTTAAATGCAGTACGATAAGCCCATAATGCATCATCCAAACATTCTGACCAATCTTTCCTATCGGGTCTCACCGTTTTTTCAAGGATATGTTTAATTTCTCTATTTGATATTTCAACTTGGCCACTAGTTTGGGGATGATAAGGTGTAGCTACCTTATGAGTAATTCCATATTTGTTCATTAATGCTTCAAAGTGTCTATTCGTGAAATGTGTACCCCCATCACTAATTATAGCCCTTGGGCATCCAAAACGACTAAGGATATTATGCTGAATAAACTTGATTACAACTTTATGGTCATTGGTTCGAGTTGCCATGGCTTCAATCCATTTTGACACATAATCAACTGCCACTAGAATGTATTCAAATCCAAAAGAGGAAGGAAATGGGCCCATAAAATCAATACCCCATACATCAAAAATTTCTACAACCAAGATAGGGTTTAGGGGCATCATGTCTTTTCGAGATATATTTCCTGTTTGTTGACATTGGAGACAATTACGGCTAAATTCATGTGCATCTTTAAAAAGAGTTGGCCAATAAAACCCACTTTGCAGTACCTTTGCTGCAGTTTTCTTTCCACTAAAATGTCCTCCACAGGCAAGAGAATGACAGAAGTTAAGTATACTTTTGAATTCACTCTCGGAACACATCGCCTAATCACCTGATCTGAACAGTACTTAAATAATTCAGGGTCTTCCCAAAAGTAATATTTGACTTGTGAGAAAAATCTATCTTTTTCTTGTTTTGTCCAGTGGGAAGGTACTTTTCCTGTTGCCAAATAATTCACAATGTGGGCAAACCAGGAAGACTGCTATAGGAAATTGAAAACAATTGCTCATCAGGGAACTTATCTCTAATTATTTCTTTATTGTATTCCACTGAGATCCTAGAGATATGATCTGCTACCATATTTTCAGAACCTTTCTTATCTAAGATTTCTAGATCAAATTCTTGTAGTAGAAGGATCCATCTAATCAGTCTGGGTTTTGTATCCTTTTTTGATATAAGATGCCTCAACGCTGCATGATCTGAATAAACTAAAACTTTAGACCCTAACAGATATGATCTAAACTTTTCTAGGGCAAACACAACTGCTAGTAATTCTTTTTCAGTGGTAGTATAGTTCATTTGTGCATCTGAAAGAGTTTTGCTAGCATAATAAATTACATGGGGTTCTCGATTGAGTTTCTGTCCTAGAACTGCCCTACAGCATAATCAGAAGCATCACACATGATTTCAAAAGGTATGGTCCAATCTGGGGGCTTGATAATTGGTGCAGTGGTCAAAGCAGTTCGAAGGATGTTATAGGCTGTTAGACAATCTTTATCAAAATTAAAAGAACTATCCTTGGTCAACAATTACACAATGGTCGAGAAATTTTACTGAAATCTTTGATGAAGCGTCTATAAAAACCAGCATGACCAAGGAAAGATCGTACTTGTTTAACTGAGGTTGGGGGTGGTAGATTTGAGATCAATTCAACCTTGGCTTTATCAACCTCAATACCTCGCTCTGAAACAATGTGTCCAAGCACAATTCCCTCACGAACCATAAAATGGCTCTTCTCCCAACTTAGGACTAAATTCATTTCCATACATCGTTTCAGTACCTTAGTCAAGTTCTCGAGGCAGCTATCAAATGATGCACCAAAGACTAAAAATCATCCATAAATACTTTCAAAAATTGACCAATCATATCAGAAAATATGGCCAACATACATCGTTGAAAAGTGGCTGGTGCATTACAAAGACCAAACGGCATGCATCTAAAGGCAAATGTTCCAAAGGGACAAGTGAAGGTGGTCTTTTCTTGATCTGCAGGAAATACTGGGACTTGATTGTATCCTGAATATCCATCTAAGAAACAAAAGAAACTTTGTCCCGCTAGCCGTTCTAGAATTTGATCGATAAAAGGCAAAGAAAGTGGTCTTTCCTAGTCACGGCATTCAACTTTCGATAATCTATACACACTCTCCAACTAGTTGATGTGCGAGTAGGAATTGATTCGCCCTTTTCATTTTTAATCATAGTAATACCTAATTTTTTAGGTACTACTTGGATTGGACTGACCCATTGGCTATCTGAAATTGGATAAATAATACCAGCATCAAGCCATTTTACTACTTCCTTCTTAACAACATCCCTCATGTTTGGATTTAGCCTTCGTTGCATGTCTCTATGTGGTTTGGCTTCAATTTCACTATGAATATGGTGCATGCAAACGGAAGGGTCAATTCCCTTAAGATCAGCTATTGTCCATCCAATTGCCTCTTTATGTTCTTTAAGTACATCTACCAATTTATCTTCTTGCTCAGAGGTTAGGGTAGATGCAATGATTACTGGAAGGGTATCATTGGGTCCAAGGAATGAATATTTTAAGTCATCTGGAAGAGGTTTCAATTCTAGTTGGGGTGGTTCTTCCAAGGATGGTATTAAAGGACTTGGTTTAGTTGGAAGTGGTTCATATTTTATAGTCCAAGGAGGGATGGTGTCAAACTTAGGTGGTTCTAATAACATGTTTATCTCTTTGGTGTACTCATCAATATCAAAGTCATCTATTCCAAAATGTGTAAGACATGTTTGTAAAGGATCCAATCAATCAAACTTTGGAATTTCTTATCTACTACTTCCTCTATCATGTTTACTTCATTTAAATCATACACAGGTGGTCCTTGGGAAGCATTAAAAATATTTAATCTCATCTTCTTATTTCCAAAAGATACATCCATCACACCTGTTCTACAATTTATACATGCATTAGCAGTAGCTAGAAAAGGTCATCCAAGGGTGATAGGAATTTGGTTAGGATTACCGCTAGATTCCATATCTAACATAAGGAAGTCGATAGGAAAATAGAATTCATCCACCTTTATTAATACATCTTTCAATATTCCACGAGGTTCTTTGACTGATCTATCTATCAATTGTAGTGTTACTGTTGTGGGTTTCAACTCTCCAAATCCAAATAATTCATACACTGAACTTGGGAGAAGGTTTACACTCGCACCCAAATCTAATAATGCTTTCTTGATTGTGAAGTTTCCTATGACACACGATATAATTGGGATATCAGGATCTTTTAGTTTGGGTGGGGTTATTTGCTGAACAACTGAGCTGACTTGCTCAGTCAAATATTTTTTTTTGGTATTTGTAACTTTGCTTTCCGTTTTTGTGTGCATAGATCCTTTAAAAATTTGGCATAAGCCGGAACTTGCTTGATAGCATCGAGAAGAGGTAAGTTTATTTGGACTTGCTTAAATAACTCAATCATCTCATTCATCTTTATATTCTTCTTATCTGAAGGCAAAGGAGATTCTAAAGCACTAGGGAATGGGGCTTTAGGTATGATTGCTTGATCATTGAATTCCTTTTTTTTATTTCTTCTCTCTTCTGGTTTAGCCGCTTCTAATTTCTGGGTTGGTTCAGGTGGGTTCAATGCTTTTCTACTTCTGAGAGTCATGACTGATTTAGCATGTTTTGGGAATTTGTCAGGACTATTGGAACCCTCAGCCATGAATTGTCCTTTCAGGTTACCGATAGGCTGACTAGGTAACTTACCCTCCTCCCTTCTACTGAATGCTGTGGCTAATTGACCTATCTGAGTTTCTAGTTTTGCAATAGATTGTGTGTGGGAGTGAAGGATTTGGGTATTCATTTCTAGCTCTTTTAATGCTTGTAATACTGTCTTCAAAAGTAGGCTGATTATTCGGTGGAGGTTGTGGGATGTTTGGATATTGTGAATATGGCATGCTTCTAAAATTGGTTTCTTGATAATTAGGTCTGATCGATGAATTGGCTACAGGTTGAGGTTTCCAGGAAAAATTTGGATGATTTCGCTAGCCATGATTGTAAGTATTTGAAAATGGATCATTTCCTATTCTAGGAGCTAATCGGGTTTGGGCTTGGTAGGCTTGCTCTTGAACAAGTTCAGGAAATTGGTATGCAGCTGGACATTCACCTATAGAATGGGTTGGACTCGAACAAATTATGCAGACATCATGTAATTGAGTAGATGGGGAAGAGATGTTTCCAACTTGTAGAATCTGGTCAAGTTTATGGGATAATTCATCTACCTTAGTATAGATATCTGTAGAATGACCTATTTCATATATTCCACCTCTTTTAGGTTCTACGGGAGGGTCTTGATGAGCAACTGACATATGATGTAATGAATTTTTACTCAATGTCTCAAATAGTTGCCAAGCTTCATGTTCATTTTTTAACATAAATGTCCCACCACATGAAGCATCAACCATCTGCCGGTGCTTTTCTGATAAACCATCATAAAAGCACTGAACCAGTTGCCATTTAGGTATAGCATGATGTGGACATTTTCTAATCAGTTCTTTGAATCTCTCTCATGTCTCATGGAATATTTCTCCATCTGTCTGGAAAAAATTTGTTATGGCTTTTCTAATTTGATTCGTTTTTCCTATAGGAAAATATTTCTTAAGAAATTCTCTCTGAAGATGATCCCAAGTTGAAATTATAACAGTGTCCAGTGAATTTAACCAATACTTGGCTTTATCTTTTAAGGAAAAAGGGAATAACTTAAGCCTAAGTGCATCATCAGAGAAATTTTGAATCTTGACAGTTGAGCAAATTTCCAAAAATTCATCTAAGTGTTTGTAGGGATCCTCATTTGTAAGTCCATAGAAAGATGGTAACATTTGGATTACACTTGACTTAATTTCATATTGGACAGCCTCTACTGGAGGCACTTGAATGCAAGGAGAGTAGGTATACCTTGAAGGAGTGAAATACTCTTTTAACTGTCGTGGTTGATTATTTTTGTTATTAGGATCCATAATTATGAGTCTGTTTGCTCTAATAGTTCTTTCTATCTCAGGATCTATGGGTATAAGGTTGGGCTGCAATGATCGGCGACCAAGCATACACCCTAACAATGACTCTAAAGCAAACAGTAATTCAGTTTATTATTATTATTATTATTATTATTATTATCATTATTATTATTATTATTAGAAGAAGAAAAAGAGGAAAATTCTAAAGAAAATACCCTAAAAATTCCTAGAACTACGAGGGGCTGATGTCTAATTAATTTTAGAGTTAAAGGTTTGGGTTAATGTAGAATGAAGGATGTGGTTTGTGGGCTAAGGAAGGGTGATGAAATCCCCACCTTATCTTGATTAGAGGTTTGTGCCCTTAAAGTTAATTATGAAAATGCTATGCAACAAACAGATGTCCAACTCTTGAAATTATCAAACAAAATTAATCTAATTATTTTTTTTTAGATTTTTATGATTAGCTTTCTAATTTCCTAATAAATTATGAGATGTCAATGGAAAGAATTTTGAGTTTTGCAGAAAATAAATCCACCTAAGTCAATCTAAGCATAAAAATAAAATAATTATTTTGTTTATATATTTTATTTTTTATTTTTATAATTTTTTTATGTTAAAAAGAAAACAAGAAATTCTAACAATTAAGGAAATAAAATAAAGCGACAATAACTATTCAAAAATTAAGAAAAAATTAATCTAATTTTTTATATATTTTTTAATTTTTATAATAATTTTTAATTTTTTTTTCAAAATAACACACTTAAGTCCCGGGCAACGGCGCCAAAAATCTGATGCGTGTCGTAGCGCAACGATTAAAACACCTTAATTTCACTATTAGAATAGCGAGAGTAAGTGATCGATTCCACAGGGACTTTAGCAATTATCTTGAAATAAATTTATAAATTTAACTAAATAGATAACGAAGTAGATAATTAGTAGTGCAAAATAATAAGATATGGTTTATCTTATTAGAGCACGGCTCGTACCCGTAGATCACGGTCCGTCCCTTTTAAGAATAAATCAATCTAAATTATTTTCACTTGAATTTAATAAAAATTAAATATGCATAAAACTTTATTTCAATAACATCCAAGAGTGCATATTAAAATCTAAAATAAAAGAGTTTTAATTTCTGATAGCAATAAGAGAGCAACAAATTCTTCGTAAATCAAATCAAAGACCAGATGAAACGGACTGAAGACAAGCTAACCAGGTTGAAGACATGAACCGAGCCCATGAATAGAACGGATCCTCCAACGCCCACGGACGAATAGAGCCTCCACGATCCCCAATCGCTCCTGGGACGTGCAGAACAGAACAGCCGATCTCCATGGAACAGAGCACACGATTGAGGAAGAACAGAGCTTCTCTCCTCTTCTCCATGGCTGGAACAAAGTATCTAGAACAAAGCGTCTAGGAACAGAGTAGCACCCACAGACTCTTCCTGCGGACTCCAATCAACGGACGAACACACTCCCAAGCCACGGAATGGATGTAGATCGCTGGACGGATGGCTCGCCTCCCGGACTTCCTCCCAAACGATGCTTCTATGCTGCTATTTGTAGAGGCCCCGGATGCAAAGAAGACGCGGCGAAGAATTCTGTTTCAAAACAGAGACGCGGAAGCAACGAAGAAAATAATGAAGAAAATCTAGATAAATCATAAATAAAATCTAAATTCCTTCTAGAGGAATTTAATTCTTTTAATTTTATAACTTTCAATCTAATCTATTCCTTAATTGGTGGAAGAAAAGATTAGATTGGAATCGGAGAAGAATCATGCGGAAACAGGGAGATGGGCTGAGAAAACGATGAAGTCGGCAACATGTTTGCCGTTTTTGCTTTGAAATCCATGCTAAATCCTTATAAAATCAATTTCGAGCTCGTTTTAAGTCCGATTCGAGTGCCATTTGCATCGTTAAATCCCTAAAATCGAGCTCTTTAAATTGATAAGGTTTTATCTAAAATATTATATAAAATATTAAAATATTAAATAATAATAGATATGTTAAATTATTAATTAATAGGTTTAATGATAATTATTTATGCATTTATCACAAGACTACTAGGGGTTACCGATATTTACGGCGTGCGTTTAGCGCTATGCACCCACCTACCACTTACGGTGCCGATCTTGATGGAAGATGTGATTCAACGATCATCCACGAAGGATAAGAGGGACCTTCAAACATGTATATAAAAACCTTGACTCACAATGAGGAAGAAAATTTTTGACGGCTACACTCTCATCTCTACGCTATTTCCTAAACCACCAACTAGAGCGTCAGAGGGTTCCTGCCAGAACCACCGGTCCGAAACTTTTGTTGCAGGTTTTCGGCCAAAGGAGGCAGCCTTGTTATTCCCTTAAAGACCCACGAAGCTCCTTTCCTGCTTGATGCTCTTCAGAAGTGATTTGGCAGCAACAGTGCTCATCTTATAGCTTTTCTTAAGGTGAAGGTTGAACATCTGGAATGAACTTTTACGGTATGTGTTGCGACCCCTGATATGATGCCTGGTCCAAGGACAATCATGACATGACTACATACTTAAAGTGAACTATAAGAGCATCCAAGGCCTACCATGTAACAATATCCAAATGATGTAATACTTGGTAAAAAGAATATGTAGGAAACAAAAGATATATAAATGTAATTTTAGTTTCCTTTAACCTCACGAGTCATTCCAAGGAAATTCAGAACCTATTGTTCTTGCTTGACAACAAGGAAAGATTGTTGGCTTGTATCATATCATTCTTCAATAGCTTTCTTCTTTTTGTCAATAATTCATTGAGTCAGCAAGAAGATTTAAGCATATAAAGCAAGATTTGAATTAGTCTGTATCTTTATGTTAAATCATATGGTTGATGCTGGAAGGGTTGTTTTGCTTTTCTCATGATGTGCTGGTTTAGCCCCTATTTTTTTTCAATTTCTAAATAATGTTACATTATGAAAATTATACATCATGTAAGAGATGAATATGGGACTTGGAAAATTTTTTCGTGTAGATTAGAACTGGGAAAATTGGTTAATTTATAGCTTGTCATTGATATTGTTAACTGTTTGATTCTTTAAAATGTGAATCTAGAGTTCATCTATGGTTGCCCTTGAATCTCTCTTTTGAGCTACTTTGCATGCTTCATCGGCATCACAATGTTGATAAACATTCTTTAAACAAGGTCAATGATTAATAAGGTTCTTTTGATGTATATATATTTATTTTCTCTTCGGGAAGATGTGAAAACAGGCAAACATGCTGCATACATGGCCAGTGACAATGATCAGCCTAGCCCAATATCTATTCTCAAAGCTTCTTTCCCAAATGGCAGTTGTTCTTTTAGGAGTCACAATGGCAGCCCCAGGTTTGAAAAACATCCCTATCTTTGCTAAAGTGGTGTACCACATCGTTGGCTCCCCTCCTTTCCCCTGCTGTTATTACTTCTTGTACTAATTGGTTGCAAACTATTTTCCTTGTTCAGGCATTTGAAATTAATTTTTCAACAGATATGCTCTCTTCAGATGCAGCACATTATTTTCATTCATCTTTCTTACCATGAACCAGAAACTATAGTTTATCTTGGCTTCTCCAATTGAAAGATTTTCCTTTATTAATAGCAGTTCTATAAAGTACAGATTAAGTTATCAGATCATGTTTGTACATTCATATAACTTGCATGTAATCATGTCTCGCACAAATTGAAGCAAGCAGAACATGATATTAAACGGTTATGAAAATATTGAGTTGCATAGTAAATATTTTAATAATAAAAATATTTGTAGGATTTATAGGGGTGTTTCCAATATATTTGATAGATATTAAAAAATAAAAGATAAAAAGAGCATTTTGAGTAATTGTCAACCCATCCGGTTTACTCGTGAGCCAGTCAACCCGGGCTGAATGTGTCATGGGTATATCAATGTCGATTTAAATTTTTTGACCTTTGCTGCTTCAAATTCTCTGCCGGAGAGTTTATGGCAACCTTCCTTCTCTCCATTGAGATAATTGTAAGTTTAATGGATAAAGAAAAAAAAGATCATTCAAAGAAGAGTATTGATTAGAAAAGAATATAAAAAGAAAAAAGGGTAAAATTATGAAAACTTTATGGGAATCAAGACGAAAAAGTAGAGACATAAAGAGAAAATGATAAAAATAAAGAAAACTCGAATAGAAAAATTTTTAATATTATTTTTTTGAGAAAAAGTTAAATCAGATTAAATGGATATGCACATTGAAAGTAAGTGAATTTTAGAGATTAAATAAGATACCAAAAACAATTTTTTTTAAAAAAAGAAGATTGTGAAAATTAGTATTATGTATTCATTTTAAAAATTAATTTTTTTATAAATATATTTTTATATTAAAATTATTGAACCGATGGTTCAACCCAGTGATCCAAGCTTTTGGCCGGGTCAATGTCGGGCCGAGTCTGACAACTATAATTATGGGTCAAGATTGGTATCTTCTCCATCTTAAGAATAGTTTTAAATTTTAAATTCTTACCATTAGTTTAATATTTTTATAATTAATTGCAATTCCGTGATTATAGAATAATTTCCTATTTTTTTGCATAACCAATTTTATATATACATAATCACTTCTGATCAATTAAAATGTGTTTCTCAGTATTTCTTTCTCTGTTTCAACATGGCGTTGTGCTTTCTCTCATGCTCCGTAGTGCATGCAGCAAAGAAGGCGGCCTCATCTTTCGTAACGTTTGCAGCAAAGAAGGCATCCTCATGCTTCGTAGTGCGTGCCGCAAGGAAGGCATCCAAGAAGTTCGGCGGCGACGATGGCAAAAGGCCCATGGCCAAGCGGCTTCTGGTACTAAAACTCTCCATTTTAATATTAATTTCTTGTCGGATGGAATGTGGCTGTTTTTTTAATATTTGGATCGCATCTGACATGTTAGATTGCGGATGAGAACCGCGGGGGTCTCCCGAATGCGAAGAAATCGGATGATCTTGGTGATGGAATGCGAGCCCCTGGCCTGGTGGCCAGGCTGATGGGTCTCGAATCCATGCCTGTCGTGGCTCATGAGAAGCCGAGGAAGGCTTTAGATTCTGACAGAGAGAATGCTGGGAGCAGAGGTGGTTCTGGATTTCCGCGGCTCGATCAAGATCTATGTCCGAAAATGGGGAAGCTCGAGTCAAGGCCGCAGAAGCTACAGAAGACTGGAGGATTCTTAGAGAGGCGACCGACGAGTGCTGGCCGGACTGGACCAGATGGGTTCAACAAGAGTGTGCTGTCGTCTCGGTCAAGGAAGCAGCACCACAAGCTGGCGTTGCCTGTGAAGAGCCCCATATTGCTCCAAAGGGGTCACAAGGCCCGGCTGGTGCAGGCGGCGACGAGGATTTTGGAGCCCGGTTTGCAGTCCAGGAATCGGGCTAAATGCGCTGTTACCTATATGGGTTCTTCGCAGGCTGATACAGAAGGATCTGATGGTTCTTTAAGCCTGAAGAGATCCCAAACATTGTTGAATGGCTCCCTTGTTGGGTCTGGCAGTAGCTATGGTGGCCTGGTAGAGGTGTCGGAATTGAGGTTACATGAGAAAGAGCCTCTGGAAAGTGATTATGGGTGTTCCGCTTTGGAGTTCAGTAATGCTTCTTGCTCTCATGACAGTTCTTTAGAAGGGAAGAACAAGTTGTTAGTTTTGGAGGGCGAACAGAGTCGAATAACATCTATTGCAGTTCAAGCCAAGGCCAATGTGCAGAACAAATCACAAGATCTTTTGGAAAGGAAGAAACATATACAAAATGATCAGGATACATGCAAGCCTCAGCAGGATGGGATGCCAAGACCTACGCCTAAGAAGAACAATTTGAGACAATGTCAACTGACATCAAATAGAGATAAAGTGGATCCTGGGCCTAAGATGTGTGGTAGAAGACACAGCAGAGGAGACCCAAACGAGTTGAATGAATCCAAAGATTTTGTGGCTTTGAACAAAAATGTGAATGAAAACTTGCGAAAGAGGTCAACCTTTGAGAAGTCAAGAAGTTCTGGAAGCAAGCTGATTAATAGGAAGATGACAATGCGGAGCAGCGACATGTCCATCAATCGGAATTCTATGAAAGGTGAGTTGCAGAAGAAGGATGGTAGTCATAATTTTTATGGCATTTCATGGTAACTTAATTCACAAGCTAGCTAATGATGTTTTAAATGCACATGATAGATTAACAATTTGCTTGCGACGCCCTTAAACATTCTAGACCATGGTCTAGGTTTAGTTCCTCTGTCATTGCTCAATTATGTATGCCTATGGAATCACTTCACATGACTTTAAGCGAAATCCACCCAATCTCCAGTCATTCTTTTATTGGAGTTGGTCATGTCATTCGGAATAAAACCATATATTTTGAACATCTTGCACACATTGTTTGGATTGTTAATATGCTCTCAACTTATTCTAGCCATTAGTTGTAATCCATAATTCTAGGATAATTTTCTATTTTTGCACGCTTTTTTTAAATTTTAAATTCTTATCATTAATTATAATATCTTGTAATTGTTGTAATACCATAATTTTAAATAGTTTTCTATTTTTTGCATATCTATTCATTTCTAATCAATTATGAAGCCATTATTTTTCAATATTTCTTTCTCTATTTCAACATTACGTTGTGCTTCATACTTCGTAGCATGTGCCGCAAAGAAGGCGTCCAAGAAGTTTCGGCGGCGGCCAATGGCACTAAAACTCTCCGTTTTTGATTAATTTCTTGTCGGATGGAATGTGGCTGTTTTTTTTTATATTTGGATCGCATCTGATATGTTAGATTGCGGATGAGAACTGCGAGAAGTTCTTAGATGATGTTATTGTGAAAGAAATGAGCCATTCAACAGGAAAGTGGATGGCTCCTGAGATTGATACATTTGAGATAGGGATGGAGATTGAAAGGAACATACTTGAAGCGTTAGTTGATGAAATGGTGATAGATCTCTGTGGGTGCTGATAGACTTCTGGCGGCTATCGTTGACTTCTTAAGACAATTAACAGGATGAACCTCAAGAAGGTTGATTGATTTTTCTGTTTTGTGTTAGAGTGAAAATTTAACCTCTTTATTGTGATTATGCGACATTGAAGTAATGATATTTTATATATTTTGCAAGAAAGATTATCGTACTTGAAAGATGTTCTGTGAAAGATTTGTTTGTCGAGCTGTGGTTCTCTGAACCAGTGTTTGAAGAGGGATCATTGCACGTTCCTCAATCCATCCTTTCATCAAGAAAACAATGTTCTTGGATCAAGTTGATATAGCTTTTAGTAGTCCTTCTCGAGGATAATACAATCTTGAACTCATGCATAAGTGCTAGTAACGGTGGCTAGAAGCCTGGGATAAGGTCGAAACACTTTAAAGCCTAGACCACAGAAATTTTCAATCATGGTGTGGGCATGGGTGAGGTCTGCTGGTCTGGAGTAGGTGTTCAAGTATGCTGTCACTGGAGACTACTTGATTGAAGGGACTCTGGAGACTACTGATATCGTAGGAAATAGTGGTGGACATGGGTTAATTTTCAATAGGTTACAGTTTAATCAAGCTGGCATTACCTCGAGGTTTCTTAATGGAAAGTGAGCAGAACAATAAAAGCTTGTAGCATTGCTCTGGCTTGTAACCAAAGACCTTGAACTCTTTAATGCAAGCAATATTGATTAGAATTAGATGCAATATTTCACACGGTCTCCGGCCGATTTGGAGGCGGGTCTATGCATCGATGAGGCGGGTCCATCCATCCATGAAGAAAGCGGATGTTGGGTCTGGACCGGGTCAACTAGGCCGAGTCCCGACCGAGTCCAGGGCCTGGTCACTACAATGGCATGGTTGTAAGGCTCTAGTGATTTGACCGGTGCGTTGTGGCTGGGCTTGGACTTAACGCCCGCCATGAATAAACCTTCATCTCCTGCAACGCAATCTTGGCAACTGGTCCTCGAATCGCAGAAAAAAACCCTACACAAAATGGCCTGAAGCTCTCTAACCCCTGCAAATAATCTACAAAATGGAGTGAGCTCTTGAACAGTTGAACTAAAATTGGTGAGTGCCAACCTTACGTTCCCCGCCCATAAGCTCGAGGCAAATCGATAGAAACTGCACACAGTGAAGGATTGATTGTTCTCATGAGTTCATGGACAAATAACGCATTAGTTCTCATAAGTTCTAAGAGATGCATGACACTGTCTACTCACATGCACTTAATATTTCAGAATCCAATAATCATCACTTGCAAGTAACAGATAGAAGACAAAATAATTTAAATAACTCAAACAACAAATTTATGAAACTTCTCTGCAGCCAAACATGCTAAAAAACCACCTGCAGAGAAGGGGAAAAGAACCAAAATTTAATGAAAAGAATAAGGAGTAAAGATCCAAGATGGCCAAAACCCTAATAATTCCTATTAAGCATCTCCATATACTGCGTTATAGACTCCTGCCGCTGGATCCTCATCTCCTTGTAGAACCTCTCTATGAACCTCTCTGCTTTCTGATCTACAGATGTTGAGTCATCCTCTTCCCCTGACTCTGATAGCTCGGGTGGCTCTTGTTCAGCTCCATCAACGCAAGCTGACAGTATCTCCCATTCATCTTCCATGTCTCCTTCAGCAATGGACTCCGTGCCATTCCTGCCACAGAGAAGGGATCCGAAGCAGCTCTTCTTCTTCAAGGGACATCGAGGGTGGCGGAAGAGAGGAGTGCTGGAAGGGGAGAACTCGTATTCTCCAATGAAGGCGTAGTCGTAGTGCTTGAAATTGTAGTGCTTGAAGAGCTTGAATGTTTTGCACCTTTTGAAGAGGAGGAGCTTTCGGCTGATGGGTTTCTTCACCTTGGCCATGGGAGAAATGTAGAGGGCTATGAGGTCCCATGCCCTCCCAAGGATGGGATTCCCTTTTCTGGCCATTTCTTGCTCTTGCCTCTGTTTCCTTTGCTTCTCTGAGGGAAGAGGAAGGCCTGAAAGCTATATAGAGTGGAGGTCAAGGGGACACCTTGAATGGGGCTTTGGGAGGGTTTTGGAGGGGGTTTTAAAAAAGTTATGGTTGGGTGTACGCGGGGGTGTAGCGCGGCGATGTCAGTGGGTTTGTTCTTTTTTTTATTTTTTTTTTAAGAGTTTTGTATTTTAAACAAGGTAGCCGTTACCTAAGCTAGCGTGGGGCTTGGGTGAGAACCTCCGGAGTCGGACGAACACCCTGGCATCAGAAGACTACATGGTTTCCACTTGGCGCACTCTTGATCCCTTCGTTAGCGTTTGCTATTCAGTTTTTTTTTGAAACTCGAGAGTTGAGAGAGAGGGAGAGGCTCTGCCACTCTATTGTTTCATTTTTTTTTTTTTACTTTAACATCATTTAAAACGTTTTAAATTTATTTATTATTAAATGATTAGTCGGTAACAAATGAATTTATGTTTCAAACTTTTTTCTTCTATCCAATGTCATTTTATTTTTAAATATTATATTTAACTTTTTATAATTCTATTTTATAGATTTTAAATGTTTTAAAATAACATAATTTTTTTCTAAAAAAATCTTACATTTTATAAATATAGCATTGGATCTGACGGGAAATTTGGAAGGCAGCTAGGTAAATTTTTTGTACAATTTTTCTTTGTTCATTTGTATTCACTGTTTTTGTTTTATCACCGTAACAAAATTCTTCACATATTGCAACTTTCTTCAATTATGAACCACATTGTTAAAAACAAGGAAGAAAATGGTATGTGTTAATTCAGAAGACTCTTTAAAATTTATGTCCTGTTAGAATTTATAGCTGCATGAAACCTCGCCATCTTTTTTTTTTAAAGCTAATTTAGGCATGAGTCTTTTAATCCAATTTCATATTGACTATAATCCCAAACTTTCTTAATCACTGGTGATATGGCTGATCTAACGCTGTTGGAGCAAACCGTAAAGGAAACTGGCGGAGCCCCATCTCGGTCCAGCAGGGTGACTTCGGCCTCGAGGTCCCATCGGCCTTCGAGGTCCCTTCGGTCTCCAGGTCCCCTCGCCCTTGGCTTCGGACTTGGCACCCCCTCGGCCTCGAGCTTCCGCCTCGGCCTCTGCCTCGAGCCTCCACCTCGGCCTCGGTCCCGGTCGGCCTCGGCCCCAGTCGGCCTCGGCTCCGGCCCATCGTGTTGACCCTACATTGATTTTGATGTTTACAAAATAATTAAGCAATAGTTAATTCTATTTATCAAGCTTGTTGCAGGGAAGTTCAGATGCTCTACAAGGAATCCAAGCCGAGCGGATATGTTTTCAGTTAGCTGGAGAGCTAACTTCCACTCCTCTAAGCCGTTTGAATTCATTTCTTAGTTAGCTGCAGAGTTAGCTAACTTTTGGTTTAGTTAACTGGAAAGTTAGCTCCTCACTGGGCGTATGGCTGCCTTTTTCATTAGTTAGCTGATGAGCTAACTCTCTTGGATGGATGCTTTATTGCTTTTTCAGTTTAGTTAGCTAGGAAGCTAACTACCAGTTGCTTAGTTAGCTAAATAGCTAACTCATCATTCTTTGATAGTATTGTTTTTCCTACAGACCGAGCGCCATTCAATTTCAGTTAGCTGGAGAGCTAACTATCTGTTGGCTTAGTTAGCTAAGTAGCTAACTAATGGGACTTGACTTTTTCTCCTGAGCTGCATGGATTGCTTGTTAGTTAGCTGGGAAGCTAACTAATCATTGCTTTAGCTAGCCAAGGAGCTAGCTTCTCCTCTCCTGAGCCTTTTTTTATGGCGTGTGATCTCTTGGAAGCTAGCTTTTGAGCTAGCTGAGGACTCCTCCTCCTCTCATGGCCGATTGTCATCAACACTCTCAGCTGCCTGGAATTAATTCCAGTTAGCTGCCTTTCTGACCATTTTGGGCATGCTCCTCTCTCACTCTTCTTTGGAGCCCCGTCTCGGTCCCGCAGGGTGACTTCGGCCTCCGATGTCCCCTCGGCCTCCAAGGTCCCTTCGGTCTCCGGAGTCCCCTCGCCCTCGGCTTTGGACCTGGCACCCCCTCGGCCTCGAGCTTCTGCCTTGGCCTCGGCCTCGAGCCTTCGCCTCAACCTCGGTCCCGGTCGGCCTCGGCTCCGGTCGGCCTCAGCCCCAGTCGACCTCGGCTCCCGTCGTGTTGACCCTACATTGATTTTGATGTTTACAAAATAATTAAGCAATGGTTAATTCTATTTATCAAGCTTGTTGCAGGAAAGTTCAGATACTCTACAAGGAATCCAAGCCGACCGGATATGTTTTTCAGTTAGCTAGAGAGCTAACTTCCACTCCTCCAAGCCGTTTGAATTCATTTCTTAATTAGCTGGAGAGTTAGCTAACTTTTGGTTTAGTTAACTAGAAAGTTAGCTCCTCAATGGGCGTATGGCTTCCTTTTTCATTAGTTAGCTGATGAGCTAACTCTCCTGGATGGATGCGTTATTGCTTTTTGAGTTTAGTTAGCTAGGAAGCTAACTACCAGTTGCTTAGTTAGCTAAATAGCTAACTCATCATTCTTTGATAGTATTGTTTCTCCTGCAGACCGAGCGCCATTCAATTTTAGTTAGCTGGAGAGCTAACTATCTGTTGGCTTAGTTAGCTAAGTAGCTAACTAATGGGACTTGACTTTTTCTCCTGAGCCGCATGGATTGCTTGTTAGTTAGCTGGGAAGCTAACTAATCATTGCTTGAGCTCGCCAAGGAGCTAGCTCCTCCTCTCTTGAGCCTTTTTTTTATGGCGTGTGATTCTTGGAAGCTAGCTTATGAGCTAGTTGAGGACTCCTCCTCCTCTCATGGCCGATTGTCTTTAACTCTCTCAGTTGCCTGGAATTAATTCCAATTAGCTGCCTTTCTGGCCATTTTGGGTGTGCTCCTCTCTCTCTCTACTTTATTTCAATTGCTATTTTCAGCTATACTAACTTTTGATTTTGAACTATAACAGAGTTCTTCCTACCTCAAATGGATTCATGCATTCAATGCTTAAGAAAAATAATCTCAACGGTTATCTTTTCTTCCCGTTTTTATTTCTATTTGTTTCAATTGTATCTAACGGATCTTTTTGCTGTTGGATTGTTATATATAGCTGAGATTAGAAGCAAATGGGGGATTTTGAAAAAGAGAAATACAAGAGAGTTATCCAAGAAAGAAAGCTTTTATTGCATATTTTCGGAGTGATTGAAAGCTAGTTGTTGTGCATTGAAGATCATTCATTGCTGGAAAAGTCATCAAGATTCTTTAAAGCCTTCAAGCAAATCAAGAGTCAAGCCACTCGACATTGTTCATTTATTGATGAGGATTTGCTACAAATTTGTAAAGTATTCTCTGAATATTTGCTTATTATAGGAGCTACTTATTATCATTTACTTTGAATCTTTTATAAAAGGGTTAGTGTTAACCCTTTGGTTCTTGTTGGCCTCCTTGTGCCGTTAAACAAGAGGACTAGCTTGGTAAGGCTAGGGGCTGGCTTCCATGTGCCATTAAATAATAGGACTAGCCAGGAAAGGCTAGGGGTTTTGGTTGCCTTATGCCTTGTAAAATAAGAGGGCTAGCCGGGGAAGGCTAGAGGCTGTAATCGTTGTGATACGATTAGTGAATTTTCCAAAGGTTTTGGAGTGTGGATGTAGGTGCTGAGTTTGGCACTGAACCACTATAAAATCTCCTGTGTTTGTGGTTGTTTGATTCTCTGTTACTATCTTATGCACTACTCTACATAGCTGCAAATCAAATTTAAATTAGGGTTAAAGCACATACTTGCATAGTAATAAATTTTTTAAATACCCAATTTACCCCCCCTCTTGGGTTGCTACATCTGGGCAACAAGTGGTATCAGAGCAGTATGCTCTTGATTTCTAGCTTTGATTAGCTTGAGCCAAAGATCAGTAGTAATTCAAATGGGATCTATATTGATTGAAGGACAATCAACTAATAGACCAACTTTGTTCAGTGGAACAAATTACACATATTGGAAAGCACGAATGAAAATCTTTATTCAAGCACTAGATTATGATTTATGGAGAATCATAATCAATGGACCACACACACGCACTGTTAAGATGATAATATTGATATTGCAAAACCTGAATCTGAATGGGATGAGCAAGATAAGAAACTAGCTCAATTAAATGCTAAAGCTATGAATGTTCTTTATTGTTCTCTTGATGCAAATGAGTTTAATCGCATATCTACTTGCATATCTGCTAAAGAAATCTGGGATAGACTTGAAGTCACCCATGAAGGAACAAATCAAGTCAAAGAATCCAAAATAAATATGCTTGTTTATAAGTATGAATTGTTTAAGATGGATTCTACTGAGAATATCACTGATATGTTTACAAGATTTACTGATATTATTAATGGACTGAAATGTCTTGGAAAATCATATGCTAATAGTGATCTTGTTAGAAATTAAAAATCTTAAGATCTTTACCTAGGTCATGGGAAGCCAAAGTCACTGTAATACAAGAAGCAAAGGATCTCAACACTTTATCACTTGAAGAATTGTCAGTTCTTTGATGACTCATGAGCTTCAGCAACGATAACATATTGATGAAGATGAATCAAAGAAGAAAAGAACTATGGCATTAAAAAGTGCAACTCAAGATGATAAAAGTGAGGAAACTACAAGTGATAGTGAGAAAGATGATGAAATGACACTTATCTCAAGGAAATTCAAAAGGTTCATGAAAAGAAAGAAATTTGGAAAAAGAAAATATTTTGTCAAAGGAGACCATAGCAAAGATAAGGAAAAGAGTGAACCTCCAACATGCTATGAGTGCAAAAAGCCTGGACATATCAGACCAGAATGTCCACTATTAAAGAAAGGATCTAAAAGAGTAAAGAAGAAAGCAATGATGGCTACATGGAGCGACAACGAAGCTACAAGTTCAGAAGATGAGGAGAAAACTGAAATTACAAATGTTTGTTTCATGGCTGATAATGATGAGGTAAGTCCTAGCTTTCTAGATGACTTTGTCTTTGATGAATTATATGGTGCATTTTATGAACTTGTTGATAATTTTGCAAACTTAAGTTCAAAGAACAAAGATTTGAAAAATGAAATCAAAAATCTTAATCTTGAAAAAGAAAGGATTTCAAAAGAAAACGAAACATTGCTAAAGGAAAACTAAGACTTGAAAAATGAAGTAAATAAATTAAAACCAATTGTTGATAGATTTACTTTAAGCTCAGAAAAATTAGAAATAATCTTGAATAGTCTAAGAGCTGTTTATAATAGAGCTGATCTTGGATACAATCCTTTTTAAAGACAAAAATTTTTGAAAAATATTTATGTGCATGGTAATGACTCAACCAAAATTACATGTTTTAAATGTAAAAAATTAGGACATAAAGCTTATACTTATCACACACACAAGGTGAGAAAAATATGGGTTCCAAAATGAACTATCTTGACTAACCCCAAAGGACCCAAGAAAGCTTGGGTACTTAAGAACAAAATTTGAAATTATGTATGCAGGTGTGTCTTGCAACCCGAGCAATTAAAAGATAATGGTACTTGGATAGTGGGTGCTCAAGACACATGACCGGTGATGAATCATAATTCATCACTTTGGAAACAAAAGATGGAGGTATTGTTACTTTCGATAATAATGGCCAAGAAAAAATAATTGACATTGAAAAAATAGGTATCATACCTCATGCTTATATTGATAACGTCTTACTTGTGAAAGGACTGAAACACAATTTATTTAGTATTAGTCAATTATGTGACAAAGGATTTAATGTTACATTTGAATCATCTTTATGCATTGTTAAAAATCCTGCAAATAAAAATATGAGATTTGTTGGTCAAAAGCATGGTAATGTATACATTGTTAATTTAAATGATTTGCATGATCAAAATATTGATTGCCTAGTTGCTATAAACAATAAAACTAATAATAGTTGGTTATGGCATCGTAGGCTAGCTCATGCAAGCATGGATTTATTATCTAGATTAATTAAGAAGGATTTAGTACATGGTTTGCCAAAACTTATTTTTGAAAAAGATAAGATTTGTAATGCTTGTCAATTTGGAAAACAAACCTGAGTATCTTTTAAATCAAAGAATTTAGTTTCAACCACTAGACCTTTAGAACTCTTGCATATGGATTTGTTCGGTCCTACGAGAACAACTAGTCTAGGAGGAAAAAGATATGGTTTTGTTATTATTGATGATTTTTCTCATTTTACATGTGTTTTATTTTTAACTAATAAAGATGAAGCATTTCTAGCATTTCAAAAATTATTTAAAAGAATTACAAATGAAAATAATTTTTCTATTTTATCAATTCGAAGTGATCATGAAAAAGAATTTGAAAATAATTCTTTTGAAGATTTTTGTAATGAAAATGGAATTGAACACAATTTTTCTGCACCAAGAACACCACAACAAAATGGAGTAGTAGAAAGAAAAAATAGAACTTTAGAAGAAATGGCCCGTACCATGTTGTGTGAGAGCAATCTCCCAAAATATTTTTGGGCAGAAGCTATCAACACTGCATGCTATGTTTTAAATCATGCATTGATTCGACCTGTTTTGAAAAAGACTACATATGAGCTTTGGAAAGGAAGAAAACCTAATATAAGTTACTTTTATATTTTTGGATGCTGATGTTTTGTTTTAAATAATAGAAAATTAAACCTCGATAAATTTGATGCTAAATCTGATGAAGAAATTTGTTGGCCCAGATGGCAACCCAAGAGGGGGGGGGTGAATTGGGTTCTTAAAAATTTAAGACTTTTTTAACTTTAATTGATTAGTTAGCAAGATGTGCAAGTGAGAGGCTAACTAAAATTAATGCACAAGCAAATAAAGAGAGATAGAGATAGAGAAAATTAGGCACGGCAAACACAAGGCAATTTTATAGTGGTTCGGAGCAACCAGCACCTACGTCCACTCCCAAGATTCACTTGGGTCCACACTATAATCACTCTAGATTACAGCCGAGTTGTTTTCCAAGCTCACAACTCAAACTTGTTGTTTTACCGGGTGCACAACGAACCCAGCTGGTTTTAACTCGGGCTTACCAGCACAAAACCCTACACGTTGTTTTTCTAGGGCTCACAACTAACCTAACACAAGCACTCCGGCTTGCAACGAGGTATACCAACCTCCACTAATTCAATCCACTGATTGAATCAGCAAACAAACAATAATGATAGTGTTTAAACAATAATGTGCTCCCCTTGAGCAAATATACAAATGTAGCACAAAATATTAAAAGGTTAGAAAAGCCTGATTGTATTTGCAGATGGTAGATGCTTGGGCTTTCTTCCTTCTTCTCTTTATCTCCTCCAGAAGTGTTGAATCACGCCTCAGCAAGATTCTTGACCGTTGAAGACTTTTGGAGTTGAGATAAATCTTTTTCCTCTTTTGAAAATCCGCAGATTTGACCTTTGAAATGCACTTGGATTTTCTTTTGGCTCTTGTGGATTGATGAGAAGGAGTAGACGAATCTTTCACTTGGATTTCACTCCTTTTGAAACTCTCTCCTTTGAGCTAAATGATTTTCAAGATATGCTCTGTTTTTTCCTCTTTTCAAATGATACTCTTTTCTCTCTTTTTGATTTTCTCTGGGTTGGTTTGATTTGAAAAGAGCTGCTCTATTTATAGAATCTGCAAAAATATATCCGTTAGAGACAGGGAAAAATAGCCGTTATTCAAAAATCTTACCGTTGGGGCTGATGTGTCATCGTTAAAAATCGCGCCCAGATTTCATGGAGTCGACTCGAGCTCTGAGGGAGTCGGCTCGAAGTCGATTACCAAAAATAGAAACATTTTAACCATTGAGAGGTCGACTCGCGAAAACAAAGGTGTCGGCTCGCGAAAGTCGGGAGTCGACTCGAGGAATACGGGGAGTCGACTCGAGAAGTGCTCAAAAACCATGGGTTCTGTTGTTTGAGCGGAGTCGGCTCGCACAGACAGGAGTCGGCTCACCAGAATTCAGGGGTCGACTCTTGAAAAGCCAAGGGTCGACTCGAGAAACTCAGGCAAATTGGGGAGTCTACTCGGAAACCCTTGAGTCGGCTCGGGACCGATACAAAAATCAGAAAAGTGTTTGATTGACTTTAAAACTTGTCCCAATTAAATTTAAAATATAAATTTGACTTGAATACATTAAATATGACGTTTATCATGGATTCAAGACATGTTTCAAGAATTCATCGATTGAAATATAAAGTGTAAAATTCCTTTTAGAATTCTTTTAAGCTTAGAACTTGAAATTCCTTTTTCTAATAGATTCAAAACTCTTTTAATATGACCATTGATAGTTCATTCCGTTCAATTTGAATAAGCTCAAGGTTTTTGATAAATAAACACATTGTTTTCTTTAAGATACTCATGGCTTTTGGAAATCATCAAAATCAATAAAGTTGGAGCAATTATGTTTCAATAATTTCTCAACAAAATTTTTCTTGGTTTATTCTTTGCATAGTAGAGCTTTTAGAGTATTTAACAAAAAGACTCTATTAGTTGAAGAATCAATTCATGTTATCTTTGATGAATCTAATGATCTTCCATTAAGGAAGAGAAAAGGTATGAATGATGCAGATGATATTGAAGATCAACTCAAGAACATCACATTGAAGGACAAAAATGACTCAGATACACAAGAGGTAAATGAAGAAGGGAACGCTGACCTACCTGAAGCCTCACAAGATAACGATGAATTAGAAAGAGGTTGGAGGCACGTTCTCAGTCATCCTAAAGATCAAATTATAGGTGATCCATCTGATGGAGTTAGAACTAGATTATCATTTAGAGATACTTATAATAACCTGGCATTTGTATCTAAAATTGAACTTAAATGTTATGATGATGCTAAAAATGATGCTGATTGGATTAATGCCATGGATGAGGAACTTCATCAGTTTGAAAGAAATAATGTATGGACTCTTACTGAAAGACCTTATAATCATCAAATTATTATAACTAAATGGGTTTTTAGAAATAAATTGGATGAACATGATCATATAATTAGGAATAAAGCAAGATTAGTAGCTAACGGTTATAATCAAGAAGAGGGAATTGATTTTGATGAGACTTATGCCCCTGTTGCTAGATTAGAAGCTATTAGATTACTTCTTATTTATGCTTGTTTTATGAATTTTAAATTATATCAAATGGATGTTAAAAGCGCTTTCTTGATTGGATACATTGCTGAATAACTTTTTGTGGAACAGCCATCCGGATTTAAAATCACTTGTTTCCAAACCACGTTTTTAAATTAAACAAAGCTTTATATGGTTTAAAACAAGCACCTCGGGCTTGGTATGAAAGATTGAGTAAATTCTTGATCAGTAATGACTTTATTCGAGGAAATGTGAATACAACTTTATTTATTAAAAGATAAGATAAAGATATATTAATTATTCAAATCTATGTTGATGATATCATATTTGGTGCCACTAATAACTTTTTGTGCAAGGACTTTACTAAGCTTATGCAGGGAGAGTTAGAGATGAGTATGATGGGAGAGCTGAACTACTTCCTCGGACTACAAATCAAACAAAGCAAAGACGGGATCTTCATAAGCCAATCTAAATATATCAAAGAAATGATCAAGAAGTTTGGTATGGAGACATCCAAAACGATCGGTACCCCTATGAGCTCATCGTATAGACTTGAATCTTATAATACTGAAAAGACTATTGATTTGAAATTATATAGAGGCATGATAGGATCATTGTTATATTTAACTGCTAGTAGATCGGATATTTTATTCAGTGTTTGTATGTGTGCTAGATATCAAGCCAATTCTAAAGAATCGCACTTGCTTGCTATTAAAAGAATATTTAAATATTTAAATAGAACAGTAAATTTAGGTTTATGGTATGACAAATAAATCTAGCATTGACTTAATATGATACACTGATTCAGATTTTGCTGGATGTAAACTAGATAGGAAATCAACCAGTGGAACTTGCCAGTTTATAAGTGTTAACTTAATTTCATAGTTTAGCAAAAAGCAAACTTTAATAGCACTGTCTACGGCTGAAGCTGAATACGTTGCAGCTGGAAGTTGCTGTGCTCAAATCTTATGGATTAAGCAACAGCTAGAAGATTATGGTATTAAACAAAAAGCCATACCTATAAAATGTGATAATACAAGTGCAATCAGCTTAACTAAAAATTCTATTCAACATTCCAGAACCAAACATATAGAAATTAGACATCATTTCATTAGAAATCATGTTAACAATGGAAATGTTGTTATTGAATTTTTAAATACTGAAAACTAAATTACTGATATTTTCACTAAGCCTCTAGATGAAAGAAAATTTTATAAAATTAGAAGAGAACTAGAAATGTTTGATCCTACTACTTAATGAATCAATTGATAAAATACTTTCATTTTTGAAATCTGAAAACTAAAGTTGCATGACATCTTTCAATCAAATCTCTTTATGGAATTGAATGCTTTAAATGTGCTAGAAGTTAACTAGACTTTAAAGGTGAATTAATGGAGAATCTTACCAACCGGCCAAATCCTCTTTTAAGATATAAAATGCTTTACATTGAATTTCCGCCAACCGACCAATTCATTCCTCATTTATTCCTTTCTTGGTAGCTAACCAACCAGGCAGCCAAACAGTCACTTGGCCAGTTAACCCCCTAGAGCTTTCTCTATATATAGGTTTTTCATTCAAGAAACCATCCGTCTTCAAGCACTTCTTCATTCAAAATACCGTCTCCTCATTCATCCAGTTCTTCATCATCCGTCTTCTCCTCTTCCAATCAATCCTTCTTCAAATCGTCATCTATCTTTTTCATCTAACTTCATTCCTTCATACTTCCTAGCTCTTTTCTCTATTTATCTTTCAAGAAAATCGTGGATGGCTCCCAAAAAGAAAGCAATCTCAAGGGATGATGATTGCTCTGATCTTCGAAGGAAGTCTTCGTCATCTTCTTCTCATGTCAACACTCTAATAGCCGCCAAATCATTTGCTCACGGTTGGTTAGTAGACTTTAACTTCCTATATCAAGAAGGTTTTAAAATTGAAAAAAATTTTACAAATCAAGGTAGGGCAAAATTATTATCTACCAAAAGACTTATATCCTGAACTAATTAGAGAATTTTATGAAAATATAACCTTTGGTAGTGGAACTATTTCTTCCTGTGTCAAAAAGACTAGGATTGACCTTGACAGTAAAATGTTATGTTCCGCCTTAAACATTCCTTCTGATGGTATCTTAGAAATCCTTGCTAGTGAACGGGGTTATAAGCTTGGCTTAATTCTTAACATAGATGACAATGAAGCTAGCAACATAGATACTCCTGATGCAAACATGTTGTCAGTAGAAAATAGACTGTTTCATAGTATCATTGCCAAGATTCTTGCCCCTAGAGCTGGTTCATTTAATGTAGTAACTGATAGAGACATATGTTTGATGTACGACATTCTAATAGAAGACCCAGTCGATCTACCCTATCTTATAATGACTATAATGAAAGAATCCCTGAGTAGGTCGAAGGCTGCATTGCCTTACGGTATGTTTCTCACATATGTGTTTGAGTTTTTCAATATAAAGCTTAAAGGAGAAACTACAGTAGCATTACGTCATACTGACGTGTTTAATGCTCACTCGCTGCACCTTATGGACTATGCCAAAAGAGATGGTGTTTGGATTAAGGTTAGATCCAGAACTGGACAATCTAGTAATATGCCGCCACCTAATATGACTCATTCTGCTTGTTTTCCTTAAAACTTCTTTAACTTTAATTTCCATCAACCAAATCCGTACATTACTGCTATGACAGCTGATTAAAATCCATTTTTATCTGAACCTCCTGATGTCACTACTACTGGACCCTCTTATCGTAATTATAACCCTGCTCCTACTCCTCCTACCATCCGTATTGTGAAGAACAACTCCAATAAATTATCCATGAATTGTCCCTTGCAAATTCCAGTCGAAGCTCTGGAGACAGTGCTTCTTCAGTTAATGATCAAACTCTTGTACCTCATATTTCATCTATTTTTGAGACTCTTTCTCAGTTTAAGATTATTCTAAGCCAACTTGTCCACGATGTTAACATTCTTAATGGTCGAGTTTTCCATCATAATGAGTCTATCTTGGACCAGATCTTGAAGGAGATTAATTTCTTAAAAACTAAAAATGAAAACTTTGAGACCAAGGCTTAATGGATAGAATATTAGATGAGAGCCAATGCAAGCCAGACTAAGGATGCCACAAATGCAGTTGATCACTGGACCGCATCTCTCTCTAGGCTGAGCCAGCTTGTGGAAACCTACATTACTCTTTTTGCCACTTCAGCTCCTGATGCTTCATTTTCACATCCACACCTCTGGTCTCCTCCAACTCAACCTTCACAAGACAAGCCAAGAACCTCCAGAAAGCAAGATGAATCCTCAGTACAAATTTCTTCTGATGATGATGAGAAGTGAATGTATTTCTTTTAGTAATGAATGTTTATGACTCTACTTTTTGTTGTATGACTTCAAACTATGGCATGTAATATCTGTATTGACTTTACTTTGTAATACTCTGTATGACTATTATAAATATGTATGAATGATCCAATTATCTTGATGTTTTATGCTTAAATTTATTGCAAGACTCTTCAATCTTCTTTTTGATCAATGATAAAAAGGGAGAGAAGAATGTTGCATACATTAAGGGAATGGAGAAAAGTAATAACTCCATATATTCAGGGGGAGTTTACTTATTCAGTTTGACAGGGGGAGAAAGTAAGTTTTTCTATTTACACTCCTGATTATTCAATACTTCCCATATTTTCTCTTTGCATGCTTAAGGGTTTTGTCATCATAAAAAAGGGAAAGATTATTGACCCTACATTGATTTTGATGTTTACAAAACAATTAAGCAATGGTTATTCTATTTATCAAGCTTGTTGCAGGGAAGTTCAGATGCTTTACAAGGAATCCAAGCCGAGCAGATATGTTTTTCAGTTAGCTGGAGAGCTAACTTCCACTCATCCAAGCCGTTTGAATTCATTTCTTAGTTAGCTGGAGAGTTAGCTAACTTTTGGTTTAGTTAACTGGAAAGCTAGCTCCTCACTGGGTATATGGCTGCCTTTTTCATAAGTTAGCTGATGAGCTAACTCTACTGGATGGATGCTTTATTACTTTTTGAGTTTAGTTAGCTGGAAAGCTAACTACCAGTTGCTTAGTTAGCTAAATAGCTAACTCATCATTCACTGATCATATTATTTCTCCTACAGACGGAGCGCCATTCAATTTCAGTTAGCTGGAGAGCTAACTATCTGTTGGCTTAGTTAGCTAAGTAGCTAACTAATGTGACTTGACTTTTTCTCTTGAGCCGCATGGATTGCTTGTTAGTTAGCTGGGAAGCTAACTAATCATTGCTTGAGCTAGCCAAGGAGCTAGCTCCTCCTCTCCTGAGCCTTTTTTTATGGCATGTGATCTCTTGGAAGCTAGCTTTTGAGCTAGTTGAGGACTCCTCCTCCTCTCATGGCCGATTGTCTTCAATACTCTCAGCTGCCTAGAATTAATTCCAGTTAGCTGCCTTTCTAGCCATTTTGGGCGTGCTCCTCTCTCTCTCTCTACTTTATTTCAATTGCTATTTTCAGCTATACTAACTTTTAATTTTTGAACTATGATAGAGTTCTTCCTACCCCAAATGGATTCATGCATTCAATGCTTAAGGAAAATAATCTCAACGGTTATCTTTTATTCCCGTTTTTATTTCCATTTGTTTCAATTGTATCTAATGGATCTTTTTGCTGTTGGATTGTTATATATAGCTGAGATTAGAAACAAAATTGGGGATTTTGAAAAAGAGAAATACAAGAGAGTTATCCAAGAAAGAAAGCTTTTATTGCATATTTTTGGAGTGGTTGAAAGCTAGTTGTTGTGCATTGAAGATCATTCATTGCTGGAAAAGTCGTCCAAATTCTTTAAAGCCTTCAAGCAAATCAAGAGTCAAGCCACCTCGACATTGTTCATTTATTACTGAGGATTTGCTACAAATTTGTAAAGTATTCTATGAATATTTGCTCATTATAGGAGCTACTTGTTATCATTTACTTTGAATCTTTTGAAAAAGGATTAGTGTTAACCCTTTGGTTCTTATTGGCCTCCTTATGCCGTTAAACAAGAGGACTAGCCTGGTAAGGCTAAGGACTAGCTTCCTTGTACCGTTAAACAAGAGGACTAGCCAGGGAAGGCTAGGGGTTTTGGCTGCCTTGTGCCTTGTAAAATAAGAGGGCTAGCCAGGGAAGGCTAGAGGCTGTAATTATTGTGATACGATTAGTAAAATTCTCAAAGGTTTTGGGGTGTGGACGTAGGTGCTGAGTTTGACACCGAACCACTATAAAATCTCTTGTGTTTGTGGTTGTTTGATTCTCTATTACTATCTTGTGCACTACTCTACACCGCTTCAAATCAAATTTAAATTAGGGTTAAAGCACATACTTGCATAGTAATAATTTTTTTAAATACCCAATTTACCCCCCTCTTGGGTTGCTACATCTGAGCAACACATCGGCCTTGGCCTCAGTCGGCCTTGGCTCCCGTCGGCCTCGGCTGCCCCCTCGGCCTCGCACTGCCTCGGCACTCGGCTGCCCCCTCGGCCTTGTAGACCCACTACTGATGGGACATGGCCTGCAACCACCTACTTTGATGGGATATGGCCTGCAGCCTGACAAGTCGTATGGGAGTAAGCTCCACAACGCCTAAGACTGCCACGTAGACCCGCTAATCCACTTTCTGTCAAAATCATGGGCGGTTACCGATATACAATGGGCAGTTGTCGGTATCTACGGTGCATGCTAAGCAACTGCGCACCCACCCGCCGCTTATTGAGCCAATCCTAACGGAAGGATTTGACAATCATCGACGAAGGGTAAGAGGGACCCCCGAACATGTATATAAGGACCCCAACCCCCAAGGGAGAGGGGGGGCTGAATCTCTACTCTCTCATTCAAATCCCTGTTCTCCAAATCGCTGACTTGAGCGTCGGAGGGTCCCCGCTGGCACCACCAGTCCGAAACTTTTCTTGCAAGTTCTCGACTGAAGGAGGCGGTCTCTGTCATTCCTCTGAAGGCCTACGAAGCATTTATGTCGCCTGACGCTCCTCAAAAGTGATTTGGCAGCAACAGATTGACGCGCCAGGAAGGGGGCGGTCAGCGATGCTAGTTTGCAGATCCTCATCCCCCTTTTTATCAAAATGGTGGATCATAAAGATGGCGATGACCCCAGATCCAAGAAGCTCTCGCCAGTTATGCTGGGGGGAACCTTCAACGGGCTGAGCAACAGAAGGCCAGCTCTTCGTTCCACCATCCCCACTATCTCAGACCATTCAAGCAGAACATCCTGCCACCCTCATCCTGCAAATCCAATCATTGACGACAACTGTCCAAAAGCTCCAGAAGCAACGTCTGATGGCCACGCAACAACGTGCAAAAGCCTCTGCTCGCTCTTTGATCACTACTCGGGCCAGCCATCATTTATCCCATTGAAAATCTCCCCAGCAGGAGATTCACCGTCATCAAGCTCATCAGCAACTTAAAGCTCGGAGAGCCACCACTCGCTGCCCAAGCAGCCTTCTCTCCTATGGACGGCGACGCGGAGGAAGGCCCAAGTAAGGACAATGGCACCTCCAACTCCCATGTCCAAGCTTCCTCCTAGCTGCCTCCGAACTCCACAATGCCAGGACCGGCCTTGTCCCGGTGTCTCCAGATTCGTCTCAACCCCGTCATGCCTCTACCAGCTCCCGTCGGCCTCAAAAGGCCTCCGCGTAGCTCCAGTTTTCGCTGCCAGCTCCCGTCGGCCTCGGAAGGCCTCCATCTCCTGCTCCCCTCAGCCCCAGCCTGCCTCGGCCTCGGCTCCCAGGCCATGCAGTCGCCCGAGCTCCCCTCGGCCATGCAGCCTATCGAGCCCCCCTCGGCCTCGTACGGCCTGCCTCGGCCTGCAGCTCCCCAGCTTCTGCTCGGCCTTGGCACCGAGCTCTGCTTGGTCATGCAAGCTACTGAGCTCCCCTCAGCCGTCCTGTTCCGCTCGTCCTCCCGAGCTTCTCCCTGACTCCCGAACTCCCTCTCGGAGGCTCCAAGGTTCCGTCTTTCATGCGGGAAGGCTCCCACCCTCCGGCACCTTCTCCATACGAGCGCCCTAGCTCCCCTCGGCTCCCGTTGCTATCTCCAGCAAGCTCCTGAGGTACGTTGCATTAAGGGCCAAGAGCATGGCTATGAAATCCAATGATGCACGTGGTACCCATCGGCCACTCCTTTTGTTAAGCCTATGGGAGAGCCAGGCACCTGCATGAGGATGTCACATCATGGGCCCCCTCCTTTGGTCCCATGAGAGAGCCTGGCACTCCGCACCAAGCCAACGATTGAACTCTCCCTCAGCCATGCAAACTCCTGGTGCGGGTCCCACTTCTCTCCATGTAGCCTTCCGAGCTCCCCACGGCCTCGGCTTTTGCCCTCGTATGGCTTCCGACTCCGTGGCTTCGGCAAGCTCCCGAGCTTCCCTTGGCCTCGGCACTCGGACTTCCCCCTCGGCCTCAGATGTGCTCATCGACCTCGGCCTTAACTCCAGCTCGGCCACCACCTTTTCTCTCTCCACGTGAAACCGACCTCAGCCTTAGTCCCTTGGCATATTTCCCTAGGGGGCAGACCACCAGTGGACTGAAGTATCCAAATCAGCAGAAGGAAACGAGGGTGCTACAAGAGCTAAGTACACCATACTTAACAGTTTCTTTGATTGATACTTGAAAATGGCATGCAGGGAAGACCGACTCTGCATCAGCATTCAAGACCAATCTCGCATCTCAAAGCCCGATGTACCATCGGCACTAAATCCTGACTCTAGCTCGGCACCCAAAGCCCGATGTACCATCGGCACTAAATCCCGAGCTTGCCTCAGCACTCAAGCCCGAGCTCCCCTCGGCACCTAAGCCCAATGTACCCTCGGCACCTCAAGCTTGAGCTCGCCTCGGCCCGTTCAAGCCCGAGCTTACCTCGGCATCCAAGCCCGAGCTTGCCTCGGTACTCAAGCCTGAGCTTCCCTCGGCACCCAAGCCCGATGTATCATCGACACCTCAAGCCCGAGCTCCCCTCGGCACCCAAGCTCGATGTACCATCGGCACCTCAAGCCCAAGCTCGCCTCAGCCCTTCCAGCCTGAGCTCGCCTCGGCCCTTCCAACCCGAGCTCACCTCGACACCTCAAGCCCGAGCTCGCCTCGGCCCTTCCAACCCGAGTCCGCCTCGGTGCTTCAAGCTTGAGCTCGCCTTGGCCCTTCCAACCCGAGCTCGCCTCGGCACCAAAGGCCAAAGACTGACTCCGTCGGCAGCAAAGTTTGTGGGCGCAAAGAAAAAGTCACCTGACGACTCTCAACTCTCAGGTCACCCTTTGGGGTTAAAAAGGTACCTGATGACTTCAACTCTCAGGTCACCCTTTGGGGTTAAAAAGGCACCTGATGACTCTCAACTCAGGTCACCCTCCGAGGTTAAAGGCTCACGAGTATGGTCCCATCCTAGCGACTCTCGGGTTACCCTCCGGGGTTCAAAAGGCTCTCGATGGCCTCAACTTTGCCTCAGCGGCTTCATCATAGCCTCAACGGCTTCATTTCAGCCTCAGCGGCTTCAACTCTGTATCAATGGCCAACGGCCAATCGGCAAATACCTTTGTTTAAATTATACACTTGAAATATATTGCTGGTTACTTTTAGCCATCAAGAAGCCCCAAAACCAGCTCACAGCCGGGAGAGGTCAACTCCCGACTCACAACTAACGGGCATCCGCTCCCGGGCTCCACATCAGAAGAGGACTACTGGCTGCCAATCAAGGGAAGCATGAAGATGTCTACACAAGGCACCGCAAAAGGAAAGGGGTTTCCCCATCAGCAAGGAATCATAGTTGAAGTTGACATGAAAGGGCAGGCGTGAAGGGTGACTTCGGCCTCCGAGGTCCCCTCATCCTCCGAGGTCCCTTCGGTCTTTGGGGTTCCCTCGCCCTTGGCTTCAGACCTGGCACCCCCTCAGCCTCGAGCTTCTGGCTCGGCCTCGGCCTCGAGCTCCTGCCTCGGCCTCGGCCTCGGCCTCCCACCTCGGCACTCGGCCATGCATGCTCCCTTGGCCTGACTGCCACATCAGAGCCCCCGCGGCTACTCCCAAGCTCCTCTGGAAGCTGCTGAGCCCCTCTCAGCCATGCAAGTTGCTGAGATCCCCTCGACCTCGTACATCCCCTCAACTTTGTATGACCTTGTCCTCGGCACCAAGTTCCCCTCGGCCTCAACTCATGCTCGGCCTCGGACCTATTCCCTCGGCCTTGGCTTTTCTCCTCGGCCTCGTATGGCCTTGGCCCCAAGCTCCCACGATGCTCGGCCCCCGTCTCCTCTCTTCTGGCGGACGCCTTAACCCCTCGGCACTTGGCCTTGGACATGTACCATCGGCACCAAAGACCAATGTACCACTGGATCCAAAAAGCCCAATGTACCATCGGCACTCAAGCCCAAGGCCAGCTCGACACCAAACATGACGCAAAGGCAAACAGCTACGAAAAAGCTAAGTACACTACATTTGAGAAAAAGTTTCTTTTCATTAGTGTCTGAATGCATTACAGGAAACCTAACTAAACCTAGCATTCAAAAGGCTCTCAACGGTCCTACGATCGTAAGGTCACCCTCGGGCCGGCCGCGAAACCCCCGCGGCAGTTCAAGACCTATGGTTCCAGCGACCTTGAGTCACCCCTCAGACTAGCCATGAAACACCCGAGATGGTTCCGAAGGAGCTCGGCGGTATCGCAGCTAATAGATACCACTCGGTCCGGCTAGGATACGCCCCCGAGTCGATTCAAATCCTTAACAGCCCATACCCACTCGAGTCACCACCCGTATTTCAGCCCCTATGGCTCTTTCTGCTTCGGCAATTTTATTTCAGCCTCAACGACTCTTTGCCTCCGTGGCATTATTGCAGCCTCAATGGCTCTCTGCCTCAGCGGTATCATTGCAGCTTCAACGGCTGTCTCTGCCTCAATGGCATCATTGCGGCCTCTTCGGCTCTCTCTGCCTTAGCGGCATGTTGATGGGCACTAACATCCAAACTTCATGTCAAAAGTTGAAGACCCAAAGTCAACTCACAGTTGGAAGAAATCAACTCTCCAACTCATAGATGACAGATATCCACTTCCAGACTCTGCATCAAAAGAGGATTGTTGGCTACCCTAAGCTAGCCAACGAGCGAACAGAAATTATCCAAAGCAAGGCAAAAAGAAAAAGATCTCTCCACTAGGAAGGAATCAGAACTGAAGCAAGCATGAGAGGACAAGAATAAAGATGAAGAGCTCTACACTCCTTTCGCTTAGCTGATGCACGGCACACAAGCTCAAGGAGTATGGGGGGAATCTGATATGGCTGTCCAACGTCGTTGGAGTAAACCGTGAAGGAAACTGGCGGAGCCCCGTCTCAGTCCCACAAGGTGACTTCGGCCTCCAAGGTCCCTTCGGTCTCCGGGGTCTCCTCGCCCTCGGCTTCGAACCTCGCCCTCGGCTTCGGACCTGGCACCCCCTCAGCCTCGAGCTTCCACCTTGGCCTCAGCCTCGAGCCTCCGCCTCAGCCTCGACCTCGAGCCTCCGCTTCAGCCTCGGTCCCGATCGGCCTTGGCTCCAGTCAGCCTCGGCTCCTGTCGGCCTCGGCCTTAGTCGACCTCAGCCTCAGTCGGCCTTGGCTCCTGTTGGCCTTGGCCTTAGTCGGCCTCGAATGCCCCCTCGGCCTCGACCTCGCATTGCCTCGGCACTCGGCTACCCCCTCGGCCTTGTAGACCCGCTACTATTGGGACATAGCCTGTAGCCACCTACTTTGACAGGACATGACCTGCAGCCTAACTAGTCGCATGGGAGTAAGCTCCACAGCGCCTAAGACTGCCACGTAGACCTGTTAATCCACTTTCTGCCAAAATCACTGGCGGTTATCGATATATAATGGGCAGCTGCCAGTATCTACGGTGTGTGCTTAGCAACTGCGCACCCACCCGCCGCTTATTGAGCCAATCCTAACGGAAGGATTCGACTATCATCGACGAAGGGTAAGAGGGACCCCCGAACAGGTATATAAGGACCCCGACCTCCAAGGGGGAGGGGGCTGAATCTCTACTCTCTCATTCAAATCTCTGTTCTTCAAATCGCTGATTTGAACGTCGGAGGGTCCCTGCCGGCACCACCGGTCCGGAACTTTTCTTGCAGGTTTTCGGCTGAAGGAGGCGGTTCCTGTCATTCCTCTGAAGGCCTACAAAGCATTTATGTCGCCTGACGCTCCTCAAAAGTAATTTGACAGCAACAATTGGCATTGTGCTAGTTTCTATTAGACTGCCATCTACCTGCCATCTTCTACCAAAGAGCAATGAAATAGAGGCCCGTCTGAAGTTAAAACTCAAAAGGCCTGGGCCATTTCAAACTCATCAATTTGCTGGAGCCAGCTGCGACCCTCCGGCTTCTGCATTATTGAGCACTAAAGTTGTCATGGTTGACTGCTGCTCCACGGCTGATACAGTATGGGTGGGGCAGGTTGTCTTCTTTGGCTCGGGGCTTGAATCAGATGAGAATGCAATAGATGTGGGGCACGAGTCTAGTTCACACTTCAAAATAATCAATAGCCCTTATCATACAAAACAGCTTATATGCATGTTAGTTTTTAATTGTGCCTTTTTATGCATGCAAAATGGCATTTAAATGACGGATATCATGAAATCAATGACTGCTATTTTTTTATCTTACCATATAAATAAAAGACCCTGGCCCTCTATCAATACAAAATATATTACTGTAGAAACAAAATTTCATGTTATTTTGTCAAACAGTTGACGGCACCATTTTACGCATGTCATTTGCTATTCATCTGATGTCTAGTATTTTATTCAAATAGAAACTTATTTAATAATGACAATGATCGATGGTCATAGCTGAATCTTGGACATGACATGGAAGATGAGAGAATAGTGTTGTTGAAGTCTTGTAAGACTGAGTTATGCACATGAAAAACAAATAACATTATCTCTACCTGTGTTGCTGCAGAAATTCGTTCTTCAATTCGGGTGCAGTCCGACTTCAGATCTGAATGCCGATCTCTCGTCCGGGCAAAACCTGCAAGATAGTCCTCATGCAGAGAGTATCGGGGGTAGCCCTTCGCGGAAGACTCTTCGAGGAGAAGGTTCTCGCAGAAGAGTCCTTCAAGAAATGGCCTCCCAAGAGTTCTGAGCTTTACTTGAGCTTTAATGGAGTTTTCAATTAGAGTATCAGTGCAAACGTACCTAAGGAGCTTTAGGACAAGGGTATTTATAGGCGATCACCTGATTCCTTGGACGTGTCATAGGGGGTCCAAAACCGTTTAGATTCAAATCAGATTTGAATCAAGTTTGTTATGAGGCCGGTAGTATCAGTATCTAGTTAGTTAGAGAAGCAATGGCTAGGGGAGCTGGTTGATGCTTTGAGATTCGGTGATTTTATAGGCTCTAGGCTACTTCTAATATTACTAGCATAATTTTTCGCTTGAGATTGTTGGGGGCCTATAGGCTGGAATCTTGTCAAACTACTATGAATTTGAATTCTCCTGCGCTTGGTTTTGTAAAGATTCGGAAGCCCTTCGGCCTAGCTAAGGTACAAAAATAGCTCGGCTCCACCGAAGCATTTGAATGCCTCGGTCTGGTCAAGGTATAAGAACGGTTCGGTCTTACCGAAGCAGAAGCTTTGGCCAAGGCATAAAATATTTCGGTGCCGTTGAGTATATGAGGATAGAATGCCTCGGCTCTATCGAGGCATATGAATACCTCGGTCCGGCCGAGATAGGAGGATAGCTCAACTCTGCTGGGGCAAAAGGAATGGCTCGGAATGATTTAAGCTTAGGGTGACTTGGTCCAAGGATGGTTCGGTCTTTCCAAGGTGTATCAGCTCTGTTGTTTTCTAGATATGACAGCTAGCTTATCAAAAATCAAAAGTGGTCTTGATCTTTTTTGTCGTATGCACTAGCATCGGTGCGATGACAATTTTACCCCTCATCAACCTGTACTTTTGATTTTAATCTATGGACTACCTTCATCTTTTAGTAAAACGAGCATGGATATTGTTGTAATAAATGAATTAAATGTTCTTCAAACCATTCTTCCTGTAAAAGAGATTAATTGCAATTTTTTCTTTTTTTCCACTCATCAGCGGTTGCATAGCTAGCTAGTCTCCAGAGGGTGGAGAGCGTCTCCACTCACCACCAAATGCTAGCCACCATCTGTTTCCCCTCTCCTTTCTCCCTCCTCTCGCCTCTATACCTGACCCGATTTCCTATGATGTCGCCTCATACCTCTCCTTGCTAGACTCTCCTGCCGCGCCATCGCGCCTCCGCCTCGCTGCCCGACCCCTTTGAGGACTGAAGGTGGAGTACATGCCGCGGTTCATCTCTAGGCTCGGCAACCCCGGCAACCCAAGGTTTGGGTTCGAAATAATCGACCGTGTATCATGAGACTGGGGACTTCTTTGAATACGATCCAGTTAGAAGCGTTTTAGGATCACATGGTTTCGACCTACTAATAGATTAATTGGGCCGATGAACTTGAAGCATTACATAATAATTCATGAAAAATTCAAGATCGTTATATAAATCAAATTATTATTAATATGATTTACAATTGTCATAATATTTTATCACCATTTCATATCATTTATTATAATCTTTAAATTAAGTTATAATATTATTTATTATAATATGTGAATTATAGATTAATAGTAATTTACACCATATTATAAAAAATGAAAGTAATATTATTAAATGATATTAATGTTATATTATAATACATGATATGTGATATTTTAATATTATTATATTATAATCAATAGCGTAAGTTATTATATATTATAATATTTTATTATAATACTATTGCATTGTAATAGTATATTATAATATTATAGTGCTATTATATTATATATATTATTCATCAAATTATATTTTAATATTAATATATATATTATAATATAATACTATATTTTACTATATATTATATTATTATGCATTACATTTTTAATGAATGGAAGGCATTTTAGTCATCAACTCATAGTCCAAGATTATTATTCAAATATAATATTGGATATATAATCTTGATGATTGATTTAAGATCATCCAATTGGATAATAATTAATTTTAAGTTAAGGATAATTTGATATCATTGTCATACAATCAAATATGAAGATTTTATTATTTTCATAAAGATACTGCTATAATAAATACTTTTTATGTTATAGAAGAGATGGTAAATATTTTTAACTTTTGATTGAAAGGATAAGTGAAGAAAACTAAGAAGTGTATTGATCTTCATGATTACATCACAGATACAAAACTATTCTCTAATTTTCGTTGATACGGTTAAAAAATAGATGAGGATAAAATAGTTATCGGAGGAAGTTAGCTATTTCTATTCTACATGGTGTTTTTATTATATCAAAATGACAAAATAATACTACTATTCCAGTAATTTTTTTAAAAATATATCAAGGGACATCTACTCATCTCCTCAAATCCGGTCTATTCATCAAAGCGAACATTCAACAGTATAAAATCTAGCCGTTGGAAGAAAGGAATCCGTCTGAGAAAACTAGAGAGGAAATGTTTTATATTAGAAAGCCGGCCGGATCCAGCACACCCTATTCTATGGGGGTCTTTTTCGCTAACCAACGTAACATTTTCTTAAATTCGACCGTTGGAGGGCCGGCTACCATATTATACCCAAAGAAGAAGAAGACGGGGATCAGGACGAACGCTTCCCAGAACTTCATGGCAGATATCAAAGGATTGCGTCCAAGCTCAAATCATCACCAATTCTACTTCAAATCCCTCTTCCCTGAACTCGACACTCAAACCCCCTTCAGCCCAGAGATTTCTCCCTGCTCCCCATGCGACGAGGGCCCATGTACTCCGTTTATGCCGAGCTCAGGGAGTGAAAACTGATGGAGCCAGTTGGCCCCATGGAGAATAAAAAAAAAAATTTGGACGACCCCGAAGACCGGCACCTCTAAGGCCGGCACCTCGAAGACCGTCGGCCCCGAAGGCCGACACCTCCAAGACCGGCACCCCCAAGGCCGGCACCTCGAAGACCGTCGGCCCTGAAGGCCGGCACCTCTAAGGCCGGCACCTCCAAGACCGGCACCTCAAAGGCCGGCACCTCGAAGACCGTCGGCCCCGAAGGCCGACACCTCCAAGACCGGCACCTCCAAGGCCGGCACCCCCAAGGCCGGCACCTCGAAGACCGTCGGCCCCAAGGCCGACAGCTCCATGGCCGGCAGCTCCAAGGCCGACAGCTCCAAGGCCGACAGCTCCAAGGCCGATCGGGTCAAAGAACGCGCATCCAATTCCTTGGCCATTGGGCTTGACATAGCTTACCCCAAATTCTGTGTCGGCCAGGGGCCATCCCGACATCGGCATCGGCCGCGGCCCATCTCGACATCCGTATCGACTAGGACCCATCCCGACCTCGATATCGATCATGGCCCATCCCGATCTCGGCATCGGTCGTGGCCCATCTCGACATCCGTGTCGGCCAAGGCCCATCCCGACCTCGGCGTCGGCCATGGCCCATCTCAACATCCGTGTCGGCCTCGGCCCATCTCGAACTCAGAGGCGGCCACGGCCAGTCTAAGCGTTGGTTACGATGTTGACGTCGGCTTTGGTGTCAGCACCGGCATCGATCTTGGCGTCGGCCTCGGCAGCAGAGGCCGACAAGCATCCGCTGGCTGCAAGGAATTCCACATGGCTTTACCAAGATCATGGGCGGTCACCAAACATTATGAACCGGCAATTACTAAGGTCACAGACTGTTTCCAAAAAATTAAGAGGCGTACTTATGACATACGTTTAGCAGCTAGTACGCCCACCTACGAAGAACGGAAGATATTACTCGGTTATTACCAGTGAAGGGTCAGAGGGACCCCCGAATAGGTATATAAAGACCCCAATCCCCCAACGAGGGAGGGGGGAGAAACTCAATCTCTACTCTTTCATTAAAAAACTCCTGTTCTCCAGATCACTGACTTGAGAGTCGGAGGGTCCCCGCCGGAACCACTGGTCCGGGACTTTTCTTGCAGGTTCCCGGCTGGAGGCGGTCCCCATCATTCCTCTGAAGGCCAGCGAAGCATTTCTGTCGCTTGACGCTCCTCAAAAGTGATTTGGTGGCAACAGATTGGCGCGCCAGGATGGGTTGACGTGCTGAAGGAAAGAGTGCTCTGTCTCCCTGACCTATAAGTCATTGTCCCCTCTAAGATAGCCATGGTGGTGACGCGCGTGCCGAAGGTCCTCACTAATCATGCCAGGAGGCATCAGCATAGCCCTGAGCAGCAAAGGACCACTCTATCTCTATGCTCCTCCCTCACCACCAACCTCAGCTACTTTAATTAACCAGCTGACCATCCTCAATCAACAAGTTCAAGCCTTAAGTGCAGCAGTTCATGAGTTGCAAAAGTAACGCCCAGCGGCCCCAGATCACGGCGGCCCCGATTTCCTCCACGATGGCCCTTCACAGCAGCCTCCGGATCCCACGACGGCCTCTTCCCCCACGATGGCCCTTCATAGTGGCTTCTGGATCCCACGATGACCCCTCATAGCGGCCTCTCATCCTCAATGGTCAAGCCCCTCATAGCGGCCTCTGAGATCCCACGGCGGCCCGAGAATCCCACGGCGGCCCGAGACTCCACAGCGGCCCCAGATCACGGCGGCCCCGGTTTCCTCCACAGTGGCCTCACTCTCTAGGCGGCCCCCGACCTCTCCCCGCAGTGACCAAACGAGTGCCAGTTTCGCAATTGCAAGGATAAGGCTCCCAGCCGTCTCACCTAACTCCTTTTCCCCCAACTCTTGCTTCCACCTTGGCTGGGTAAGGTTTACATGCACGTAATATATTCACATAATTGAAGGAAGGTGGATTGCATGCACGAGGTTGTGTGCACGCGATGGAAGTCTGTGCTATGGCTGCTGCAATGATCGTCTTCCAAAGCTATGCTCATACCGACTCCTCCCATGGACATCGCCAGCTGTGACCACCATCCCGCCACGGTCGTTTGGCCGGATCCACATATCTCGCATCGGCGAGCGACGACGCCTCTAGCTCCCAAGCCCATGCGAAAGCGGAAGCGGCAGCTAATCTCTTTGATTTCAATGGCAATCTTCTCCTATATCAGAGGATGCTTGCCATAACATTAGGAAGAACCAATTGGTACACAAAGTTATCAATCACTTCGAGGTTCTTCTTCAGTTGAGCCTCCAGTCCGATGTTCAGAAGCTTCTTGATGTCCCAGAACATATCGACATATCTTTAGAATACCATGGAGTTAAAGTCACCAAAAGCCTTGCTAAAGCGTGTCTCGAACTCATCGGAGCCTAAGAGAGTGTCTAGCTCAGCACCGAACTCCACTTTGAAGATCCTTTCTTCGGTGACACCACTTCTCGCCATCCCTTGTAAAGATTCCATCACCAAAAGGATCAGTAGTACAGATCTCACCGTGGGAAGGCTTGATCAGCCTTCTGAATTAACTCCCTGTAGAGAAGAAGGAAAAGGAAATGATGTCCACAACATGGAGAATGATCGCTGCAACGCTATGGAGAGAAAAGAGAAGGCGAGCAAGCCTAGTTTCAAAGTCAGCTCTAGCAGCTGGAGAGCCATAAAAGTGGCTGCGGTGCAGGATTTCTCTTTAAGGAGCTAAAGATTCAGCAAAGCCAGCTCACCAACCAACTTGATTCCCTGGGGGGCAGACCACCAGCGGGTGAAAGCGTTCAAGCCTGCAGAAGAAAAATAAGGGTGCTGCAAGAGGTACGCTGCACTGACTTTTTCTTTTATTAGTGCTTAAAAATGTCATGCAGGGGAGACCGACTCTGCATTAGCATTCAAGACCAACCTCGCATTGGCGTCTCAAAAGACCAAAGATCGACTTCGCATCGGCAATAAAGACCGGCTCCGCGTCGGCAACAAAGGCCGGCTCCGCACCGGCACCAAAGACCGGCTCCGCGTCGGCACCAAAGACCGGCTCCACGTCGGCAACAAAGACCGGTTCCGCACCGACAACTCAAGACGGCTCCGCGTCGGCAACAAAGACTAGTTCCGCAACGGCACCAAAGACTGGCTCCGCATCGGCACCAAAGACCGGCTCCGCGTCGGCACCAAAGACCGGCTCCGCACCGGCAACTTAAGACCGGCTCCGCACCGGCACAAAAAGACCGGCTCCGCATCGGCAATTCAAGCCTGGTTCCGTACCGACAATTCAAGCCCGGCTCCGCATCGGCACAGCCAAGCCCGGCTCCGCGTCGGCACAACCATGCCCAGCTCCGCACCGGCACAAAAAGACCGGCTCCACGTCGGCAATTCAAGCCCGGCTCCGCACCGGTAATTCAAGCCCGGCTCCGCATCGGCATAGCCAAGCCTGGCTCCGCATTGGCATAGCCAAGCCCGGCTCGCGTTGGCACAGCAAAGACCGGCTCCGCGTCGGCACCAAAGACCGGCTCCACACCGGCAACTTAAGACCGGCTCCACACCGGCACAGAAAGACCGGCTCCGCGTCGGTAATTCAAGACCAGTTCCGCACCGGCAATTCAAGCCCGGCTCTGCGTTGGCACAGCCAAGCCCGGCTCCGCGTCGGCACCTTCAAGGCCGGCTCCGCATCGGCATAGCCAAGCCCGGCTCCGCGTCGGCACAGCCAAGCCCGGTTATGCGTCGGCACCTCCAAGCCCGGCTCCGCGTTGGCACCTCCAAGGCCCGGCTCCGCGTTGGCACAGCCAAGCCCAGCTCCGCGTCGACACCTCCAAGGCCGGCTCCGCGTCGGCACCACCAAGCCCGGCTCCACATCGGCACACTCAAGCCTGAGTCTCCCCTCGACACTCAAGCCCGGCTCCGCATCGGCACAGCCAAGCCCAGCTTCTGCATCGGCACCAAAAAGCCCTGGCCAACCAGGCACAAAGACCGGCATCCACGTTGGCACAGAAGATCGACCTCCGCGTCGGCACCAGAAAGCCCTGACCATCCAGGCACAAAGACCTCCGCGTCGTCACCAAAAAGCCCTGACCAGCCAGGCACAAAGACCGGCCTCCGCATCGGCACCAAAGATCGGCCTCTACGTTGGCACCAAAGACCGACCCTACGTCGGCAACAAAGACCGACTCCGCGTCGGCACCAAAGACCCTCGAAGGAGAATAACTGCGAAAAAGCTAAGTATACTACACTGAGAAAAAAGTTTCTTTTCATTAGTGTCTGGATGCGTTACAGAAAAACCGCCAAAGATTGACTCCGCATCGGCACCAAAGACCGGCCTCCGCGTCGGCAACAAAGACCGACTCCGCATCGACACCTCAAGACCAGCTCCGTGTCGGCACCCTCAAGCTCAAGACCTGCGGATTCCAATCAACAGAGTTTCCTGGGGGGCAGATCATTCCTGCAGAATGAGACCAATTTCTTTAAAGAAAAAGGCACCTGAGCCTGGCCCAAGTACCCTCTGGTCACCCTCCAGGGTTCGAAAGGTTCTCGACGGCCTCAAGTTTGCCTCAACGGCTAACTGACGAGCATCCCCCCAAAAAAGTTAGCATACGCTGCTCCCAGTGGCAGGCGTGAGGTAGTCAATTTGCCTCCAAAAAATTTTCTTGAAGTTCTACACTCCTTTCACTTAGCTGATGCAGGGCACGCAAGCTCAAGGAGTGTGGGGGGCATTTGATGAAGCCAGTTGGCCCCATGGAGAATTAAAAAAAAAATTGGATGGCCCCGAAGACCGGCACCTCCAAGGCTGGCACCTCGAAGACCGTCGGCCCCGAAGGCCGACACCTCCAAGACTGGCACCTCCAAGGCTGGCACCTCCAAGACCGGCACCTCCAAGACCGACACCTCCAAGGCCGGCACCTTCAAGACCGGCACCTCCAAGGCTGGCACCTCCAAGACCGTCGGCCCCGAAGGCCGACACCTCCAAGACCGGCACCTCCAAGGCTGGCACCTCCAAGACCGGCACCCCCAAGGCCGGCACCTCGAAGACCGTCGGCCCCAAGGCCAACAGCTCCATGGCCGGTAGCTCCAAGGCCGACAGCTCCAAGGCCGATCGGGTCAAAGAACGCGCAGCCAATTCTTTGGCCATTGGGCTTGACATGGCTTACCCCGAATTCTGTGTCGGCCAGGGGCCATCCCGACATCGGTGTCGGTCGCAGCCCATCTCGACATCCGTGTCGGCTAGGACCCATCCCGACCTTGATGTCAGTCATGGCCCATCCCGATCTCGGCATCGGCCGCGGCCCATCTCGACATCCATGTCAGCCAAGGCCCATCCTGACCTCGACGTCGGCCATGGCCCATCTCGACATCCATGTCGGCCTCGGCCCACCTCGAACTCGGAGGCAGCCGCGGCCAGTCTAAGCATTGGTTATGATGTTGACGTCGTCTTCGGTGTTAGCACTGGCGTCGGTCTCGATGTCGGCCTTGGCAGCAGAGGCCGACAAGCATCCACTGGCTGCAAGGAATTCCACGTGGCTTTACCAAGATCACGGGCGGTCACCAAACATTATGAACCGGCAATTACTAAGGTCACAGATGGTTTCCAAAAAATTAAGAGGCGTACTTATGACATACGTTTAGCAGCTAGTACGCCCATCTACGAAGAACGGAAGATATTACTCGGTTATTACCAGTGAAGGGTAAGAGGGACCCCCGAACAGGTATACAAAGACCCCAATCCCCCAATGAGGGAGGGGGGAGAAACTCAATCTCTACTCTTTCATTAAAATACTCCTGTTCTCCAGATCGCTGACTTGAGCGTCGGAGGGTCCCCGCCGGAACCACCGGTCCGGGACTTTTTTTGCAAGTTCCCGGCTGAAGGAGGCGGTCCCCATCATTCCTCTGAAGGCCAGCGAAGCATTTCTGTCACTTGACGCTCCTCAAAAGTGATTTGGCGGCAACAGAAACTAAGGAGGAAGAAGGCGAAGGCTGATTCTATGATCGCTACTCCTACGAGGAGAACGGCAGCCTCGATGGTTTCTCTCTCTTCCCAATTTCTCTATGGATTTTAGGAAGGAGAACAGGAAGCTGGCTTCTCCCCTGCCACCGACCGGCTCGCGGTTGGATACATTTATGACTCCCCTCGGCCGATGGTTCCGAAGGCTGAGCTGAGGAGATTGGGGAGCACGTCGGCAAGCAGGGCCGAGGAGAAGAAGGAGGTGGCGGGGTGTTTGAGACGAGGAAGAGCTACTCATGCCTCAAGGAATTGAAGGAGTACGGCGTAGTTGCCTCGTCGGCAATCGACGGGGACCCAAGAGGAGGGCAAATTGCAAGGAAAGGGACCATCAAGAAGACTGTGTCGAGCTTCTAGCGACAAACGGTGCCGTGGATGAGTTGATGATGCTTCCTTATTTGATTCAGGGTTCTGCTTCTTTGAGAGTTAAATTGGGTGGTCATTGATGAAATTTTTGTTGCCAGCTGCCCATTAGAATGCTAGGGGCAGAGGTGGTTCTGGATTTCCACGGCTCGATCAAGATCTATGTCCGGAAATGGATGGGCTCGGGAAGCTCGAGTCAAGGCCGCAGAAGCTGTAGAAGACTGGAGGATTCTTAGAGAGGCGGCCGATGAGTGCTGGCCGGCCTGGACCCGATGGGTTCAACAAGAGTGTGCTGTCGTCTCGGTCAAGGAAGCAGCACCACAAGCTGGCGTTGCCTGTGAAGAGCCCCAGATTGCTCCAAAGGAGTCACAAGGCCCGGCTGCTGCAGGCGGCGACGAGGATTTTGGAGCCCGGTTTGCAGTACAGGAATCGGGCTAAATGTGCTATTACCTATACGGGTTCTTCGCAGGCTGATACAGAAGAATGATCTGATGGTTATTTAAGCCTGAAGAGATCCCAAACATTGTTGAATGGCTCCCTTGTTGGGTCTGGCAGTAGCTGTGGTGGCCTGGTAGAGGTGTCGGAATTGAGGTTTGGTGAGAAAGAGAGCCTCTGGAAAGTGATTATGGGTGTTCCGCTTTGGAGTTCAGTAATGCCTCTTGCTCTCATGACGGTTCTTTAGAAGGGAAGAACAAGTTGTCATTTTTGGAGGGCGAATAGAGTCGAATAACATCTATTGCAGTTCAAGCCAAGGCCAATGTGCAGAGCAAATCATAGGATCTTTGGAAAGGAAGAAACATATACAAAATGATCAGGATACATGCAAGCCTCAGCAGGATGGGATGCCAAGACCTACGCCTAAGAAGAACAATTTGAGACAATGCCAACTGACATCAGATAGAGATAAAGTGGATCCTGGGCTTTAGATGTGTGGTAGAAGACAGAGCAGAAGAGACCCAAACGAGTTGAATGAATCCAAAGATTTTGTGGCTTTGAACAGAAATGTGAATGAAAACTTGCGAACGAGGTCAACCAGCAAAGTGCCAGACAGCCATAGAATGGAAATGGGTAGGAATGGCTGGGAAAGAAACATGACACGCAAAAGAGCAATCAATACTTCTCATATTGAGAATGGGGTTGCGGTCAGTTCAAACTTTGAGAAGTCAAGAAGTTTTGGAAGCAAGCTGATTAATCAAAGCATTTGGAATTGGATCCAAAGAGTGGAAATTTAATGTCTCAAATGAGGACAGCTTTGAGAGGACATGAGCTAAGTAATCTCCTTGTACAAAATCCAAGGGAACTGACCTCTTTGGTTCCGGATGAATTCGGAAATAGAGACGCTCGGTCTACTGCTGCTTTTCTTGAAGAGCCGAGATCTGCCCTCATGGAAGGAGCTCTAATATCTGAAGAAAATGAGGGCTGCTATGACACATTCCAGTTGTGCAGATCTCCCTGACATTCCCATTTCACAATCTCCAATGCACAACGATAACAAATATTTTCAGGTCAGTTATTTCCTGTTGTGGAAATTGTATAGCCTTTGAGATCTTTGTGGCATCATGACTGTGTTTCAATTTTTCTACTTAATGGTAGTCAACCCTGATTCCTGTGGCCCTAGAAATTTAACAAATCCAGGGCTTCTTTCTTGTGCTCATCTTATAGCTTTTCTTAGGCCGTGTTTGATATGGGGGATATTCCCTGGATATCCCCTCTTATCCCCAAATGCTATAGCTAGGCTAGAGGAGATAGTTCTGAAAAAGTTTAATCAGAGGGGATAACCCATGTTGATAGTTCTGAAAAACATGGTTAATGGGTTATCTCCTAAACTTTCCCTAGGGAACCCAGGAACAACTAAAGTTATCCCTTGATGGCAGACTTGTAATTTTAAAAAGGTGCTTATTCCCTCAGCTATCCTCTGGATAAATGCTATCCTGTACATTTATCCAGGGATAGCTTTTGGGAAGTTAAACACTACCTTAAAGTGAAGGTTGAACATCTGGAATGAACTTTTATGGTATGTGTTGCGACCCCTGATCCGATGCCTGGTCCAAGGACAATCATGACATGACTGCATACTTAAAGTGAACTATAAGAGCATGTAAGGCCTACCATGTAACAATATCCAAATGATGTAATACTTGGTAAAAGAATATGTAGGAAACAAAAGATATATAAATGTAATTTTAGTTTCCTTTAACCCCACGAGTCATTCCAAGGAAATTCAGAACCTATTGTTCTTGCTCGACAACAAACAAATATTGTTGGTTTGTATCATATCATTCTTCAATAGCTTTCTTCTTTTTGTCAATAATTCATTTAATCAGCAAGAAGATTTAAGCGTATAAAGCAAGATTTGAATTAGTCTGTATCTTTACGTTAAATCATATGGTTGATGCTGGAAGGGTTGTTTTGCTTTTCTCAGGATGTGCTGCTTTAGCCCCTATTTTTTTTCAATTTCTAAATAATGTTACATTATAAAAATTATACATCATGTAAGAGATGAATATGGGACTTGGAAAAAATTTTTTGTGTAGATTAGAACCGGGAAAATTGGTTAATTTATAGCTTGTCATTGATATTGTTAACTGTTTGATTTTTTAAAATGTGAATCTAGAGTTCATCTGTGGTTGCCCTTGAATCTCTCTTTTGAGCTACTTTGCATGCTTCATCGGCATCACAATGTTGATAAACATTCTTTAAACAAGGTCAATAATTGTTGCTGCCAAATCATTTCTCAAGAGCACCGAGCGAGAAAGGAGCTTTACGGTATTCTAGGAGATGACAAGACTGCCTCCTTTAGCTGAAAACCTACAACAAAAGTCTCGGGCCGATACTTTCGGCGGGAACCCTCCGATGCTCAAGTTAGTGGTTTGGAGAATAGTAGTAGATATGAGATAGTAGAAGTCGAGTCCCCCTCCTCGTTGTGAGTCAGGGTCTTTATATAACTGTTCGGGGGTCGCTTTTACCCTTCGTAAATAATCATCGAATCATATCTTCCATTAAGATCGGCTCCGTAAGCGGTAGGTGGGCACACAGCCACTAAGCACGCATCATAAATATCGACAACTGCCCATAGTATATCGGTAACCACCCATGATCATGGCAAAAAGCGGGTTGGCGGGCTACGTGGTAGTTTTTGGTATTTTAAATCATTGGGTCCAATATTCGAAGTTGGTTCCACGACTAAAACTATGGGCTGAGAGCATGCGAGGCGAGACTCAAGGCCGAGGCGGGGCTCGAGGCCAAGTCCGAGGCGGGACTCGAGGCTGAGGCCGAGGTAGAGCTCGGGGCCGATGAAGCTGAAATGAAGTCCGTGACTGAGGCCGAGGAAAAGTCCAAGGCCAAAGCCGAGGCCGAATCCGAGGCCGAGGCCGATGTCGGGATTGGCCATCAAATTATTACTTGGCTTCAAAAGCCGTGTAGACTGTTACCCCACCGCTTGGGCGAGTGATCAGCCACATCAGATGCCCCCCCATCCCTGAGATAGGTGGGCGTACAATTACCAGTGAAAGGGGTGCTATATCACCTAGTGGCTGATCCTCGTGCGCCAACGGCTATGAAAAGGACACGTGTCTCAAAGGCCCATCCTTTGATGAGGCATCGGGCGCTGCAATGCCACCGCCTCGTCCGTTCTGGCCGTTGAGATCAAGTGAAATTGTTGACCCAATTGAGGATTTTGATGATTAACAAAACTATTTGAGTATAACATTTGAAGTTACTAATGATTTTGGTTTAATTTTTTAGTTTATGATATGTTCTATTAATCAAAATCATAAGAGAAATTAAGTTCTAGTTTGAATCTAATGTCAAGGTAAGATTGCAGACATTAGAGTCGACACATGGAATCGCAAAGTTGACTCCAAAAAATGGCATGGACTTAGAGTCGACTCCGGGACTGTTAGAGCCGACTCCAACAGAAAAGACAGAATGATGGTTTTTCAGGCCACGACTTAGAGTCGACTCCCAGACTATTAGAGTCGACTCCAGAAGATTTTTGTGTCGACTCCAGAAAAGTCAGAGACGACTCCAGTTCAAGCGGGTTAAAGATTTTCGAGTTAGAGTCGACTCCAGAAAAGTTAGAGCCAACTCCAGAATGTCAGACGTGACTCCAGAACTGTCAGAACGACTCTAAACTTTATCTTTATCTTTTTTAATCCCAACGGCTATTACTATTTTTGATTCTAATCCTTCTTACACTTATTTCTAACGGATAGTTTTAAACTATTTATGGATTAATCGGGATCTATAAGAAGAGGGTTTGCTGCATTCGAAAAAGAGAGACAAGAGAGACAAAAAGAAAAGAATAAGAGAAATCTGTGAAATCCATCAGAAAATCAAAGGAGAAAAGAGGGAAAACTTGTAAGGAAAGATCATACTAATTCCCCAAAAGAAAAGAGAGAGAGATTCCAAGCTTTTGTTGTTCTATTTCGAAGAAATCTCAAGGGAAGAAAGAAGCCCTAGTTCTCTGATCTTCTGAGTCTCAAGAGCATCTTGAAGGAAGATCCATTCAAAGGAAGAGAAGGAAGAAGCCACCAAGATCTGTGAATTAGGCTTTGATTCCTATCCTTTTATTCTTGTTTCATTATTGTATATTTTCTCATAGGAGAAGCTGTTTATCTTGTAAAACAAATATTGTTTGCTGGGTCAATCTGGTGATTGATTCAGTTAAGGCTGTTAGCCTTGTGCAAGCATTAGCTTGTGGTGTTAGGTTTTGTGCTGGTGAGCCTTGAAAACCAGCTGGGTTCGTTGTGCACCTGGGAAAACAACAAGTTTGAGTTGTGAGCTTGCAAAACAACTCTGCTGTAATCAGATTGATTATAGTGTGGACCCAAGAGATACTTGGGAGTGGACGTAGGTGTAGGTACACCGAACCACTATAAAATCTCCTGTGTTTGCCGTGATTGTCTCTTTATCTTTAACTCTCTATTTGTACATATTTTGTTTTAATTTGTGTGAATCTAAGTTTTTATTTCCGCTAGGGGTTATTTTTCAAAAGAGTTTAAATTTTTGAAAAACTCAATTCACCCCCCCCCCCCCTCTTGGGTTGCTATTTGGACCAACAATTGGTATCAGAGCTAGTGCTCATTTGATTTGATCTAACGATCAAGAGTCAAAGATCCATATGGCAACTCAAGCTGATTCATCTTTTTCCGAAGGCCAATCTACTAATAGACCACCCTTGTTTAATGGTTCAAACTATGGTTATTGGAAGGCTAGAATGAAATTTTTCATTCAAGCACTTGACTATGATCTATGGAGCATTATAGTCAATGGACCACACACACCCACTGCTAGAGTTAATGGCATAGAGATTCCTAAACCGGAAACATAATGGGATGAACATGATAAAAAATTGGCACAACTTAATGCCAAAGCAATGAATGTTTTATACTGCTCATTAGATGCAAATGAATTCAATCGTATATCTATTTGCATTTTTGCTAAGGAAATCTGGGATAGACTTGAGGTTACCCATAAGGGAACAAATCAAGTCAAGGAATCCAAGATTAACATGCTAGTTCATAAGTATGAATTGTTTAAAATGGATGCATGTTAATCTATTGCTGATATGTTTACAAGATTTACTGATATAGTTAATGGTTTAAAAAGTCTTGGTAAATCTTATGATAATTCTGATCTTGTGAGAAAGGTTTTGTGTTCCTTGCCTAGGACTTGGGAAGCTAAAGTGACTGCAATACAAGAGGCAAAGGATCTAAGTACCCTATCCCTAGAAGAATTATTGGGATCCTTGATGACTCATGAGCTTCAAATTAAGCAACATATTGATGATGATGAGTCAAAGAAGAAGAGGACCATGGCTCTTAAGATTTCTGAATATATGGAAGAGCCTCATGAATCTGAAGATGAAAGTGATGATGAGGACATGGCACTCATCACAAGGAAATTTAAAAGATTCATGAAGAAGAAGAAGTTTGAAAAGAAAAAGTCCTTTGCAAGAAAAGATGAGGACAAGGGCAAAGAAAAAGAAGTTATTTGTTTTGAATGTAAAAAGCCGGGTCATTTTAAATCTGAATGCCCTCAACTAAAGAAAGGCACCCAGAAATTCAAAAAGAAGGCAATGATGGCCACATGGAGTGATTCGGAAAGCTCAAGTTCCGAAGAGGAAGAAAAGAGTTAAATGGCCAATCTATGCTTCATGGCAGACAATGATGAGGTAAGTCCGAGTTTTCTTAATAATTTTACTTTCGATGAATTGCATAGTACTTTTTATGAATTAATGGATGATTTTGCGAACTTAAGTTCAAAGAACAAAGATTTAAAAAATCAAATGCAAAAACTATCCTTAGAAAATGAAAAGCATGTTGTAGATAAAGAACTTTTGATAAAAGAAAATGAAAGTTTGAAAAATGAAGTTGATAGACTTAAACCATAGTTGATAAATTCACTCTAAGCTCTATCAAACTTAATAAGATTTTGGATAATCAAAAAGCTATTTTTGATAAAGCTGGATTAGGATATAATCCACTTAAAAAGCAAAAATCTTTGAAGAATATTTTTATACATGCTGAAAAATCATCAAATATTACTTGTTTTAAATGTGGAAACAAAGGACATAAATCTTATATGTATAAATCTCCACATAATAAGAGAAAGATGATTTGGGTTCCCAAAGGAACAATATTTAATGCATCTAACCATGAAGGACCCAAGAAGGTTTGGGTACCTAAAATTAAGACATGAATGTTTTGCAGGAGTGTCTTGCAGCCATCAGACTGAAGAGAAAATGGTACCTGGATAGTGGTTGCTCAAGACACATAACAGGTGACAAAGATCAATTCATCACCCTTGAATCAAAAAGAGGTGGAGTAGTTACTTTTGGTGATAATAGTCAAGGCCATATCATGGGTTTTGGTAAGATTCAAATTACTCCATCTACTCATATTGATAATATTTTATATGTCGATGGACTTAAACATAATTTGATAAGTATTAGCCAACTGTGTGATAAAGGTTTCAAAGTTTCCTTTGAAGCTTCCGTTTGCACTGTTACTAATCCCATTGATAACAGCATTATTCTTGTTGGTAAACGTTATGGCAATGTGTACTTAATTGATTTGAGTAATTTATCTCCAAGTAATCATTGCTTAGTTGCTAATAATGCTACGATGAATGAGATTGGTTGGCTATGGCACCGTAGATTAGGTCATGCAAGCACACACCTAATTTCTAAACTATTGAAAATGGATCTAGTTAAAGGTATTCCTAGCTTAAATTGTAAAAATAATCGAATATGCAATGCATGTCAATTTGGAAAACAAATAAGATCGTCTTTCAAATCTAAGAATGTTGTTTCAACTACTAGGCCACTAGAGCTACTACACATGGACCTTTTTGGACCTACTAGAACCACAAGTCTAGGAGGAAAGAAATATGGTCTGATGATAGTAGATGATTACTCTAGATTCACTTGGATAATGTTTTGGCTCACAAAGATGAGACTTTCTCAATATTCCTGAAATTCGTTAAGAAAGTTACTAATGAGAAAAACACTACCATAGTATCTATTAGAAGTGATCATGGAACTGAATTTGAAAATCACTTATTTGAAAATTTCTGTTTTGAAAAAGGTATACATCATAACTTTTCAGCACCTAGAACACCACAAAAAATGGAGTTATAGAAAGAAAGAATAGGACTTTAGAAGACATGGCCCGTACCATGCTATGTGAAAGCCAACTTCTAAAATATTTTTGGGCGGAAGCTATAAAACACATCATGTTACATCCTAAATAGAGCCCTAATTAGACCTATCCTTAAAAAGACTCCCTATGAACTTTGGCATAATAGGAAACCAAATTTAGGTTATTTTCATGCATTTGGTTGTAAATGTTTTATTCATAACAATGGGAAGGATAATCTTGGGAAGTTTGATGCAAAGTCTAATGAAGGTATTTTCCTAGGATATTCTACATCTAGCAAGGCATATAGAGTATTTAATAAGAGAAGCTTAGTTGTAGAAGAATCCATTCATATAGTATTTGATGAGTCTTTAGCATCAAGTTTAGATAAAATTGATGATGAGGAAGATACATCTTTGATTGAAAGAGATATTGAAAAATTAAATGTATCTTCAGATCAAGAACCTGAAGTTAAGGACGATGACTCACCTAAGGATGATGGTATTGATATTGCTCATAATGATAAAGATCTACCTAGAGATTGAGATATGCTTATGGTCATCCTAAGGACCTAATCATAGGTGATCCATCTCAAGGTGTAAGGACTAGATCATCAATGAGAAATATCAATAATCATCTTGCATTTGTATCTCATATAGAACCTAAAACTATAGAGGAAGCTGAGAAAGATAGTTATTGGATGTTAGCAATGCAGGAAGAGTTAAACCAATTCACTAGGAATCAAGTTTGGACCCTAGTAGATAGACCTAAAAACACCCTATAATAGGATCTAAATGGGTTTTTAGAAATAAATTGGATGAAAATGGATTGATAATTAGAAATAAGGCTATATTAGTTGCAAAAGGATATAATCAAGAAGAAGGTATAGATTTTGATGAAACTTTTGCACCTGTTACTAGATTAGAAGCCATTAGGCTACTACTTGCATTTGCATGTCATATGAATTTCAACTTATTTTAAATGGATGTTAAAAGTGTATTTTAAATGGTTTTATAAATGAGGAAGTTTATGTTGAACAACCTCCTGGTTTTAAAGATCATGAATTTCCAAATCACGTTTTCAAATTGCACAAAGCACTTTATGGTTTAAAGCAAGCACCTAGAGCTTGGTATGATAGATTAAGTAATTTTTAATTAAAAATAATTTTTTCAAAGGAAATGTTGATAAAACTTTGTTTTTAAAAAGAAAAGAAAAGCATTTATTAATTGTTCAAATTTACGTTGATGACATTATATTTGGTGCTACTAACAATCTCCTTTGTCAAGAATTTGCTAAGTTAATGCAGGGAGAATTCGAGATGAGCATGATGGGAGAACTAAACTTCTTCCTTGGACTTCAAATCAAACAAGAGAAAGCGGGATTTTATTAACCAAACAAAGTACACAAAGGAAATACTCAAGAAGTTTGGTATGGAATCTGCTAAACCTCTTGGTACGCCAATGAGTCCCTCATGCAAGCTGACAAGGATGAAGAAGGTAAGAAAGTAGATCAGAAGCATTACAGATGTATGATCGGATCACTTCTTTACCTAACTGCAAGTAGGCCAGATATCATGTTTTCTGTTTGCTTATGTGCAAGATATCAATCTAATCCTAAAGAATCACATTTATTTGCTGTTAAAAGAATCTTTAGATACTTAAATGGAACTAAAAATGTAGGATTATGGTATTCTAGAGATTCAACCTTAAAATTGATTGCTTATTTTGATTCTAACTATGCTGGTTGTAAATTAGATAGAAAGAGTACAAGTGGGCATGCCAACTTTTAGGAAGTAACTTAATCTCTTGGTTTAGCAAGAAGCAAAATTCGGTTGCATTATCCACTGCTGAGGCAGAGTATGTTGCAGCTGAAAGTTGCTGTGCTCAAATCCTTTGGATTAAACGATAACTTGAAGATTATGGTATCACACTTGATAAAATTCCTATTAAATGTGATAATACTAGTGCCATTAATCTAACTAAGAATCCAATTCAATATTCAAGAACTAAACACATAAAAATTAGACATTACTTTATTAGAGAACACGTAACTAACAAAGATGTTTGTCTTGAATATGTTAATACTAATGATCAATTAGCTGATATTTTTACCAAACCTTTGAGTGAGGAAATATTTGTTATCTTAGAAGAGAATTAGGAGTTTGTGATCCTTTAGAATGATTTTCTGAAACTCTTAAGGACAATAACTATCTAGACTTCATTAATTTCTTGAAAATCCTCTATGTCCAATAAGGAAATTTATCTAGAAATTTAATTTATTGTTTCCCCAATTGTTAAGGAACACTTATCTAGAGTTTGATGATTAATTTGATTAGTTTCAGATCCTTGAAATTTAAATTTTTTACTGAAACTATTGTGGAGTCGACACCTGCAGTTTGTGGAGTCGACACCTTCATATTTTGATGTTTGTCTGGGAAATTAGAGCTGACTCTGGCTTCTGTAGAGCCGACTCTAATTCGGGCGCTAACATATTTTCTAGTTTGGAGCCGACACCTCATTTTCGGGAGTCGACTCTAAGTGGAACTAGGTCAAAATAAAAAAGGCGGAGTCGACCCCAAACAAAACCTATCGTCTCCTAAACCCCTCCAAACCGTTCCAAACCGATTTCAATCCCTCAAATCTCTCAATAACTCATTCCAATCGAATCCCATGGCTCCTAAAAGGTGTGCTATCATTGGTGGATCAACTGTTCCGATGAAGCGCCATTCAAATCGGAGGCAACCTTCGTCGTCTTCTTCATCTGCCACTCAAGATGACTCTCCACCCTCACCATCTTCTCCACGAGTAGACCAATTAGCGGGTAAGGCCATTACTACCGTAAGAAAAGTAAATTTTGACTTTTTTTGCTTCAGAGGGCTTCGCTATTGGACGTTTGTTGAAGAAAATGGGATGGGAGAAAATCTGTTCTTTGGATGTCCCTACATACCCTACCCTTGTGAGAGAATTTTACAATGATTTATGTAGAGGAGAGGGAGGCTTAGTGAGTTTTGTAAGAGGAACTAAAGTGATTATCACGGCCGAGACTCTTGGAAATCTATTGGAGATGCCTACTATTGATCTAGTTGAATATCAACATGATGACAGAGGAGGTGCCCTATCTAGGATGTTAGGGAGAGAAGTTTCTGAGTTTGAAGAAATCTTGGCTAATCAACTTAATTTGGAACTCAGGTTACTTCACAATATTTGTGGAAGAATTTTATTTCCTAAAATCGGAAGGTTTGAGTATGTCTCAGAGCGAGACATCTTGTTGATGGACTGTATTCTCACTGGAAGACCTGTTAATCTTGCCGGTATGATGATTGGTTATATGGCAGAAGCAGCAACTAAGAAGAGATCAACACTGCCGTATGGTATGATACTAACCTTAGTCTTTAGAAGCCAAGGTGTGCTAATAATGGATAATGAGCCACTAAGAAAATTAAGGCATACTGATTACTATAGTGTCTCTACAATTCACCGCATGGGCTTCAGAAAAGAGAATGAAAATTGGATAAAAAGAGGACAATAGACCAGAGCAGAAGAAGTTAGAGTTGAGGAGGTCAGAGGAGAGGATATTCCTGGACCATCTATTCCTGGACCATCTACTGCTGGACCATCTACTACTGGACCCTCAGTGGCTGGACCAAGCACTCACCCTTTACATCAGTCAGCTTTGGCATCTGGAAGATTTTCTGAGGAGCAAATAGGTTAGCTCAGAGCTTTACTGGCTGAGTATGATAGTCAAAGGACAAATGAGATGTGTCAGTTGAGAGAGGAGTTCAATCAGTTGAAGGAAGAGATCAATTCAAGGCATGACATGATTTCTTTTTCCATTAGCAACTCGGTAGAATCCTTTAGCACTGATCTTCATAAGATTTTTGAAAGGATGGAAGGCATTGCAGACGGTTCTGGAACTTATCTTCATGCTACCAGTCAACTAAAGAAAGATATCGACCTCGCCGTTTCTCAAATTGAAGCTTGTCTTGAAAGTTTTAAGAAGACTCAAAAAGATGATATTATGGAAATGATTGGACATTTGAAGAAAATAGTTTACAAGCATGTTAATGATACCCTATCCTAGGTTGTATCTTAGGATTTCTTGCCTTCTTGCTTTGATAGCATGTATCTAGGAATTACATACTTGAATATGTCACTTTACTGTTAATGTACTTGAATTGACACATGTAATGAATCTTGCATTGGAATACAATTACACTTTTATTGCAAATTTGTCTATGATTGATTGATTGAATTTCAATGAATGAGTTTACTATCTCTATGATTAATTGAACCAACAACCCCGCTCTGATAACCTTTTTTATTGTATTTAAAATTCATCTTATTGCTGATAACAAAAAAGGGGGAGAGATAATTGTATATGCATATATAAGAGAAAGAGAAAGAAAATGAAAGAATATAAGATTTTTTGCATATCTACAAAGGGGGAGAAAAATTTTGAGATTCTAATAAAAATGATTCAATTGAATTCAGTTTATCTACATAGGGGGAGTTATTCAATGCAAGGGGAGCTTAATAAATTTTCCATATAAAAGTTAAATCATCTTGATTGATGTCATGTATCTTTTTTGATTCATTTTGAATATTGGCATCAAATTCTCTGTTAGAAAGTTCTAAAGCTTTAACAATGTCTATAATTCTTAATTCAAATGAATTTTTAATGCATATACTCAAAGTTTTTGTAATCATCAAAAAGGGGGAGATTGTTGACCCAATTGAGGATTTTGATGATTAACAAAACTATTTGAGTATAACATTTGAAGTTACTAATGATTTTGGTTTAATTTTTCAATTTATGATATGTTCTATTAATCAAAATCATAAGATAAATTAAGTTCTAGTTCGAATCTAATGTCAAGGTAAGATTGCAGACATTAGAGTCGACACATGGAATTGCAAAGTTGACTCCGAAAAACGGCACAAACTTAGAGTCGACTCCGGGACTGTTAGAGCCGACTCCAACAGAAAAGACAGAACGATGGTTTTTCAGGCCACGACTTAGAGTCGACTCCAGAAGATTTTTGTGTCAACTCCAGAAAAGTCAGAGACGACTCCAGTTCAAGCGGGTTAAAGATTTTTGAGTTAGAGCCGACTCCAGAAAAGTTAGAGCCAACTCCAGAATGTCAGACGTGACTCCAAAACTGTCAGAATGACTCTAAACTTTATCTTTATCTTTTTTAATCCCAACGGCTATTACTATTTTTGATTCTAATCCTTCTTACACTTGTTTCTAACGGATAGTTTTAAACTATTTATGGATTAATCGGGATCTATAAGAAGAGGGTTTGCTGCATTCGAAAAAAGAGAGACAAGAGAGACAAAAAGAAAAGAATAGAGAGAAATCTGTGAAATCCATCAGAAAATCAAAGGAGAAAAGAGGGAAAACTTGTAAGGAAAGATCATACTAATTTTCCAAAAGAAAAGAGAGAGAGAGATTCCAAGCTTTTGTTGTTCTATTTCGAAGAAATCTCAAGGGAAGAAAGAAGCCCTAGTTCTCTGATCTTCTGAGTCTCAAGAGCATCTTGAAGGAAGATCCATTCAAAGGAAGAGAAGGAAGAAGCCACCAAGATCTGCGAATCAGGCTTTGATTCCTATCCTTTTATTCTTGTTTTATTATTTTATATTTGCTCATAGGATGAGCTGTTTATCTTGTAAAACAAATATTGTTTGCTGGGTCAATCTGGTGATTGATTCAGTTGAGGCTGTTAGCCTTGTGCAAGCATTAGCTTATGGTGTTAGGTTTTGTGCTGGTGAGCCTTAAAAACCAGCTGGGTTCGTTGTGCATCCGAGAAAACAACAAGTTCGAGTTGTGAGCTTGCAAAACAACTTTGCTGTAATCAGATTGATTATAGTGTGGACCCAAGAGATACTTAGGAGTGGACGTAGGTGTAGGTACACTGAAACACTATAAAATCTCCTGTGTTTACCGTGATTGTCTCTTTATCTTTAACTCTCTATTTGTGCATATTCTGTTTTAATTTGTGTGAATCTAAATTTTTATTTTCGCTGAGGGTTATTTTTTAAAAGAGTTTAAATTTTTGAAAAACCCAATTCACCCCCCCTCTTGGGTTGCTATCTGGACCAACAGAGATTCTCCTCGGGTATGGAACTGCGAAATGGCGAACGCCATCATTGCGGTGAGGTCACTGTCATCCCATCATTGGTGGTGCTCCTCACGTTCTGCGCATCGGGCGGTTGCCGAAGCGATTCCCAGTGGCGAACGGGCACGTGGCCAAATTGTAGGCTGGCGGGATGATTTAAAATGAGGCTATAAAAGGGGTCGTCCCTGATTTGAGCCGCTTCCACTGCCTTTGCTTCCTTCTTCCTCCTGATCCCGCTCGAGTGCATGTTCATCTTCCCCCAATGTTCCATCTTCCCGAGCTCTTCGTTCTCAATCCCAGGTTTCCAGATCCTTCAGGTTAGTCCATTTTAGCTACCATGGTTTCTTCATCCATTTCCTGTTCCATCTTCAACTCTGGGGGTTATTCCCCCAATCCTTCACAGCCTCCTTCTTCTTCAGCGCCGAGCTGGTCCTCCTCCTTCATCGATAGGGTTCCGCTAGAGCAGCGACAAGCCACCGGGAAACCTCCCGCCAGGAGTCGCTCAGCCGACGGATGGGCCCCCATCTGGTGCCATTCAGCCATCGCCAGCTCATCGTCTAGCGTGGGGCAGTCCTCTTCGCTTATATCATCCTCTTCCCGAAGATAGGGTAACTTCTTCCGCTTATATCATCCTCTTCCCGAAGATAGGGTAACTTCTTCTTCTCCCGGTAGGGTGGCCTTGTATGAAACTTATTTCAAGGCCGGCCTTCGTCTTTCCATTCAACCTTTCATACTTAACCTCTTAGATAGGTATTCCTTAGCTCTGGCATAGTTGGTTCCGAATTCTATTCGGACCATCGTCGGCTTCCTAGTACTATGTCATATCTATGGGATAGGGGCTAGGATTTCTTTCTTCCGCTATTTCTATACCCTTAGGAAACAATCAGGGTGGTGGTCCTTTGCCCCTAGACCAACCAGAACTCTCTAGCTATATCTTCCCACATCCATCAAGGGGTGGAAAGATAGGTTTTTCTTTGCCCAAGTTGAGGGGGTAAGGACAGAGTGGGGGATTCCAAACACTGAACCGAACAAGGATCCAACCATACTCCCAAGGGACCAAGAGGTGTTCGGACAGCTGATAACTGTCGACGTCCCCCGATGCAACCAACTGCTGGCTGAGGAGAACCTTCGGCTGGCAGGCCTCATTTCGGGTAACGGTGAGCAGCCATAACTTTTCCCCTCTTTACACACCATCTGCTCTCTTCCTTCTCCTCCTTTTTCCTCCTTTTTTTTAAAAAAAATAAGTTCTGACTTGTGCAGATATGATGCCATCAATCCAAGCAGTGAGGAAGGCCGCCACCAAGGAAAGAAGAGCCCGGGCGGATGGAGCCCCCCTCCGAGAAGAGGAGCCAAAATTAAGGTCATCAAGAGAGCCGAGGCCGGAGGGGCCTCGGGAAGAAATGAAGAGGCCGAAGAGAGGCGGCCTAAATCACCTTCACCTACACCTTCTCGATCTCCCATCGATCTAACAAACACGCCCTTGGAAGAACCGAGGGCTGGACTTCCACCATCTCCACCTGCCGCTCCCAAGGTGGAGCCAACCGCACCGGCGGCAGGGCCGACTCCAGAGGCCGCTCTACCAGCCGAAGGGACGGCAGTCGAAGATCCTCCGCAAGTAGTAGCTTCAATTGGAGAGGCACCGCCGGTCTCTGATCCGGTGCCAACAGCTCCAGCATCCACCATTGCTGTGGAGGAAGACAAAGCCGATGCACCTTCCTTTCGATCAATTCTAGAGCACCACGACCGTTGGGCCAAGTGAATTATGGCTCAGGTCTGCATGCCTAAGCTACAAGGGGTCCTCCAGAACCAAAGGACTTCTGTTTTCTTCCGCGAAGCCTCTGTGGCTCACCTCTGGGTAAGTGTTCTTCCCTTCTATCAAGCCTTCATTAAGAATTTTTCTTCACCTAACCCGAGTAATTTACTTGTGCAGGCGATGAATTCCTTGACTACCGTCATAGGCATCCCATTCCAGGCCGAGGCCACCCTCGACCATTCGCATGAAGAGGCCAGCCAAGCCCAAGCCAGAGCAGAAAGGGCCAAGAGAGCTTTGGAGATGATCAAGGCAAAGATAATCTTTTCGACTCTGGAGTATCTAGTCTCTGCATCATGAAGCACCTTACTAGTGTAGTAAATTGGCTTTTATGTTCCGTCGGCGTCCATGTGAAAAAGCACGGAGCTGACAGTCTCGGGGGAGGCCATAAGGTATAGAAGGAGCTCCTCCCCATCCCTTGGCTTGGATAGCAATGGCGGAGTGGATAAGAACTCCTTTAACTCCTCGAAAGCCTTCTAACACTCCTTTGTCCACTCGAAACCGCTAACTTTGCGTAGCACCTTAAAGAAAGGCAGACATCTCTCCGCGGACTTGGATAAGAAACGACTCAAGGCCGCCACCCTTCCGGTCAAGCGCTGCACCTTCTTCTTGTTAATCGGGAACCTTATGTTTAGGATGGCTCGGATCTTATCAGGGTTCGCCTCGAGCCCATGCTGCATCACCAAGAAGCCCAGGAATTTGCCCGCTGTGACCCCGAAGGCGTACTTGCGGAGGTTTAGCCTCATTTGGTATTGGCAGAGATTATCGAAGGTCTCCGCAAGGTCGGCAATATGGTCAGTGGTATGGACACTCTTGATTAGCATGTCATCCATGTACACTTCCATGTTGCACCCGATCTGGTCTTCAAAGACTTTATTCATTAGCCTCTGATAGGTAGCTCCCATGTTTTTCAATCCAAATGGCATCACCTTGTAGCAGTATATCCCCTTCTCGGTCATAAATGAGGTAGCTTCCTCGTCCGTCAGGTCCATCTTGATCTGGTTGTATCCTGAGAAGGCGTCCATGAAGCTGAGGGTCTCGTGACCGGATGTAGCATCCACCAGCTGGTCAATCCGAGGCAACAGAAAGCTATCCTTAGGGCATGCTTTGTTGAGGTCAGTGAAATCCATGTACATGCTCTAGCTCCCGTTAGCCTTGCGGACCATCATGACGTTGGCCAGCCAGTCGAGGTATTAGACCTCTCGAATGTGGCCTGCAGCCACCAGCTTGCCGATCTCCTCGTCAATGGCCTTCGTCGGTCAAGGACGAAGCTTCTCTTCTTTTGCCAGATGGGCTGGCACCCTGGTTTGATGTTGAGTTGATGGGTAATTACCTCCTCGGGGATACTCAGCATGTCAGACGATGATCATGCAAAGATATCGAAGTTGGCTCGCAGGAAAGCAAGAAGTTGATTGCGCACCTCATCCGAAAGTAGGGCTCCAATCTGGATGGTCCTCGTCGGATCCTACCCCAATGGGAAAGTCAACAGGTGCTCGGCCGGCTCCCCTCTCCTTTCCAAGTCTCGGAGGTCGAGCGGCTCGGGTGCTATTGCCAACACCACCTCCTGTGGGCTGGGGGCCAAGTGGTAGTAGAGCGGTAGTGGGCTCTGCTCCCCTCTCATTTCCCCAACTCTCTCATCGGTTGGGAACTTTACGAGTAGTCTTTTAGTGAAGATAACGATATCCAGAAGGTTCAAACCGGGTCTCCCAAGGATAGCATTATAGGCCAGTGGGACCCAGACTACTAGAAAGTTCATGAGAATCATGCTCTGACACGGTGAAGACCCGGCTGTAACAGGAAAAGTGATCTCCCTCTCGACCCTTACAGAATCTCTAGTAAAACCCATCAAGGGCGTGGTGATGGGTCGAAGGAAACTATGAGACAAATTCATCCGAACAAAGGCCTCATAACTCAAAACATCAACAGAGCTCCCATTGTCAACTAGAATTTATTTTACAGGATGCTTCGCGATCTTCATAGACACGACGATGCTATCATCATGTTTGTTAACTATCCCTTCTAGATCCCTTTTAGAGAAAGGAATTACAGAATCTACCCCCTCCTCATGCTACCTTTTAGAAGTGTTACCTGCTCCTCAGGAGATCATGGCCACCGTCTTCTCCGTCGAGGCATTGTCCACATCGATCTGAGGTGCAGAGGGTGCCGATGGGCCCGGGGTAGTAGGGTTTCCTCTCCGGACGAACTTACCTAGGTAGCCCTACTGAATGAGTTCCTCGATAGCTTTCTTCAGTAGGCGACAGTCTTCTGTGTCGTGGCCATAATCCCTGTGGTATTGGCAATATAGTTCTTTGTTGTGGGGGACCCCAGGCCTCATGGGAGGTGGACGCCAGAGGTAGGGCTCATCCTTAATTTCTAACAGAATGTAGGATATTGGGGTGAGAAGTGGGGTGAAGTGCTCTTTGGGAACTAGAGTCTGGGGTCAGTTATCTGAACGATGAGATGGCTCAGATTTCCTTGACCGCACCCCAGCAAGTTCTGGAGGTGTTGGCTTTTTGCCGGATCCCTTATCGACATCCCTCCTGGAGAAGTCCACTTTGTCGGCGTGGATATACTTCTGTGCCTAGCTCAGCAATTTGGCGTAAGAGCTGGGAGGCTTTTTGTCTAAGGAATAGGGGAACCTGGAAGGACAGAGTCCCCGCTTCAGGGCTAGAGTGGCCACGAAGTCTTCAAGATTGTAGACCTCGAGTGCATCCTCCTTGAACCGAGCCATGAAGTCCTTCAAGGTTTCGCCGCTCTTCTGTTGAACAGTAAACAGGCTATCGGCCACCCAAGGAATCTTTTGGCACGCATCAAAGTGGGCCAAGAAAGATCGCTCGAGCTACCTTAAGGACTTGATACTACATGCTAGCAAATGGGAATACCACACACATGCGGCCTTCCGAAGTGTAGCTAGAAAGGGGACGCAAAGGAGAGAATCTGTTGCCCTCTAGACTTGCATGAGAACCTTATAGATTTTCAGGTGATCCAGAGGATCTGCAGTGCCATCATACGGGTCCAGTTAGGATAGATGGAACCGGGATAGGACCGTCTCCCCCATAATACGGCGAGACAGCGGGAGGCGGTGGTTGCAGTCCGCCCCGTGAGGGTTGGTAATTCTGTGGCTGAGCTCCTCCAGCTGCTAATGGTACTCGTTCAACCATCGCTCAGCCTGACGAGCGATCTTTCTGTTGGAATCTTTCTTTGAAGATTCAGAAGACGAATAGGAAGAAGGTCGCTGGTGCAAGGAATGCACCTGCTCAGGTTCCTTCCCACTACGCCGCTTGGGAAAGTGGTCAGAGTGATGGGAAGGAGACCGTTGCTGCTTGGAGGTTTCCCGGCGATGAGATTTTGGGGAGGCAGGGTGGAAGGCCTCCGGAGGGGTCCTGCCACGATGAGACTGGCTAGCTCTGTAACCCTCCACATAACGTGGAGAGAGTTGAGGAGGTAATGGCATGGTGGTGGAGCACTGTTCCTGTAGCCCCCGAACCACCGCCATCAGGTCTTGAACTTACTGGGTTAGAACATCGAGCCGATCAGCTTGGATAGACTGTGGTTGTGTGGGAGGCAGAACAGGGAGGTTGGCCTCCAGCTGCTCAGACTGTGGGAGGCATCCCCAGCCTGACTGGTGGAGGCCTCCTGCGCACATGTAACCGCCATCTTCTTCCTTGCAGAGGTTGTGGGGTTGCAGATGTGTTGAAATAAACGTTTGTGCTGCTGCCCCCTTTCTGGCGCGCCAATCTGTTGCTGCCAAATCACTTCTCAAGAGCACTGGGCGAGAAAGGAGCTTTACGGTCTTCCGGGAGATGACAAGACCGCCTCCTTTAGCCGAAAACCTGCAACAAAAGTCCCGGGCTAGTGGTTCCGGCAGGGACCCTCCAATACTCAAGTTAGTGGTTTGGAGAACAGTAGTAGATATGAGGTAGTAGAAGTTGAGTCCCCCTCCTCATTGTAAGTCAGGGTCTTTATATACCTGTTCGGGGGTCCCTCTTACCCTTCATAGATAACCGTCGAATTCTATCTTCCGTTAAGATCGGCTCCATAAGCGGTAGGTGGGCGCACAGCCGCTAAGTGCGCACCGTAAATATTAGCAACTGCCCATAGTATATCGGTAACCACCCATGATCTTGGCAAAAAGCGGGTTAGCGGGCTACGTGGCGGTCTTTGGTGTTTTAAATCACTGGGTCCAATATTCGAAGTTGGTTCCACGATTGAAACTATGGGCCGAGAGCATGCAAGGTGAGACTCGAGGTCGAGGCTGAGGCGGGGCTCGGGGCCGAGGCCTAGGCGGAGCTGGGAGCCAATGAAGCTGAAACGAAGTCCATGACTGAGGCCGAGGCGAAGTCCAAGGCCGAAGCCAAGGCCGAGGTGAAGTCCAAAGCCGAAGCCGAGGCTGATGCTGGGACTATCCACCAAATTATTACTTGGCTCTGAGAACCGTGTAGACTGTTACCCCACCGCCTGGACGAGTGATCAGCCACATCAATGATTAATAAGGTTCTTTTGATGTATATATATTTATTTTCTCTTTAGAAAGATGTGAAAACAGGCAAATCTGCTGCATACACGGCCAGTGACAATGATCAGCCTAGCCCAATATCTATTCTCAAAGCTTCTTCTCAAATGGCAGTTGTTCTTTTAGGAGTCACAATGGGAGTCACAATGGCAGCCCCAGGTTTGAAAAACATCCCTATCTTTGCTAAAGTGGTGTACAACATCGTTGGCTCCCCTCCTTTCCCTGCTGTTATTACTTCTTGTACTAATTGGTCCATGGATGCAAACTATTTTCCTTGTTCAGGCATTTGAAATTGATTTTTCAATGGATATGCTCTCTTCAGATGCAGCACATTATTTTCATTCATCTTTCTTACCAAGAACCAGAAACTATATCACTACAACAAATTTACGGTATAGCGATGCTAAATATATCATTTGCCGACGCTATAAAGCATCGGCAAATATTGTCACAACGCTTTCATAAGCGTTGTGAAACTGGGGGTGGAGACGGAAATCCCGACGCTTTTAAAAAGCATCGGGAAGGCGTGGGGCCATGCTGAGTTATGTTAAGCATCAGGCCAATTATGCGTTAGGAAATTTTTCTCTTTTCGATACTTTAAAGCATCGGCAATTAAAAATTATCCCGATGCTTTAAAGCGTCAAAAAATGCTGACAATATGATATTAAAAAAATTATATTAAACCTGTTATATTTAAACCTGTGCAATTAAGATAAAATTTATATTAAACCTGCTATATACAATGCAATCATAACAATTGAAAGATTTTCCTTTATTAATAGCAGTTCTATAAAGTACAGATTAAGTTATCAGATCATGTTTGTACATTCATATAACTTGCATGTAATCATGTCTCGCACAAATTGAAGCAAGCAGAACATGATATTAAATGGTTATGAAAATATTGAGTTGCATAGTAAATATTTTAATAATAAAAATATTTGTAGAATTTATAGGGGTGTTTCCAATATTTGATAGATATTAAAAATAAAAGATAAAAAGAGCATTTCGAGTAATTGTCAACCCGTCCGGTTCACCCGTAAACCAGTCAACCCGGGCTGAATCGTGTCACGGGTTTATCAATGCCATTTTAAATTTTTTGACCTTTGCTTGTTTCAAATTCTCTGCTGGAGAGTTTATGGCAACCTTCCTTCTCTCCATTGAGATAATTGTAAGTTTAATGGAGAAAGAAAAGAAGATCATGAAAAGAAGAGCATTGATTAGAAAAGAATATAAAAGAAAAAAAAGGGTAAAATTATGAAAACTTTATGAGAATCAAGACGGAAAAGCATAGACATAAAGAGAAAAGGATAAAAATAAAGAAAACTCGAATAATTTTTTTTAATGTTATTTTTTTGAGAAAAATTTAAATCAGATTAAATGGATATGCACATTGAAAGTAAGTGAATTTTAGAGATTAAATAAGATACCAAAAAGAATTTTTTTTAAAAAAGAAGAAGATTGTGAGAATTAGTATTATGTATTCATTTTATTAAAAATTAATTTTTATTAATATAAATATATTTTTATATTAAAATAATTAAACCGATGGTTCAACCGGTGATCCGATGGTTGAATCAATAACCCAGTGATCCGAGCCTTTGGTCGGGTCAATGTCCGAGCCGGGTCTGACAACTATGATTATGGGTAAGATTGGCATCTTCTCCATCTTGAGAATAGTTTTAAATTTTAAATTCTTGCCATTAGTTATAATATACTTATAATTGATTGTAATTCCATAATTATAGAATAATTTCCTATTTTTTGCATAACCAATTTTATGTATACATAATCACTTCTGATCAATTAAAATGTGTTTCTCATTATTTCTTTCTCTGTTTCAACATGACGTTGTGCTTTCTCTCATGCTCTGCAGTGCATGCAGCAATGCATGCAGCAAAGAAGGCGTCCTCATGCTTCGTAGTGCATGCCGCAAGGAAGGCGTCCAAGAAGTTCGGCGGCGACGATGACAAAAGGCCCATGGCCAAGCGGCTTCTGGTACTAAAACTCTCTGTTTTAATATTAATTTCTTGTTGGATGGAATGTGACTATTTTTTTAATATTTGGATCGCATCTGACATGTTAGATTGCGGATGAGAACCGCGGGGGTCTCCCGAATGCGAAGAAATCAGATGATATCGGTGATGGAATGCGAGCCCCTGGCCTGGTGGCCAGGCTGATGGGTCTCGAATCCTTGCCTGTCGTGGCTCATGAGAAGCCGAGGAAGGCTTTAGATTCTGACAGAGAGAATGCTGGGGGCAGAGGTGGTTCTGGATTTCTGCAGCTCGATCAAGATCTATGTCCGAAAATGGGGAAGCTCGAGTCAAGGCCGCAGAAGCTGCAGAAGACTCGAGGATTCTTAGAGAGGCGGCCGACGAGTGCTGGCCGGCCTGGATCCGATGGGTTCAACAAGAGTGTGCTGTCGTCTCGGTCAAGGAAGCAGCACCACAAGCTGGCGTTGCCTGTGAAGAGCCCCAGATTGCTCCAAAGGGGTCACAAGGCCCGGCTGGTGCAGGCGGCGACGAGGATTTTGGAGCCCGGTTTGCAGTCCAGGAATCGGGCTAATACAGAAGAAGGATCTGATGGTTCTTTAAGCCTGAAGAGATCCCAAACATTGTTGAATGGCTCCCTTGTTGGGTCTGGCAGTAGCTGTGGTGGCCTGGTAGAGGTGTCGGAATTGAGGTTACGTGAGAAAGAGCCTCTGGAAAGTGATTATGGGTGTTCCGCTTTGGAGTTCAGTAATGCCTCTTGCTCTCATGACAGTTCTTTAGAAGGGAAGAACAAGTTGTTATTTTTGGAGGGCGAACAGAGTCGAATAACATCTATTGCAGTTCAAGCCAAGGCCAATGTGCAGAACAAATCACAAGATCTTTTGGAAAGGAAGAAACATATACAAAATGATCAGGATACATGCAAGCCTCAGCAGGATGGGATGCCAAGACCTATCCTTAAGAAGAACAATTTGAGACAATGTCAATTGACATCAGATAGAGATAAAGTGGATCGTGGGCCTAAGATGTGTGGTAGAAGACAGAGCAGAAGAGACCCAAACGAGTTGAATGAATCCAAAGATTTTGTGGTTTTGAACAGAAATGTGAATGATCGGAATTCTGTGAAAGGTGAGTTACAGAAGAAGGATGGTAGTCATAATTTTCATGGCATTTAATGGTAACTTAATTCACAAGCTAGCTAATGGTGTTTTAAATTCACATGATAGATTAACAATTTGCTTGCCATGCCCTTAAACATTCTATACCATGGTCTAGGTTTAGTTCCTCTGTCATTGCTCAATTATGTATGCCTATGGAATCACTTCACATGACTTTAAGCGAAATCCACCCAATCTCCTGTCATTCTTTTATTGGAGTAGGTAATGTCACTCGGAATAAAAAGACATATTTTGAACATCTTGCACACATTGCTTGGATTGTTAATATGCTCTCAACTTATTCTAGCCATTAGTTGTAATCCCATAATTCTAGGATAGTTTCCTATTCGGCTTTTCTTTAAATTTTAAATTCTTATCATTAGTTATAATATCCTTGTAATTGGTTGTAATCCCATAATTCTAAAATAGTTTTCTATTTTTGCATACCTATTCATTCGAAATTATGAAGCCATTATTTTCCAATATTTATTTCTCTATTTCAACATTACGTTGTGCTTTCTCTCATACTTCGTAGTGCATGCCGCAAAGAAGGCGTCCAAGAAGTTCGGCGGTGGTGATGGCAAAAGGCCCATGGCCAAGCGGCTTTTGGTACTAAAACTCTCTGTTTTTCGATTAATTTCTTGTCGGATGGAATGTGGCTGTTTTTTTGATATTTGGATCACATCTGACATGTTAGATTGCGGATGAGAACCGCGGGAAGTTCTTAGATGATGTTATTGTGAAAGAAATGAGCCATTCAACAGGAAAGTGGATGGCTCCTGAGATTGATACATTTGAGATAGGGATGGAGATTGAAAGGAACATACTTGAAGCGTTAGTTGATGAAATGGTGATAGATCTATGTGGGTGCTGACAGACTTCCAGCGGCTACCGTTGTAACTTCTTAAGACAATTAACAGGATGAACCTCAAGAAGGTTGATTGATTTTTCTGTTTTGTGTTAGAGTGAAAATTTAACCTCTTTATTGTGATTATGCGACATTGAAGTAATGATATTTTGTATATATTTTGCAAGAAAGATTATCGTACTTGAAAGATGTTCTGTGGAAGATTTTTTGTCGAGCTGTGGTTCTCTGAACCAGTGTTTAAAGAGGGATCATTGCACATTCCTCATCCATCCTTTCATAAAACAATGTTCTTATGTAATCTTTTTTTTTTTTCTCAACCTTTGTCCTCCCTCTTCTACTGTTCCTATGGGAATGTATGAGTCTTCAAATTATGTTGTTCAAGAAATTACAGTTTAATGGAATTTTGTTGTAATTCTCTGGATCAAGTTGATATAGCTTGGTTTAGTAGTCCTTCTCAAGGAGAATACAATTTTGAACAGGGGAATATGATATCATGCATAAGTGCTAGTAACGGTGGCTAGAAGCCTGGGATAAGGTCAAAACACTTTAAAGCCTAGACCATAGAAATTTTCAATCATGGTGTGAGAAGGGCATGGGTGAGGTCTGCTGGTCTGGAGTAGGTGTTCAAGTATGCTGTCACTGGAGACTACAGATATCGTAGGAAATAGTGGTGGACATGGGTTAATTTTCAATAGGTTATCTTGCTTTTTTTTCCCAGTTTAATCAAGCTGGCATTACCTCCAGGTTTCTTAATGGAAAGTGAGCAGAACAATAAAAGCTTGTAGCATTGCTCTGGCTTGTAACCAAAGACCTTGAACTCTTTAATGCAAGTGTTTCCGTCGGGATCCGTCCTCCGACTCGGGCGCGGTCGATCTCCTGGAGCGGACCTGCACAGAAGTCCTCGCGCGAGAGGCATTGGGGGTGGCCCTCCGCGGAAGACCCTCCGACGCTCAAGTCAGTGGGGGGGATCGGTGATCAACAGAAAATGGGGAGGTGGATCTCTCCAGGGAGTCTCTCCAGGGGTGGCCGATCAGGAGCTCTAAAGGGGGGAGCGCCGACGAGCAGCTGGGGAGAGTGAGAGAGTGAGAGTGAGAGTGAGCACATACCTGAGAGAATCTGGGAGTGTCATATTTATAGGCTGTCACCTGGATCTTGAGCGTCTTCTGGAAGGTTCGAAGGTTGTTGGGATACGGAGATGAATCGAATCGGGCCGTTGTGGGGCCGGTAGGATCCGTATCTTGTTCGTTAAAGGATCGACGGCTAGGAGAGCTCCTTGATGGCTTGAGATCTGGTAGGTGCATAGGCCCCAGGTAGCCGCGTTAGGTTCTAGACCACTCCTCAACATGATTCCTTGCTTGGGATGCCGTTACGATAGGCCTGGGCTCTCCCGCGTCAGGTTCCACGAAGGTGAGTATTGGATCGTGGGTCGTTCAGTGAAGTCGAGCTATAGGAGGTTCGGGGAAGCCGAGCTATGGAAGACTCGGAGGAGCCGAGCTATGGAGGCCCGGAGAAAGTCGAGCTATGGAAGCTCGGGGAAGCCGAGCTATGGAAGCTCGGAGAAAGCCGAGCTATGGAAGCTCGGGGAAGACGAGCTACAGGAAGCTCGGGGGGGCCGAGTTATGGAAGCTCGGGGCGGCCGAGCTATGGAAGCTCGGAGAAAGCCGAGCTATGGAAGCTCGAAGAAAGCCGAGCTATGGAAGCTCAGGGAAGACGAGCTACAGGAAGCTCGAGGGAGCCGAGCTATGGAAGCTCGGAGAAAGCCGAGCTATGGAAGCCCAGAGAAAACCGAGCTATGGAAGCTCGGGGAGGACGAGCTACAGGAAGCTCGGGGGAGCCGAGCTATGGAAGCTCGGAGAAAGCCGAGCTATGGAAGCCCGAAGAAAACCGAGCTATGGAAGCTCGGGGAGGTCACATGACCCGACGGATCACATTAGCTTAGCTTATTCCTCGGGGACATATCATAGCGGGCGGAGGGATGGGGTCGGTCTTAGCCTCCTTGCACGACTATCAATGCAATGATGATTTTATCCCCCAACACATGCCCCCCACTCCCTAGTTCGAAGCGTAGGTTCGGGCGTAGGGAGTATAGGCTTAGGTGGCATGATCTGCATTTGGGGATGGGTATTTGATTGCCTTTGCAATGATGCCCTCAATTAATGCCGTGGGGCCATCTCGGTTGGGTGGTTTGGGGTAATGTCCCGTCCACCCTTTCCAATCACTCTGATATCCCGGTTGGGTCACCGAGATATCATTATTTACCGAAGCTGGTCACAACTGTTGGTCTATGTTGCCCGTCCATTATCGGCTCGAGCTGACTGTTGGTGGTTTGTCTGATTTGTCGGTCCGGATGCTGGAGCATCACAGTTGCCCAGATCTGTTTAGGAGCAGTTACCCGAGCTTTGTGCTCGTCTTTATTTTATGCATTTCAATGCTCTTGTAATGCCTCTCAGGCAGTTGTAATTGGTTTCGGTGGCAATGAAATAAAGAAAGTTTTGTTCTATTCCTTAATTTCTATTTCTTTTGTGCCAAGTTGTTGTTGTTGGCCACGGGACATAAGGACATCTCGTTCGTTTTTAGACGAGGATCCCACGCCATCCGAACTAGCCGGGGCTTGTAAGCTGTCTGGGTCTAGACGGAGGTTTAGAGATTGTTTGGTGGTAAAATATGTTCCTTAACCCTGGCCGAAGCTCGGAGATTCATGCTTCGGCCCTATTGGAGTTCGGATATTTGTGGCTCAGCCTTGCCGAGGTTCGGAGAACGGTTTCTTGGCCCTGCCAAGGTTCGAAGATTTTGTTGCTCGACCCTACCGAGGTTCGGAGATTAGTTGCTTAGCCCTGTCAAGGTTCGGAGATTCAGAGCTTGGAGGGGTGACTTAGTCGTCATCATGAGTCATAATGCTAGGTCCCTGTGGGGTTCGGTGGGAGGCATCAAGGTAGGATGGGCAGTGCATGGTCGCGCCCTCTATTTATGGCATGACTACTCCCGAGGGAACAAATTATTGTCAAGCACCGGAGCTCTTTCTTTTTTGCGTTTCCCGAAAGGCGGCCAGCTTAAAAGAGCTTGGGAAAGTGTCGAGAGCATTTATTGCGGGGGGCCGGCAGATCGGGAAGTATCCCATTCCCAGAGAAGAAAAGGGGGGTTTCCGAACAGTCCGTCCGCATTACCGATTTTGCTTGGGACTAGGCATGACCTTTCGGATTATGCAGGTGCCAGTTAAAGCAGTGACACGTGGCAAATTCTCACAGGTCGGTGGTTACGGCCTGACTGATCGAAATACTCGCTTGAAAAGTATAAATACGGACGGGGGGTGTTGGTGTTTGCCATCCCTTTGGTTCAATCTTAGAACAGCTTTCGACATGGCCTCTCGAGGAGGAGAGTAGTCATCTGATGGTTTAAGAGCGGTGATCAACGGCTTGCTGCATCCAGAGGGGGGCCGTCCCACCATCACGGTCGACGGGCAGGCCTTAGCCTCGGCCTTCGTGAGCCACTAGTGGCTCGAGAGGGTCACCGAAGATTATGTCGCCGTTACTACGAGGGAGACCGCAGCTCTATGCCGGGTGGTGGACCGGCAAGGGGATGAGATAACATCACTCCACCGACAAGTCGCCGAGCTTTCCCAGCGCCTGGAGGATTTGTCGGTTTCCGGAGATGATAGCGAGTCCTAGAGGGGCTCCTTTCACTTCTTTTTCCCCCTGTTGTTATCTTTCTCTTCCTTCTAATCAATGAATATGAGATTTTGGCATGCGGTGCATTTTATTATCTCCAAAGCATTTACGAACGTTGGTTGGGATTTACCAGCCGCCCAAGTTCGAGCGAAGTCTTAGGAGACCACCGTCGGGTTTCGTTTAGGGCACGCAGGCCACCCGAATTCGAACATAGTTTAGGAGATCGCTTAGGTTGGTCGGGGCTTGTAAGCTGCCCGAATCCGAACCAAGTTTTCTTGGGAGGTCACTGGTCTCTGTTTGGACCGGTGGCAGACCTAGGCGGTCCTTTAGAAGGAGATCCTTTACTTCTTTCGGAGTATCAGGAGGTTTTTGTCTTTATTTTTATTTATTTTTAGGGTATTCGAGGAGTCACCCTGGTTCAAACGATGCCCTGGGGTGCGGCTAAGGCGCGAGGGCTTTGCTCTTTTGGCTGATGATTTGGTTATCGGGCGCGACCAGGGCGCGGGAATATCACTCGGTTGACCCGAGGAACTTGATAACTAAGGTCGCTCTCCGGCTTTGGCTGGGGTTTCTAGCGGCAGAATGTAGCCCTTGGCTTTGGCCAAGGTTTGCGCACTCTGGTTTCAGCCGGTGCTTCAGAGATCGCAGCCCTGTCTAGGCTCGGGGATTTTGTCGTTCGGCCCTGCCGAGGTTTGGCAATTTTGTTGCTCGGGCCGACTGAGGTTCGGAGATTTTGTTGCTCGGCCCAGCCAAGGTTCGGAGAATTTGTTGCTCGGCCCAGCCGAGGTTCGGAGAATTTGTTGCTTGGCCCTGCCAAGGTTCGGAGATTTTGTTGCTCGGCCCAGCCGAGGTTCGGAGAATTTGTTGCTCGGCCCTGCCGAGGTTCGGAGAATTTGTTGCTCGACCCAGCCGAGGTTCGGAGAATTTGTTGCTCGGCCCAGCCGAGGTTCGGAGAATTTGTTGCTCGGCCCAACCAAGGTTCAGAGAATTTGTTGCTCGGCCCTGCCGAGGTTCGGAGAATTTGTTGCTCGGTCCAGCCGAGGTTCGAAGATTTCCTGTTCAAATAGGTAACTCGGTCGTGCCGAGGATTGGTGAGCAGCACCTGTTTCTTTTCGCAATCTTTGGCAATATAGTGTATGATGATTCATGTTGCAAATTACGAAAACATGTGCCGACAGGAAGGTGTAATAAGGTATATTGGGGTGGACTTATAAAGGACATACCCTATTGATAATACTTACGGAGATTGTCCGAGTTCCACGTCCAGGGGATGGACTTTCCGCTTAAATCCTGCAGGTTGTAAATTCCCGGTCCAACGATCTCCGCTACCTGGTATGGGCCTTCCCAGTTTGGTGCCAGTTTTCCTTGTTCCAGCGGTTTGGAGATAGAGGCTTTTCGGAGAACAAGATCTTCGGACAGGAAAGCTTTTCCTTTGACTCTGGAGGCGTGGTAGTGGGCCACCCTTTGTTGATAGGCAGCCACTCTGATCCGGGCTTTCTCTCTAACCTCCTCTATCAGGTCGAGGTTGGTGCGGAGCTGTTCGTCGCTAGCTTCCTCCGAGTAGCTCTCCACCCGCAGCGAAGGGAGGCCTATCTCTACAGGGATAACAGCCTCTGTGCCGAAAGCCATCCGGAATGGGGTTTCACCTGTGGGGACTCTCGGGGTGGTGCGGTAGGCCCATAGGACGTGGTGCAACTCGTTCGCCCACCTGCCTTGGGCTCTAGAAAGATGAGCTTTGATCCCCTGAAGTAGAGTCCTGTTGGTCACTTTAGCTGCTCCGTTGGCTTGCGGATGCCCGACCGAGGTGAAATGGTGACGGATTTCGTGCTCTTCGCAGAACTGGCGAAACTTAGGGTTGTCAAATTATCTGCCATTATCAGTGATTATAGTATGCGGAAGGCCGAAACAGCAGATGATGGACCTCCATACAAAATCTCTGGCCCGTGCCTCGATTATTTGTGCAACCGCCTCCGCCTCGACCCATTTAGTGAAGTAGTCAATGGCGACAAATAGAAATTTCCGCTGCCCCGTGGCAAGCAGGAACGGGCCGAGGATGTCCATCCCCCACTTGGCGAAGGGCCAAGCGGAGGATATAGGAACCAGGCTAGCGGAGGGGAGTCTTTGAATGCTTGAGGGCCTCTGGCATGGGTCGCAAGCTCGAACAAGGTCGTCTGCATCCTTCTGCATAGTCGGCCAGTATTAGCCTTATCGTAGCACCTTGTGGCATAGGGACCGGCTTCCCAGATGGTTTTCGCAAATCCCCTCATGCACTTCATGGAGAGCATAATCTGCTTCAGACGGGCGGAGGCATCTGAGCAGTGGCATGGAGAAGGACCGTTTGTAGAGTTGATCGTCGATCAGCACATATGGGTGGCCTGCAGCTTTAGCTTTCTAGCTTCTCTCCGGTCGGATGGAAGCGACCCTTCTTTGAGGTACTTCAGAATGGGGTCGAACCATGATGGTTCGGCCTTAACTTGCATTATTCAGTCGGCTTCCGCAATGCTGGGTTTCTCCAAGGTCTCCAGGTGGAACTTTTGTTCGGCGTCCATTGACTCTGCGGTCGCCAATCGGGACAGTAGGTCAGCATGGGCATTCTCGGATCTGGAATCTGAGTAATCTCAAATTCAAAAAAATGGGGAAGTAGGCTCCGCACCTCTTGAAGATATCGAACCATGTTCGGTTCTCGGGCCTCAAATTCTCCTCGCACATGGCCAGCCACTAGCTGAGAGTCGGTGAAGGCGTTAAGTTTCTCCACCTTCAGGTTGTGGGCGATTCGGAGACCGGCCAGCAGGGCTTCATACTCAGCTTCGTTGTTGGAGGCCGGGAAAGAGAAGTGGACGCCATATTCAAAGGTTACCCCCTTCGGACTGGTGAGGACCAGGCCCGCGCCGGAGCGATGAGCATTAGATGACCCATCGACATGGAGGAGCCACCGGGCTCCAGATTTTGGTTCCTCGGGGGAATCTGGGTGGAGCCATCCTTCGGGATGGTACACTCGAGGAGGAAATCGGCTAACACCTGAGCTTTGATGGCCGGGCAAGGCTGAAAGTGGATGTCATGCTCGCTCAACTCGACGGCCCACTTGGTCATTCTCCCTGATGTCTCAGAACGGTGGACCACCGCCTTGATGGGTTGGTCAGTCAGGACCGTCACAGAATGTGCCTGGAAGTACGGTCGCAGCTTCCGAACTGAGGTGATTAAGGCCAACACCATCTTTTCAATTCTGCTATATCTTGTCTCCGCATCTTGGAGTAGCCTGCTAACATAGTAAATAGGCTTTTGGACCTTGCTTTCCTCTCTGACTAGCACCGAGTAGACGGCACCCTCCGAAATAGCCAGATATAGGAACAGGGTCTCGCCTGGGCTTGGACTGCTGAGGAGTGGGGGCGAGCCGAGGTATTTCTTGAGATCTTGAAATAATTTTTGGCATTCAGGGTCCACTGGAAGTTCTTAGCCGACCGGAGGGTTTTGAAGAAGGGGAGGCATCTCTCGGCCGAATGCGCCACGAAGCGGTTAAGAGCCGCTATCCTCCCAGTTAAGCGCTGGACCTCTTTAATAGATGTCGGGAGTGCCATTTGTTGAAGAGCTTGAATTTTCTGAGGGTTAGCTTCGATACCCCGCTGGAGACCATGAAGCCGAGAAACTTCCCAGAGTTAACGACGAAGGCACATTTGGTTGGATTGAGCCTCATCCCATACTTGCGGAGCGTTGCAAAGCTCTCTGAGAGGTCCTCGACATGCCGCGATGCTTCTTTGCTCTTGACCAGCATGTCGTCCACATACACCTCCATATTTCGGCCAATTTGCTCCTTGAATACTTTATTAACCAGCCTTTGGTAGGTGGCTCCTGCATTTTTAAGACCAAAGGGCATGACACGGTAATAGTAAGTACCTAGGTCGATTATGAAGGTGGTCTTTTCTTCATCCTCGAGGGCCATCCGGATCTGATTGTAGCCGGAGTAAGCGTCAATGAATGTCAGCATTTGATGACCTGATGTGGCATCCACAAGCTGGTCGATCCGGGGAAGAGGAAAGCTGTCCTTTGGGTAGGCTTTGTCGAGGTCAGTGAAGTCGATGCAAATCCACCACTTGCCGTTCGACTTCTTCACCATGACGACATTTGATAGCCAGCTCGGATAATTTACCTCCCTGACGAAGTTTGCCTTGATGAGTTTATCAACTTCTTCTTCGATAGCCTTCTGCCGCTCTGGGGCAAAGCTCATCTTCTTATGCTTGACAGGCCTGTGCATCTCATCCACGTTGAGACGATGGACGAGAACCTCGGGGCTGATCCCCGGCATGTCAGAGGCGGACCAGGCAAAGATGTCAGCGTTGCTTCAAAGAAATTCGATCAATCTGCGCCGAGGTTCGCCCTTTAGCAGCGACCCAATTTTTATGGTTTGATCGGGACAAGCCTCAAGCACTTCCTCCAGCTCCTCCGCTGGTTCTGCTCGTTGTTCGGCGAAGTCCTCCCGAGCGTCCAGCCCGTCAACCTCCGGCATTCTGGACTAAAGGCTGGTAACGAAGCATTGCCGAGCCATGGCTTGACTTCCTTGAACAACTCCAACTCCCTGCCCGGCGGGGAGTTTCACGGATAAGTGTGGGATGGAGACAACTGCCTTGAGGGACATCAGGCCGGGTCTGCCGAATATTGCATTATATGGGGACCTGAGTTTGGTCACTAGGAAGTCCATGTGAACAGTGGCCACAAGGGGCCAAGCTCCCGCGTGGACCATCAGGGTGACGACCCCTTCCGGGATGATGACGTCGCCTGTGAATCCCATTAGGGTGGAATCCACAGCTCGAAGGTTTTTCGTGAGCAGTTTCATCTTGGCAAACACATCGAGGTACAAAACATTCACCGAACTTCCACCATCAACAAGGATCCAGCTTACATCATAGTTATTTAAATTGAGGATACAACTAAAGCATCATCATGGGGGAACTGTATCCCTTGGAGATCATCGTCGGAGAAAGAGAGCTCGCCCGTCCGTGCCTTCTTTGGCGCTGATCCCTCATCATCGTTCTTGGAGCCCGATCCGCTGACCTCTTCGATCATGTTGATATGGCCGATCACGGGCGGATTTGGTGGAGGGGGAGGTTGTTGGGGTTCGGGCTGGCGGTCACCTCCTTGCACTGGCTCAGGCGCCCTCCTGAACTGATTCAGCCAGCCCCGCTGGATCAGCCTCTCGATTTCATTTTTTAGCTGCCAGCATTCCTCAGTATCGTGGCCGTGCTCCCGGTGGTAGCGGCAGTACTTGATGGGGTCTCTTCGGTCGGGTTCCCTCGGAGAGGAGCTGGCTGGGGGAGTTGGCGCTCTATCTCCATGAGGATTTGCGCCCGGGGCATAGTTAGCGGAGTGTAGTGGTTGAATCGCCTGGGTGGGCTCTGGGAGCGATTCCTTGGCGGCAGTGGGAGAGCTCTTTGGTGGCGAGGTGGACTCGGTCGACGGGGGTCGGTGCCTGTCGGTGCATGTCGGGACCTTTGGGCTCCTTCTTCTTTGCCAGCTCAGCACGGGCAACTCTCTGCGACTCTTCGACCCTGGCGTATTTGTCTGCCAGGGCCATCATATCGGAGAGGTTTGGGGGGTAGCTGACTTCCATCGCCAGGTAGAAGTTGCTTTCCTTTGAGACTCCCTCCGCCAAGGCGGACATAGCCACCTCATGATTAAGGTGGTCCACCTCCAACATGGCCTTATTGAAACGGCCAAGATAATTTCTCAAGGACTCCCCCTCTCTCTGCTTGACTTCAGAGAGGGAGTCGGATCTCCGTCGGTGGCGGCGGCTACTGATGAACTGGCCAATAAAAAGGCGGCTCAGCTCATCAAATGAATCAATGGAACCTGGTTTCAAGGCGTTGAACCAGGTTCGGGCAGATCCTCTAAGGGTGGAGGGGAAGGCGCGGCAGAGGATCATGTCGGATGCTCCATGGAACATCATTATTGACTAGAAGCTGCTGAGATGGTCATCCGGGTTAGAAGAGTCGTGGTAGGGTTCGATGGCTGGCAGCTTGACATGGGAGGGAATCACTTCCTCCATGATCCCTTTTGAGAAGGGGATGCCCTACTCCGCCTTGGGCTGAGGTGGATGGGCCTGCTTGGCGGCGTCCAGCTCCTGGCACATCTCCCAGATCTATCGACGGATCTCCTCTTCAGCAGTAAGAGGAGGAGCTGGGCGAGGGGAGCGCAGGGACGGTGTAGAATCATGGTGGGAGGACACTGGGGAGAGGGTCTGGGCTCGCCGAGATCTGGAAGGATCCCTGTCGTAGCTGCCTCATGGGACTGGTTTGTCCCCTCTGAGTCGATGTGGGGGTCCAGGGCTTCATGTGGACCAGAGGAGGAGGTCACCGGAGAAGAAGGAGTCGCGGCCTTCTTATAAAGGTGCGGAGCAGGAGGAGCTATGAAACGCTCCTGAACCAGGTGGGTTAGGGCCTGGACTTACTGGACCAGCATGGCAAACTAGTCCTTGGTCACCGGGATGGCTGGCGGCGATGGGGTTTCAATCGGTGGAGGCTGTGGCGCTACACTGCTCACCGAATTAGGTCTCTGGAAGGCGACCTGGTCTTGGGCTTCAGAGGTTGCTCTTCTCCGATTAGCCATTGGAGAGGTTCTACTCCAGATTGAGATCTTTATCTCCTTTCTTCAAGTTTTAACGGGACTTGAGGCCCTTCCTCTAGTGCCAATCTGTTGCCATCGGGATCCATCCTCCGACTCAGGCGCGGTCGATCTCCTGGGGCGGACCTGCACAGAAGTCTCGCGCGAGAGGCGTTGGGGGTGGCCCTCCGTAGAAGACCCTCCGATGCTCAAGTCAGTGGGGGGATCGGTGATCAACAGAAAATGGGGAGGTGGATCTCTCCGGGGAGTCTCTCCAGAGGCGGCCGATCGGGAGCTCTAAAGGGGGGAGCGCCGACGAGCAGCTGGGGAGAGTGAGAGAGTGAGAGTGAGAGTGAGCGCATACCTGAGAGAATCTAGGAGTGTCATATTTATAGGCTGTCACCTGGATCTTGAGCGTCTTCTGGAAGGTTCGAAGGTTGTTGGGATACGGAGATGAATCGAATCGGGCCGTTGTGGGGCCAGTAGGATCCGTATCTTGTTCGTTAAGGGATCGACGGCTAGGAGAGCTCCTTGATGGCTTGAGATCTGGTAGGTGCGTAGGCCCCAGGTAGCCGCGTTAGGTTCTAGACCACTCCTCAACATGATTCCTTGCTTGGGATGCCGTTACGATAGGCCTGGGCTCTCCCGCGTCAGGTTCCCGGAGTTGAGTATTGGATCGTGGGTCGTTCAGTGAAGTCGAGCTATGGGAGGTTCGGGGAAGCTGAGCTATGGAAGACTCGGAGGAGCCGAGCTATGGAGGCCCGGAGAAAGTCGAGCTATGGAAGCTCGGGGAAGCCGAGCTATAGAAGCTCAGGGAAGACGAGCTACAGGAAGCTCGGGGGAGACGAGTTATGGAAGCTCGGGGCGGCCGAGCTATGGAAGCTCAGAGAAAGCCGAGCTATGGAAGCTCGGGGAAGACAAGCTACAGGAAGCTCGGAGGAGCCGAATTACGGGGGAGCCAAGTTATGGAAGCTCGGAGAAAGCCGAGCTATGGAAGCTCGGGGAGGACGAGCTATAGGAAGCTCGGGGGAGCCGAGCTATAGAAGCTCGGAGAAAGCCGAGCTATGGAAGCCCGGAGAAAACCGAGCTATGGAAGCTCGGGGAGGTCACATGACCCGATGGATCACATTAGCTTAGCTTATTCCTCGGGGACATATCATAGCGGGCGGAGGGATGGGGTCGGTCTTAGCCTCCTTGCATTACTATCAATGCAATGACGATTTTACCTCCCAAGCAATATTGATTAGATGCAATATTTCACACGGTCTCCGGCCGATTTGGAGGCGGGTCCATCCATCGATGAGGCGGGTCCATCCATCCATGAAGAAACCGGATGTTGGGTCTGGACCGGGTCAACTAGGCTGAGTCCCGACCGAGTCCAGGGCCTGGTCACTACAATGGCATGGTTGTAAGGCTCTAGTGATTTGATCGGTGCGTTGTGGCTGGGCTTGGACTTAACGCCCGCCATGAATAAACTTTCATCTCCTGCAACGCAATCTTGGCAACTGGTCCCTCGAATCGCAGAAAAAAAAGCCTACACAAAATGGCCTGAAGCTCTCTAACCCCTGCAAATAATCTACAAAATGGAGTGAGCTCTTGAATAGTTGAACTAAAATTGGTGAGTGCCAACCTTAAGTTCCCCGCCCATCAGCTCGAGGCAAATCGATAGAAACTGCACACAGTGAAGGATTGATTGTTCTTATGAGTTAATGGACAAATAACGCATTAGTTCTCATAAGTTCTAAGAGATGCATGACACTGTCTACTCACATGCACTTAATATTTCAGAATCCAATAATCATCGCTTGCAAGTAACAGATAGAAGACAAAATAATTTAAATAACTCAAACAACAAATTTATGAAACTTCTCTGCAGCCAAACATGCTAAAAAACCACGCAGAGAAGGGGAAAAGAACCAAAATTTAATGAAAAGAATAACGAGTAAAGATCCAAGATGGCCAAAACCCTAATAACTCCTATTAAGCATCTCCATATACTACGTTATAGACTCCTGCCGCTGGATCTTCATCTCCTTGTAGAACCTCTCTATGAACCTCTCTGCTTTCTGATCTACAGATGATGAGTCATCCTCTTCCCTGACTCTGAAAGCTCGGGTGGCTCTTGTTAAGCTCCATCAACGCAAGCTGACAGTATCTCCCATTCATCTTCCATGTCTCCTTCAGCAATGGACTCCGTGCAATTCCTGCCACAGAGAAGGGATCTGAAGCAGCTCTTCTTCTTCAAGGGACATCGAGGGTGGCGGAAGAGAGGAGTGTTATGGATGGAGCTTAATTTCATCAAGAGGAAGCCCCCAAATCAGCGTTCACAAAGGAGTTGGCAAATCAGTCATTATCCAAAAGTAACAAACATGAGATTTGGATAGATTTTGGGGAGTTAGTTGAGGATGTTTTGGTTCTTATCCAAAAGTAACAAACATAATATTTGGATAGATTTTGGGGAGTAGTTGAGGATGTTTTGACCATTATCCAAAGTCACCGAATGGAGCTTTTGGACGAGGATTTGAGGTGTCATCTCAGCTGCAACCGCTAGCCACAAAAATCTCGTGTGGGAGTTACGAACGTGTGAAATAAATGAGAGGCTCGGTGAGGACCTCTGTGTGCAGCAGAGAGAGAAAAAAAAAAAAGGGGTTCTTTAATCCTTTAGTGAGATCATAAGAGTTTCTGAGAGTGTGTATTTTTGAGGGCTTGTACCTGATTCAACTCTTAGTAATGTGTTTTTGAGGGCTTGTACCTGATTCAACTCTTAGTGAAGCCTTGCAGATCCTGTGCCGCCATGGACATAGCCCAGTTTGGGTGAACCACGTAAAATTCTCACCTCTCGTTGTTTCTTTGATTTTGGTTCCATTATTATTCTGTGTGTTTTTGTTGATTATATCACAACTGCGTGCTTGACCGTACTAATAGCGATCTTATCAGAGAAATATTTGTTGTATTCCCTATCAAATTGGTATCAGAGCCTGGTTTTCTTCATATTATTACGGTCAGACAAATCAACAAAGAGATGGTAGAAGACAAGATCAAAATTGAGAAATTCAATGGTCACAATTTCGGATGGTGGAGGATGCAAATTGAGGACTACCTATATCAAAAGGATCTTTACCTTCCATTAGAGGGAAAGAAGCCGGATTCAATGAGCGACTCAGATTGGATGATTCTGGATAGGAAAGCCCTAGCCACGATCAGATTATCGTTGACACCTTAAGTGGCGTATAATATTGCAAAGAAAAGACCACCGTGGATATGATGATCACTTTAACAAAGCTGTATGAAAAACCTTCCATCTCAAACAAGATATTTCTCATAAAAAAGCTCTTCAATTTGAAGATGGCTGAGAATAGTTAAGTGACGGAGCATCTGAACGAGTTCAACTCAATGATTAATCAATTGGAGTCAGTCTCTGTTGCTTTTGATGATTCATTCAGGGTGCTTCTTTTCTTATGTTCTTTGCCAGAGAGTTGGGATAATTTTGTGATGACAGTCAGCAACTCAGTATCAGGTATCCTTACATTCAATGATGCAGTTAGTTGTATATTGAATGATGAGATGAGAAGAAAGGATGTGGGTGGGACTTCTACAAGTACTGCACTCATGGTGGATACCAGAGGAAGATCATAGGAGAGGAAGAAGTCAGAGAAAGGCCAGTCCAAGAGCAGAGGAAAGTCCAAAGGGAGATTTCCCATGAAGTATTGGAACTGCGGGAAGAAAGGTCGCATGAGCAAGGATTGTTGGGGTAAGAAGAAGGAAAAAGGTGCATAGAGCAAGATAGAAGGCCAGGAAGCAAATGTTGTGAGTACTATTGAGCAAAATTTTGAGGATGTGTGCATGTCAGCCGGCAATGGGGCAAACTCAAATCTGTGGTTTGTAGACTCGGGGGCTTCTTACCATTGCAGCTCAAAGAGACACCTATTTTTGGATTTTGTCCAAGGAGATTTTGGTCATGTCACAGTTGGCAATGGACAGCAGTGCAGAATTATTGGTAGAGGAACAATTGTACTGAAGCCAGTGATAGGCGGAGAATTGAGACTTGCACAAGTCAGATACATCCCAGAGTTAAAGAAAAACCTAATTTCTATCAGTCAGCTTGATGTTGAGGGTTATATATCCATTTTTGGTAATTCTCAGTGAAAAATTACTAAAGGGTCTATGGTTGTTGTCAAAGGGAAGCGGACAGGCACTCTCTACTTCTTGGCAGACAGTGAGAGTTCAGTTTCAGTGGTACCAGGAGACACGGGTATAGTGACTACATTATGGCACAGGAGGCTCGGTCATCTTAGTGAGAAGAACTTGAATATTCTATATAGGAGAGAGCTTCTACCTGGGCTAAAGAAGGTGAATCTAGAGTTTTATGAAGGGTGTATCTATGGTAAGTAGAAAGCAGTGAGTTTTCAGTTAGCAAGAAATCAGAAGAAGACTGAAAGGCTGGAGTTGGTTCATTCAGATGTCTGGGGTCCAGCACCAGTGGCATCATATGCAAGCAATAAGTACTTTGTCACGTTTATAGATGATTTCAGCAGGAAAGTCTGGGTATTTGCTATGAAGGAAAAGTCTGAGGTCTTTGGCATCTTCAAGAAATGTAGAGTCATGTGTGAAAGCCAGACTGGAGCAAGTCTCAAGTGTCTCAAGACGGATAACGGTGGTGAATACTGCAGCAGAGAGTTTGATGTTTACTACGCAGAGCATGGAATCAGAATGATCAAGACCGTCCTAGGGACACCATAGCAGAATGGTGTGGCAGAAAGAATGAACATGACCATTCTTGAGAGAGAGAGGAGTATAAGGTTTGACTCAGGTCTACCTACATATTTTTGTGTGGCAGCACTGGACATCGCAGTGTATTTGATCAACATGAGTCCATCCAGTGCATTGGATGGTGGGATTCCAGAGGAGGTTTGGACAGGAAAACAGGTAAAACTTTCTTTTCTTAAAGTGTTTGGCCGCATTGCTTATTCTCTGAAAGATAAGAGGAGTAAGTTAGACTCCAAATCTATAAAGTGTGTTTTCATTGGATACGGTGGCGATGAGTATGGCTACAAGCTCTGGAATTTCCAGATCAATAAGATCATTCGGAGCAGGACTGTGGTATTTGATGAAGAGCATACTTACAAAGACAGGAAGGATGCAGTGGAAGAAAAGAAACAGGAGTTTATATAACTCGATCCTGTCAGAGATGGAGAAATTTCCCGAGTGCAAACTGAAGATGAAAACTCCGAGGATGTGGAGGAGGAAGATGTGGTTGGAACAGACAGCCACATGCATACATCGGTACCTCAACCAGTGTCCCCACAGTTGAGGAGGACTACAAAGGTTACCAGGCCATCACAGAGGTATTCTACTAATGATTATATTTTGTACACAGATTCTGGAGAGCCAGAATGTTTTGTTGAAGCCATGCAGGATGAAGCTAAGGTCGAGTGGGAGTTGGCTATAAAAGAGGAGATGGACTCTTTAAAGCAAAACAAGACTTAGGATCTTGTGAAGTTACCCGCTGACAAGAAAGCTCTGTTCAACAAATGGGTGTACAAGATGAAGAATGAGGCAAATGGTACCAAGAGATACAAGGCAAGGTTAGTTATCAAGGGTTATGCATAGAAAGAGGGAATTAACTTCCAGGAGATCTTTTCCCCAGTAGTCAAGATGACATCCATCAGGGTAATTCTGAGCATGGTAGCAGTGAAGGATCTTTATCTAAAATAGCTAGATATGAAGACAGCATTTCTTCATAGAGATTTGGAGGAGGAGCTATACATGCACCAACCAGAAGGTTTCCAAGTCAGGGGAAAGGATGACATGGTCTGCAGATTGAAGAAAAGTTTGTATGGTCTGAAGCAGGCTCCGCGGCAATGGTACCTCAAGTTTGACAGTTTCATGCTAGAGAAAGGCTTCACCAGATGCCAGTCAGATCATTGTGTGTACTTTCAGAGGTACATTACAAATGAGTTTATTATTTTATCCTTGTATATGGACGATATGCTTGTAGCAGGTTCCAGTAGGAGGAAGATAGAAGAGCTCAAAAAACTGATGGCAAAGAAGTTCTCAATGAAGGATTTGTGAGAGGCGAAGCAGATTCTTGGCATGAGGATCAACAGAGATAGGAAGTAACGGAAGCTGTGGCTATTTCAGGAGGACTATGTAGAGAAGGTACTGAAGAGGTTCCATATGAAAAATGCAAAGGCAGTGTCAACACCTTTGGCAGCACACTTCAAGTTCAGCAAGCAGTTGTGTCTAACAACTCAGAAGGCAAGGGATGAGATGATTAGAGTTCCATATGCCTTAGCCATGGGAAGTCTAATGTAAGTCACCTCCTTTACTTCTCCATGATACCTAGCTTTTTTTACTCTATGCATAGTTGTTGGACCCCTTTTTCTTTTGACTTTTTCTGCGCTTGACATAGGTTCTTCATTCACAGTCGGCAACCTGTACAATAAGAGTAAATTATCATTATTTTAACAAAAAACATAATATAAAAATAAATATAATAAAATAATAAAAACAAGTGAATGTACGATTAACAAAGCTATTACCATTTCATATTAATTATTGGCAATCCAAGTACCGTCACTATCATCCCGCACATAAGGTAGACGAGAATCATCCATAATATCAAAAGACTGTATATCAGGCAATGATTTGATAACACAATGTTCTAATACCATATCACCTAACTCGTCATCATTTGAATAACCATTAAACATGTGCCTTGAGTTTGGAACTACAATCGACCAAGCTGGATCATTTCCATCTCCTACATAAAATACTTGCTGGGCATTAGTAGACAAAATAAAAGAATCTGACTTATGTCCAATTTTCGTAAGATCAACCAATGTGCATCCATCTTCGTCTTCTTTAACTCCACTAGAGCTGTCAATCTACTGACACTTAAAAACTACCACCTTAATTTCAATATAATCAAGTTCCCATATGTTCTGAAGAACCCCATAAAAGGATATGTTTGAAATTATCGGGTTCTTGTCCTTCGAGCTAGACACTTGCATTGTTTTAGCAGTTAAGGTGACACCACTATTCTGAACACATCTGGTACTATCACGTTTTTGGGTGTAAAATCGAACTCCATTTATAAGATATCCATCATATCTTATCACTTGGGGTTGGGGTCCATGAGATATCCACCTCAACATATCGGAAATTATGTTACTGGATTCCTTAATCTCAGAAGCAACCTACATTCATTTTTTAAATTCAGCAACATAAATGATAGTTAAGTATAAACAAATGATAATCTCCTAGAAGATGCCAACCACATAGTCATATACCTTTTTCACGCAACCAATTTATGAAAGTTCGATTATGCTCATCCTGAAGCCACTTTTGTCTCCTTGTTTTATTTGGATTAGCTGCCTTCAATTCTTCCATGTGTTGCCTGTATCTTAGAACTTATTAAGTTATGACTACATACTTTAAAAATAAGAACATTTAGTGAGACTCAAATAACTTGTGATGGGTCCGACTTACTCTACATAGGCTGCAACTTCTGTTGTATTTTTCAACACATAAAGATGTGCTTGCTCTAACTCTTTCACATCAGCTCTAAATACATGAGAAGCAGAAAGTGGTTTTCCAATACTGTGTTGACCAGCACACTCATTTCTCATTGATGGGATCCCAACAGCTTTCATATTTGACAAGTACTCTGAACAATATTCTACAGCTTCTTCAGCAATATAACATTCTGCAATGCAACCTTCTGGCCTATTGCGATTGCGTACATATCCTTTTAAGATCTTCATGAATCTTTCAAAAGGATACATCCATCTTAAATATACTGGTCCGCATAACTGGACTTTGCGTACAAGGTGTACGGTTAAATGAACCATTATGTCAAAAAACGAAGGAGGATAATTCTTTTCCATCAAACATAAAGTCTTCACAAGTTCTTCTTGTAGCAAACTAAGATTGCAAGTATCCACAACTTTTTTGCAAAGTGCATTGAAGAACAAACTTAGTCTAGTTATTGTGGATCTCATGTTCTTATTCAACAATCCTCGTAATGCCAATGGAAGAAGTTGTTGGATCAAAGTATGGTAGTCATGAGATTTTAGGCCATAAAGCTTTAATTCTTCCATAGAAACATAATTTCTTAAGTTAAAACAGTATCCATCTAGAACTTTAAGTGCAGATAACATCTTACAAAATTTGATTTTCTCAGCCTTAGAAAGTGTGTAACTTGCAGCAGGCAAATATGTTCTTTTTCACCCACTATTAGCTATAGCTCACTTCGAATTCCCATATTTACTAGATCTAAACGACTGCTTAGTCCATCTTTTGACTTTCCAGGCATATCAAGAAGGGTTCCCACGATACTCTCACATACATTTTTCTCAATATGCATCACATCTAATACATGATGTACATGAAGAAACTCCCAATATTCAAGATCAAAAAATATTAACCTTTTTTTCATGCAAGTTTAGACTTTGCCTCTGAAACCTTATTCTTTTTTGATTTCTCAACATGCACTATATTTGCTTGCTTTTTTTCATACACATAATTAATATTTCTGTTATTTTGTAAAATTTCTGTTCCAGTTAAAGGTTTAGGCTCAACATCAAACTCTTGACAACCATTAAATGCCTTTTTTGCTCTTCTATATGGATGATTTCTGCGCAAAAATCTTCTATGACCTTGGTACACATTTTTTTGACTATGTTTCAAGTATACACTATGTGTATTTTCAGCACAAATTGGGCAAGCCAAATAACCTTTAACACTGCAGCCACTCAAATTTCCATACGCGGGAAAATCATTTATTGTCCATAGTAATACAGTCTTTAAGGTGAATACCTCTTGCAAATATGCATCGTAAATTTTAACACCGACATCCCATAACATTTTTAAATCATCAATAAGTGGTTGCAAGAAGATGTCAATATCATTTCCCGGCTGCTTAGGACCCGATATCAACAAGGTTAACATCATAAACTTTTGCTTCATACACAACCATGGTGGGAGATTATAGGTAATAAGTACAACAGGCCATGTACTGTGACGACTACTTAAGGAGCTATGTGGATTTATCCCATCTGCTGCAAGTGCCAATCGAAGATTTCGTAGCTCACATGCGAAATCAGGCCATTTGTGGTCTATTAATTTCCATGATGCTGCATCTGCTGGATGTCGAATGTAACTGTCAACTTCTCTTTCACTAGAATGCCATATCAAATCTTTCGATATTTGACGAGTACCATACATTCTTCTAAACCTGGGTATTGGGGGAAAATACCACAAAACTTTTTCTGGCATGCCTACTTTTGGATGATTTGATCCTTTAGGAATCTTTCATCTTGATTCAGAACAATTTGGACATACATCAACATCCTTGTTTGCATTTCTATACAAAATGCAATCATTTGGACATACGTGTATCTTTTCATATTGCATTCCTAAGGCGCACAATGTCTTTTTTGCTTCATATATTGATGTTGGCATCAAATTTTCTTTTGGAAGCACATCACCCCAAAAGCTTAAAAGCTCATTGAAACTTGCATCGCTCCACCCATATTTTGTTTTAAAGTTGTATAATCATACCAAAACAGAAAGCTTAGTGAACCCACTACAACCAGTGTATAAAGGGCGCTCAGCATCATCCAATAAGTCAACGAATTTCTCTGGATTACATTCAAATAGATCTCTGGCTGCTTCAACCATTTCCACAGCATTAATATCATCATTGTATTGAAGACGACATTCTTCAGCATCTAAGGTACACTTATCTTCCTCAACATTACATATGTTTTCGCCATACCATATCCATACGTCATAACTTGAGTTGATACCATTACAAAAAAGATGATCTTTAACCACTGTGATATCATGAACTTTCATATTCCCACATTTTATGCATGGACATTGTATGGAACTAGGGTCACTTAAATTTTTTTAAACATGATTCAAAAAAACTTTGACACCATCCTCATATCTTTTTGTACGTCTATCAGCAGAGTACCATGACTTATCTAGTCTGTTTAAATTCAAAAAATACTAGTAACTAGTTAATTAAATCAACAAATATAATTAATTTTATCTAACAAACTAATTAAATTTATCAAACCACATAGAAGTAAAAAAATTTGAAAGATGACAAGTAAATTAAAAAGATAAATAATAACTTATAGTGGTTTAGCTTCCTTTGCTTTGTCATCAATCTCTTTGGACTTACTTTCCATGCCTGATGAATCCATCATCTATGTTCCTAAAATAGAAAAGATATTATGTTCAGAAACATATAAACTTTTTCTATTTGAATCACATTTTTAATTTAAATGGTAAAGATTAATTGCATCAATCTCTTTGAATCAAGTTATTAGATCATTTTTTTATTTTTTAAATACTTAATTTAAATGGTAAGAATTAATTACATTTTAATTCAATTTTTAATTAAAAAAATAATAATCATCTTTAAAAAAAAATCGGCCTCAATGGCCTCTCCCTCTCTCTCTCTCTCTCTCTCTCTCTCTCCCGGGAACAATGCCCCCCCTCCCCTCTCTCTCTCTCTCCCGAGAACGATGCCCCCCCCCCTCTCTCTCTCTCTCCTGCCCCTCTCTCTGGAACGATGCCCCCCTCTCTCTCTCTCTCTCGGGAACGTCTCTCTCTCTCTCGAATAATGCCCCCCCCTCTCTCTCTCTCTCCCTGGAACCCCTCTCTTCCTGGAACAATGCCCCCCCCCCTCTCTCTCCCGAGAACGATGCCCCCCTCTCTCTCTCTCTCCCAGGAATGATGCCCCCCTCTCTCTCTCCCTGGAACGATGCCCCCTCTCTCTCTCTCCTTGGAACCCCTCTCTCCCAGGAATGATGCCCCCCCCTCTCTCTCTCTCTCTCCCTGGAACCCCACTCTCCCTGGAACGATATGCGCCCCCTACCCACCCCCCCCCCCCCCCCCCCCCCCGCCAAAGCTTCTCCCTGCTGGCCGGAACAATGCCCCCCCAAGCATCCCCTTCAACGATGATGGCAATGGTGATGAAGTCTTTGTAAACCAAACTTTGATGGTGATGGTAATGGTGTCTCCTCAATCGTAATCCTGCGGGATGGGCGATGGAGTCGCAAACGAAACCCTAATCTAGAACAAAACTACAGCGGAATATCGAGGATTTCGTTTAAGAAAAAGAGGGGAAGCGAATTACGAGGACGAGGGAAAAGATAAATTTTTAGTTTTATATTAGACTACGTTTTAATTAAAAGCGTTATCTTTTTTACATTATTATATAAAATAATATAAGATTACGTCTTAATTAAAAACAGTCTTTTTATATTATTATAAAATAATATAAGACTACATCTTAATTAAAAATGTAGTCTTTTTATATTATAAGATAATTAATATAAGACTACGTTTTATTTAAAAATATAATCTTTTTATATTATCAGATAATATAAAACTACGTCTTAATTAAAAATGTAGTCTTTTTACATTATTATATAAGATAATATAAGACTACGTCTTATTTAAAAATATAATCTTTTATATTATCAGATAATATAAGACTACGTCTTAATTAAAAAGCGTAGTCTTTTTGACATAATATTAGATAATATAATACTACGTCTTAATTTAAAACGTAGTCTTTTTATATTATCAAATAATATAAGACTACGTCTTAATTAAAAATGTAGAAAATGTAGTCTTTTTTATTATCAGATAATATAAGACTACGTCTAAATTAAAAACGTAGTCTTTTTGACATAATATCATATAATATAAGACTACTCTACATCTTAATTAAAAACGTAGTCTTTTTTTATTATCAGATAATATAAGACTACGTCTTATTTAAAAACGTAATCTTTTATATTATCAGATAATATAAGATTACGTTTTTAATAAAAGATGTAGTCTTTTAAATTATGAAAAATTATGAAAACGTAGTCTAAAATATTAGATTACATTTTTTCAAAAAAAATATAGTCTTTTTTTCTAAAACCTACCGTAGTTTATTCCACTATTTGTAGTAGTGCAGTCCAAATCACTGAAAGGTTACTGACGTCAGTGGGCAACAAGCTGCATTAATTCTTCCACGCCTTCGAATCCAAATCAGGGGCTGCCACCGGAAGCCACTTTTAATTCTAAACGATGGACGGACGAGTAGATGTGGATGACGATCGCTTTCTCAAATTGAATTAATACGACGGGATAATAAGATGAGCACGGCAACGTGGAGAATTGCGTTCTGCTGCTGGTCTTTTCATAGGCCCCGTAAATGAGACAGCAACGATGGACTAATTAATGATTCCCAAGATCAATTTGGTTCGGCTAACGGGCGAAACTTGGGACCACCAAATCGGTCTCTCGATCGATTGCCATGCTTAGCTGCCAATACAGTAGTTCCATGGAAGAGGCCAAGCCAAGCTTTGCGGGAAGATCTGGCACATATCATTGCAAGGGAAGACAACAGTAATCTAGCCAAACCTCTCACAAGACCGTGGCATGATGATGGAATTTAGGATCACCAGAATTCAGAAATCAAATATAATCAATGATAAATGCCTATTGAAGCAACAATACACCATGCATATAGCTCGTACCTCTTCAGTTGGCTAGCTAGAATATTATTGATGTCAGACAATTACAATTTCTAGCCCGCACTAGGGCACTCAAGGATAAGCATCACAAGGTGGCGTTACGTATGTCTTCCTTGAAATAGATACAATGAAAGAATTTCATTATATAGATATTTGTCTATGATATCAATGATGAACATTAGGTGCCAATTGTCATTCCACTCGAAACAAGTTAATGTTCCAAGAACATCGAGAACAACAGAGGCAATGAATCAATGAACAAATTATATAGACACAACGCATGGATCCCTTGAGTAGTCCCCACTGACAAAACTTGGAAGGACTAGCAACTTATTACCTGTTCTGCAAAAATCCATTCTTCAGCTTGAGGATGATGCACGTCAAGATCTGAGTAGCGCTTTTTCATCCGGATGGACTTGCAAGGCAATCCTCACGCAAGAATCACAGCGGAAGACCCTTCGATGCCCAAGTCAATGAAAATTCTAAGCAAACAGATGAAAGAAAAAGGCTCCAGCAAAAGGATCTCTTGGGGATGGCCTTTCGAGAGCTATAAACTCTACTAGAGTTTTTTAGGGTCAGTTTTTTCATACCTAGGGGGTCTTGGAGCTTGGTATTTATGCGCTATGAGATGGTGGTCGATTACCTAAATTTTTTAGCATGTTTTGGAAAGTTAGAAGCTGATACGATTAGAATTCCATCAGTTATGGGATTGGTAGCTGATCAGCCTTATCAGGAGTTTGAAACTCTATTAATTATGGTCAGACTCCCGTTTTTGTTTAAGATAGTTCGGCTAGATGGTTTGGCCATATAGCTCAACTATATAGTTCGGCTAGATAGTTCGGCCAGATGGTTCGGCTATATAGCTTGGCCATACAGTTCGGTCATATAGCTTGGTCAGATGGTTCGGTCATATAGCTCGGTCATGTACTTCAGCCTTATACTTCAGCCTTATACTTCAGCTTTATACTTCAGTCTTATAGTTCAGCCTTATAGCTTAGCCTTTGTTGCCACACACACTTATTGATGCGGTAATGATTTTTTTCCGCATCATATTCCCCTCACTCCCTAATCAAAAGCATAGGTTCGAGCATAGGGAGTAGAGTGCATGATGGCTCAATCTCATTGGTGACACATCATGATGGCCCCATAAATATCAAGCCATCATTCTGTCATTTTTTCTTTTCGCTGAACGAGGAGAGTTCCTTCGAATTCTGATGAAGGGCGTCTGACTAGGCAAAACGTGGCCAAATCAAAGATCAAGGCACGTGGGCCAATGAATCTTGATTCTGCAAAGTTTTTACTTAGCCCTGCCAAGGTATAAAGAAATATTGCAACTTCGGTCAGTTGTGCCGAGGCCCGAAGGATCTTTTACTTGGCTTTACCAAGGTACAAAGAATGCTGCTACAATCGGTTGTGCCGAGGCCCGAAGGATCTTTTACTTGGCCCTACCAAGGTATGGAGAATGCTGCTCTGGTCAGCTGTGCATTCAATCATTCTTGCAGAAACATGAGAGTAGTACTTTAATTGAGCTTTCTAATTTCTTTCAACAACTTTGTTCAAGGACATTGTATGTTAGGGATTTGGAGTTGTTACAAGAGCAAATTATGGTGATCTTATGTAAGCTTGAACGAATATTTCCATCAGCATTTTTTGACATTATGGTGCACTATTAATACATTTGCCTTATGAGGCCTTACTTACTAGACCTGTTCAAAGTAGATGGATGTATCCTTTCGAAAGGGCACTTGGTACGTATAAATAGTATGTATGTAATAAGGCTCATCCAAAAGGTTCAATTGCAGAAGCTTATGTTGTTAACGAGTCTCTCACATTTTGTTCTATGTATCTTCGAGGCATAAAAACAAGATTCAATCATCCGAAATGAAATTTTGATTCGAATAGCCGTTTGGACAAGCAATTAAATATATTTGCAACTTGTTGACGGTCTCTTGAAAAATAAAGAATGGTGCATTTAGATGATAAAACTTTAAAACAAGTATATTAGTACCTCATCAATAATTGTCCAAAGGTGCAACCATTTCTCAAGTAAGTATACTTGTAAAATTATTTCTTCATATCTCTAAATTATCTATAGTGCTCATTAGCGTAATGTTCTCTATAGCCAATACATTGATCAGCTAAATCCAATTGGACCGAAACAACTGAACCAATTACAGAAGAAAAGATTTTTTTGAGTTGTTTAAAAATGAAGTAAGCCCGTACATTCATTAATATTGTAAATTATTATATCATGTGTCTTTATTTCAAATGACATTGATGTTTGGTTTATCCATATGTTAAATAAACATTTTGCTGGAGCATCTGAAGCTACCGATGAGCTTTATTCATTGGCTATTGGTTCCGATAGTCATGTGTGCTCATTACTGGTTGTGTGGTGAATGTCGTTAAATTTATCACTGTTAATCAGAATGTCAGCCATAAAATACATAATAGTGGTGTTTCTGTTCCCTCTACTCATCTAGAAGAAGAAATTAACTTTATGGTATATTATTAGAGGTCCTTGAATTTTATTTTGTTAAAGGTTGTAAGGCGATAATGTTCAAGTGCAAATGGTTTGAAACTGAACCAAAGCACAGAAGAATGCAACAACATTATAACATTACAAGTACAAATATTAGTTCACAATGGTACAAACATGAGCCATTCATTTTAGCATCACAAGTTGAAAAGGTTTTTTACTTGAATGATTTGAAGAATAATTCTAATTGGAAAGTGGTATACAAGGTTAGTTATCGTCATTTGTGAGATATTCCAAAAAAAATGATGATGTTCAGAAAAAAAATATCAAGAAGATGATTCAGCAGTCCTTCGATTCACATGTGAGCAACCTGACATGGACTTAATAATATTTCGACGTACGAACACTGATGCTGAAATAGTTACAATTCAAGAAAACATTAGAGGTCCAAGTCGGCCAAGATGAGTTTATATGCGAAGATATTGAAGAGGATGACACATTAGCTGATTATGACAGTGAGGGATCTATACATAGTTTGATATGGAGGATGATGAAGACAATGAGCATATTAGTGATGACAGTGATTAATTTGGTAGCATTCATATTTTTTTACTTATTATAACTATTTATTCTTATACTTTTTTATTTATTAATTCTAGTTTGTATGTTTGTTTGCAGATGTCTTCGAGAGATACTCTTGCTACATCGAGGTCAGATGATTCTCCTTACATTCCAGCTCTGACAGAGGGGTCATCTGTCGGTGCATCATATAATAACTCTACTTTAAACTTATCTTATTTGGCTATATTTTCTTATATTATTTTGTACTAATTTAGTTCATTATGTTTTATAGCTATGTCATCAAAGAAGAGGGGCCAAGATCCTGCTTGCGGATACAAATCCGCACATTTGATTAATGCGCATGGTGGACAGAAGTTGCCTATTCTTCTATTACCTGAGGTTGGATGACTATTAGGAGAGTTTCGTTCTGAGTTTCTAACCGAGATAGAAGTTGTTGTACATGATATGGCACCACTTGCGGTCAAAAAATGGAGTAAGATCACTGATACACAGAATGTACCTATGATCGATCGACTTTAGGTCAGTATAATTGTACTAGATTACTTTAGATTACTTTTAATGTATTTAATATACCTTATAACTTTTATAATTTTTAAATATATTTGCAGGAGAAGTTTGATCTTGATATGACTTTAGATCATATTAAAAAGGGTATAAGTTTCAAATGAATAAAGTAAATCGAGAATTTAGATATCGGCTTTATATACACTTCATTAGTCGCGGTGGAGACACAAGTGTGAGCTTAGCAAAGCAAAATAAGCCATCTCGTATCTCGTAGAGTGACTGAAACTTTCTTTGTGATTATTTTATTCAGATAAGTATAAAGTAAATACATCCATACAATTATTTTAATAGTGTATATTTTTTACAAACTCATGTAACCCTTTCCATTCTTTGATGTAGAAAAAATAAAAAATCAAATAAATCTAATTGGGAATTACAGTCATATGCTGCTCTCACTGGATCGAAGTCTATACCGGCTTACTCTTATGATATGGTAAGGAATACTTGCTTGGCTTTTTTGATGGTTTGCCTTTGTTCGAAAATAAATAGCTATACTTATGTCTTGTAGATTCCTCGCTTGTTGAAGATCATCTTTTTATTTTGGTATTTATTATAGTGTCGTTTTAAATATCTTTTTTGGTAACAGCATGATGTCAAGAAGAAACTTCTGTTTTATGATTTGCCCAATGGTGCATTGTGTCTAATTTGTCTTTGTGAAGACCTATGTGTGGTCAACAACATAACTATTATTTATTGTTACCCACATTTTGGATTGATCAATACAATGTCATTGGAATTTTGGCTGCAAGCAATAAGATTTTGTTTCTTGGGTTGAGATTTTAGCTGAGTTTATGGTTCTAGTTTCTTAGAAGTACTTGTAATTTCTGCTCCTCCTTGAATTCTTCCATCACATTGAACTATTGTTCTTGCATCATAGATCTATGTCTTGCTTTTAGGTACATTTTAATTGGGTCATGGGTGTGCATGTTTTTTATGGTCATTGTAGTTCACTAGTTGGTTTATTTTCATTAGTTGTATTCTACCACATCCCCACACAATCATTCCATATTTGCTCATTAACTATGAAGGATGTCTGTGATGTTGTTCACAGAAAGAGTAGCGTCAAGACTCTAGATGCTTCAGTCATTTCTGTTAAATTCTAAAAGATTTCATTGGATGATCTGATCAAGGAAATTGGTGTTGCATAAAAGAAGAATTGGTCTTCATTTTATATTACACCATGAAGCACTTGATTTGCCTCACCTGTATATATTTTCGAAATTTAGCATTTCTAAACCTTTTGATTTCTGTCGCAATCCAAAGGATCCATACTATGCCACCGCGCATGCCACCGAGATCTGTTTTGCTTGAATCGACCGAGTTCACATCCTCAGCCACCAATGCTTTGGAAATTGGGCCCCTCTTTCTGGAATTTTAAACTCCCATTCCGAGTGGGCAGATGTTGCTTTACCCGCAACCTTTCGTGGCATATTTGCCATCTGAGCTCGGCTGCCGATGCCTTCACTGCTTGCCTCTGAATCAGTAGCTTTGGACCATCTCCAGCTCTATGACCAGCCAAATAAACAGAGGGAGACCTTTGATCGGTATTGGTTAGTGCCTTGGATTTAGCCATCTGGTCCTCTACCTTTGGTGGCCCCAACTTGTTGCTTCAGTTCCATGTGGGAGTTCCCAGGGTCCTTGTCTAAACGTCCAACGCTATGGTGACTCCCCAACTTGGTTCTTGGCTTGCACCTTGAAGTTGATTGTTGTTTCTTGTGTTAAATCCATCATCTATAGGTTTCTCTTCCATGAGTCAATAATCCTTATATTGTGTGCCAATGTCATGTGGGGAGCTCATCATATATGCTTCTTTGATTTAAAAGTACCATATAGATTTCATAGCTAAAATGGATGATATTTTATAGATAATGCAAGGTGTCCTGGATATAATTTATGAAGCCATCAAATATGTGAAGTCAAATATATCATTTACAATAAGAAATTTCTTTTAGTTCGTAATTGATATGGAGAGTGCTTAGAGCTGGTTATAAGGCTTCAAATAAAGATGGTTTACAAATGTTCAAGTTTGTAGTATCACAAAAGTTTTATATTATGATTATCCTTTTTTTGACGAAATTTATTATCTTAAACTATTATTGTTTCTTTTCATAGAGATCCTAGCCATCAAGACTTCGTCTGTGAAATACTCTTCATTTTGACAAAAAGAAGAATTAATGGATAAATGAAAGAGCTAAAGATACCCATGTAAGTTTTATCAATTAAAATATAATATTCTTGAATGTAATGTTTTATACTAAACATGTTGAATTTGTTTTCTTTTCATTGCAGGCATAGTTAGTAGAGCGACTTTCTTCATAGGACTCTACAATAAAACCAATTAATGAGGATGCTGCTTTGGAGGAGGTTTTAGATTCTAGATCTGGTTATAAAAGGGGATGGGGTCTACTATCGAAGGGTACATTGAGAACTAGAGGTAATTCTTCATCTTCGAAAAACTCATAATTAAAGAATGAGCTACATAAGTGTCGAGAGCTCATCACTCAGCAATAGAAGATCATTGAGGATCTAAAGGCGATAACTGATGAGCTCACTACTTACATGCAGTGGCTAGTGCTTAAATTTTCTCATAATAGATCTCAGCAGACCTCATTTCCTTCATAGTACATGTATTTTAAAAAACTATGTACATGATTTTATTGAAACGAACAAATTTTTTTATTAAGTTTTTTGTAAAAATTTTGAAGCAGAAAATTATTTCTCGTTGCTTTAATATTATATTAAATTATTATAACAGATGCAAAATAAAAAAATTAAAATAAATATTTATTACGGCGAAACTATTTTGCCATAATAGATAGCTATTACGGCGAAAATGTTTTGTTGTAACAGGTTACAAGTTATTACGGTGAATTATTTTCACTATAATAGGAAGCTATTACGACGAAAATGTTTTGTCGTAATAGGTTAGAAGTTATTACAACAACTTAATTTCACTGTAATAGCTTCCTATTATGGCAATAATAATTCATTGTAATAACTTGTAAACTATTATGGCAAAATATTTTCGCCGTAATAGCATTCTATTATGATGAAATAGTTTCGCCGTAATAGGTTACAAGTTATTACGATGAATTATTTTCGCCATAATAGGAAGCTATTACGGTGAAATTAAGTCGCCGTAATAAATTTTTATTATTTTAAAAAATTATAACGATGATATATTTTTGCCATAATATGTCATTTATTATGACAAAATTAGTTACGTCATAATAAGTTATTATGACAACTTATTATGATAATTTTAGAACGTATTACGATGAATTTGTTATCGTCGTAATAACTTTTTACGATGACTTTTGTACTTATTGCGATGAATTAATTCATCATAATAAGTCATTTTTCTTGTAGTAAATTTTAAAAAAGTTAATCACCAAACAAGATGTGTGTGTGAGAGAGAGAGAGAATACAACAAAGGCAACATGAACAAGTGAAACACAAAACAATTGCCACTGCATGTATTAACGCCACACATGTAGACATGATATGGGTTTTATTAGGAGTTTGGATAGTTGAGTTCAAGACAATGAAACAATCACATGGATAATCTAATTTTGCATGTCTAAACTAGTTTCGGTTCATGAATGACAAAAATGAAAACAATTAATCACCAAACAAGATGTGTGTGTTTGTGTGTGTGTGTGTGTGTGAGAGAGAGAGAGTACGACAAAGAGAATATGAACTAGTGAAACACAAAACAAATGCTGCTGCATGTATTAACACCACACTTATAGACATGATATGAGTGAGTTTTATTAGGAGTTTGGATGGTTGGGTTCAAGACAATGAAATAATCACATGGATAATCTGATTTTGCATGTCTAAAACAATCCACATCCAAACATACTAGTTAGAAGCACGTATTACATTTTACATAACAAAATAATCAATTGTTAATGCACTCAGTCAATCTTATATATATGCTGATGCCTCATAAATGTTCCTGATATTTTGCACATCAACAAAATATAATTTAAATGTTAAGATTGAATTCCCTCCTGTGCGTCCCACCATCTCTTTTTTTTTCCTCCTGCCAAATTGAAAACAGAGATATGCATCTGAATCTGAACTCATGCAAATTTCAATGCAGAATTTGTTCTATCTTCAGCTGATGAACAATAAACTCTAAACATATCTACATCTTACTCTTTGTTAATTTATATTGAAGAATTGCATTTAGCTCACTATCACAAATATATTGAATTGTATAAACGAGCAGAAAGTACTATAGTTCAAATCACAAATTCCCATTTAACTCCTATTGTTGTGGCTATATTTTAAATATCTAACTCCTAGATTATGTCCAGCATACTACAATGTTGACTGATGAAATACAATAATTGTGTTATGGGATCCTCACATTACAATGCGAGTTGAGAATATATCCAATAAAGTAGCATTAAGCTTAAATGTATTGTAAGTCATTAAGTTGGTTAGGCTTGTGCACATAAGATAAACACACAGATGTGAACTAGTAGGAAACCAAAGAAAGTAAGAAAAATACATTGAAGGAAGCTTATAAGTTGCACTCGTAAAGGGATGTGGCGAATAACTGACTGTGATGGCACAATCACATTGAATGAAATACACAAAAGCTTTAATAAGGCAGGACTTATATTAATCCTAAAGGAGGAGAAAAGAAGACAGTGGAGGTGCAACAAAATCTGGATGAGATTTTCCAAGTTTAGAAAAGCGTCGAAGATCTGATATCTTCAAAAAAAACAAAAATGTACAACCTGTCAAAAGTTTAGAAAGAATTCAGATTACCAAGTTCTTGTTAGCACTGTCCTTGCCAATAGAGCTTTTGTCTCTACACCTTTGAGTGGTATAGCTTTTGCCGGTAGAGTTTTTAATAAAAAGCTATTTGTTATTTGATAATTGCATTTCTAAAGTGTTGTAAAACTTTAGCATCTTTTTAATAATCAAATAATAGAAAATGATAACAAAGGACATTACATAGTACTTTCAATTATCTAACTCTTTGTATTAAAAATAGTTCTTATAAAATATTACTTATTTATAAATTATTTATTTTGATATTTTAATCTTATAAAAAATATATTTTTATAAGATCATTATATTATAATACTACAATAACATTTTCATATGATATCCATTATAATATAATTACAATATCATACTTATATTATTATATTATATTCTGATATTATAATATATTTTATAGTCATGTTTTAGTTATATCAATATTTTATTATTTATCATGTTATTTTTTAATAGTAGTAATTTTAATATTATATAATAATATTATTATATTATTATATTAAATATGATGGTTTTCATGTGTATTGAACTCCAAGTCCAATGCAAACAACTTCTGATGCATCTCACATGGAGCTTTTATCAGAAACTCTAAATTGAAGCTTTTCCTTACTAGACTTTTTTCCCTTTTTTGGAGAAGCTAGAAAGCTGTTTCAAAATTTTTACCAAACGCTCCAAGATCACCCAAAAGAAGCACTTTTAATTTTCCCAAAAGCAGTTTTAGCCTTCAAAAACAGTGCAAAGAGGGGCCTAAAGCTAAGAAGTTGTTTTAAACTTAACAAATATGAAAAATGCACAATAACTAATATGTGTTTATATTGTAAAACAACTACATGAGATAAAAATAATAAAAAGTAGCAAAAAACCCACCACCACCACTAGCATGCAGTATCACTAATTTGTGACACAAGTGTTTCTTGATTTAGTCTTGAATAATTGAATATTCTATGATTTAATCAATCACTTTTAAAAAGTATTATTTGCCCATAGAAAACTTTTAAAATATGTCAAGAATTTCTCTAATATTTTGAAGAATAATACGATCATGCCCACATGGAATGAAGGGCAAAAAAATGATCACAGTCAACCAAATAGATGGGAAAGGTGCAGGTGTTTTACAGATGCATTTCATGCTTCATGGTCTACGCGCAATGGAATAATTTAAAAAAAAAACTATCACGTAGAATATACCATAAAATTGCACTTGATTTTGTTATGTGAACACACTATTCTATACATAATTAACGAATGAAGAATGAGCTGATACTATCTCTACAAGTGGGCACTAAAATATGCACAGTAGATTTCCATCATTCTGCAGAGTGACCACGACACATTTTTGGGAAGAAATCACTCCACCATATACTTGCAAGGAAGATAAAAACAAGCAACCTAACTGAAGAAGATAAAAACAAGCAACCTGACTGACAAACAACATATTATCCTGGTATCTTTTCCTTTTCTTTTTGGTGGGGATCAGGAATCTCATTTGTTGAACATGTAATCACTCTACCAAACATGACTCGTGTGCTACCATATGTTTTTCTGTATAAACCCCAATGTCCTGTAACTTCCATAACATCTAATAGTAAGCTTTCCTATAAATTATACCAATTTACATGGCAAATAGTAAATATTCTTGTAGGTCATGTTTGGGATGAGGATTTCTTGAATACATGGAATTGCCCAAATCTAAGGAATCAGAAACTTAGAAATGTGAAACACATGGAATTGGAAGATTCCCTAATATCTTAATAAAATAGTTACAGTATGATGATTAAAATGGATTTTGGGTCTTTTAATTAAAGTAGCTAATGCATCTATTTGACAATATAATAAACATAAGCAAAAGCAAAGGTGGCGCCAACCCTAAATTGCAGAGCTCCCCCGGCGAGCGTCTAATCATCGCCTCAACCCCTCCGAAATCCATTTAATCTGTTTACTAAGAGGAGCTCTCTCGATATGGACTTCCGAAATTTCTACAAAGTGTGCAGGGAAGGGATTTCAAGAGAACCTTACCATTGAAAATGATGCCCCATAGTATGGATAGGTTGTTGTAATAAACTATATTAGCAGTGAATTTGCAGTAGTTTGCAGTGTCATGTAGTAAAATGGACTTCCAAAATTTCTACAAAATATGCAGGGAAGGGATTTGTCTATCTGTAATAACTCAAAAGTATTACAAATCCTTAGAGGTATATTACTGATTTCAAGAGAACCTTACCATTTAAAAAGAATAGCTATATTAGCAATGAATTAAAAGAATAGCAGTGAATTTGAAATGGAATAATCTAGCAAAGATGGAAGGCCATTTCAAATATTAGATATTCTTTTAATTCTTTTTCAATGGTCTTTCATCTTTGCTAGGTATATTAGATATTCTTTTAATTGACCGCTAATATAGCTATTCTTTTTCAATGGTATATTAGATAAATGTTATATCAGATAAATGTTTGCGTGCGCCCACGGGGCTGGCCAAGGCCTTTGTGCGTATATATATGGACACTTTTAAATTAGAAATCAACTAAAAAAAGTAAGTAAACCTTTGTGCGTATATATATAGACACTTTTTTAGTTGATTTCTAATTTAAAAGTGTCCATATATATATGCGCAAAGGCCTTGGCCAGCCCCGCGGGCGCGCGCAAACATTTATCTGATATAACATTTATCTAATATACCATTGAAAAAGAATAGCTATATTAGTAGTGAATTAAAAGAATATCTAATATACCTAGCAAAGATGGAAGACTATTGAAAAAGAATTAAAGAATATCTAATATTTGAAATGGCCTTCCATCTTTGCTAGATTATTTCAAATTCACTGCTATTCTTTTAATTCATTGCTAATATAGCTATTCTTTTTCAATGGTAAGGTTCTCTTGAAATCAGTAATATACCTCTAAGGATTTGTAATACTTTTGAGTTATTACAGATAGACAAATCCCTTCCCTGCACATTTTGTAGAAATTTTGGAAGTCCATTTTACTACATGACGCTGCAAACTACTGCAAATTCACTGCTAATATAGTTTATTACAACAGCCTATCCATACTATGGGGCATCATTTTCAATGGTAAGGTTCTCTTGAAATCCCTTCCCTGCACATTTTGTAGAAATTTTGGAAGTCCATACCAAGAGAACTCCTCTCAGTAAGTAGATTAAAAGGATTTCGGAGAGGTTAAGGCGATGATTAATGCTCGCCGGGGGAGCTCTGCAATTTAGGGTTGCGGCCAGCGCGATCGAAAAGCCTCTTAGTCGCTCGGTGCCACCTTCACTTTTGCCTATATTTATTATATTGTTACGTAGATGCATTAGCTACTTTAATTAATAGATGTCGAAATTCATTTTTTTTGTATTTAATTAATAACTTTCAATCACTTGTCTTCCTTGAGACACATTCTTCCCCTTGAGTATCCCTATGTCTCGGTAGGTCCGAGCCTTTTTTTTTCTACACTTTGTTTCTTTTTCGCTAAGTGTTCGCAATTTTAGCATATCGATATCTTTGCCTTATTTTGATATATACATCATGCATAGGTATGTCAGCTCCTCTATCTTGAACGAAGTATGACTTCTTATGTTAAGGCAGGATTCAAGACAAGTAGTATGACTTTTTATTCTCTATTTTAATGAATTATATACCTTAAGATCTAAATTATGCATGTAAATAAAATTATCAAGACCATATCTTGATAATTTTTTTATCAATTTAGAAAGAAAATGCCATATATTGTAATCAAAATAGGTTTGTGGGAACTAAGCTTCCTTGTCTTAGTTCTGGTGAGTCCCAAGGAGCCAAGGCTTCCTTGGCTCTCAGCTAAAGGAACGGTCTTGTTAGAACCTAGCGGTGAGTCAAAATTCACATGGAACAAGAAAACAGGAGGCGCAAACAGAGCGCTGAAACTAACCAATTTGATCAATTCTAGATATATTTCAAGATAAGATAGGATAAGTTCAGTTCTTCTAATATACTATAACCAATTTTAATTGGCTCGGTTGTAGGTTATGGTTTGCAATTGATCCAACTTAATCCATGCTTATTTATTAATTTATTTGTGGGAAGAAATATTTCAAGATAATAAACTATGTAGGCTGATCTTACCTACAAATGTGAAGTTCGCTGACAAAAACCCAGGCAACTGTAGAACATCGCAGCGGCGTCAACTCGTCTTCGAAACCCTAACCCTAGCTCCGTCTAATCTGCTCGCCCTCTCCTCGGCCATGTCGCACTTCGGGCGATCCGGGCCGCCGGACATCAGGGACACCTGCTCGTCGAGAATCATCCCGCGCCTCTCGTCTTCGAAACCCTAACCCTAGCTTCGTCTAATCTGCTCGCCCTCTCCTCGGCCATGTCGCACTTCGGGCGATCCGGGCCGCCGGACATCAGGGACACCTGCTCGTCGAGAATCATCCTGCGCCTCTCGTCTTCGAAACCCTAACCCTAGCTTCGTCTAATCTGCTCGCCCTCTCCTCGGCCATGTCAACCAGGCGATAAGCTTTCGTCGAGAAGCATCCCGCGCCTCTCGTCTTCGAAACCCTACCTAAAATAAAAGCACCATCAGAAAGAGTTTCCATCATTTATTGGCCCATAAGCGAACGGAGAAAGCCGAACACCATCTGCTATTGGTTGGTGGAGTTTTTCCTTTTACGTTGTACCTTCACCTAAGAACAGCTAAGGGTCTAGCCAAACCCTCCACGCCTGAAGGCCAGTTTTTGGGAAATAAGAAATATTTTTGAGAAAGCCGAACACCATCATTATTAATTATTACGTTGCTCAAATAATGACACGATGATTTATAATATTTGGTTAGGCTCAAAAAAAAATATTGTTACTATTTTTTCAATGGTTGAATATAGCCTGCACAGAATTGAATTTCATTTGTTGACGATAGATTGATCAATAATGGACGTTACAACATACTTCCAAACATTGGTGCACTCAGAATTGTGTGCATGCTATATTCAATGTCGAGAAAGTTCAGTATAAAAATGTGATGTTTACAGCGTGGGAAGTTGGTGGGCAAGAGAAGCTGAGGCCATTGTGGATGTTAACACATTGAGTATTTTTTAAAAAAAATTCAAATGACCTACCCAAAGTGCACCAATGTTTGATACGTGCCCCATCTGCCATTCTTCCAAGCATGCCAGTTTCCAAATTTTATGTCCTGACGCCCTTCCGTTCATACCATTTTTTTTTTTTCAAAACCCCTTATAATTTTAGAGGATGGTTGTTGCTTATTAATTTTTTCAAAACCCCTTATTAATTTGTTATTACAGAATCAGGTAAAGAATAGAGATCATAGCAAAGGATCAAGAAAGAGCTCTATTGCTTTGAAAATCCGTTCTTCGGTATGGAGGCAATGCAAGTCGAGATCCGGATAGCACTCTCCCATCCGGATGAACTTGCAAAGCAATCCTCACGCAGAAATCATAGGAGATGATCCATGCGGAAGACCCTTCGATGCCCAAGTTGGTGAAGATTCTGAGCAAACAGATGGAAGAAGAAAGCTTCTAGCATGATTTTTCAGGAGCAATGACCTTTGTTAGAGTTATTTTTGGGCTTAGATTACCTTCGAGAGCCTATCTGGAAAGGATCCTGGGACTTGATATTTGTACACTGCCAAGGAGGTGAGTCATTACCTAATTTTTCGAACACATTTTAGGGAGTTGGCATTCGATAAGGCCGGAATCCCAACAGTTACAGTTGATGAAGCTGACGGACGCTTTATCAAAAATTTGAAATCCCATTCATGGATGGAGTGTTGTATTTGGCTCCCATTTCCATTTTGAAAGGCTCATTCTGCTATTCTTGCGATCAGAGTGGTTCATCCTCCGAGATATCCAGCATAGTTTGAAGCAGCAATGGCCCTTACGTTGAAGGGATGAGGATCGATCCAAGCGAGGTACTAAGATAGCTCGGCCCTGCTGAGGTTCGGATATAGCTTGGCCCTTCTGAGGCACTGAGATAGCTCGGCCAGATGGTTCGGCTCTGAAGTTTGATCAGATAGTTCGACTCTGTAGCTTAACCTTAATTCGGCCTATTGCTGAAAATAAAGTCAAACTATTTGATATTTCAACGCAGCAAGCCCGTGGGATCACCAACCTGCAAGATTGAGCATGTCGCTACCAACTCGTTGAAAAGAATAGCTTAAATTTATGAACAGGTGAGGCTAAAAAAGCTGTAGGTTGACTTTAAACCTCCATCGCAAGAATAGCATTGTTTTAAGTTAAATTTTAATAATATTATCAAAATATGAATTATTTTTAAAGTTCACTTACATAATATAATATTATAATTTTTTATCTCTGTTACTGCAGAAATTCGTTCTCCAACTTGGGTGCGCTTTCGGCTCCTGATTCGGACGTCGATCTCGTCGCTTCGGGGTAGAACCTGCAAGACAGTCTATGCGTAGAGGGTGCTATGGGGGTTATCCTCTATGAAGGACCCTCTGATGCCTAAGTCAGTGGAAATTCACAGGAAGCAGATGTGAGGAGAAGACTCTCACAGAAGAGCTCCCCTAGATTGGTGTTCTCTTAAGAGATCCGAGCTCAGATGGAGCTATTATCAGTATGTCACGAGTAAAATGAGTGAGTGTTCAAGCGTACCTGAAAGGTTGGAGGGCAGTGGTATTTATAGGGGATCACCTGATTCCTTGGGCGCAACGTGAGGGGAGGTCCAAAAGTCATTATGATTCGAAACAGATTCGAATCAAGTTTGTTATGAGGTCAGTAGGATCTGTATCTTGTCAATTAGAGGATCGACGGTTGGGAGAGCTGGTTGATGCCTTGAGATTCAGTGATTGCGTAGGTTCTAGGCCACTCCTATGGGTCCTAGGCCACTTCTGGGTATGATTCCTCGTTTGTAATCTTATTCAGTTATAGTGAATTCGAATTCTCTCGCGTTGGATTCCGCAGAGGTTTTCGAGTACCTCGGCCTGGCCGAGGCAAGGGGCAATTTGATTTTCTGAGGTACAGAATAGCTCGATATGTAGAGGTATAGGAACGGCTCGGGTTACCGAGGTATGAGGATGGCTCGGGCTATCGAGGTATAAGAATGGCTTGGGCCACTGAGGTATGAGAAAGGTTCGGGTTGTCGGGACGACCCATCTTTGTTAAAGGCGATTCGGCTTCGTCGTTTGGTGGTTGTGCCAGCTGGCTGGCAGGACGTTGAGACTGGACTTGACCCAATTGTCGATGTCTGTGGTCATTAATGTAATAATAATTTCACCCCTCATCACATGCCCCCCACTCTCTAGTCTGAAGTGTAAATTTGGATATAGGAAGTAGAATTTCGGAATGATCTTATTCGGGAGGGGAGGGGATCTGAAGGGGTAGGAAATGATAATCTCGTAAATAACAAGCCGTTGTTTCATCATCATTTATCGCCGTAGCTCGAGGAGGAAACGCCTCATTTCTAGCAGGCCACGATAGTGGAAGTATCACGTAGCGGGACTCCTTTATTTCTGGCACCCATATTGGAAGTTTTGGCATCTTGGGCTTTCCTTCTGAAGCGTTTATTTAAAGAGGGCTAGAGCGGCGCTCCTTCTGCAATGCCTCTTCGTCCCTGCCATAGAGATTTTCCATTCTTCCCTGAGCCCTCGCTTGCTTGTTCGTATTCCGCCCCTTATTCAGCCAATATGAAGGGTCCGGGTGATGTTGCCTCAAAGGTAACCCTTGACGATCTAGATAGAATCCATCGCCATTATAGGGTTCCTCGGGATGTAGCCTTATGGGTGCCGAGGGTTAAGCACAGGGTTTCGATCGAGTTAAGCCGTGGAGTCTTCTTTTATGAGGAGAGCTTGAAGGCAGGTCTCCGGTTCCCTCTTCACCCGCTGGTACAGGAGGTGATGAGGTTTTATAATATCTGCCCAATAATGGTGGCTCCAAATAGCTAGCGCAATCTTATCGGGTTCATCTCGATGTGCAGTTGTGTTGGGGTGACTGCGACCCTTCCTATGTTCCGAGTTTGCTACAACCTGGTCTCCGGAAGAAGCTCTGAGTAGCCCTACATTGGCCCTCGGAAGTCGTTCAAGATAATTTCTGATAACCCGTCTTCAATAAAGGAGTGGAAGTCCTGATTTTTCATTGCCAAAGGGAACATCGGTTCATATTTTCTAAGGGGATGTGCGAGTTATGTGAAGGATCCAAAGGCGCGCCCCAAGTTGAGCGAGCAGGAGAAGAGAGATCCAGTGACCCTTCGCGGTGGTCAGATGGTATCGGCCAGTGCCCTATTATCAGAGGATGCCCTTTTCACCACCGGGCTTAGCTCTATCGACCCTCAAGGTAAGTCTTTGCTTTGATGGTTAGTATGTTTAGGTAATTCCATTACTGTTTAACTGAATATCTATTGTGTTTTCAGCCGAGAGGTCCGCATTTGTGGGCCAAATGAGGAAGGAGCTGGGCAAGCGCCATAGGGGCTCCAGCTCTGGGGACAAGCACAAGTCCGAGAAGAGGTCTCATTCTTCCGGGTCTCGCCCGAAGGAGCCAAGGAAAGACATCGTCGGCTGCCACTCTTCTACCCCTGAAAGAGGGGAGGCAGGAGCGTCGGCCGCGGTCGGTGCACCCCCTCTGCCAGAGGGGGACACGGTAGCGGAGGTGGAGAGAACTGCTGGGGAAACTCAGAGGGAGCCATCGAGGTTTGCCCCCTTCAAATTATGGTCGTGTCGGACGATGCCGAGGAAATGTCACCGGTTTGCCCGGTAATCCTCCAACCCGAGGCTAACCAGCCTCATCTACTACTGGTCGGCAGCCCTTTGGCACTGCACGTAGATGGGGAGGGGGTCCCTACTCTGGCCAAGAGGTTAGAAGAGGCAATTATGGCTGTCGAAGCTCAAGTGGAGCCGTCTGTTGAAAGGTTGGTGGAGGTCGAGGTGCCCCCTACCGAGGGTCTCTCTCTTGCGGTACCAGGGGGTGTAGTGGGAGAGACCGAGGTGTGGGTGGAGTCTGCCGGGGACGAGGTAACATTTGGGGAAGAAGAAGAAGAAGAAGAAGAAGAAGAACCACTGAATGAAGGAGATGCTCAGACCGAGGTTCCTTCAACCAGGGCCGAAGCATCCGAGGCCCCGCAGGCTAGGGCTCTAGTGGAGGAGGCCGAACGGATGGCGGCCCCTCAGGTCGAGGCCCTTCGGGTCAGTTCTTCGGCCATTATTCCTGGTCCGGAGGCAGAGGACATGTTTGCCGCCTTAATGCGGTCTGTACTACACACAGGGCGGAGTTCCTCGGTAGGTGAGCCTATTGTAGAAGAGATTGTGATGCAGCTTTTGGGTGGTCCGGGGTGCCAAGGGATGTTTATCTCCTCCCTGAGATCAGTAGCCCTACTCTCACGATGATCACTGCGAGCTACGCCTCTCGAGTAAGTTGTTGCACCCAGGTAGCAATTCTTGGTCGGCTAGCTCGGTCGTATTTTCTAACTTGCAATCTCTCTGCAAAATGCATAAATTATGAGGGTGCTAAGTGAGCGCCTGAATCTGGCTATAGGGGCATGTGCCCAAGCCAGGAGGAAGGCCGTCGATCTTCGGACGAGGGTGGATTCGACCAGCCGACTATCTAGGGCCTTATCATTTGTCCAGAGCGACCTTGATAGAATGGGCGAGTCCTACCGAATTACCGCTGAAAGGGCCTCTCGGCTTGAGGCTCAAGTCAAGGAGCTCCAGGGTTTTCATGAACAGTTGGACAAGGTTTGCTTGGAGTTATCCCAAATCAAGGCTAAGCATGTTGACAAAATCAATTCCTTGCAGCGGCACTTTGACAAGAGGTGGGGTCAGCTGAAGAGCAGTCATGCCGAGGAAAAAGATAGTTGGGTCAAGAAGCTCGATGAGGAGGAACGCAGGTACCAGCGACAACAGGATCAGCTCGTCGGCATGAATAAAAGACTCGCTGACAGGGAGGATCAATTGAAATGGTAGCATGGTCAGATTGCTAAGCTCACCGCTGATCTCGATCAATCTCGGCAAGAAATCAGGGACAGACAGTCCCGGATTGACAACCTCAAGAACGGTCTTCAACAGAATAAAGCAGCCAAATTGAAGGCCCTGGAAAAGGTCCATGAGCTGAGCGATAAAATGGCTCAGCGGAAGGAAGAGGTATAGTGTCTTCTCAATTACTTGTTTACGGCACATTTCTTTTGTTTATGGCCTCAAACGACCTGATGTTTGCAGATTGGCAAAATCGAGCTCGAGGCTTAAAAGCAATTTAAGGCCATAAGGGCGGAGCTGGCCGCGAGTCGCCAAATGAATCTCGAACTTGGGGGCCAGCTAACTGAAGCTAACGACCGAATTACCTCGGCTGTGGAGGAGTATAAAAGTTCTGTTCAATTCTCTGAGGAGCGTAAAGAGGCTTGTGCCGATGCATTCCGGTTCGGTGAGGAGGAGACTCTGGCAAAGATCTCTCGAGTGTATCCCGAGTTAGATTTATCTTTTCTATAGGCCGAATGTTATGATACCCGTACTCTAGGGGCCGAAGACGCGGAATATGAGGACATTCCGACGTCGATCTTGACACTATCTTGGGTCCCAATGAGGCCATGGCTCCTGAAGAATGCCCTCAGCCTGCTGCCGAGGAACCCGAGATCTCTCTTCCAACAATATTCAAAGTGGGTGAAGCGAGTCAAGTCCTTCCGGATGTTACCGAGGAGGTTCCTAGGACCAACCCGAACCCTAATTCTTAAGGGTTGCTCATGTACTTTTTGCTTTTTCAACTTGTAATCCGATCAAAATTTAATGAATTAATCTTTTAATTTCTTTCTGCCTTGTCTTATCGCTTTGGTCATCATTTTTTTGAACGACCTTTTTGTTGTGAGTTCCTTTGATGGTAAACGAATCGTAAACGAAACGCACTTTAAGGTCGAATAGCCCTTAGGGGTTTCGAATTAAAGATTCCGCTCAATTGAAGCCAGATTAACTGTTTTTGCTTATGCATAAAATTGTTCTATTTTGCCATGGAACGTAACTCCGACTTTGCCTCGGTTGGGGCTGAGGTTAGGTGTGCGCAAGCTAACTAGGTTTGCTGAGGCACAAAATGGTTCGGTGTGAAATGATCGAAAATGGTGCAAATACCTCAGCTGGAGCTGAGGTTAGTAGTTTAGTTTGTCCGAAGCAAAAAGTTGATATGTTTTTTGCTGAGGCATATAAAACGGCTTTGCCGAAGGACGTTTCATTTTCGCTTAAGGCATTTATCCCGTTGGCCTTTTCCAACACAGGTCTCTTTAACGTATATGACAAGCACAGATCGCCATTGGATGGCGTCATTTTTAAAAGGAAATTTTTTAGGCCTGCCCATATCTCAAGGACCTACGGTTTGTTTCCTGCATTTAAGGCTCTTGATTCGAGATCAGAAGAAAATCTTCGTCTTCCGTCATGGCCCTGGAGGCACGTTCGGTGCGCTTTGGAAAGTGCCCTTTTTTATCTACCACATGGCAGCGTGGCCAAGGCATTTTGAATTCCGGGGTTTCCCTTTTTAATGGTTGCTTCTGGTTTGCTTGTCTATAAAAAGGGTAGGGAGCGGACTATGTTAGGCCATCTCCTGAGACTTTCTCCTTCTGTGAGCTGTCGGGGCTTTCATGGCACCCGTTTCAGTGAGGTTGAGAGCAGAGAGATCGAGCTTTCCTTTCGAAAGCTGGTTCATCCCAGATAGCTGGGGTGATGGAGAAGCTGCTGAAGAGAAAGTAGTCCTCAAGGAAGGAATCTTGGAGGTCATATGGAGAGCGCACGGGATGCCCACAGAGGTCATATGGGGAGCGCACATACGCGCTTCCTGTGTGTCCTTTGTCACCTGCCATGGGGACCACAGGAAATGCAAAGCATACGTATTCCCCATGGCAGACATGGAACTCACCTTCTTCCTGGATCTCTCAGTTCATCCGTCTGAGGAATCTTTTTCCATATGAGGAAGGAGGAGAGTGGTGTTGGTCTGCTGGGCCCCTGTCTATGTTGTTGGACAGTGGCTAGCAGTCCAGCATCCCACTTGGGGGAGGAGGCATCCTTGGCATCAACATCCACAGGTCTTTGACCTAGTTAGGATCCCTCAACACGTCCATCTTGGGGATCCGTGGATGGCCTACTTTGCTCTTTGGCATTAACCAGTGGCCCAATGGAGCCGATTGGTTTTTCTGATTTCTTGGGTTGGATGCAGAAACATCGTTATCGACCGAAGCTACTCAGCCGAGCTTTTATTTTATTTGTCTTTATTTCCTGTGCTGTGATGCACTTGTAATGCCTCTCAGGAGGTTGTAACTTTTTATTAATAAAGAAAGTTTTTACTCTTTCTTCTTCGAATACTTATTTCTTTTTCCAGTATGATTGTGCTGAGAGTTGTCTTACTCATATTGCGCTACCGCAGCATAAGTCCAGCAGTGGTTTTGCTACTTTGTTTTTGTTAAGCACAATTTTTAGTCCTCTGCGGAGGAAGCATTCACCTCTGTTTAGGTCAGAGGGAGGCCTGGGCGGCCCTGTGAACTTATGATGCATACATGATCCTACTCGAGGGGATGAAAGAACTTGTATAATCTTGCTGGTAAGTGGAGGAATGTTACTTACCTCTACCAAAGCATGATAGGACGCTTTAGTCGCGCCAAAGTATTTGAAAAATTACTCGACTAGGCCGAAGCTTTAGATGATATTCAGAAATACATCACTCGGTTTGGCCGAGGCTTCGAAGATTATTTAGAAATACATCACTCGGTTTGGCTGAGGCTTCAGAGATTATTCAGAAATATATCACTCGGTTTGGCCGAGGCTTCGGAGATTATTCAGAAATATATCACTCGGTTTGGCCAAGGCTTCGGAGATTATCTAGAAATATATCATTCGGTTTGGCCGGGGCTTCAAGATTATATTTTACTTGGCGCGGCCAAGGTACGGAGACATTACTCAGCTTGGCCGAGGCTTCAAGATTATATTTTACTTGGCGCAGCCAAGGTACGGAGATCGCTCGGCCCGGTCGGGGATTTAAAAAGATTATATTTTACTTGGCACGGCCAAGGTAAGGATACGTCATTCAGCTTGGCCGAGGCTTCAAGATTATATTTTACTTGGTGCGGCCAAGGTATAGAGATCGCTCGGCCCGGCCAAGGATTTAAAAAGATTATATTTTACTTGGCGCGGCCAAGGTATGGAGACATCATTCGGCTTCGCCGAGGCTTCAAGATTATATTTTACTTGACGTGGCCAAGGTACGAAGATCACTCAGCTCAGCTGAGGATTTAAAAAGATTATATTTTACTTGGCGCGGCTAAGGTACGGAGACATCATTCGGCTTGGCCGAGGCTCAAGATTATAATTTATTTGGCATGGTCAAGGTACGGAGATCGCTCGGCCCGGCCAAGGATTTAAAAATATTATATTTTACTTGGTGCGACCAAGGTAAGGAGATCACTTAGCCCGACCGAAGTTTTAAAAAGATTATATTTTACTTGGTGCGGCTAAGGTACGGATACGCCATTCGGCTTGGCCAAGGCTTTAAGATTATATTTTACTTGGCATGGCCAAGGTATGAAGATCGCTCGGTCCGGTCGAGGATTTAAAAAGATTATATTTTACTTGGCATGGCTAAGGTACGGAGATCGCTCGGTCCGGCTGAGGATTTAAAAAGATTATATTTTATTTGGTGCGGCCAAGGCACGGAGACGTCATTCGGCTTAGTTGAGGCTTCAAGATTATATTTTACTTGGCACGGCCAAGGTACGGAGATCACTGGGCCCGGCTGAGGATTTAAAAAGATTATATTTTACTTGGCATGGCCAAGGTACTGAGACGTCATTCGGCTTGGCTGAGGTTTCAAGATTATATTTTACTTGGCATGGCCAAGGTACAGAGATCGCTCAGTCCGACTGAGGATTTAAAAGATTATATTTTACTTGGCGTGGCTAAGGTACGAAGACGTTATTCGGCTTGGCCGAGGCTTCAAGATTATATATTTACTTAGCGCGGCTAAGGTACGGAGATCGCTCGGCCCAACGAGGATTTAAAAAGATTATATTTTACTTGGTGCGGCCAAGGTACGAAGATCGCTCGGTCTGGCCGAGGATTTAATGTATAGCAAGACCTGCTTCTCATTGCAGCTTTCAAAGAGAGTTATAAAAATTTCGCGAGTCTTTGAGAATTAAATTTAATTCAATGAACAGAGTGAGTTTAGCAAGAGCGTACATTTACTGGTGATATGCGCAGAGATTATCTGAGTTTCATGTCCAAGGAATAGATTTCCCATCCAAATCTTGGAGTTTGTAGGTGCTGGGCCTGATTACTTTCGTCACTTGGTAGGGACCTTCCCAATTTGGGGATAATTTCCCTTGCTCCAGTGGCTTCGAGACAGATGCCTTTCGAAGCACCAGATCACCGGGGAGGAAAAATTTTCCTCGGACTCTGGTGGAGTGATAGCGGGCTACTCTTTGCTGGTAGGCGGCCATTCGAATTCGGGCCTTCTCCCTGACTTCTTCTATTAAGTCAAGATTAGTTCGGAGTTGCTCGTCATTGGATTTGTCCGAGTAACCTTCCACGCGAGGGGAGGGGAGTCCGACCTCCATAGGAATGACAGCTTCTGTGCCAAAAGCCATCTTGAATGGGATTTGCCCTGTGGGTACCCTTTCAGTAGTTCGGTATGCCCACAACACATGGTGGAGCTCTTCGGCCCATCTGCCTCGTGCCCGGTTGAGTCGAGCTTTAATTTCCTACAAGAGAGTTCGGTTGGTTACCTTGGCTTCTTCATTAGCTTGGGGATGTCTGACCGATGTCAGGCGATGGAGAGTGCGATGATTCTCGCAGAATTCTCGGAACTTAAGGTTGTCGAACTACTTTTCATTGTTGGTGATAATAGTGTGGGAAAGGCCGAAGCGACAGATGATGGACCTCCACACGAAGTCTTTAGCACGAGCTTCGATTATCTGAGCGACTGCTTCGGCTTCAACCCACTTAGTGAAATAATCAATTGCAACAAATAAGAACTTTCTTGCTTCGTTGCAAGGGGGAAAGGGCCAAGAATATCCATTCCCCATTTGGCGAAGGGCTAGGGAGATGATATGGAAGTCAGGTATGCCGAGGGGAGCCTTTGGATATTTGAGTATCTTTGGCACGAATCACAAGCTCAAACGAGGTCATCGGCATCTTTCTGCATCGTCGGCCAATAATACCCTTGACGCAATACTTTGTGGCACAGGGCCCGACCATCAAGATGATTGCCATAGATACCTTCATAGACCTTCCGAAGAGTATAATCGGCCTCTGTTGGTCGAAGGCATTTGAGCAACGGCATTGAGAAGGACCGCTTATATAGCCGGTCATCAATCAGAACATAATGAGATGATTGCATTTTTAGCTTTCTTTCTTCTTTTCTATTAGTGGGCAGCAGCCCTTCTTTAAGGTACTTGTGCAGGGGGTCCATCCAGGATGGTTCGGTGTCGACCTGCATCATCTGGTCAGCATCAGCAATGCTGGGCATCTCCAGGACCTCCAAGTGGAATTTTTGTTCGAGATCCATTGACTCCATAGTCATCAGGCGGGACAGAAGGTCGGCGCACGCATTTTCAGTCCTTGAGATCTGGATAATTTTAAATTCATCAAAATAAGAGGATAAATCGTACACCTTTTGGAGATATCGAATCATACTCGGCTCTCGAGCCTCGAATTCTCCCTACACCTAGCCAGCCACCAACTGGGAGTCGGTGTAGGCAATTAGGTTTTTGACCTTAAGCTCGTGAGCAATTCGGAGTTCGGCAAGCAAGGCTTCATACTCTGCTTCATTGTTTGAAGCCGGGAACGAAAAGCGAATGCCATATTCGAAAGTTACACCTTCTAGACTGGTGAGGACCAGGCCGGCGCTAGTACTGCCCGTGCTGGAGGATCCATCGGCCTAAAGCAACCATGAGGCACTGAGCTTTGGTTGTTTGGGGGTATCCGAAGTAGAGCCATCTTTGGGTATAGTGCACTCGAGGAGGAAATCCATCAGAACCTGGGCTTTAATGGCTGGACGAGGCTGATACTGAATGTCGTGCTTGCTCAGCTCGATAGCCCATTTGGTCATTCTTCCCGATGCTTCTGGGTGATGAATAATCGCTTTGATGGGTTGGTCAGTCAGGACAGTGATAGTGTGCGCTTAAAAATATGGCCACAGCTTTCAGACCGACGTTACTAGAGCCAGACTCGAGTATACCTCGATTCAACATCCGTGAGCAGTTTGCTAACATAATAAATAGGTCTTTGGACTTTGTTCTCCTCTCTAATTAGCACCGAGCCAACGGCATTTTCGGAGATCGCCAAGTATAGATTCAGCACTTCCCCTAGCTTCGGGCTGCTGAGGAGAGGTGGTGAGCCGAGGTATTTCTTGAGATCTTCAAAGGACTTCTGGCAATATGGGGTCCATTGGAAGTTTTTGGCCGATTGAAGCGCTTTGAAGAAGGGAAGGCATTTCTCGGCCGACCGAGCAATGAAACGGCTGAGGGCTGCTATTCTTCCAGTGAGGCATTGCACATCCTTGACTGACTCCGGCGGGACCATTTGCTGTAGGGCTTGGATCTTCTAGGGATTTGTCTCAATGCCTCGCTGAGAGACCATGAAGCCTAGGAATTTCCTGGAGTTGACCCCGAAGGCGCATTTGGTGGGGTTGAGCTTCATATGATACTTTCGAAGTGTAACAAAGCTCTCCGCAAGGTCTTCGATGTGCTGGGATGCCTCCTTACTCTTTACCAGCATATCATCAATGTATACCTCCATGTTCTGACCGATTTGCTCCTTGAAGACTTTGTTGACCAGCCTTTGGTAGGTGGCACCTGCATTTTTCAAACCAAAGGGCATAATTTGGTAGCAATAGATACCTCGATCGGTGATGAAGGTGGTTTTCTCTTCGTCTTCGGGCGCCATTCGGATTTGGTTGTAGCCCGAATAGGCATCCATAAAAGTCAGCATTTGATGGCTCGAAGTTGAATCCACAAGTTGGTCGATCTACGGAAGAGGGAAGCTATCTTTTGGGCAAGCCTTGTTGAGGTCAATGAAGTCGATGCAGATCCTTCATTTGCCATTCGACTTTTTTACCATGACCACATTCGTCAGCCAGTCGGGGTAATTAACCTTTCGGATGAATTTGGCTTTGATGAGTTTGTCCACTTCTTCTTTGATGGCTTTTTGGCGCTCGGGGACGAAGCTCCTTTTCTTCTGCTTAATTGGTCGGAATGTCTCATCCATGCTGAGGCGGTGGACTAGGACGTCTGGGCTGATTTCGGGCATATCCAACGCGGACTAGGCGAAGACGTCAGCATTCCTCCGACAGAATTCAATCAATTCTTGCCGAAGCTTTCCTTCTAGCAGTGACCCAACCTTTATGGTTCGATCGGGTCGGGTTTCATCGAGCGGTACCTCCTTCAGTTCCTCAGCTGGCTCTCCTCGTTGCTCGGCAAAATCTTCCCGAGCATCCAGCCCATCCACCTCGGGCTTCCTGGACTGGAGGTCGATGATAAAGCAATGCCGAGCTATGATCTGACTTCCTCGAACAACCCCCACTCCCCATTCAGTGGGAAACTTCATGGTATAGGGAATGAAAATGATGGCCTTGAGAGATATTTGCCTCAGCCTACCGAGGATGGCATTGTAAGGAAACCGGAGCTTGGTCATGAGAAAATCCATGAGCACGGTAGCCACGCAGGGCCAGGTGCCGGCTCGGACTGATAGAGTGATAACTCCTTCAGGGATTATGGAATCACCTGTGAAGCCCACTAGGGTGGACTCCACAGGTCGGAGGCTTTCTACCCAGAATTTTAATCTCATAAAGGCATCAAAATACAGAATGTTAACAGAGCTTCCACTATCAATCAATATACGGTGTACATCATAATTGTTCATATTCAAAGATACAACCAAAGCATCATCATGGGAGTACTGTACCTCCCGAAGGTCTTCATCAGAGAAAGTGAGCTCATCAACTCGAGCTTTCTTTGGCAGGTTTTTCTCCTCGCCTGGCCAAGAGGATGGGGAATCGGCCGCCATTATCACATTAACATTGCCGATGACCGGGAGATTTGGTGGAGGAAGCTTGCGAGGCTCGGGTTAACGATTCTCCTCATTGTTTGGCTCAGGAGGCCCTCTGAACTGGTTCAGTCTGCCCTGCCAGATCAATCGCTCGATCTCGTTCTTGAGCTACCAACAGTCCTCGGTATCATGCCCGTAGTCCCGATGAAAGCGGCAGTACTTGGTCAGGTCCCTCCAAGTCGCATTGCCTTGGAGAGGAGGAGGCTGAAGAATTTGCCGCTCGATCTCCATCAGGATTTGTGCTCTTGGCGCGGTGAGGGAAGTGTAGCGGTCGAACCTTCGAGCCGGACTCCGGGTTCGGTCTTGAGGTGGCGGCGAAGGAACTCTATGGTGGCGAGGTGGGCTAGCACGGCGATGGGCCCATTGATTGTCCGAGCCCTTTGCCTCCTTCTTCTTCAGCTGCTCAACTCAAGCTGATCTCCTTGATTCTTCAACCCTGGCATACTTATCCGCTAGGGACATCATGTCTGAAAGGCTCTTTGGGTAATTAACTTCCAGAGCCAGGTAGAAGTCTCCTTCCTTCGATACCCCTCCTGCCAAGGCAGACATGGCTACCTCGTGGTTGAAATAGTCGACTTCTAGAAGGGTCATGTTGAAATGATCAAGATAACTTTTTAGGGATTCCCCCTCTCTCTGCTTGACCTTGAGAGGGAATCAGATCTCCATCATTAACGACGGCTACTGACAAACTGGCTGATGAGCAAACAGCTTAGTTTGTCAAAAGAATCAATGGAACCTGGCTTCAAGCTGTTGAACCAGGTTAGAGCGGATCCCCTTAGAGTGGAGGGGAAGGCTCGACACAGGATCGCATCCGATGCTCTGTGGAACATCATGATGGATCTGAAGCTGCTTAGATGGTCGTCGGGATGGGTAGATCCATGGTATGGCTCGATGGTGGGGAGCTTAACATGAGGGGGAATCACTTCCCTCATGATCCTCTCGAAAAAGGGGATGCCCTGCTTCGCTTTCGGCTAGGATGGAGGGGCTTGTCTGATGGCGTCTAACTCATGACGCCATTCTCGATGCATCTCCTGCATCTGCTACCTGATCCCTTCGTCCAGAGTGGTAGGAGGGATCAAGCGATGGGAAAATGGTAGCGGTGTCGAGTCCTAGAAAGACAATGGGGAGGGGGAACGAACCCGCCTAGATATGAGCGGGCTCTTTCCTCCAGCTCGCTGCGACACTGGCTTTGCTTTGCAGGTTGGTGATGATAATCCACTGCTTCCGACAGATTGGAGGAAGAGATCGCTGGCAGAGCAGGGGCAGCAACCTCTTCATGAAGCTGAGGAGCAGGCATGGCAGGGCCAGGGATCGCCTAGAGCCCCTGGATCAACTGGGTCAATGCTTGAACCTGCTGGACCAGAGTGGCAAACTGGTCCAACGTTACCACCGTTGCCGGCGGCTAAGGAGTTTCAGCTGGCGGTGGTGGCGGAGGTGCCACACCGCTGATTGGATCAAGCCTTTGGGAGGCGGCTTGATCTTGAGCTTCGAATGTAGCTCTTTTTTTATTGGCCATTAGAGGATGCTTCTTCTGGTTTTTTGAGTCTTGTCTCCTAGATCATAAGTTTATGGGACTTTAGGCCCTTCCTCTAGCGCCAATCTGTTGCCACGAAAATCTATTCTCCAACTCGGGTGCACTTCTGACTCCTGATCCGGACGCCAATCTCATCGCTTTGGGGTGGAACCTGCAAGATAGTCCGTGCGCAGAGGGTGCTGTGGGGGTTGCCCTCTGTGGAGGACCCTCTGACGCCTAAGTTAGTAGAAATTCACAGCAAGCATATGTGAGGAGAAGACTCTTACAGAAGAGCTCCCCTAGATGGGTGTTCTCTTGAGAGATCCGAGCTCAAATGGAGCTATTCTCAGTATGACAATGAGTAAAATGAGTGAGTATTCAAGCGTACCTGAGAGGTTGGAGGGCAGTGGTATTTATAGGGGATCACCTGATTTCTTAGGCACGTCGTGAGGGGAGGTCTGAAAGTCGTTATGATTCGAAACGGATTCGAATCAAGTTTGTTATGAGGTCGGTATGATCTGTATCTTGTCAGTTAGAGGATCGATGGCTGAGAGAGCTGGTTGATGCCTTTAAATTCAGTGATTGCGTAGGTTCTAGGCCACTCCTGTGGGTCCTAGGCCACTCCTGGGTATAATTCCCCATTTGGAATCTTATTCAGTTATAGTGAATTTGAATTCTCACGCATCGGATTCTGCAGAGGTATTCGAGTGCCTCGGCCCGACCGAGGTGAGGGGCAATTTGGTTTCTGAGGTACAAAATAGCTCGGTCTGTAGAGGTATGGGGATGATTCAGGTTACCGAGGTATGAGGATGGCTTAGGCTACCGAGGTATAAGGATGGCTCGGGTCACCGAGGTATAAGGATGGCTTAGGTCACCGAGGTATGAGAATGGTTTGGGTTGTCGGGACGACCCGTCTTTGTTAAAGGCGATTCGGCTTTGTTGTTTGGCGGTTATGCCAGCTAGCTGGTTGAGACTGGACTTGACCCAACTGTGGGTCCTAGGCCACTTCTGGGTATGATTCCCCATTTGGAATCTTATTCAGTTATAGTGAATTCGAATTCTCTCGCGTTGGATTCCGCAGAGGTATTCGAGTGCCTCGGCCCGGCCGAGGTGAGGGGCAATTTGGTTTTTCGAGGTACAAATTAGCTCGGTCTGTAGAGGTATGGGGACGGCTCGGGTTACCGAGGTACGAGGATGGCTTAGGCTACCGAGGTATAAGGAAGGCTTGGGTCACCGAGGTATAAGGATGGCTTGGTCATCGAGGTATGAGAATGGTTCAGGTTGTCGGGACGACCCGTCTTTGTTAAAGGCGATTCGGCTTCGTTGTTTGACGGTTGTGGTTAAGACTGGACTTGACCCAATTGTCGATGTGTATGGTCATTAATGCAATTACAATTTTACCCCTCATCAATCTCTATTCTTAATAATTATAATTTTTCATAATAATTATAATATAATTATAAGATTCAAGAAGTAAATGGGAGTGAGATACGAGCAGAGTGTTATTGAAAATGGTTCCTTTATTCCTTCAACTAAGAATATATATGAATTTATATATATATATATATATTAAATATATATTTTAAAAAATAATATTTATAGTGTATGATAAACTATATTCAATGAAAAAAAAAAATTATTTTAAAAAATAATAAAAAAAAGTTAAAGAGTTAGGCTTGGAAGATGGATATAACCACTGAGATTTTGTCTCTTTCTTTAAAGTACAACTCAGAAGCCTTTTCTAAGGATATAACTCAGAAGCCAAAAACTTCAACGTCTGATTGGTGCCGATATTTTAGATTAATCTTTACGAAACGTGCCAAAGGCGAAGAGTCACCAGCCTCTTTCTCCTGTTAGATTAATTTTACGAGACGTGTCGAAGGTGGAGTCGCCTCTTTCTCCAATATGCAAAAGGGCCATCGGTTTCCAACTTGCCTGGTATGCGAAAGGGCCATCTGTTTTTTCTTTTAATTGGTAGTTAATGGTTAATGGTCAGAAAGTTTAAGCTATTAACATTAAGCCATTAATTATAATATTTGATGAAATTAAATTTAATCCATAACATTTAGTATTTGATGGGAGTACAAGATTGAATAGATATATATATATATATATATATATATATATATATATATATATATCAATTGGTCCTCTCTCCACTTTAAAAGATAACATATTAGAGAATCCATCAAATTATCTTCTACGTAGGAAATAAGGTTAAGGGAGAGAAATCAATTGTTTCTATCAAAACCTAATCAGATTCAAATCTACTATTATGATGAATTCCACATCAAGTAAGTATTTTTATATTTTATTTTTGATTTTATGTAACAAATTATTTATTAAAAATCCTAAATGCTAACAAGTAATATCAGAGCAAAGGTTCTAAAATAAATAATTTGTTCATATATTATGATTAATTAATTTTTTATCAAAATGAATTGACGATGAACTTTTAATCTTTTAAGTTATATTTGGTTGTATTATTGGCCATTAATCTATTCCATGAAGAGGTCCACCGCTAGAAGAACCTCGGCTGATCGTGTTCCAAATTAATGGCATGCATCGATAAGGTCGTTGTGTTATACTAGTATATATAGCAAAACTAATATTTATAGATTGAATCAGATTGATAATCTATGATGATTGATGTCGGCTGATGGATGCAGTAATGTTAACTATATTTGTTATTGTCAAAATTTATATGTTGATTTTTTTAATATTAGTATTATTATATGACATCAAGATTAAATTAGTTAGTTAGTCACCAAAGTAGCCAAACTAATTTATATTCAGTCATATAATTTATAAAATTTTAATATTAGTATTATTATATGACATCAAGATTAAATTAGTTAGTTAGTCATCAAAGTGGCCAAACTAGTTTATATTAGTCATTTGATTTATGAAATTTTATAGAATGTTATTGTTTTAATCATAAAGATTTGTTGGTTGTTAGAAATTAAGAATTCGCCCAAAGGTGGATTAATATTCTATAACTAACAAATATAAAGAAAAAAATTTATATTCTCTTATCAAATATAATATGGATATCCAAAGATACTATATATATATATATATATATATATATATATATATATATATATATATATATATATATATATGATAAGGTTTATTAATTACCTTAAAGTTTAAATAGCATTCTAATTACGATAATGATGTATATATATTGTTGTATTTACTCAAAGAAAATCTATAATATATTTTGTATTTAATTGCCTGAATTTGAGTATTTATGATTTTGCAGCTGTTTCTTTACATTCACATACTTCTATGTTACTATCTTTAATGATTTAAACTTCTCTGAATGGCGTGAGCAAGTCAATTTTTATTTAGGTGTCTTGAATCTTGACTTGGCATTATTAGAAGAAAAGCAGTGAGGCAGAGAAGTTAAAACATAAACCATGGGACAGATCTAATAAATTATGTCTTAGTTATATGCGAATGACAATTGCCAACAACATTAAGTCTACTCTTCCAGAAAGTGTAACAGCTAAAGATATATTAAGCTTGTGGAAGAGCACTTTCGTTTCATGGATAAGTCACTTGCAGTGACACTAATGGCTGAACTTATGACCATGAAATATGATGAGCCATGAAGTATGCAGCAACATGTCATTGATATGACTAATATTGTAGCAAGACTTAAGACCCTAGGAATGATTGTGGATGACTCCTTTCTGATACAATTCATTATGAACTCATTACCTCAAGAGTATGGGCCTTTTCAAATTAACTATAATACTATTAAGGATAAGTAGGATGTTAATGAATTGACCAGTAAGCTTACTCAAGAGGAAAGAAGATTAAAAGCACAAGGGGTTCATTCAATAAACCTAGTGGGTCAAGGAGCTGATAAAGTTATCAAACCAAAATTCAAGAAATTTAAGAAGAAAAGACCCACTAAAGTATCACAGGTTGCTGATAATGATAAGAATGAAAGGAAGAAAGATAAATGCTACTTTTGTAAGAAAGAAGGACATTATCAGAAAGATTGTCTGAAACAAAAGGCTTGGTTCAAAAAGAAATGTATCTTTCATTATGCTTCTCGAATTTTTGAATCAAACTTATCTGAAGTTTCTTCTAACACTTGGTGGTTGGATTCTGGTACCACTACTCATGTTTCTAATATAATACAGGGATTCCTTATAATCCAGAGCATAAATCCAAATGAGAACTTCTTGTTCATGGAAAACCAAGAGAAGGCCCCAATTGAAGGCACAAGGACTTATCGTCTTACTTTAGATACTAGGCATCACCTGAATCTACTACAAACTCTCTATGTCCCTTCACTTTTTAGAAATTTGGTTTTTGTTTCAAAATTTGATGTTAATAGGTTTAGTTTTAAGATTGAAAAAGGATGTTTCAGTTTATTTAATAAAGATGGTTCCTTTATTGGTTCTAGAATTCTTATGGATGATTTATACAAATTGAAACTTGATGATAATTTTTTTGCATCCCTAATGTCTTCATCAAAATATTAAAATTATACGTAATATGGCAAATGATAACTCTGCTTTCTTGTAGCATAAACGTTTGGGTCATGTATCCAAAAAAGACTCAAAGAGTAGTAAAGAATGAGATTCTACCAAATCTAGATTTTATTGATCTTGGTTTATGTGTGGATTACATTAAGGAAAAGCAAACCAAACATAACAAGAAAGGAGCTAGAAGTACTCAGCTTCTTGAAATTATACACACTGATATATATAGACCTTTTGATACTCCATCTTCTAATGGAAAAAAGTTCTTTATTACCTTTATAGATGATTTTTCACGTTATTGATATGTCTATTTACTTAAAGAAAAATCTTAAGCTGTAAATGCTCTTGAGGTATTTACTAAAGAGGTTGAAAGGAAACTAAATAGAAAAGTGAAAATAGTAAGATCTGTTAGAGGTGGTGAGTATTATGGAAAGTATAATGAATCAGGGCGCACAAAACCCAAGTTCATTTGCAAAATTTCTCAAAGACATGGCATATGTGCACAGTATATCATGTCAGGCATACCTCAATAAAATGGTATGGCAGAAAGGCGAAATAGAACATTAATGGATATGGTTAGGAGTATGATAAGTAATTCCTCATTACCAAAATTTTTGTGGACATATGCCCTTAGAACTATAGTATATTTACTGAATAGGATTCCTAGTAAGGCAATTTCTAAAACTCCTTTTGAGTTATGGACTGGAAGGAAACCTAGTTTAAGACACCTGCATGTTTGGGGTTGACCAGTAGAAGCACGAGTGTATAATCTATATAAAAAGAAATTAAATTCTCGAATTGTCAGTGGTTACTTTATTGGTTACTCAGAGAAATCCAAAAGAGTATATGTTTTATTGTCCAAACCATAGTTCTAGAATTATTGAGACAGGCAATGCCAAATTCATTGAGAATAGTGAAGTTAGTGGGAGTGCTGACAAACAGATTATGGATATCAATGAAGTAAGGGTTAATGTTTCATTACCTATAAATGTTCCTAAATCTACAATCATTCCATACATTGTTCCATATTTACAAAAATAAAATAATAATGAACAATATTTGAATGAAGTAGTACCCCATGAAGAGCCTAACCTACAAATAGCTGATAAAATTGAACCATATGGAATAGCTTTAAGTAAACCCATAAGGAAACAAAAATCAACTATTTTAGATGATTATTTGGTTTATTTGTAAGAGTCAGATTTTGATTGTGGCATTAATAAATATCCTATTTTATTTTCACAAGCCATTAACAGTGATAAGTCTAATAAATAGATTAATGCTATGAAAGATGAATTAAAATCAATGGCTGAAAACAATGTCTGAGACCTTATCAAATTGCTATAGAAGGTTCTAAACGAGTTGGATGTAAATGAGTTTTTAAGACTAAACATGACTTGAATGGCAATATCGAACATTTTAAAGTTAGACTTGTCGCCAAGGGTTATACTCAGAAGGATGGCATTGATTATAAAGAGACATTTTCACCAGTTTCAAAGAAGGATTCATTAAGAATCATTATGGCTTTGGTAGCTCAATATGATTTAGAGTTACATCAAATGGATATGAAAACAGCCTTTTTTAATGGGGATATAAAGGAAGAAATGTATATGGATCAACCTGAAGGTTTTTCCATGGAAGAAAATTATCATATGGTGTGTAAACTTAAGAAATTAATATATGGACTTAAACAAGCTTTCAGACAATGGTATATTAAGTTCAATGATACTATTACATCTTTTGGTTTTCATAAAAATATCATTGATCGGTATATTTACCAAAAGATTTGTGAAAGTAAGTTTATATTTTTGGTTCTATATGTTGATGATATTTTGCTTGCTACTAATGATTTAGGTATCTTGTATGAGACTAAAAATTTTCTTTCTAAGAATTTTGAGATGAAAGATATGGGAGAGACATCTTATGTGATAGGAATTTTAATATTCAAAAAGAGATCACATGGATTGTTAGGGTTGCTCAGAAAGCTTACATCGAGAAAATTCTTAAGAGATTTAATATGAACAACTGTTCAATATGTATTGTCCCAATACAAAAAGGGGATAAATTTAGTCTTATGCAGTGTCCAAAGAATGATATGGAATGTAAGCAAATGGAATCTATTCCATATGCTTCTGTTGTGGGTAGCTTGATGTATTTGCAAACTTGCACAAGACCAGATATCACCTTCGCGGTTGGGATGTTTGGCCGATATCAGAGTAACATCATTGAAAAGTTACAAAGAAAGTGATGATATACCTTCAAGGAACTAAGGATTATATGCTCACATTTAGAAGGTCTGATCAGTTGGAAGTGATTGGATATTTAGATTCAGATTTTACTGGTTGTATTGATAGTAGAAAGTCAACATTTGGCTATGTATTCCTGTTGGAGGAAGGGGCAATTTCATGGAAAAGTGCCAAACAATCTAGCATTGCCTCATTCACTATGAAAGCATAGTTTGTAGCCTATTATGAAGCTATAATTTACGTATTATGGCTACGGAACTTTATTTCAGGACTTGGTTATCGACACATTACCAAGCCGCTGCAAATTTATTATGATAATTCTCGACAGTTTTCTTCTCCAATAATGATAAATATTCCAAATGTGCTAAACATATAGAATTAAAGTACTTTACCTTCAAGAAGAAGGTTCAGAAACAAAAAGTGTGCATTGAATATATTAGAACGGATTTTATAATTGCAGATCCTTTAACTAAAGGTTTACAACCAAAGACATTTAAAGAACATGTATATAGAATGAGTTTTGGTTGTATTGAAGATTGATTATGATAATGTTATGACACTCTTGATACTTTTCTGATTTTATTAAATTAGTTTTTGTTCTTTATGCTTGTATATGCTTAATGTTTTGAACAAGAAAATTATTGTGTCTTTAAAAAGGGCCATCGGTTTCAAACCGGCCTGTCATGCGAAGGGCCACCAGTTTTTTCTTTTAATTGGTAGTTAATGGTCCAAAAATTTAAGCCATTAACATTAAGATTAGATCTTTAGACCTTTAGGGAGATCTTATTTAAAATTCAAGAAAAGGATTCAAGAGGCGCTATCACCCCTCTCCCTAGGTGTCATCTTGTTTTTATCCATACTTCTCCGTGTGGATCATCGTTAAAGGCAAGGATGGCTTGTGACAGAGGATTCACCTGCTTCATCCTATTCTACATCGATAACGGACTCAGGTATTAATAAATCTAATATTTTAGATTTTATTTTTAATTTAATGAATATATTCCTAAGGATCCTAGACATCTGCATTTTCATGAATTTGATTCATGTCTTGCATACATAATTCCCAACAAGTTATTCACTTAAGCGTCGAAAGATTTTCACCGGAGCAACCGATCTCCGAAGACTTTCATGCAGGATTTCTGCTCGAGAATGAGGCGCTTGAAGATTTCTAGACCCGTCTTCATTGTCTCTTGGGAACACCATCTTCGTTGTCTCTTGGAAGGTGATTTGATGGCAATACGCCGAACGCCCTGCCCTGTGTTTCACTTTGACTGTGCCTGTGCTGAATTAATGTTGCTTTAAGATGCTCCCCGGTTTGTACGTGTTGTCCCCAAAAGTCGTCACCGTGGTGCTGCTGCTTTTAGAATTTCCGCATCCTGCTATATCTCCTTCCAAATTATAAAAAACATCGTGGTTTAGAGAGCTAGCCATTTGCATATAATTATCTTCTCGATACTCAATCGCCTTATGAAGGAGACACCAGCCTCACCTTGCCCATTTGCTTATAATTACCAGTCCAAATCACTGAAAGGTTACTGACGTCAGTGGGCAACAAACTGCATTCTTCCCCGCCTTCAAATCCAAATCAGGGGCTGCCAGCAAAAGTTACTTCTAATTCTTGTAAACCCCCGGATCCTCATCATGTGAGGATCCGCCTTCTTTGACGAAGGATGGCGGAAGAAGGTGCCGACGCGCCCCCTTCACACGAGCACATGGGAGGGATTAACCCTCCCCTTGCCACGATTTAAGAAGGGGGGAGCACCCCTCCTCCATTCTCCTCCCTCCGGTGCCGGCCATCAGCTAAAAGGGAGAGAGAGAGAGAATCAGAGAGAGAATGAGAGAAAACAGAGAGAGAGAGAGGGGATGGAACCAAGCCGGTTCACGGCTTGGTTCGGGCCTGGCGGAGTGGCCGTCGCCTCGCCGGGCCTGGGCGGCGACCAGCGGCCCTCACCGGCGGCGGGCGACCGTCCAGTGAGGGTTCGACCGGCCATGGTGGTCAGCCATGCCATCGACACAAGCCGTGTGCCGTGGACCGAGCGAGAGAGAGAGAGAGAAATAGAGGGAGAAAGAGAGGGAGAGGGAGGCGGCCGCGGCGGCAGCTGGCTTTGGCCCGGTCGCCAGTGGTCGGGCTGCCCAAGGATTGGCCGGCGGTAGCCCTGGCCGCCGGCACGACTCCCCCCTGTTTCGGGTGAAACAAGGAGGGGGTGGGGAAGAAGAGGACGTGGGCCGGCTGGGCCGTCCCACGTTGGGCCCTATTGGGCCAGCTCACAAGCCATTTTGGGGCTGTATTTTGGGTCCTGTAATATATCAGCAATGGAAAAATAAAAATATGATCCGATTCAACGTTGATTCTACTTTCTTGGGTTATTTTTATTTCCCTATTCGGGTTTATATATTGAGAAATATTCGAGCCCAAAGTTGAGCCCAGGATTAGACTGGTAGACCTTAGGGGATGCTTTATTATTCCAATTTTAGATATTCAATTGTGGAAATTAATGTTGTATATAACCAGATGTCCACATAGCTGATTTATAGTATAGGATTAGCATATTGAGGTAAGTAAGTCACTTATTATAATTTTTATAAATTATTAAAATATAAAAATTATGTATTTAAATGCTATATTGGTATATATTGCATTATTTAAAAAATGAGAAAATGGATTGGTACTCTTATTTGCAAATGAGCATTTACTATGATTAGTTTATTATTTATTATATTTTGCAAATGATTTGGTACCTATGCGGACAACTGATCAATTGGCATGACCTTTAAAATTGCTAAAGGTTTTATAAATATACATGTGCATTTGACATGTTTAATTCACTGTAATTATGAAAAGTATATGGATTGCATTTTTGCAATGATACATGCTATTTGGCAAATGTGACATAAAAATGATACTGTTTATATAATGATAATATGTCCCACCATGGTCCGCTATGATGTGATATGATGTGATATGTTGCATGACTCACTTGGCACCGAGACCCAACTCCATAAGGGGGTATATGGAGAACACACACCCAAAAGGTGTGCTGTGACAGGATATGGCAATATTATACCACATGGCATCGGGACCCATCTCCATAGGGGTATATGGAGAACACACTCTTGGGGTGTATTGTAGCCGAATATGGTAGGGTGTGAGTTCATGACACTGGTTCTAAGACCTGACTCCTAGGGGATATTTATGGAGGATACACCCGAGGGGGGTATTACACCCGAGGAGGGTGTTCTGTGTACATAGTGTGTGGCCATGGGACATCGGTATAAAAATACATTTTTACATGCTATTTATAGTGGTACAGTGGTTTTGTTCTGAAATTGTATATTCTTGAAATGCTATATATATAGCAATTGCTTCCAAAATTATTTTGAGCATATGATGTATGTTTTGATAACATGATAAAATGTATTTGAAACATGGAAGTTTGGCAGATGTTTATTATGAAAAATGTGAGTTGATAAAAGCTTGAAGTAATTACATTATATTATAGTTAGCTTACTTATTGAGTGTGAGCTCATTTAAATCTCACAATGTTTTTCAGAGCCACAGAACTGAAGATGGGAATATGGGGTAGTTGGAGCAGCTATCAGAGTGACCTAGATCCAATACTTCATTGTAACCCCATTGAATTATGTATTTTGACATGTAGCCTAAAACATATAATTATGGTTTGTATTAAGAATACTTGAATTTGGATAATATATAGTTATTATCCCTCCTTGTATTAAATGTGGTATTTCGGGACGCATTGCATGCCAGGCATGTGGTGGGTTACCACCTCTAGATCCAATATTGGGTCTGGGGCATGACAGCTTTTATGGTATCAGATCCTAGGTTTGACCTTAAGGACAAACATATGATGACACTAGGCAAAGTAGTAGAATGATACTGGAAGGGCAATAACTCTAAGATGATTTTAAGTAAATGTGTTTCGAGAGCCAAAAATTTAGAAGTCTATAAAGTGTTGATTGGACTTTAGCCCTGGCAGAAATTAATAATACCCTGTCACACAAGAAGTCAGTGACATGATGAGGGCTTCTGGTTTAGTGACCCTGACCAGCCAGGAGACCAAGTGACTCCTGAAGGTTCTGGCTACGTGGGCTTGGTTGGGAATAGCCAACAACAGTTTTAGACCCTTAGAGAACATGGGTACATGAGACTTTAATTTAATATACAATACAAGGTAGATGAATAAATGGAATATTATGCAACAGTTGTAAGTTGCCATTGATGACAATGTGACATTTTCATATTTTGATTTAGTAGATGTTTGAATTTTGAATTATTAAATCTGAATTTGAATGTGGATATATATATAGTTGATTTTACTAAGAGGACTTGCATTATTAAAATTGCATGTTCAAGGCTAATTTATTGGTTATGAAGATGATTGATGCTGATATTATTGAAATGGTTGACTACGTAGTGTCACAATGGATTATTTAGGAAGAATATAAGATCTCGAGTTTTGAGACAATTAAGGTTCATATAGACCCTGTGAATCATTGGGATTGATTTTGATTATGAATATTCAAATGTTTTGAAGGTAGCAAGTGGAAGATTCTTAGCAGTGATAAAAATAAGATAAATTCCACTAATAAAGAATTTCATGAGGATTTGCATCTGTTAATAGATTCCTGAATCAAGGTGATAGAACACTAATCTATCATGCCTACTTACCATGCCTCTCTTCGTGGTTCTAGGTAGGGATTTTTACCCAGAATGGATAAATTGTTAATCAGCCATAAGTGGCTTGAATCTTTTCAAAGAAAGAAGAGGGAGATGATTTTATTTTTAATCAATTATGGAAGATGGCTGAGGATACATCTAATATCACTTTCAAATCAAAGAGAGATTACTATAATTTTCTAAATGTATCTTTTGGGTGGTAAGCGCATCTTCAATCTCTATAGACCTTATAAGCCATGCATCCCATCTGAGCTAGATTAGTGAGGTCACTTTGAGATATTCAAAGGAATTGAATTAGTTAATTATAATAATTATGAAAGATGTCTGAGGTATTACCTTAATGCTCATTGATGTTAGCTTGAAGTATTCAAGAGTGAAGCCAAGTATGTTATGATGATTTAATCAAAAATTAAAAATAAGTATCATAATGATTAATGGCATATTTAGAGGTTGCAGAGCACTTGAAGAAGACTATCTTATATCCGATGCAATGGTAAACTGATTAAATTGAGGCTGAATCCATTAGACTCATTCTTTTCCAATGGAGGATTTTTTTTTATAAGGTTTGGCGGATAGTCTGAAAGAACCATGTAATTTTTAGAGGAAATGTTGCAAGCCTGGTGATGGATTTAGGAGGTGCTTGAGATAGCATCTTACCCTAAGAAAAATTGCTTCTTATGAAGGTTATTGAGCCAATACTAATGGACCCATTTGAGCTTTTTACAATATGAGGTGTAGATCTCCTTCGTGTTGGGATAAAGTTAGAGAGAAAATTTTGGATGCTGAGCTAGTTTAGCAACTATGAAAAAGTATCATTAATTAAAGCAGCTTCATGTAGCTCAGAGTTAATAGAAAAGTTATATTGATGTCAAAAAGAAAGATTTAAAATTTTAGGTTGAAGATTATTTGGAAGTTTTACTAACCAATGATGTGATGAGATTTGTGTTAGGGGTGATTTGAGCCCACAATACATTGGACCATTTGAGATTTTGATCAAAATAAAGGAGGTGGCTTATAGCACTGCCTTCATTACTCTTTGGGGTGTTCAATGTGTTTCATATCTTCAAGATTGAGGAGGTATATTCCAGACCCTCGCTATGTGTTAGAACTTGAACCGATTTAGCTTAAGAGAGAATTGATCTGATATTTGAAGAGCATCCTGTGCGTATTGTGGACCGCAAGGATCAAGTTCTAAGACGGCGTAGCATTCCCTATGTCAAGATTCAATGGAATAACCATTCTAACCATTCTGAGAGGGAAGCTACTTAGGAGCTTGAGGAGGAAATTAAAGAAAAATATCCTCAATTGTTTGTAACATAGCATATGTAAATGGAAAGAAGATTAATTATATGATCAAAGCTTTGGATTCTAAATATTATATGAATTACATCAATTTCGAGGCCAAAATTTTTATAAGGAGGGGAGAATGTAAACCCCCGGATCCTCACCATGTGAGGATCCGTCTTCTTTGACGGAGGAAGGGAGGCGCCGCCCTTCCTCCGTCATTGTTGACCTGGCGTGGCGGAAGGAGGCGCCGACACGCCCCCTTCACACGAGCACAGGGGAGGGACTAACCCTCCCCTTGCCATGATTTAAAGAGGGGGGAGCACCCCTCCTTCTCCATTCTCCTCCCCCCAGTGCCGGCCATCAGGTAAGAGGGAGAGAGAGAGAATCAGAGAGAGAATGAGAGAAAATAGAGAGAGGGGGATGGAACCAAGCTGGTTCATGGCTTGGTTTGGGTCCGGCGGAGTGGCCATCACCTCGCCGGGCCTGGGCGGCAGCCAGCAGCCCTTACCGGCGGCGGGCGACCATCCGGTGAGGGTTCGACCGGCCATGGTGGCCGGCCATGCCACCGGCACAAGCCGTGTGCCGTGGACCAAGCTAGAGAGAGAGAAATAGAGGGAGAAAGAGAGGGAGAGGGAGGCGGCCGCGGCGGCGACCGGCTTTGGCCTGGTCGCCGGCGACCGGGCTGCCCAAGGATTGGCCGGGCTGCGGCCCTATCCACCGGCATGACTCCCCCTGTTTCGGGTGAAACAAGGGAGGGTGTGGGGAAGAAGAGGACGTGGGCCGGCTGGGTCGTCCCACGTTGGGCCCTATTGGGCCAGCTCATGAGCCATTTTGGGGCTACATTTTGGGTCCTGTAATGGGTCGGGAATGAAAAAATAAAAATATGGCACGATTCAGCGTTGATTCTAGTTTCTTGGGGTATTTTTATTTCCTCATTCGGGTTTATATATTAAAAAATATTCGAGGCCAAATTTGGGCCCAGGATTAGACTGGGTAGACCTTAGGGGATGCTTTATTATTCCAATTTTAGATATTTAATTATGGAAATTAATGCTGTAGGTAACCAAATGTCCACATAGCTGATTTACAGTATGGGATTAGCGTATTGAGGTAAGTAAGTCACTTATTATAATTTTTATAAATTATTAAAATATAAAAATTATGTATTTAAATGCTATATTGGTATATATTGCAATATTTGAAAAATGAGAAAATGGATTGGTACTCTTATTTGCAAATGAGCATTTACTATGATTAGTTTATTATTTATTATATTTTGCAAATGATTTGGTACCTATGCGGACAACTGATCAATTGGCATGACCTTTAAAATTGCTAAATGTTTTATAAATATACATGTGCATTTGACATGTTTAATTCACTGTAATTATGAAAAGTATATGGATTGCATTTTTGCAATGATACATGCTATTTGGCAAATGTGACATGAAAATGATACTGTGTATATGATGATAATATGTCCCACCATGGTCCGCTATGATGTGATATGATGTGATATATTGCATGACTCACTTGGCACCGAGATCCAACTCCATAAGGGGGTATATGGAGAACACACACCCAGAAGGTGTGTTGTGACAGGATATGGCAATATTATGCCACATGACATCGGGACCCATCTCCATAGGGGGGTATATGGAGAACACACTCTTGGGGTGTATTGTAGCCGAATATGGTAGGGTGTGAATTCATGACACTGGTTCTAGGACCTGACTCCTAGGGGATATTTATGGAGGATACACCCGAGGGGGGTATTACACCCGATGAGGGTGTTCTGTGTACATAGTGTGTGGCCGTGGGACATCGGTATAAAAATGCATTTTTATATGCTATTTACAGTTGTTTTGTTCTGAAATTGTATATTCTTGAAATGCTATATATATAGCAATTGCTTCCAAAATTATTTTGAGCATATGATGCATATTTTGATAACATGATAAAATGTATTTGAAACATAGAAGTTTGGTAGATGTTTATTATGAAAAATGTGAGTTGATAAAAGCTTGAAGTAATTACATTATATTATAGTTGACTTACTTATTGAGTGTGAGCTCATTTAAATCTTACAATAGCCGGGAATATGGGATAGTTGGAGCACTATCAAAGTGACCTAAATCCAATACTTCGTTGTAACCCCCATTGAATTATATATTTTGGCATGTAGCCTAAAACATATAATTATGGTTTGTATTAAGAATACTTGAATTTGGATATAATTATGGTTTGTATTAAGAATACTTGAATTTGGATAATATATAAATGGTTTGTATTAAGAATACTTGAATTTGGATAATATATAATTATTATTCATCCTTGTATTAAATGTGATATTTCGGAATGCCTTGCATGTTAGGTGTACGAAGAGTTTCTACTTTTAGATCCAATATTGGGCTGGGGTGTGACAATTCTAAACGATGGACGGAGGGACGGACGAGTCGATGTGGATGACGATCGCTTTCTTTCTCAAATTGAATTAATGCGACGGGATTATAAGATGAGCACGGCAACGTGGAGAATTGTGTTCTTCTGGTCTTTTCATGGCCCCGTAAATGAGACAGCAGCGATGGACTAATTAATGATTCCCAAGATCAATTTGGTTCGGCTAACGGGCGAAACTTGGGACCACCAAATCGGTCTCTCGATCGATTGCCACGCTTAGCTGCCAATACAGTAGTTCCATGGAAGAGGCCAAGCCAAGTTTTGCGGGAGGAAGATCCGGCATATCATTGCGAGGGAAGACAACAGTAATCTAGCCAAGCCTCTCACCAGCCCGTGGCATGATGATGGAATTTAGGATCACCAGAATTCAGAAAATCAAATAATCAATGATAAATGCCTCTTGAAGCAACAATACACCATGCATATAGCTCGTACCTCTTCAGTTGGCTAGCTAGAATATTAATGATGTCAGACAATTACAATTTCTAGCCCGCACTAGAGCACTCAAGGATAAGCATCACAAGGTAGCGTTATGTATATCTTCCTTGAAATAGATACAATGAAAGAATGTCCATTATATAGATATTTGTCTGTGACATCAATGATGAACATTAGGTGCCAATTGTCATTCCACTCGAAACAAGTTAATGTTCCAAGAACATTTAGAACAACAGAGGCAATGAATCAATGAACAATTATATATATAGACACAACGCATAGATCCCTTGAGTAGTCCCCACTGACAAAACTTGAAAGGACCAGCAACTTATTACCTTTTGTTCTGTTGAATTCAAGTTACCTACATTATAGAATAGGCACGGACCACCTCGACAATGGGAGCACGGCAGAGCGGGCATTTGCCTCCACCTTGAACTAACTCGTTAGCGCATTTTGAACAAGTACACATGTGACCACATCTGAGGTAGCAAAAGAGCATATATGAATATCATAACAATGAACTTAGTTCTGCATCTCAAATAGGTATATACACCTGTAGAGAAGGGAATCAATATGACTGTCGCAACAGATACAGCATGTCCCTTTCCTCACTTGGCTCCATTTGGATCCATCCTCGGATAATTCCTCACCCACCCCTGAAACAAACAAGACGTACAGAATGTTGATCTTGTGAGTATTAGATGGCTCAAAGTAAAGCAGGTAAGCTGGATGAAGTTTCGCATGCAACAATGATCACAAAGAAGATAAAGCATGTCTGGACAAGCAAATCTCATTCTCGGTCCTCAAGAGAGGAAAATAAAACCATAGGACTACGTCCCTGCAGGGCAACCCCTCTTTTTTCTTGTGCATATGCGGATACTGTATTGTTGAAAGTTAGTTCTTTCCTTTCGGCAGGAGACTAACTTTGACATGCATATTTGAAAATACACGCTAGCCTTATGCACATCTGTTTCAGCAGTCTCAACCCTCAACTGAAAAGACAAATCTAACTGTAAAACGCTGGCTAAATCCAGGGCCACCACCAACCCTTTGAAATAATCATAAACTTAATATAATCCCTTTATATAATAGCAGAATAAATAAGTATCCTGCCCTGGTAGTCACAACTTTAGGAAAAAAGTAATAAGGCTTCCATTCAATTGATAAACTATAGAAAAAGAAAAAAAATCAGTACCGGCAAGAGCTCCATTATGGAGTTATGTGGTCAATTACGACCAGGAAATATGATGCATTTGCTCACCACTGAGACAATAAGAATGTGTAGGGGTAAATTGGTATGTCATGACTATAGGGCAGCAGACCTTCAAGAATTGGTCTATTCCTGTGAACTATAGCGGAAAACCACATTCATTTCTAACTAGTATGCCTTCCTGGAAGATCTGCCACAGGCATCATGGGACTGTTTGGATAACCACCCCATCCACAAGATGTCTCTGATGCACACAAGGAATTGCAATAGAGAAAGGGAAAAATAGAAAGGTGGGGGAATCTGTGGAGACCATTGCTTCAAGGATTTCATGTTTTTCAAATGCTAAGAGTTCATTTAAGAAAGGTGACTTCCTGTATTCTGAAAATGTTAGACTTGTCAGAGGCTTGGACTCCCATTATCCCACCAAATTCCCCATCCTTCCATCTCATATATTCAAACCTTCCCAACTATATAATAAGCTGACCCGCAATCCACACACAAACTGAGGAAAGTTAGGGCTCTTTAAAATCATAGAGAAGAGACGAGTTTAAGGTATTATTGATTCATCATGCAGTGCTATGAACCTAGGAGTAGAATTTGCAGGTTTATTAAATCTTACATGCATAACAACAGATGCATGTGAATGTGAAACAAACCATAATTTATAATAATATCTACAGCAGTTTCTTTCATGACCATAAATTTTGTTGATTACTGAGAATGTGAATAATGAATTCAAAGATAGACGACTACTTACCTTGTCCTCCAACAGAGCGATTCAAAGCTGCAGAAACTTCTTGCCTGACTGAACGTTGCAATTCGAGCTGCATATCCATGCAAGCCTCCAACATTCTCTGCATGTGACTCATCCCTTGCTGAAGCCTAGCCATGTCTGCCCTCAAATCATTAATAGCATCTTCCTGCACCAAAACAATAGCAACAGTTTTAAATGCCAAAACAACAGAGATACATACCACACCAACTAAGATTCTAATGACAGCCTCAGCAGCTTCATCAGGCCAATAGATTCATAGACAAGAACTGTGGCAGACACTGAAAGCTGTAGAAGATACAGCTTGAAAGAAAGAAAAGCAGAAACACAACTTCCATTTGGCATCCCTAACATGCGTAATATTATTGGATTACTTCTCATTTCATTTTAAAAAATAAAGCTTTAAAAATTATTAATTGAGAAGGGAAACAAATAAATTATATTGAAATTTCATGTGCCAAATTTAAACATTACGGGAAAGGTGGCGCACAATTTCTGAACGATGCATGTTCTGCCTGGTCCAGTTATTATGATGCAGTTCTGAGTGCCATAGTGGTTGCCGAGGTGGGAACGATGGAGGTGGAAGAACAGGAGGAGGCCTGGGAATAGAATCCTGAAGATCCTGATTTGCATCATCCCCATTCTGGTCCTGATCTTCCTCTGGTGAAGAGGGGTTAGCCAAGGTTCTTTGCAGATCCCAATTGAGTGGAGCATGGCCCTGCCGTTGGACATAGGATTGTATCAACTGGTCTAAACTATCGCGAAACCCACTGTGAAGAAGATTAGAAACACTTCTCCTGCAAAAAAAAAAAGAGAATAACCATTTCAGCCTGTAATAACTAAATAAACAAAGTGACTCTTAGTTCTAGTGTATTAAAACCCTCATCTTGCAGACAAGCAGATACCTGCTCAAGAGTTCCCTGAGTTCCATACTGTACACATTATCGTCATCAGGTGGAATAAATCTATTGACTCTTCTAATGGGAATGGACTGCTGACCTCTTGGAGGATCTGAATGCTCATCCCAGTTTTCAGCAGCATCATGAGATTCACCCTCATGCCACTCATGCATTTCTGGGAGATGACTGTCTTCTCCATCATCTTCATCTTCTGGTGATTCAGGCGACCACTCTTGTTCTACATTTTCATGCCAGTTCTCATCAGAGTCTTCTCCAGCCTCTTCATGCCAATTGCCGTAACGACCTTCTGTAGCCAGTTGCCAGTCTCTTCTCTCATGTTCTATGTCTTCTTCCTGCCAATTCTCCACTTGATTTGTTGATTCTTGCAAGTCCATATTTTCATCAAGTATGTTGTTTTCCAACCCAGCTGCTTCGTGTGTCTCTGTTGATTGATGAATATCAATATTCTCACTCCTAAGTTGAGATGGTTCAGGGTTATCATTAGGTAGATCCACCTCAGTTCTTAGTTGAAATTGATTATTTCCAGAAACATCGGTGCTTTGACTAAATGAAATGTCAGATTGGCTGATTGCTTGACCACGAATAATATTCTGCAATCTGAATTGGAATCCCTCTCTAGTTACAAGCAATAGTTTATATTATTACTCCAACTAGTTCTGCACAGATTTCTATCCAAAAATCCAACATACTCTAATAGGTAAAAAAATATGATATTCATTAGAAGTATTCTTCCAAACCGGTTTCAGTTCATGAATGACAAAAGTGAAAACAATTTTAAATAAGTTAATCACCAAACAAGATCTATTCTTCCAAACCAGTTTCAGTCATGAATGACAAAAGTGAAAACAATTTTAAAGAAGTTAATCACCAAACAAGATGTGTGAGTGTGTGTGTGTGTCTGAGAGAGAGAGAGAATACAACAAAGGCAATATGAACTAGTGAAACACAAAACAATTGCCACTGCATGTATTAACGCCACACATGTAGACATGATATGGGTTTTATTAGGAGTTTGGATAGTTGAGTTCAAGACAATGAAATAATCACATGGATAGTGCGAAAACAATTAATCACCAAACAAGATGTGTGTGTGTGTGTGTGAGAGAGAGAGAGAGAGAGAGAGAGTACGACAAAGAGAATATGAACTAGTGAAACACAAAACAAATGCTGCTGCATGTATTAACACCACACTTATAGACATGATATGAGTTTTATTAGGAGTTTGGATGGTTGGGTTCAAGACAATGAAATAATCACATGGATAATCTGATTTTGCATGTCTAAAACAATCCACATCCAAACATACAAGTTAGAAGCACGTATTACATTTTACATAACAAAATAATCAATTGTTTATGCACTCGGTCAATCTATATAAATGCTGATGCCTCATAAATGTTCCTGATATTTTGACACATCAAAAAAAAAAAAATTTAAATGTTAAGATTGAATTCCTCCTGTGCATCCCACCATTTTTTTTTTTCTCCTGCCAATTTGAAAACAGACATGCATCTGAATCTGAACTCATGCAAATTCCAATGCAGAATTTGTTCTATCTTCAGCTGATGAACAATAAACTCTAAACATATCTACATCTTACTCTTTGTTAATTTATATTGAAGAATTGCATTTAGCTCACTATCACAAATATATTGAATTGTATAAATGAGCAGAAAGTACTATAGTCCAAATCACAAATTCCCATTTAACTCCGATTGTTGTGGCTATATTTTAAATATCTAACTCCTAGATTATGTCCAGCATACTACAATGTTGACTGATGAAATACAATAATTGTGTTATGGGATCCTCACATTACAATGCGAGCTGAGAATATATCCAATAAAGTAGCATTAAGCTTAAATGTATTGTAAGTCATTAAGTTGGTTAGGCTTGGGCACATAAGATAAACACACAGATGTGAACTAGTAGGAAACCAAAGAAAGAAAGAAAAATACATTGAAGGAAGCTTATAAGTTGCACTCGTAGAGGGATGCGGCGAATAACTGACTGTGATGGCACAATCACATTGAATGAAATACACAAAAGCTTTAATAAGGCAGGACTTATATTAATCCTAAAGGAGGAGAAAAGAAGACAGTGGAGGTGCAACAAAATCTGGATGAGATTTTCCAAGTTTAGAAAAGCGTCGAAGATATGATATCTTGAAAAAAACAAAAATGAACAACCTGTCAAAAGTTTAGAAAGAATTCAGACGACAAAGTCCCTATTGGCATTGTCATTACCAATAGAGCTTTTGTCTCTACACCTTTGAGTGGTATAGCTTTTGCTAGTAGAGTTTTTAATAAAAAGCTATTTGTTATTTGATAATTGCATTTCTAAAGTGTTGTAAAACTTTAGCATCTTTTTAATAATCAAATGATAGAAAATGATAACAAAGGACATTACATAGTACTTTCAATTATCTAACTCTTTGTATCAAAAATAGTTCTTATAAAATATTGCTTATTATAAATTATTTATTTTGATATTTTAATCTAGAAAATAATAATTTTAATATCTTATAAAAATATAATATTTTTATAAGATCACTATATTATAACACTACAATAACATTTTCATATGATATCAATTATAATATAATTACAATATCATACTTATATTATTATATTATATTCTGATATTATAATATATTTTATAGTCATGTTTTAGTTATATCAATATTTTGTTATTTATCACATCAATTTTTTAATAGTAGTAATTTTAATATAATATGATATCATATTATTATATCATATTGTATTTTATAATAATATTATTATATTATTATATTAAATATAATGGTTTTCATGTGTATTGAACTCCAAGTCCAATGAAAACAACTTTGGATGTATCTCACATGGAGCTTTTATCAGAAACTGTAAATTGAAGCTTTTCCTTACTAGACTTTTTTCACTTTTTTTTGGAGAAACTAGAAAGCTGTTTCAAAATTTTTACCAAACGCTCCAAGATCACCCAAAGAAAGCACTTTTAATTTTCCCCAAAGCAGTTTTGGCCTTCAAAAACAGTGCAAAGAAGGGCCTAAAGCTAAGTTGTTTTAAACTTAACAAATATGAAAAATGCACAATAACTAATGGTTTATATTGTAAAACAACTACATGAGATAAAATAATAAAAAGTAGCAAAAAAACCCACCACCACCACTAGCACGCAGTATCACTAATTTGTGACACAAGTGTTTCTTGCTTTAGTCTTGAATAATCGGATATTCTATCATTTAATCAATCACTTGAAAAAAGTATTATTTGCCCATAGAAAACTTTTAAAATATGTCAAGAATTTCTCCAATATTTTGAAGAATAATACGATCATGCCCACATGGAATGAAGGGCAAAAAAACGATCACAGTCAACCAAATAGATGGGAAAGGTGCAGGCGTTTTACAGATGCATTTCATGCTTCATGGTCTACACGCAATGGAATCATTTAAAAAAAACTCACGTAGAATATACCGTAAAATTGCACCTGATTTTGTTATGTGAACACACTACTATATACATAATTAACGAATGAAGCATGAGCTGATACTATCTCTACAAGTGGGCACTAAAATATGCACTGTAGATTTCCATCATTCTGCAGAGTGACCATCACACATATTTGGAAAGAAATCACTCCACCATATACTTGCAAGGAAGATAAAAACAAGCAACCTAACTGAAGAAAATAAAAACAAGCAACCTGACTGACAAACAACATATTATGCTGGTATCTTTTCCTAGTTTTTTTTGTGGGGATCGGGAATCTCATTTGTTGAACATGTAATCACTCTACCAAACACGACTCGTGTGCTACCATATGTTTTTCTGTATAAACCCCAATGTCCTGTAACTTCCATAACATCTAATAGTAAGCTTTCCTATAAATTATACCAATTTACATGGCAAATAGTAAATATTCTTGTAGGTCATGTTTGGGATGAGGATTTCTTGAATACATGGAATTGCTCAAATCTAAGGAATCAGAAACTTAGAAATGTGAAACACATGGAATTGGAAGATTCCCTAGTTTGGTACACGATCCATGTGGATTTTCAATGTGGGTTTTCACTAAATGTTTTATTAGGATGGAGGGTAATTTTGGCATCAAATAGGTTTGGTGAGGAATTTCAACATGGGTTTTCACCAAAACCTACCTCTTATGTGGGTTTTTAAAAGCCAACATTTTCGAGGGAGTTCAATACTCTAGAGAATGGTCAAATGTTCCCATCTATCCTTTGACTGATAATACTGAATGATGGAACTTGGCAAAAACCAAGGAATCTCCAAATTCCCTCCTTCAAATGTTCCCATCCCAAACATGGCCATAAATTATAGCAATTTGCAGCATCCACTTCTTAAAAGATTATTTTAGAATCTTATCCCAAAATCAGAAAATTCTGTGGACCTTTTCCAATCAACTCATCCACCTGCACGTATTACCCTATCAGATTTCTTATTTAGATACGCAAAAAACATAACATATACTGATAACTTTCAAAACCAAAAAGTGCTAGATCTACAACAAAAATCTGAAGATTACAATATAATTCTTGTACAGCAGAGACATATACCAAATGACACACACACCAAGAATCTAGTTTGACCATAATACACCACTAGCACATATTGCACTAAGTAAACTCACCTTAAAAGCAAGTAACCAATTGACTGAAAAGACCACACAAAAAATGAGAAAAAGATAGTGCCTAATGTCAGGCTACAAGATCAGAAGATCAAGACTCGCTTGATTCTTAAAAACCCAACAAACAAGATTAAATCATTAACATATGCCGTCCTCTCATTGGTTTCATCTCAATTTTAACAACAAATCATCTAAAATGGACTACTTATCACGCACTCTCCTTTGCCTTGACCCTTAAATCTAAATCAACTCCTTAACAAAATTCTTTGGCCTAACCCACATACGGCCAAGCACCTGAATTAGTCGATCCTTATTTATGTAGGACCAGCCATAGCCACAAAAGACAAGCATCAGAAAATGGACTCTCATATAACCAAACTTCAAGGTATCCAATAAACTTGCAGTAGAAAAAGAAATGCTTACCTTAAACCAGAGACAGAATGGCATTGTCTTAGCTGACCTAATTCTCTTGCTGCCATTGAAGGTGGCCTCTCCTCACTAGGTCCTCCATTTCTTAAGAATCTACCTCTGAGTAGAGACTGTGAGATATATACAATTAGAATGCAATACAATAGTCATAAAGACAAATGCCTCATGATGTAGAAGATGATAATAAACAAATGTAAAGACATTTAGTTTGAAAATGAATGCCTCAGTGAGTAATGAGATGATAATAAACAAATGTTAATACATTTTTTGAGAAGCAAGTAATACTTATTAGAAAATAAAATAAAGGCGAATATTGATATGATTCCATACTACAACAACACTAAACATTGAACTAAACAGAATATAGTAGTTTAATAATTTCTCTCTTTAAAATATGATACTTATTATCAAAAAGAAAGAAGATGTATCCAGTCAAATCTAGGTCCTTAAAGGAACATCACCAATATCTGAGGACAAGTATGAATTTAAAAGAATCTTTCATTTACTGTGAAAAATTGATCCAAATTTGGAGAACACTTCCAATATTTTAAGCACTACCCTGGCAAAAAGGTATAGCCCTGCACCAAAGAAGACTCCACCCCTAATAAATAATAAAAATGTTGAGTTCCCATGTTCCAAATGCATCCCCAATACCATTCACTTGACACAACTTAGCAATAAATAAAAAGCATCAGCCCTTGGAAATTACAAAATGTAGAACTCATCACACTGTTCATGAGGCTAAACATGACAAAACAGCTACATCAAGATGTCCTAGTTTAAGAAACATGTTGCAGATTATATTGATATTGCTTCAACAATGTAATAGAGCGAGTCAGATTCGAATACAAAAAATAACGTTTCAACCAAATCATTTTCTATAGTAGCTTCTACATAAATTGCTATTATAGTTGTGACATATTCATTTCACTCTTACATATCAACAACATTAAATAATACACATTGATGTTAACATGATTATCACAAAGAAATTTGTGAAATAAAAAGATTTATACAATATACTTTTGTTTCCCTTAATGCCATATAACATAACTTTGTCCATAAAAAATAAATTTTAACCAGGACTTATCTACCCTCTGCATAAAATGTACTTTTACCGTCTTATCTCAAATACATAACAATGGCTTGCCTAACTTGTGGCACTGAAAATTTTTCTGTAAAGCAAAATTGCAAAGTTTAGTTTCCAAGGTCACATGGAGTGTCTCCAATGAATGTACATTGTATCAATTTCAGGTCCATTCCTATATTACTAAGGATGAAATTGAATTTTATAATAGAAAAAGTCCGACAAATTAACTGCTGACCTGAATCCGATTGCGGTGAGAAAATTCTGAAACTGCCCGATGCTCTGATAAACTCTGAAGCTCCCTCTGCCTCTCCCTGGCCATCCTCATAACCAGATCAAGGCGAGCTTGCCGCCCTCGAAGCCTCAGCAAGTCCCTTCTTACCTGCTCCGGCTGCCCTTCCTCACGATCTGTAACTGATTCATCCCTCTCCCTCTCCCTTTCAATCCTCCTGCTAGCCCGGGCATCCCTCTGCTGGCTCCCCATCTGCACCCACTCCCTCACTAGCCTCACTCTCTCTCTCTCAATCTCCCCTAGCCACTCCGCCCTCGGGCTTTCATTCCTCGGCGAGACTCTCGACTCTGTGTCTCCCATTCCATTCTCCGTCATCCACCCACGAACAATCTGTCTCACCCTCTCCCTCTCGCCATCCCCAAGATCAGGCGACTGCTCCCTGCTGGACCCCCGATGATCCTCCTCCTCGCCCGGTCTTTCTGTCGAACCCATAGTTCCATGAGCCCACCGCTCGTAGCCATTATAGTCGCTTTCGCTCGCATCCTCGGAGCTCTCACGGAGCTCCCGCTCCCGGCTCTCAGCCCGGTTCCGCTGGCGCACCGCAGGGCCGGTGGAGACGTTCCTCCGCTCCCTGGCGGCAGACATATCCTCAAGCTCCCTCCACATCTGGAGAATTGACGACGCCCGCGCCGTCACCGGCCGCTCCACCGACGAGGGCGACCGCCGGGACTCCCGGAGGAACGACGAGTCAAGCATGGAAACCGTGTGCAGCCCCGCGAGGGCCATTAGCTCCGATTCTCGATTCCTCCGCTCGATGGTGGTGATCATCTCCTCCGCTTGGCGGGCGACCCAGCGGCTGAGGATCCGGGAGTGACGGCGGGCGGCAGCCGATGACTCGGCGAGGTCATCGCCCTCCAAATCCGAGCGCCGACGACGGCGGGCGAGCTGGTCTGGACCGCCGTCAGCGGAGGCGTCGTCCTCCTCGTCGCCGCCACAGGAGGAGGAGAGGGCGGTCATGCAGCCGTCGAGGTGGCCGCGGACCAACTCTTCCAGGCCCCGCCGGAACTCCAGATCGGCGTCCTTCTGCCGGAAATCCGCCATTTTTTGCGCTTCTTGAAAGATCGCTGGATCGAAACCCTAGCAGATTGACATGACCGCGATCGAAACCCTAGACCTATGGTGGCGTTCGATTTCTTGATGATCGAAACCCTGAATTTGAAGGAAAGGTGGGGAAGAGAATAGAATTATGGAAACGAAATGGGAATTTTTTTAATGGGAGGAGGAATTCTTCGCTCTCGGAGTTGTCTTCCTCTAGCGAGTGAAGAGACGCGACGACGATCCGACGAGGGGGAAGCGTGGAGATGGCGAGAGGGAGAAAACGAGGGAAGGGGAAGCGAAGCGGCAGAAATTATGGGACAGTAAACGGATCCGAAATCTCTCTCGGATCTCATTATGGATATAGATAAAGTTTAGACATCCAACTCGCATTTATATTCTTGTTGCAGTCTTATGCTCTATGGAGAAAAAAATAAAAAAAAATAAAAAAAAAAGTAAAAGAAAAAAAATTAAAAAAAATATTTTTCTCTTTGTGTTTGAATGAGTGAGAGGAAAACAGAGAGATGAGAAAAATTGATAATTTATAATGACAATAATATCCTTGTTATAGATGATTAAAAAAATGCATCGATTGTTTTTTTGGAAGGGTCAATATTGGAATGAAAAAAAAAGAGCACTTTTGAGTTTTCTTTCCGAAATCTCTTCGGTTTCGGAGAGAAAACTTTTATGTGAAGCCCACCACTTTTTTCTTTTTATTCTCCATTCTAGTTTTCTTTCCTCCCGACTTTTCTCTTCATCCAAACAAAATAAATTTCATTTTCTCTCCTATTTTTCCTCTTAGTTTTTTTTCCTCCCTAGTTTTCTCTCCATCCAAAGAGAGGGTTAGAGATCCTGTTTATTATTTTATTAGCACACACAAAAACTTTTAAAAGGAAAATAAATGGCTCGCTTAATAAAATTTACCCTCCTTCTTTTGTGATAGCTTTGATTTGTTAGGCATAAGATTTAAATACCCAACTTGTACCCATGTCTATCTCTATGTATTCTTATTTGTATCCGTGTTCATTGAAAATAAATATATATTTAAATTTTTATGCTAGCTAATATCATATTGGCATCTATATTTGTAAAACATTAATTAAATCATTATTTCAAGACTTGTCCTGGTGTACCTAATTTTTTTATTTTCTTCTTTGCAAAAAATCAAAAGAAAAACCATTTACATTTTCTTAGCCATAAAAAGTTGAAAATACATTTACATAGTTAACCCAAAAAATTGAAAAAAAAAATATACTTAAAATATTTTAAAAATTAAAATTGATAAATTTGAATTGAAAAACTCTCTTTAATGCAAGCATTAGAGAGGAAAGATGTAAACAATCTCAATAGGCACATAGAATTTATGTATATTTCAATAATAATTATAAACATTTTATGCTTAAATAGATCAAAAGATAAACAATCTCAATACGCACATAGAATTTATTTATATTTCAATAATAATTATAAACATTTTATGCGTAACTAGATCAAAAGATAATTTAATTTTTTTTCATTTACTATACTACTTCATGGGAATGATATTATAATTTTATGACTATAATATTGATGTTTAAAATATTTTAGGATAATATATAATTAATTGTATTTTGAAGAGTAGACTATAATGGTAAGATAAATTATGAAAAAACCTACTTCTGTCTTATTTATATAGCTAGTGAAAATGTTTGTTCAAAAGCACCTTTAAAAAGGAAGGTATAGTTAAGATTATAATTAATTATGAATTTGCTAACATTTTTTAAAACCAATCATTTTTAATAGCATTAAAGTGCATAATATATTTATGTATTGCATACACTTTGGATGATAAAAGCAAAAGCTTAAGTACTATTTAATATGATAAAGTATGCAAAAAATAAAAAAATCGATAAAAAAGTTTAAAAAAATAAAAACAAATAAGAGAAAAAAATATAGAGATTTATATGATATAAAAAATTAAAGGTTTTTCATAAATTTTTAGACCGGTATACATTCAATAAGATTCTTTTTTGAACTTTCATAATAACTTTGTATGTTTGCACCTGAGCCAAAGCTACATGACCACCTTAAAAGCCAATGCTACTTATGCTTATATAAAAGAGGGGATATATAGTATACTACAACAGCCTGGACTTAAGTCTTAGATGAATATAGAATTATGTTATTTTTTATCTTCTAAATTTTATGGCTACATATATTAAGATTGAAGTTATACTTAAATATAAAAAATATATCCTTTTTGAGCTTATGAATTCTATAATAAACTCCAACATATATAATTAATTATTCTTCTTTGATGAAAGAGAAGAAGAATTCATCTTTTTCCTACATATCATGGCTCCATTGCATTACATCAAGCAAAAAAACAATCATTGATTCATTGTGCTTACCTTAACTGCAAAATGTCCTTTACTATGTTGCTTTTAACAATATAAAAAAAATTGATGAAAAAGATGAAGAAAAGAATTTGCTAAGACTTATTGATACTAATCTTTTACTTGAAAATTAGATAGAATACAGCAATGCTATGTTAGAATTTTCTATAGATAAAAAAAGCAAGAGAACTATAAGAATAAGTTATGGTATTTTAAGAATAAATAAAAAGATATATCTTATTGAGCTAATAGAAAACCAATATACCTATTTTTTATGGATAAATTTTTTCTCTATTTAAAATGCCTTTAAAAGAGCAAACAAACATAAATAAGCTGATTAATAAAAAATTGACAAAAACTTATTCATCAAAGAATAAAGCCTTAATTAACTTTGTTTACTCTCTTTTAAGAGTCAAGTGAAAGAAGGAGCTTTTCAACTTGGTTTCTTTGCATCGTCATGTAAAGGAGCAAGTATAACATATATCATTTGAAATTCGAATCAAGTATGGAGTTGAAGCATACGATAAGTCATAAAAGAAAAAATAAATTTAAAAAATACTTACACAATGAGTAATTCTTTTCAATAGTTTACAATTACATAGGAAGGATTTGTTTTATAAGATTTGAAAAATAAATTAAAAATATTATTTATTCCTTTAGAATTGAGAAACTTTCTTTAATATATGTACATTAAAAAAGAAGAGTGTTGATTAAAAGACTTGAAATAAAGTGTGTATATAAATAGAAAGAGTGGCTGACTTGATTATACTTATGAGGATCTTCATTCATATCCAATCATATCTAAATTCAATGATGGTAAAAAAAAAAACACCTTAAGATAGAGTATATATATTGATTATGCTACACTCATTAGGATCTCTATTCATATCTAGTTGTGTATTGAATGATGGAGATCTCATTTTAATGATTAAAGCTATTAGATATAATTTATTATCTTAAAATACTTATATATTTAAATAATAATAATAATTTGAAGACCACTAGCTTATACATCAAGGGATCAAAATATTAAAAAGTTTAAATAACATTTTTTTTAAAAAATTCTATTAATAGGATTTAGTATGTTATACTTACTACTCATCTTGTCGTTCATTTTTCATCACCTGAACGAACCGTGATAGCCCGTCATGAGAAATTATCTTCTCTTGCTTTTTATTCTTTTTCATCTTATTAAATTATTAAATTACCCTTTTGCGAATAATTGGAAGCTTTTGGCAATGCATGCCAAACATGCGGCATGATCGAAGCAAAAAAAAAAAAAAAAAAAATCATGCATCATCCGTAAAATTTAGATTAAAACATACTTTTACTCTTTAAACTTGCATGCAAAATTTATTTTGACTTAGCTGTTACAGTTTCATTTCTCAAATTTTAAATATATTAACAATTGAAAGGCTAAAAATAAATTTTGAATGAAAGTTTAGGGACAAAAAAATATGTTTTTTCTTAAAATCTAAAACTAAATTCATAAGTAAAAGACTTTTAGAAGTGGTGGAAATCTTATTTTACAATGATGAGTAATAAAAAAAATTAAAATCATGATATTCTTGATATTATAATTATTAATATTTGAAAGAGAATACATTTTCATCAAAAAAATAATAATAATAATAATCATGACAGCTGCATGCTGCAGCTCAAATATGATAACAATTATTATTTTAAAATATGATTAGTGAAATTTGTTTCTAGGCGAAGATTTAAAAAGAAAAGGAGGGAGGTCTTCATTCAATCACAAGATGGATTCATAATTTAGGTTCCCTCCCCATTATATATATTTATATATGTGTGTGACAGTTTGGTCGCTCAAGGGCCCCTTGGAGATTGAGGTGATCATTGGATCTTTCTATCGCCGAAGAGCCAAGAGCCGTACGACGGGGGTCCAAAGGCTTGGTGAGAGGAAGATTTCTGGTGGCGAAGCGGCCGGAAAAGGAGAGCGGGATGGAGAGAGGTTGGGCCAAAAGGGGCAGAGGGTTGGACTCGGGGAGGATAGAAGGTAGGGTTGGTATGGTTGTTCAGCCCACACCAAACCAGTAGAATTAATGGTAGCAAAGGAATTGGGTTGCAAGCGGTTCTCTTACTCTTACGTCAGTGCTTCTGTAGGGGAGTTCAACTGGCTGTTTCAATTGACAGGGGAGAAGTGGTTAGAGGTACATTAGTGTCATTGTGGGCTGCGATAGCGAGATATAACGTTTGTAATGTGACATGAGAGAGTGAGAGCAGAGGTTGGCAAGGGCTAATCGCTGTGTGTACGCTATTGATGTTTGTGTTGGGCCTACTTGGTGTTGTTCATCTCCATCTTGATTTGATGGGAGAAAGGATGCTGCGGAGCTGTAATCCGAGGACTTCTACAAGAATTAACTTGGAAAATCTCCAAGATAAGAACTCATCTATTTCTCAAGGCTTCTTTGGGTGCTCATGCCATGCATGACACAGCTCGCTTGCATGCTTGCATGTGTAGGTAACACAAAGAGAGAAGAAACAGTGAGGACTCAATACAACCAGTTTGCTTTTCCTATTTTTTATATTTCTATGATGAATATGTACGTGGTCTCCAACATCCCAAAAATTCTTGGAATATTTATGTCTCTTAACTTCTTAATTCCTCTATATCGTCTCTTCAAAACTTCCCACTCGGATCAAAGATGGCAACCGATAAACTACCGTCCAGGAAGGACCAGTAAGGTGTCCAATTCTTTCCTCCTGACGATTCCTGCGGTAGCTTCAAGACCATCACTCGATTAAAAGGGTAGAGTGTAAGCTAATTGTTATTCACTCTTTTAAAATATTAATTTCTTGTCGACACTTAGTTTATTACAGGGCCAATTACCTATCGTGCTGTTGCTGTTCTTATTATATGCAGGCGAAAAGAAAATGTGCATCCATTATCGTCCCCTGAACAAGATCTCAGAAAATTCACCACCCACCAATCGATAAGAAACTTTGACTCCTCCACACATCAGTAAATGCCCGGTGGCCTATTAAAATAATTGAGCACTCCACCAACCAACCACCATTGTTAAGCATGGAAGCCTATGGTCACGGGAACAAAAAGCCACCTCCAAAGGGGGACACAATCTGGAAAGCCGGTGTCTATAATACTCTGCTTTCCACTGAAGACCACAAGAAGAGTACTAAGATCCGGTTCTCAAACCTTGACTCTTTATATATTGTTGCAATGTTCTTTATTCATAACATAAATCGTTAGCATGATGCTTAGATTTTATAAACGTCCCTTAATCTGTACTTTAATATATCTAAGGATGGATTGTTAATTCAACGCTACAAAGCTCCTCCCACCCTGCCCTGCTTTCAACAAAGTACACTTAGCAATGAATACATAAGACTTATTATCTTCATTAAAAAAGCTAGCATGCTTGGGTGGGGGAGCTTTTCTTTTGTGTGTGTGTGCGTGTGTTTTGGAAATTATAATGGAGTCCATCTCAGCTTTTGACTTGATAATGCACTTTGTATTAAAGAACAACGAAGATAATGCACTTTGTATTAAAGAACAACGAACAAAGGAAATTGGTGCCACCTGGAAATGCACCATCTTTTATCTTCCTCTGTTGCATTTTTATTTTTTTTATTGCCGTGCCTTTTTGTGCTCGTATGCCTCATCTTTAGGCAACAGTCTAATTGGTGCAACGTGGTACGACCAAACCGTGAGCTTTAGTCTCAGATAAGCCACGGGTGGCTTTTGGCACCATTTACATTGGCCGGCGATTGCATCCGCATGACAGGAACAGAGAAAGCTATGTTCGATTGGACATGCCGCTCAAAGAAAAAGAAGCAGGCCCACTGCCATTCAACATGACACATGCTTTCCATAACTTGGCAAAGGAGTTTATGATAGATTTAATTTAAATATATTGATCTTTATTAATATATAAAAATATAAAATTAATATATTTATTATAAAATAAAATAAATCAATATCGATAAATATTTTCAGTCATTGTTACATGGTTCAGATGAGGATAAGGATCTTTCATGCCTTACGGTCTCTCTCAGCGATGGTGTAAACTTTCTGAGACGCAAGAATCTTTTCATTTTTATAATCCTTTATGTCTTATATATCCATCATAGAGGGCGCCACTTTAAACGGATATGGTTGAGGGATTCTTATCTTAATCGTGAATTCAAATTCAAAATTTGAATTCACGTAATCCCTCAATATCGGAATATAGGACCACCTTAATCCACCTCAATCGTATCTAATAGATACGTTTAATGAAGAAAAACCAACATTCTCCCACTTGGTGTGTATATTCTATTACTATAGTAAAAAACAGAATACATGAATCATGGCAATAAGTCCTCTTAAAATCGAGTATTATTTACTATGTATTACAATATATTATATTTTCCAAACATAAACCCATATAACTTAATGAATAAACCCCATATTTATTCTAGGTCCAACTTAATGATGCTTATCATAAATAAATGTGTACACTAAATAATTGAATGTGAAAAATATCACAACCATAAAAGAGTTTCATTGATTATAAAATTCATCTATACAATGAATTAAATAAAATGACCAAGACCCATATGGTCTACATGATCCCTAAACTTCTGTAGTGGCATGCCTTTAGTTAAGGGATCAGCTATCATCAGCTCAGTGCTTATGTGCTCAATAGCCATTGTCTTTTCTTTAACACGTTCTCTTATGGCTAAATATTTGATGTCGATGTGCTTGCTTCGACTACCACTCTTATTGTTTTTAGCCATAAATATTGCAGCTGAATTGTCACAATAAATCTTCAATGTCTTAGATATAGAATCCACACTTCTAAGCCCAGAAATGAAACTCTTCAGCCATACACCATGCGAAGTAGCCTCAAAACATGATACGAAATCGGCTTCTATAGTGGAAGTAGCAGTCAAAGTCTGCTTGGCGCTCCTCCAAGATACAGCTCCACCAGCAAACATGAATATATATCCAGATGTTGACTTCCAAGAATCAACACAGCCAGCAAAGTCGGCATCAGAGTAGCCAATTACTTCCAAATTTTCAGTCCGTCTGAACATAAGCATATAGTCTTTAGTACCCTGAAGATCCCTCAACACCTTCTTAGCAACTTTCCTATGGTCTAAACTTGGATTACTCTGATATCTCCCCAACATCCCAACTGCAAATGCTATGTCAGGCCTTTTACATACCTGATCATACATCAAGCTACCAACAGCTGAAGCATATGGAGTGTTTTTCATTTCCTCCCTCTCAAAGTCATTCCTTGGGCACTGATTCAAATTGAATCTGTCACCCTTGACTATGGAAGCTATACTCGGTGAACAATTTTTCATCCGAAATTTCTCTAAAATTTTGTTGATATAGGTTTCTTAAGATAGACCTAAAACACCTCGAAGTCTGTCTCTCTGAATTTTAATGCCAATGACATAAAAGGCATCACCCATATCTTTCATATCAAAATTCTCAGAGAGAAATTGTTTCACCTCATGTAACATACCTTTATCATTGGTTGCAAGTAAAATATCATCTACATATAGGATTAGAAAATAAATTTTGCTCCCACTTCTGGTATATACATTGATCCATGATGTTCTCTACAAATCCAAATGAAGAAATCACATCATGAAATTTTAAGTACCATTATCAAGAGGCTTGTTTCAATCCATATATAGATCTCTTAAGCTTACATACTAATTGCTCATTATCACTAGAGGAAAAACCTTTAGGTTGTTTCATATAAACCTCTTCCTCTAAATCTCCATTGAGAAATGCAGTTTTCACATCCATTTGTTGCAACTCTAAATCAAAATGTGCAATAAGTATCATGATAATACGAAAGGAATCTTTCTTAGATATAGGAGAAAATGTCTCCTTATAATCAATTCCCTCCCTTTGAGTGAATCCCTTAGCAACGAGTCTTGCCTTATATCGCTCAATGTTGCCTAACGAGTCTTTCTTGGTCTTAAAGACCCATTTACAGCCAACAGCTTTTGCTCCATCAGGCAACTTAACAAAATCCCAGACTCCATTAACTGCCATAGAATTCATCTCATCTTTCATAGCATCATACCATAAATTGGATTCCTTACAATTTATGGCTTATGAAAATATTTCAGGATCATTTTCAGCTCCAATATTATAGTCCGACTCTTGAAGATACACAATATAATCACTAGAAATTGCTGATTTCTTTTCTCATGTAGATCTTCTTAATGCTGTAACAACCTCCTCTGGAGGAGTTGATTGTTCAACTATCTCTGGTAACTCATGAGAGACTGGATCTACTAGTTCATTATCAGCAAATTGTGAAATTTCAATGACTAGTTGTATAATGCCCGTTTGATCTTGAGGGGCACTATGAACGATAATCAGTCTGTCACTTGAAGTGGAAGGTTGAGCATCAGAATGTTCCCTTTCAGGAATTATGCTCTGCAATTGATCACTCCCACTAATTAAGTCATTCTCAAGAAATTTGGCATTTCTTGATTCCACAATCCTAGTTATGTGAGATGGACAGTAAAATCTATATCCCTTGGACCTCTCGGCATATCCAATAAAATACCCACTAATGGTCCTAGGGTCCAGCTTTTTCTCTTGTGGATTGTATACTCTCACTTCACATGGGCATCCCCATACGTGTACATGTCGCAAACTTGGTTTCCAACCTTTAAATAACTCAAATGACATTTTAGAAATAGCCTTGGTTGGAACCCGGTTTAATATGTACACAGCCGTCTTGAGAGCTTCTGTCCACAAGGACTTAGATAGTTTGGAGTAGCTAATCATGCTCCTCACCATGTCCATCAATGTTCGGTTCCTTCTTTCTGCTATACCATTTTGATCAGGTGAGCCAGGTAAACTGTATTAGGCAACAATCCCATGTTCTTGAAGGAACTTCGCAAATGGACCAGGCATTTGTCCATCTTCTATGTATCTCCCATAATACTCACCTCCTCTATTAGATCTCATAATTTTGATTTGTTTTCTACATTGCGTCTCTACTTCTACCTTGAACACCTTAAAGGCGTCTAATGCTTCATTCTTATTATGAAGCAAGTAGAGATACATAAATCTTGAGTAGTCATCAATGAAGCAGATAAAGTATTTCGGACCATGAAAATCCATATCCGGACAACAAATGTCTGTGTGTATGATCTCTAATAGGTCTGAACTCCTCTTGTCACCTTTCTTTGACTTATTGGTCTGCTTGCCCTTAATGCAGTCCACACAAGTATCAAAGTCAGTGAAGTCTAAAGTATTGAGTACTCCTTCATTCACTAACCTTTTGATTCTATCTATGGAGATATGTCCCAATCTTCGATGCCACAACATAAAAGAGTTATCATTTACAACATATCTTTTCATACCAGCCCTAACATGCATCACATCATGAGTGGTATTATTTTGTAAATTAATATAAAAAGATCATCAGACAAAGTATCATTCCCAACAAGTTCAGATTTATAATATAAACTGGAAGAAGTATCTGAAAAGTTGAAGGAATAACCCAAAGGTACAAGTCTTGAAACTAAAATTAAATTCCTAGAAAAACTAGGTACATAAAAGGTCCTTTCCAAATTTAAAATAAAACCACTACTAAGAACTAAAGTGCATGTCCCTATAGCTTCCATATGTGAGCGCATCTTATTTCCTGAAGAGATATGCAACTCACTTCCTACTGGCTTCCTTAGGTTTTGCATACCCTGCAAAGTATTGCAAATGTGGATCGTAGAACCAGAATTAATCCACCATGTATTATAAATAACATCAGCCATAATAGATTCATAACTGACAAGAGCTTTGATTGAAGTACTGAATTGCTCATCAATGGCCCTTAGTAGCTTTCTGACATTCTCATGCTTATCGACTGAACCACGTGTACCAACAAAGATTTTTGTCTTTATGAACATTGTACTCAAGCGATTAGATCGCTTCCAACGTTCATAAATCGCAATCTCATTAGGAGTGCTGGTTTGAGTTACTGAAGGTGGTTCATCCTTCCTTATAGCATAATCAATGTCCATCCAGCTTAGATGAAAGAGAATTCTCTCCTTCCAAACCTTATAGTTATCACCCCTCAATTCAGGTATGTCACATTTTATATCAGAGAAATTTACAGGTTATATAACTGCAAAATTTAAACATACATGCTTATTATCAAAAATTGAGGCTAATAAAATGCTTTACCAATGTAAATCATGCATTTAGAAACCACTGAATCTACTGACATAAAACTTGCCTGTGAGCTAAAGCTCTAATTCAATTAGATTCACTTAAGTCTGTATGATAAAACTATCAAATTATGTTTCTTTTTTTAAATTTCTATCGGTAGATTAGAAAAATATAATTTAATATTTTATCTTAATTAATTATATAAATAGTGAATCTACTGACATAAAACTTGCCTGTGGGCTAAAGCTTTAATTCAATTAGATTTACTTAAGTCTGTATGATAAAACTATCAAATTATGTTCCTTCTTTCTAATTCCTGTGGGTAGATTAGAAAAATATAATTTGATATTTTATCTTAATTAATTATATAAATAGTAAATCTGCTGACATAAAACTTGCCTGTGGGCTAAAGCTTTAATTCAATTATATTTACTTAAATCTATATGATAAAACTATCAAATTATGTTCCTTATTTCTAATTCCTATGGGTAGATTAGAAAAATATAATTTGATATTTTATCTTAATTAATTATATAAATAGTGAATCTGTTGATATAAAACTTGCCTGCGGGCTAAAGCTTTAATTCAATTAGATTCACTTAAGTCTATATAATAAAACTATCAAATTATGTTCCTTTTTTCTAATTCCTGTAGGTAGATTAGAAAAATATAATTTGATATTTTATCTGAATTAATTATATAAATAGTGAATATGTTGACATAAAACTTGCATATGGGCTAAAGCTTTAATTCAATTAGATTCACTTAAGTCTGTATGATAAAACTATCAAATTATGTTCCTTCTTTCTAAGTCCTATGGGTAGAGTAGAAAAATATAATTTGACATTTTATCCTAATTAATTATATAAATATAACAAAATTTCATGTGGGATAAATTTTATTATATTCATATAATTAATTACAATCAATATCTATTATTTATGTGATTTATTAACTTTATTATACAATTTTATAATTAAGGATGATGTGGCTACTCCTCAATTATTCAATTGTATTTATCACTTAGACATTATTTAAATTTTATGCTCAATTATGTCACTTAAGATGCATGCATAATTCACAAAATTTATACACATAAATTCTAAATATAATTAAATATAAATAGATCAGGCCAATAATCCAACTACTTAATAAACGAGCCAATAGCCCGTTATCCTCGTCCAAACCCAAACTCAAAATTTACTTCTCAAAATATGAATATGACCAAGCGCTCTTTGCGCATCCCAGCCTGGATGCTGGGCTGCGCCCAGTCTAGCGCCTGGCCCAAGAGGGCAGCTGGTTCAGCAGCCAAGCTGGGCCAGGCGGGTAGATGGCTGGTGGGCAGGTGCCTTTTTTTTTTTTATCCTTCCGCTCCACAAAAGAAAAGGCAACCTTTGAGTTTAAAAACTTGAGACTTAACCACCATGACACCATCTTTTCTTTATTTATTTATTTAAATTATTAAAAGATAGCAATGATTTGATCCATTTGGGAACTCCAACAACTCACGGCACCATAAAATAGAATTCATGATGCCACATGGGAATGGGTCTGTTATCATCACCTTTCCCCGCTAAATCAGCGAACCCCAGTCAACTTTCACAAATATGATAGCTTTACAAAAATGGTTAGCCCACATTACCATCCAGAATCCCACCCGCAAAAATTCAAAGCCCTCTCTCTTCATCCCTTGATTGTATCTGTAAGATAAAGGAGAGGATAATCCCATAAGGACCAGGTATCAGATGCTGCGGCCCATCCTTATGGGATTTAGGATAGTATATTTAATTTAAACTTTATCCTCTAATAAAAGAGAGCTTCAGAAAGGAGAAGGAATCTTAGAATGATTGCATGCTTTATGACATAGATCTTCTCTTAAATAAAACTAAATATTAAGAACACAACCGATCTGATGCCCTTCTTTGTTGATGATTCTTGATGACCTATTAACTCTCCCGGTACGCAGATAGTTGGGTCAAATGTACCAAAATACAACAGTAGCCTTATTGGTACGTTCCTAATATCCCTATCGTACGTCCGTTGGGTCAAATAATCTAATATACTACCAGTAGCCTCCCCTTTGAACTATCCCTAGATGAGAGAAATAGAGACCAAGAATGTCATGTCCCTCTTTATCAAATAAACGATATAAAGATTGTTTCACATGGATTTTATCCATATATTTATGAAACAATCTCAATAATCAAAGCAGAGGTATTTTAAATTGCTATGATACCAAATGATAGACTTAATTTAAATATATTGATCCCTATCAGATATGCGGAAAAATAGGACCAATATATTTGTCATGAAATAAAGTAAATCAAGATCGATAAATACTTCCAGCCATTGCTGCACGGTCCAGATGAGGGTAAGGATCTTCCATGCCTTACGGTCTCTCTCATCGATGGTGTAAACTTTCTCGATGAGATCAAGCGCAGGGATCTTCCCATTTTTATAATCCTTTATGCCTTATCTGTCCATCACAGAGGGCACCGCTTTAAATGGATATGGTTGAGGGATTCTTATCTTAATCGTGAATTCAAATTCAAAATTTGAATTCACGTAATCCCTCGATATCGGAATATAAGACCACCTTAATCCACCTCAATCGTATCTAACCGATACGCTTAATGGAGAAAAACCAATAGTTTCTGTTTATATTGCTTTAAGATTTGTGTTACCGACTATTTCTTCTCTGATCTTTGGTGTCTTTCATCTTCGATTCCGATCAACTCTGACTAAACTATGGCAAACTCTCCTGCACCTTGTTCGACAGCGTCCAATAGGGTGAAGAGTGCCGGAGTGCCTTAGCGTCGAGCTCCGAATGGCCGATTTGTTTGGGTTTCCCCATTGCACTCCCGAGCTGAGGTAGCGGAGCTTGAACGATTGTTCTCGAATATCATCCAGGTTCCAGCTTAGTCATTGGAGAATGAAGTCAGCACATGGGGGCATTAGGCGATCCTAGCTCGGAGTCTTTCTCGTTGGGTTCCGTTGGAGGTGATCGTCTGGGAATTTCATCGCGCTGGAGTTCCCGATGAGGTTGAAGCCATTACTTTGGCTCATTGGCACTACATCTTTCGCTTCTCTGACTCCCAAGCCAAAGATCTAGTCCTGGGGAGGCCATGGGTGGCTAATGGTCAACTAATTTCTGTAGCGGAGTGGCAATCCGAATTCATCCCTGAGGCTGACTCCCTCCTCAAGGCCCTGCTTTGGATCTGTATGCCCCAGCTTCCGATGGAATTCTAGACTGAGGAGATCCTGTCCTCCATTCTATCAGTGGCAGGGGAGTTCTTGTTTTCGAATGCATCTACCAAAGAGAGGAAACGGGGGGGGGGGGTTGCCCGCGCCTGTGTCCGTGTCGACTTAGGTAAACCCCTCCGGCCAGGGGCGATGGTTAGAGGGAACAAAGCCCCCTTCTGGCAACAATTCTCATACGAGAACATTGAAGGAATTTATGATTCATGTGGATCCCTGCACTTTGCCGGTACTTGCGATTCATTGCCGGATTAGGCTTCTTCCTCGGTTGGACTCAAGTTTGGACCATGGATGGCCGCTCTCCAGCGAAGGAGGCCCACCTAGGATCAGATGTCGACTCCTAGGAAGGTGGCTTAGGCAGATCCTGTGCCCACCTTTGTTCCAAAGGACGGATGGCAATCTTCGAAGAAGTTTGCTCGTCGACAGGCTGGCCGGCTTCCCCCTAATGGCCGAACCTCTTTCTCGTCGATGGTGTTGATGGATCAGGGATCGAAGGGAGCAAGTCATACCTCCTTTGTCTCGATTGTGCTGTCGGATCAAGGAACAGAGCACAAAAAGTAGGCATGCCGGGCTGCAGAGAGCATGTCGATTGTTACTGAAGCTGAAACTCAGCCTGAGAATCTGAAGCCTGATACACTGCAGCCTGAGAGCAGTGACTTCAATCCCTTTTCTACTTTGGGTTCTAGGAAATGGGCTGGGTGCCCGAAGACCCATAAGGAATCCAATCCTGACCCATCTAAGAGGGCCTAACCTCTAGAGCCTATGTCACAGAGAGTGGTCTCCAGATCCTCTAAAGCAAAAGGTAAGGCCCCTCTCGGCGTCAAAGGTATTATACAAGCATCCTTCACTTTTTTGGCTTCCTCTGACTCTTTCCGGGGGCTTGATGCCCTGTCTGGTCTGGGGACTAAGAAGTTATGTTGTAAGGAAAGGCATGACCTAGGGAATGGTTCTGTTACCACTCAACAAAACCTATTGGTGGGCCAAACCCATGAGTCTTCTATCCTTCAGCTTAAGCAGGCCATTCAACGGGCTGATACTGTTGAGGTGATAGATTCATCCCAGTTAGATGACTGCTATGGTAAGGGGCCTGAGTTGGGTATCCCTCCAACCAGCTATCATTCTAATGAGGGATGACAGGGGATAAGATTGGGGTTCCCCCAGTCAAGCCTTTGGATGAAGATACTTATCTGGAATATGAGAGGAGCCCTGAAATCATCGTTTCGCTTCTTTTTTGGGAGGCTTCTGCAGCTTCATAGCTTTGACATTTGCGTTATGTTGGAGACACGTTTGTCTAGGTCTAGTCTAGCTTGCTTCCGAAGATAGATTTTCAGATCTTGGATGTCTTATGCAGTTGAGTCTATCGATCTCTTTGATGGTATTTTGGTGCTATTGAAGAGAGACAATATTAGAGTGGAAGTATTTCATTGCTGCGGTCAGCAAGTTGCTCTGGTTATTGTTGAGGGGAGCTCTATCCCTTGGCTCCTCTCAGGTGTTTGTACCAGTACTGATTATCGAAAATGTCGCATGCTTTGGGATGAGATTTGATCGTTGTCGTTGGCAGTCAAAAATAAAACCTACTCACTACTATAGCTAGTGGTGAATCAGGATCGTATCCTCGGGGATCAAGGGTAATTATTTCACGAAAGAGAAAAAGAAAATTTATCTATAAAGGATTATATTAAGAATAGTGGTTATTAAAAGATAACAACTAATTAATTAACAAAATTCAAATAGCAGGAGAAGCAACCCAGGAATCCGAATCCACCATGCAAACAGATTTTATCTTCTTTTTTTTAATGTTGCAATAGTAATAATTTTTACAAATTTAAAATTAGAATAATTTATCTCTTATCAGGCATGGACCGTATCAGGAGATCACGGTACGTCCGTTTAGAGTATAAACAATCTAATAATTGCAAGGTTAAGGGTCTAATCTATCATACTATGATCTGTCTCTCTTAGGCACGTACCGTATCCTGAGATCACGGTACATCGATAGAGGGTACAGGCCGTGTATGCCAGATCAAAACCTCAATCAGAAAAATAACTCAAAAGATATAATAAAGAAGAGCATAATTTTTATTGCATAGAAATTAAGAACAAAAAGAAAGATAAAACCTGATTACAGGCTTCATCATCATCCCAAGTTGAAGGAATCTAGCCACGCATTGCTGCTTCCAGCATCCTCTTCATAATTTTTCTCTCCCAAGCCTAAATACAATAATCTAAATAAAAGAAGAATAAAAAGAGCTTTGTAGAAACTCCTCCTCCTAACTACTGCCTGAGGTCCTCCTTTTATAGAGCTCATATAGGGTTTCCTTCTAATGATAGTTGGAGTCAATCGGACGCTCAAGATCATTCAGATATTGTGAGAAAATTGCTCAGCCATTCGTTCAACATCACCTGCCTTAGTTTGCACCAGAAATTATGCGAAATCATCTTTTTCTTCCTTTTTGGATAAACCGAATCCTGATTTGAGTATCATCTGCATCATTGGACTCCAAAAATTGAGCTCTTTCCATCTATAGGCTTCTTTTCTGCAAATATCCATAAAAAGTATCAATTATTAATAAATTCAAAGTAATTAATATTTATTTTAATAGTTAAATTGGGATAATAAATAGACTTATCAAGATTCATTCTCTTCTTGCCCAGGAATTTTCCTCCCTTATTGCAGGCAATTTCAACTGCATTGTAGGGGCCTATGAGAAGAAAGGGGGAAGGCAATCTGCTGAATCTGCGGACAGAGCTGAGTTCAGGTGATTTATATCTTCTGCTAGCCTATTGGATTTAGGGTTTCAGGGGTCCCAATTCACTTGGTGCAACAATCAGTAGGGATCTGCTAGAGTTTAGGGAAGATTGGATAGGGCCTTGGCCACTTCTAATTGGCTTCAGCTTTACCCTACTACCACTGTCACTCATTTGTTCAGAATTGCCTCTGATCACTGTCATATATTATATCTACTGATGTTGCTCTTCAGCAAAGTCGATAGTTCAGATTTGAGAAGTTCTGAACATCTTATTCTACTGCTAGGACCATTATTTCTCAGGTATGGCGATTACCTGTCAGAGGAAGTGCTATCTATAGATTATCCAGACGTCTAGTACTTGCTAGACGCAGACTCTCCAGATGGAATAGATGGGAGGTCGGAGACATTGTGAGGCAAGTGGAGCAGGTTAAATCTATTATTGCTTCTCTCCAGACCGAAGAGGATCAGGAGGGCTTTCTTATGGATTCTGATCTTTCATCCCTTTAATCCAGTGTGGCGCTCCACCACTCCCTTCTGCTGCAGTAGAAAACTTTTTGGAGGCAAAGGTCCTGGATCCAGTGGATTAAAGAAGGGGATTGTAATATTAGATTCTTTCACCAAGTCACACTAAAACGCCGAGCGGTTAACCGTATCAAGCGTTTAACCAATGATGAGGGACACTTCAGGAGGATGTCCAAGTGATTAGGGACCAGCTTTTTCATTTCTTTCAATCTAGATGGACTGAGCAAACTGATGATGGGCTTCCTGTCTACCCTCTTTTGACCCCTAACAGGGTCTCCGCTGTGGAGAATGACCTTTTTATCAGGTTGATTACAGCAGAAGATGTTTGGATGGCTTTATGGGACCTTGGTGCTGATAAGGCCCCTAGACCTGATGGATTTCCTCCATTATTCTTTCGCCACTATTGGGGTATTGTGGGTCAGGAAGTTGTGCAGGCGATCCAGCTAGTTTTTTAGTTGAAAACTATTTCCTATGATTGGAATCAGACTTTTATAACCCTGGTGCCTAAACTCTCTGATGCTTCCATTCCTCAGCACTATCGGCCTATTAGCCTTTGCACTACCTTATATAAGGTATGCGCTCGACTCTTGGTCTCTCAGCTGCGTCCGATTATTCCTTGTCTCATTTCTTTGGAGCAGGAGGATTTTCTCAAAGGGTGTAGCATCATAGATAACGCTCTGTTAGTTCAGAAATTTATGCATGACCTTCAGAGAGCATCTGTTCTTCAGTGCCTCATGGTCGTTAAGTTGGACATGGATAGAGCTTATGATAGATTGAGCTATGCTTTCTTGTACCGTACTCTCTATGAGTTTGGGTTTGAGGAGCTCTTTATTGACTGGATCATGGCCTATGTTCATCGGCCATCTTTCTCTATTCTTATTAATGGAGGCCAGACTGATTACTTCCACTCTAAGATCGGGTTGAGGCAAAGATGTCCTCTTTCTCTTTTTCTGTTCATTCTCTCTACTGATGCATTATCTTGGGCACTATATTTGGCACAACAAGGCTCTTGTCTGGTCCCCTATAGCGCAGGCCCCCATGGGCCCTCGCTTTCTCACCTTCAATTTGTGGATGACTGCATACTCCTAGGTAGGGCTACAATCCATAATGCTACCACTTTTACTATTATACTTCAGTCTTATTATTGGGCCTCTGGACAGAAAGTTAATCTGAGTAAATCTTTAATATGCTTCAGTCAGAGGATGACTCCTACATTAAGGGGGCCTATCATGCAGATCATGGGCATTTCTGTTCAGGCTAACTGGCTATCCTATCTGGGGATACCTATAACAGAAAGACGGCCACAGATCTCTTATTTTAGTGACCTTAAGAGGCATGTCTATGATCGGCTGGATGGGTGGCAGGTTACTGGGCTATCTATGATGGCGAGGATTACTCTTTTACATTCGGTGCTTTCTTCTCTTCCTCTCTATCTTTTATCTAATTCTGTGGTTCCATTGACTTACTTGAGGAAAATTGAGAGATATTTCAGGGATTTTCTTTGGGCCTCGATACAGGATGGACATGGTGTTCACCTAGTGGCTTAGGACATTGTCTGCTTGCCGATCACTGAGGGAGGGCTTGGGATCCAGTCCATTACTGTTAGGAGGAAGGCATTGATTGCTAGGCATGTCATGCGGTTCTTGCTTGATCCACACTGTATGTGGAGCTCTTTCATGCATGCTAAATATGGAGACTAGAATTCTTTCATAAATCCTCGGCCTTCTCGAGGATACTCTTACTTTTGGAAAGAGGTCTGTCGGCATGCTCCGGCTATTCTGAACAACATCTCATAAATGATTGATGATGGAGCCTTAGTGGATGTTATTCAGGATGCGTGGATTGCCGACCTCCTCCTATCTCGATGGCCTACCTTTGTTAGCACTGTCATTTTTAGTGGGATGAGAGTCATTGATTTAATTGCCCAAGATCATTCTGCCTGGTCTACCCCTCTGCTGTCCAACTTCTTTGGGGATGAGCTTTATCGTCACATTCTATCTATTCCTCTCATTCCATGTCACATCTCCAACATCAGGGTTTGAAGGAGATCCTGTTTGGCTTGTACTCCTATTAGAGACCTTCTGAGGATTTATAAGCCACAGTTCTAGCAGTCGATGGACGTGGCTTGGATCTGGCAACTTTCCATTTACCCTAGGGTCCGACTATTTGTTTGAAAGCTTGCACAGAATTGTCTTCTGGCAACTTTCCATTTACCCTAGGGTCCGGCTATTTGTTTGAAAGCTTGCACGGAATTGTCTTTCTACCTGCTCCTTGCTCTCTGGGCATGGTTTGGGCATCCAGACCACCTGCCCGTTATGTGGCATTAAGAAGGAGACAATTGACCATACTATCTTCACCTGCTCTAGAGCAAGACAGATCTGGTAAATTTTTGATGATCGGCCTTGGGACAATGGTGCTGCTTCTCATTGCATTTCCTTTCTAGGCTTGATTAGGCATGATTTGGAGAGAGGCATCCATCAAAGTGGTACTATGAGGACTTACATAGCTTATCAGGTTTAGTTATCTCGGAACCGGCTTATGTTTACTAATGAGTCTGCTCATTCCTATAGGATTATCAGGACAGCCTTCTTCTTATTTGCGGAGTACACTTTTCATCAATCAGTTCTTGATTTTGATAGCCCTGGCCCCTAGGGTTCCTATGCTTCCTTGGCAGCGCACCAGCATATGATCTTTATTTCTTGGGAGCCTCCACCTCTAGGATTTGTCAAAATCAACTTTGATGGGAGTGTTTGAGGCAAATCTGCTAGATCAGCTTTTGTTATTCGAGGGTTGAATGGTGTGATGTTGGCAGCTAGTAAATCCGGCCTTCTTGATTCCTCAGTACCTCTTGTCGAGTTGTATACCGCTTGGGCTAGTATTTTCTGTGCCATTCGTAGCCTGGGCGCCCGTAGTCTTATTATTGAGGAGAATTCTATTACTGTTATTCAATGGCTCTGATAGGACCTCGACGATCACTAGTCTACCAACCCTTTGATTTATGATACTCGATCTATCCTTCAAGGAGTTCATAGCGCTTAGATTTGGCACATCTATCGGGAAGCCAACTCAACGGCAGACTGAATCGTCATCAGGATGGCCTATTACTCTGATTTTTGGAGCTAAAAGCAGAGAGACCCATGCCCTCTTGTTTTTACCCAAATTTTGTAATATGATATATCGGGTTCGACTCACCCTAAAGTGGTGTGATCACTTTAGGGTTATTTTGCAGATTAAAATGTTAAAAAAATGTAATGAAGTGGATTTGAGAGAAGGTCATGTAAACAAATCATAGGAATGTTAGTGATGTGGCACTAGTTGTAGGTTAGGCTGATAACTAGATTAGTACCATGCCGTGACAGTAATGATGGCCTAAGTTGATTGCTAGATTGACAACATGAAGATATGATACTAGTTGCAATCTAAGCTGATGACTAGATTGGCACCATGCAAATATAACATTGGTTGCAACTTAAGTTGATGGCCAAGTTGATATTGTGTAGAACCGCTCAATGCTTAGGATGGTGGCCTAAATAGGCTTTTGACACTTAATACGAATAAAAGCTTGTCTTAGCTTAACACGTGCCACTAGTTGTGGTTCTAGGTTAAGTCAATTCCTTGTTTACGTCATGCATGATGCAAGCGCGTTGGATTAGCAGGTGCACTGATGTGGCAATTTGAGGAACTTACCCATGTGTTTTCCATGTGTCTTTTTTTTTTTTTTTGACCTGTTTTCAGACTATTCATTCCACCCAAAGGAAGAAAGAAAAAAAAAAACAACAAAAAAAAAACTACTTTCAAAATTAATCGTTAACCTATTACCAACTCAATCACCATGGCATTGATTGCATACGGAGGATGAGAGAAATGGTAACAATAGCAGCTGCTGTGGCATTGAGAATTTGCAGCAGCAGTGAAGAAGCCCTCTTCGATTAAGACTTATCGGAAGAAGGCCGGCGGTAAAAGAGAGCATATAGATTCAAACAAACTAGAGCACCGTTCGACCAAAGTTTGTTCGAAGAAGACAGCCAAAGAGACGATGACTATGGGCCCAGAATAGTTGGGATTGCATGCGATTGGCTGCATGATGACGACGCATGTAGTGTTTGGTAACCTGTCACTCGTTTGCTTCATGTTCATCGATGCTGTCCCCTTGTGACCAGTCACTCTCGTGGAATTATAGGAAGACGGCTCCTCGATCCCTACAAGCCAAAAATTATGCCAAGCACCATCCACCGCATCAGTGGAACTAGTCGGGGTTAGTGGATTCTCGGAGGACGTTTGAGTCATTATGGAAGCCCCTCTCGTAGGGTAGGGCACAAAACAATTGAAAATTCTATTTGGCCGCATCTTTTGCTGAGCAGTCCCTTTATTTATTTATTTATTTATTTTACTTAATAGCCTCTTAAAATTAATTAGTAACTTCTTTAAATTTAAAAAATATCTAAATTGCTCTTTTCTTTCTTCACCCTCCTACCCTTCTCACTTCATATTTGGCCGAGTCTCTGTTCGGCCAAACAGAAACTCTCTATTCGCCAAGAAGGTCGAACAGAACTCATTTTATTCAGCCCAGTAGATCGAACAAAATTGAATTCTGTTCGGCCCAGCAGCCGAATGTTGGATCGAACAGAGAAATTCTTCTGTTCAGCCAATCAGGATCGAACATGTTGACTCAGTTCGACCTTGTGTGGTCGAACAGATTTGACCTGTTCGGTCACACAGAGCCGAACAACTTACGAACCGAGAAAAAAAATCAAAAACAGAAATATAAACCAGCCTTTACGATCATAGAACCTTCTTAAATTGCTAGTTACTGATTCATTGCTCTATTATAAGTTAAAATCTATTCAACAAAACTTCAAATGTTCAAATTTTTTAGGATCAAAGATGTTTTTTTTTAAATTGGCGGGGGCCACAGAGGAAAAGTCGCGGGCCAAATGGAATGACCCCAAAACAACATATATATTTTTTATTTTCATGCCGCTTCTTCGCAAATGAGTAGCGGTGACTGTAAAGTGGCCGGGTTCATTATGGACCTTGCGAGTTGGGATTTGAACTGGAATTCGATGGCGATATCACGCTCAATTCCCCATTAGTTGTGCGATGACTTAATTTCTATTCAAACTCGGGCTGTGAGATCACCACAAAATTTGCAGCAACGATACCAAAACAACCGGCAGTAGTTCAGGACGTCTACGAGGTTTTATTTTATTTTTTTTGAGAAAATTGGCAGCCAATGACATATCTAAATGCAAGTTTATGATCATTAGTGAGACCTTTACTGTATTTGCAATTGGAATGAAATCCAAATATGGCCAACTGCTGTCACCATTCTCTGCTTAAAGAATCAAAATCACTCATGGGCCGGGCATTTTCTTCTCGTGGTTATCAGAAGCGTTAACCTCTTACTCGGAACTTTTGGGGGCAAAACTTAGATTACCATTGAAATATAGGGGGCAACAAATCTGGGAAATGAAAAACTTCCATGTTTGTGTACCACACGAACATGCTACCTTCAAGAGAGGATCATGGCAGAAATTAGATGCATGAACCATGAAAAAGCACCAGCAGCCAGCAGGGCACCTTTTACTTGGATATCATAGACATGAGCGTTAATCATCTTGCCATGCCAATACCCTACTGGCATGCCAGAGTGTGCCGGAACCAGGCATGATATGGTGCTATTGCTTGCCGAGCATTTCAGGCACTGACATGGTAGAGCATATTTATGTACCACGCTAGTACTAGATTGATCAGCTTTTAGATAATCCAACTATCGTACTGAAAAATGTTGTGTGAATGTCCAACCATCCCAAACCACAGGCAACCTTCGCTGGTAGTAATTAAAAAGTATTCTTAAGCTTCCTACAACTTAAACATCATATATACAATGGTGATTTCTATTGGTCAGTGAAAGCAATTTATAGTTATCGTAACCTCTCTTGACAAATGCAATGCCTTACTGTAGCTTATCGTTTGAATGAATGAGATAGGTGTTTTGTCCTCAAAATATATGATCTTTAGTTTTAATGCAATTTAAACGTCATAAATAATGATTGATGTGGATCTTCAAGTTAAAAGTGCAATCGCTAATTGCGTATGAGCAATCACGGCCAAATTATTTAATGAAGATCCACATTAATGAAGCCACACAGACCTTACTTGGTTCTGAAACCTATCATTACTGTGCACATCAACATTAAACATATCAGTTTCAATATCTCATGGTGGAGCACCCAAAACCAAAAAGAGAATGATACAGTATCAAAAAAGACAGGTTGCTTAAGTGATCAAAATACATTTCTAGCAAAAACAATCGAGTCTCAACAATGTTTCTAGACATTTTGTACTTTTCTTTTTCCAATTCTCTTGCATTTGCAAGTCATTTGAATGCTTATATGACTGCTGTGAGTCAACCTTTCCTTGCATTGTCTGATGGCTATGGATATGGAAAATTTAGCTGCATTTGTGCTCCAACATGGAGATGTTGTTTTCTTATCTCTATAGGTTAATAGAACTATTTGGTTTGGTAATTATACTGCATTTGCTGCCTACTTTTTAGTCCAGAACTTTCTCGCCAGTTGAAAATATGTTCCAGACCAATGTACCAACGATATACAAGGCAACAGACACCTTAAAAACATCATCCCATGAGCCTGTCAACTCAAAAAAGATTAAATAAAAAGAAAGTAGATATCAGTATAAAATTGGAAGCTCATAGGTCAACTTATGTTGCTGCAGATTGATAAAAACTAATTTTTTTTAAAAATGACTGATTTGATGGACTTACCTCGTTGAAGGATGTATCCAGTGGCAGCAGTACCAAAGACTCCCGCAAGCACCCCTGCTGTGTTAGACAACCCCAGCAGCACTCCCTGTAATTCCAAACAGGCTTTGAATTTAACAGTAAAATTGAGGATAGATATTTCTCTGAGGTTAAACAAATAGGTGCACAAAAGCTAGTCATTGACCTAATATGGAAACAATGCTCAGATATTATAAATATATATGCACGCACCAATGTAGCTTATAGTATGACAGATGAATATGATTTTAACAGTCATAATCATGTCGGCCATTCTTTTTTTTCCTTTCCTTCATCTGAAATTTTAAGATCGGGGACCAATCAATTCATTAAGAATATGAAAAGGCACATCAAGGCAAATGCCAACAGTTGTTACTGATCTAATAATGTTTATAAGCTCCACCACACATGCAGGGCTGTCCATGTGCAACCTGTTTTACTATTAGTTACTATCAGGATAACTACTCCCTAGACAGAAATTGTTTAACCAGTCCTTCTCAGTAGTGTGTATATTGCAAAAGAGCCATCAGTGACCATCATCAGTGGTTCTAAGTTCCTCAGTAAAAGCAACACATCAACACTCCTTGTAAAGGATGATCACGTACGTGATCTAAGAAGTGCTATCAGATGCAACTAATTCAAAGTCAACTACTAGGCTGCTCAGACATTCTTTTTGTCATGTCTACAGCAATAGGTACCAATTCCATGTTGCTATCATATATAGTTGTTGGGGTTTAGTTGTTGATGAACGGCAGTGGGATCAACCTCGCTGAAGAAATACTCTGAACTTTTACCCTTTGTTGTTGCCTATAATTAGATTGGTGCAGCGATACTGCATCCGCCTTTGAACCTCTTGGTCCCGGTTCAAAACTCCACACAGCCTCTAAAGATTTTATTAATCCTTCTTTAATCTTTTTCTTTCTGCTGAAAGACCCTCCTCTTCCCCTCACCCCACCTTCACAAGCCCGTGAGGATTTTTTCCCTCTTCACTGCTCTTCACGTGGCTGCTTCTTCACCACAAACACCTAGCCATTTGACTCCACATTGACTTCTCGTTCTTCATGAACAACCCACGGAAGGAAGCCTGCGTCTTCTTCTTGGGAGGACGATACACAAAGCCACACGAAGCTCTCACACAGCGCTGGCTGAATCGGATCACACGTCCCCGTGCAAGCCTTAACTACTCCACTGCACGGAAGCCTAGGATGCCTCCGATCGCTGCTCCACGAGCTTTGTTACCAGCGCTGGATCACACGTTCCGTGGGGGTGAAGAAGATAGACCCGGGAGGAGGAGAAGGAAAATGATGAGAGAGACGAGAGAAATTTCTTGAGAGAAAAGAATATGTTTCTTATTCCATCCAAACCCTAAAATTAGAGTTTAAATACATCCAACAAATGGATTAGGCACAGACTCACCAAAAACTCTAATGGACTAACCCAATGAGATTAAACTAATCCCCAAACCCATATACACCTGTGACTTGATTTAATCTCAACCCTTGGACCCACAACCAGCCCAATACAAGTTAGTCCTCCTGGGCTTTGATAGCATCACACCAGGCCCAACAATCTCCACCTTGGTGCTTTCAAGGCCTCAGCACGTCCGCCATGTCCATCAGCTGCATCCCTTCTCCTTGGTATGTACCTTGACCAGCTTCACTCACCTTCTTCCACCAACTCTCTGTAGTCGAAGCCTTCCTTCCAAAGTATTCTCTGGCCACTAGTCCTGCCTTATACCTGATATCCCATTGCTCTGAAGGCCCTTTCTTGCGCTGATAAAACCATTTGCAACCAATGGATTTCTTTCTTTGTGGCAACTGGACCACCTGCCACATGCCAATCCTGTAGAGAGACTGCATCTCCTCAGCCATAGCCTACATCTCCTGCCATAGCCTGGACCCATATATTTCTATCTTGATTGTCCTGGCTCTCCACAGCCTCCTGATAGGTGTAAGGATCTTTATTCGCTGTCACCAGGGTATATGACATCGAATCCTCGAAGTTGTATCAAACGGATGGTCGCACGTTTCTCCTGGACCTATGCAATGCGATCCCAGTATCAGTCCCTTGCCCAGTTGCATCCTCCTGAGTCCTCTGCTCAGCTGCATCCTGCTGAACTTTCTGGCTTCTGACCCCTATGTCAGTCCTCTCCATTTAAATCTCAAATCCTCCTGGTTCACTAGCAAATGGCATGACTGTGTAGGAGGTCATCTGACTTGTGTTACCATGTTCCACCTCCTGCAGTCCCTGCTGTGCATCTGTACCATCTCTGCTCTGAAGCATCGAACTCACATCGAAGGTCATATCCCTACTGATGACAACCTTCTTCTCCGAGGGATCCCATAACCGATGCCCCTTTATTCCACGCGGGTAGCCCAGGAACATCATCTTCTTTAACCTGGCATCCAACTTACTTCGCTCCCCAGCACCAACATGCACAAATACCAACTTACTTCGCTCCCCAGCACCAACATGCACAAATGCCGTGCATTCAAACACTCTCAGATGGTTCAAGCTTATCTTCCCTCCAGACCATATCTCCTCTGGAATGCTTCCATCCAACCTGGTGTGCGGTAACCGATTGACTAAGTAGCTAGCTACACCTACTGCGTCAACCCAGAACATCTTTGGAAGCCTTGCCTGCAGCCTCAAACACCTTATTTTTTCCAACAGTGTTTTGTTCATCCTCTCAGCCATCCCTTCCTATTGAAAAGTTTTCATCACTGAAAAATATCTTTTGATGCCCCACTCCTCACAAAATCTCTGGAACTCCCTGCTGGTATATTCTCTGCCATTGTCTCACCTCAGACACTTCACACTCCTACCCTGCTCCTCCACCTTAGCCTTCTAAAATCTGAACTTGGTGAAGACCTCTGATTTTTTCTTCATGAATGAAGTAGATCCACTGCTTCCCTGAGAAATCATCTATCAAATAAAGAAGTATTTGGCCCCATTCCTTGCAAAAACTGGGGCTGATCCCCAGACATCCATGTGTACTAGCTCCAGGATTCTGCACTCCTAGCTGTGCTGACCAAGAACTGTACACTCCTCTGCTTTTCCATCTGACATGGCTCACAGATCTCTATATCTCCTCCACTCAGGATCGAAACAATCCTCTCTTGTTCAGTTCTTTCATCCTCGTCTCCCATGTGGCCTAGGCGGTAATGCCATATCTTGTACACATCCCAAGGATCCTGTTCCACAGCTGCTATATCAGATTTTTTAATTACCACAGAGCCCTCCAACCTGTATAAGTTGTTCTCCAGTCTTCTCCCTCTCATCACCACCATAGCTCCATTGAAGATGTTCAGAACTTCACTCTTAGCATGACTGCTAAAGTTGTATCCAGTCTACTCCAGATACCTCAGTGATATCATATTCTTCTTGAGTTCTAGGACATGCTTCACGCTGGTAAGAGTGCGCACCATGCCATCAAACATCCTCACCCTCTTACTGTGTTAATCCCTGCCACCTTGCAAGGGTGATCATCTTCAAGAGTCATACGCCCTTCATCAACCTCTATGTAAGTACTGAACCATGACCAGTTGGGAGTGTAATGATAAGAACAAGCTGAATCCAAGGTCCACATCTCTGTACTGTGCCTGTGACCATCTGATACCACCAAGAGATCATCCTCCATCTCCTGGCTTGCAACTGTACTTATAGATTCAAATCCTCCCTTTTCTCCTTTTTTTTCACTTAGGTTAATCCCTTTTAAAATGTCCTACCTCACCACACTTGTAGCACCTAACCTTCCTAGACTTTGACCATCCCTAAGGCCTGGTCCTGTTCCTGCCTCTACCTGACCCTTTCCCAACTGATAGACCCTCCTGGGGAACAGCTTCCTTGATCATCTTCTTCCTCTACTCATTCGTCCAAAGCACCGAGATAATATCTTCACAGAACAATGTCTCCTCGTAGAGCAGCGTCGTGACCAATGAGTCATATGATGTGGGCAGCGAACACAATAGTAAAAATGCCTTATCTTCCTCCTCCATCTTGACCCCGACATTCAGCAATTCATTACTTGCCTGGTCGAACACCTAGATGTGGCACAGCACATCTGTAGAGGCGCTTCTTCATCAACTTATTGCACATGTTCTTCCCCATGTAAAGGGCTTGCAACTTCGATCAGAGTCCCTTCGGGGTCTTCTTCTCTAGCACTGAATAAAAAGCTGAATTTGCCAGACATCCTTTGATCGTTGAACATGCTTTCTTCTCCAACGACATCCACTACTTATCTATAATCACATCTGATCTTTCCTTCAAAGCCAGATCTAAACCCTGCTCACAAGAGGTCCTTACGCAAACTTTCCATATGGAGAAACTTCCCTTCGTATCAAACTTCTCAAAATCTATTTTTTATGCTACTACCCATGTCGAGATCTCAACCAAAAAATAGCACAAAAAATTCTAAAAATTGAGAAACATTGATGAAGGCTTGCTAAAATTTCAGTCCTTGAAGATCTCCAACCAACATCTTTCTAAGCTTGGCTCTGATACCAATTGTTAGGGTTTAAGAAGTGCTATCAGATGCAACTAATTCAAAGTCAACCACTAGGCTGCTCAGACATTCTTTTTGTCATGTCTACACAATAGGTACCAATTCCATGTTGCTATCATATATAATTGCCAATGTGCAATATAGCATTATGACCTAAATACTTTCTACCTTGTTGGCTGCTCTTGTTTCCTCATATACCCATTCTTCTAACTGAGAATCAGTAATCCTCTTTCCATTGCCATATTTACAATATTAATCCAAATGTTTCCTTTCCCACCAATGAACTACTCCTTTCCATCCCAGTGTCAATTGATTATTCTTCCTTCCGCTCAAAAGATTAATCACTCTTAACACAATATACCTCCTTTCCTTCTTAGCATTTCTTTGTTCTTTGCTTTGCAATATTATTCATATTTTCTTCTTATTTTATGTGGAATCCTTATACAGGCTAGAGAACTAGGACATATCCCAACAGATTAAAGTCTTGCATCATCTTGAGCATCTCCAACCTTATGCCCTGGGAAACTGAGAAACAGACTCTTCCTTTTTTTAAAAAAAATCCTTAAGTACTAAAGCAGAGTATCACATCTTTAGCAAAGGGCAAGCATTTAAAGAATAGAAAGTAATTTCTTTGCAGTTACTTGAAAGGTAAAAATATAGTTAGCTATTTTATGTCCCCTACACTTCAGGCTGCCGGATTTTCAAGCAAGTCACATATGCTTCTTATCTCTCCACATTCTAGGTTTATTATTTGTTTACATATTATTTTCATCCATCTGTTTGTAAATAAACTATCCATGCTAGGTATCACAAAAATAGATTAATTGATACAATTAGGGAATCATGACTAGTAAAAGAAAAAGGTTTTTTGTAGAGGATAACATAAGGTTCAGCTAATTTCATAATAGCAAGTTGGCTTTTAAGAGGATAACTTGCAATCCACCTTTCTCTTTTCCTTTTTCAGAACTACGAAGAAATCAAGTATAACAACGAGTTCCAAATCACTTTGTTAAAAGTTGCTTCTTCATCATGATCATAAATTGGTTTCATATTCTAATCAAAAACTAGGATGAAAATAAAAGGAAACATACTGCATAACGTGGCCCAATGTCTTGATGATTGGAATAGAGACCAGACTGTGAAAAGGCATCGCTACCCTGAAAAGGAAAGAGAACAAAAATGAATTCAAATAACCAAATCAGTTGGCTTTATGAATGATTGCTATTTCTAAGGGATTTGTAAGGCATTGCATTTATAATGTAAAACAATTTCAGTTTAAGAGATAGGAGGAGTTGATATTGGCCATGAACAAAATGAAAGATGGGGAGAAAGAAACTAATAAAAAAGATCAAGCACCTGCACCGTAAGGGAAAATGATAACAAAGAACAAGCTGGTATATCACTAAGCATATGTTGTACACAAGTAAACAGGCTGAAAAGCATGTCAAACCTGACTGCATGCCATACAAAGCACAGCTAAGGCGGGAGTACTGACATGACGCAGCTGTGTGAGAAAAAAGGCTGGCCCAAGAAAGCCAATTGACTGCATAATCTGCACCATGAGGGAAAAAGGGTTTTAAGTTACAATTTTGAAGCAACATACTTTTCTTCAACTGTAATGTTAAGGTTCAAGAAATTATTTGCTCTTTATTTTTTTACTTGATATGTTCTCTCAGATATTGAGACCAAGAGAAACATGAAAAAAAGAAGGATCAGCAGATGGGCAGAGGAGGGCAAATTAATCGGTGTTAATTAAAATGGATCATAAATTGGAAGCTATGTAAAATTGTCAGTAATCAATGACTTGCTATGCCCTGCGATGTCAATAAACCAAAGGCATTAAATAACCATCAAATTTGAAATATCCCCCCACCCACTTTAAAGAAAATCCAATAATGTGTAATATGAATGAAAGTTAATGCCAAAAAATGGTAAGACAACACGGGAAGTTGAAGGCCATATCAAATAATGTGTCGATAACAAGCATTGTCCACACTGCCTGCACAGAGGTGCACAATCATAAAGTCAAAAACTTACTTTACGAACTGTGGTTATGGAAAGCCCTTTTCCCACAAGCGTATCTGCAATCCACCCTCCTATGTTTGCAAACACAGCCATAGTTAACCATGGCAAGACACAGAACAACCCAGATTCTGTAAGATTAAATTTTAAGACCTGCAGAAAACCGAATGAATATAGAAATTTATATTAATTCGTATAGAAGTATTTTATTCATACTTGCAAAAAATAACAAAGGATTGAGATTGTACATTTCTTTGCATCACAAATTCCCACTCACGCATGGCATGATATTGCAGAATAAATAAACACAGGCAAATGCAAATACAGAATTCTGAAAGAAGCAAAAGTATGAAGCAGAAGATTCTGTTCATATATTCAGTCTGAAGAAGCCACCCATTTATATACTATAATAGTCATAAGACGTGCTGAAGCCACTCTGTACATGCAATTTCTTACAATTCATGGCATTTTCATTAACTTAAAATAACTTATATCAAATATCCATTGACCTTAATGATGCCAGTTCTATGGTTGATCAAATGCATCAAATTCCTCTTGTTCTAGTATTGCAAATTGCTCCAATGTCCAGACTTATATTTATCTTAGATTGGATACAGAGTCCATCCAAACGCTGAATTGTGAACCTTTAAATTGGCTAAAACAGATGTCTCTTCTCGGCAATGATGTTCAAGAAATGCCTCAACAAGGATTGCTTACAATCAAAGAGTGCCATCATAACTATCGAAATACAAACAAACCTACTTTCCCATATAAGTTGAATAAGTTACTGTTTTTATATGTCTTCCTTATGCACAATGTCATTCCATTTACTTTTCCTGACATAATGTCAAAGGACCTCTTCTTGGAAATGTCACATGTTAAATGTTATCAGAATAGTTTCAATATCTATTTAATCTGACGTTTATAATAAGATAACATAGAAAATTGAATGAATGTTCCAAATTCGGTTTACAACTATCTTAGTTTGGGGGTCTTAGAGCTCTATTCAAAGTTTATCAGATTATTTAGCTAACAAACAAATATATGTCCAAGCTTAACTATTGCTGTATAATGACGAAAAATAATGCCACTTTGTAAAAAAATATATATCTTATTTCCCTTGCATGGAATTTCCTGATTGCATTAGTAGCATGGCTGTAGTGTGCAACATTTTCTGAAGTTGTAGGTAGTACCTGAGGAGAAGAGACCGGGAAATAACTTTCATTGGATTATAGACAGAGGGGCAAAGAATCCAAAGACTGCCTCGTATAATCCATAAAATATCCAAATATGATAGTAAACTTAGTAAGCCATGTAACGTTAGAAGTCAACTTAAATAGCAAACAAATTATTTCTTATACAAAAGGATTAACAAATTATTAGAATTCCACTTGGCAGACTCTCAACCTCATTTCTACTTACGTGTAATGGTGGCGGAATACTGGCCAAACTGTAGTAACAGATAGATCCCAATTAATCTCCACATAAACAAAATCAAACTTTTGGACATGTTAATGGGATAAGATCAAGAAAAAATATTTTTCTTTTGAGAAACATCAAGAGAAGCTAATTGACAAATGATTTTTTAATGACTCTAGGTTCATTGAGGGCTTCCACCAAATTACTTACTTGCCCATAAATTTGTATGGCCCAGTAACCGAATTATCAAGTAATAGTACACAAAGTGCAATAGCCCCTTGAGCGTCATGACAGATGTATCAACATCACATGCATATGAAATCATGAAACATCAATACCTGGTTATAGTATGTAGGCATCCATGTTAGAAGGATAAGGTGCCCCAATTATGGCAAAAATGGGATACTATCAGAGCCCAAACTGGAGCCTTTGATAAAATTAGCCTCCAGGGTATGGAAGAAACAGGTTCCTCCGACACACTGCCCCCTAAGATGAGACTCTTTTCCTCTGAACTAAGCTCTGGATCTTCTCGTGGAGAGCTGTGTGCCTGAAAAGAATTAAATTAAAAATATTGAGGAATCTTGTGGAGAGCTGTGCACCTAAAAAAAGATTAAATTAAAATATTGAGAAAAAAGACATGCTACAGAGATGACCTTGCCATTATAGCACAGTCTGCCCAATATGGTATGGGACACCTCCCCAAACCAACATAGGGACAGAAGACCTTTTTCTCACACCCAGTAACGGCACCACCCAAAATTGGGTGGTGTGGCAAAATGCAACACAAAATCAGGTAGAATCAGTCCATTCCATCAAGTACAAACCAGTTTGGCCCCTATATTGTATCGACTCTCAGTACCATATCAGTATGGTACAATGCACTTGATACTAGGCAGTACGGGTCAGTGTGGCAAACTATGCAGCAAAGTGAAAATGAAGACATATAAAATTTGCATTTCCAGTTTAAAATAGTAAACCAGTATGATCTCAGATATCATAAATCTTCTGTAACATGCAGATTCCAGACAGCTTTAAAGATGTGTAGATAACTCTTCTTTGTTCAATTGTACCCAAGTAAACCTTCATCCATTAGAGGGACAGGTGATGCAATCAAAATAGCCTGCTTGTGAGTAACCAGGAGATGTTCTAGATCATCTGTGGAGCACTATTACTCTCGATATACCAGATCATTTGATCTGGATAATTCAGCAATTTTAAGATCATGGCCTACTTAAAACAGCAAAATGACAAATGGATGAATTGGATGGAACTGCTTACAAATCTCCAAAAGCTAAAGAAATTCCTCTCCCAGAAGCAAGCATGCATGCTTGTGTGTGCGTGGATGTGCGTGTGTGTGCGTGCGTGGGTGCGTGTGGGTGTGTCTGTGAGAGAGAGATTTGAGAGGAAAGACAGCATACTTTGCTTTGCCACAATGCAAACCAGACACTTCCAAGTGATCCAAATGCATAAAAGACAGAAGGCCAGCCAAATTTTTGGATCATAACTGGTGAAAGAGCCAAGCCTGTGACAGAACCTAGATACATCCCACTGTATACTAACGCAAGTGATCTGCTTCTCTCTGATACTGGAATCCATTTTGAAATTACGTTATTCATTGCAGGCATGGCGACACCCTGAAAAGTGAACATCAACACATTTAAGCAAAGTCCTAGTAAAACAAGATCATATCTGTATGAAGCTATTTAAAATAGGTAGCAGATAATAAGTGAACATCGTAAGGCAAATTTTGATTGTAAAATGCAAAATAGCAGCCAATATTTGGTTTTGTTTTTGAAAATCAAATGTGTTAAAAATATAAAAAATAAAGAGGATAACAAGATTTTCTAAATCATTGAATGGGGTATAAATCTCTTGCACATACAGTTTTCAAGAAAAAAGAGGTGATAATCATCTTCAACATACACAACAAAGAGGAGGTCATCCATGTTGGTTGGATGTGTAAAAGATCAATTTCTAGCAGAGTACAAATCAACTTACTCAACTCTATGATACAATGGTTAGTTGGGATACATCACAATGGTCGCACCTCTCCACTAAGCAACCAAAGGTTCTGGGTTCAAGTCTTGGGTTTTGCATTTCAAGTATTTGGATCTAGGCAATTTTAGTGCAGGTAGGACTCCCTCCCTCTCAAGAAAAACTCTATGGTACAATGCAAGAAGAGGGACAAAACCAATTTAGTTCAACAATTTTGTTAAAATAATTGTTAGCTAAAATTGCAGAATAAAACCATGATAGTCCACTAAAATGAGTGAAGAGGCTTTACATGTTTCTCTATTAATTAGTGCAGCATGTGCTTTTGCATGTACTTGTAGCACTAGACAGATGAGAGTAGAGGGACAAAACCAATTTAGTTCAACAATTTTGTTAAAATAATTGTTAGCTAAAATTGCCTGAGAGAATAAAACCATGATAGTCCACTAAAATGAGTGAAGAGGCTTTACATGTTTCTCTATTAATTAGTGCAGCATGTGCTTTTGCATGTACTTGTAGCACTAGACAGATGCACTCTCAGAATAATCCATAAATGCAAAGTGCAGCCCAAAAAACATATGTAAGATACTGTGCAAGTGGCTTAACATCATTATAGTTGTACATCCAAAATAGTGTTATCTTGGCATGATATTTCTATTTCTCGCTTTAGGCACCTTTGTTAATCATTGTGCAACATGTTGCATGTGGTCTTAATTTACAAAAAGCTGCTAATCTTGTTTAAATAAAATGAAAAGCAGCAACATATTGAGGGGAATACTCTTTCTAGCCCTATAAATAGCTACCCCTTGCTAAGATAACTGGGGAAGTGACCACATAAATCAAGTAATGTTGCAACTACTTCTCCCCGTTATTCTCTCTTCTTACATTGTTCTTCCTCTCCACTCTCATTTTCCTCTCAATCATTATATCTTTCTCCATTCTCATGAATGGTCCTTTTTTGTTGAATTTACATCACCTCATAGATTGAAACATGGAGTGGCAACAATATGCATGAGCCCATAGCTCACTTAGAATTCACTAACTTCTAGATTATGGTACAAGTTCTGACTACCAGCAAATTCAAAAAAATCTTAGATATTCTCAGCCTTTCAATTCTGATTGGTACCATCCTGAAGGTGAGATAGACCTTACAAATAACATCTATATTTCAAAATTTACACTGATGGGATAAGGGCTGCTAGTTGTGGACCTCGTGGTTACTATTGATGGGATAAAAATAGCCTATTTGTCTAGTATAATTTTGATCTAGATACTGCTAGTGCTTTGCTATGAAACATTATAGTGCTCTCAAAAAGACTAATGGTTTTGTAAATCAACAGACTGGTAACTATTGGAAACAGTTGGTTCCAAGATAAGATGACAGCATATAACTGGAAAAAGAACTCTTGGAAAGCCACTCTTAGATGATGTAACTGCGATGACACATCATAAACATCAACATATAAAAAGGCAAGTGGAATAAATTAAATTAGAACAAAAATTAGCACACCTTTTATTTAAGTCCTAAAGTCATTTCAAAGATCAACAGGAAGAAGAGGAAAATATATGTATGAGAAGAAGCCAACCTCACCAATCCCCATAAAAGCACGCATGGCAAGTAAAAAAGGAAGTCCAATTCTAGCAGCAACAGGTGTAAGAACTGTTGCAATTGACCACCATATGACCCCAAAGCCCAGCACCAGCTTACCACCAATCTTATCTGCCCAAATACCTCCAACAATCTGCATGTCAGAGCAGCATGGGAATGGTCAAAAACAGAGGAAGTCAAAGAACAGCGTGGTTCACATAAATTAGATACTATGTGATATTCAGTTCATTAGAAATATCCTATATAATGGGCTAACTGTGGTGCAAGCAAGTAAGCAAATAAAACATTCACATAGTTGTCAGCACAATGATCAAAGATTCAGTAAGCATCTTGAATAAAGCTTACACATAGTGTTTTCGATTTAACATGGATGATCAAGAAGGCTTTATCAGACTAAAAGAAGAGAGTGAAAAAAAGGCTCGAGAACTATTGACAAAGGCTTTGAACAAGTCCCTTCATGTGATGAATGTGGATTAGTTTTTCTTCCTCGTCCCTGGCAAGCCAATTTGCTATAGTAGGCATTTTTGTGCATTTTAGTTAAGATATAACAAAAGAACAATATATCTGGGAGATGCTTCAATCAATACAAAATGACTAATTGTTTCCTTTACATATATAAAAGTTGAGCTTAATCAAAGAAATATGTGTGTGGGCTGATAAGAGAAGACATTACAGTGGTTGGAGTAACAAAAGGAGTTAGGACCAGCACTCTTTAATAATTAATTAAAATCCCAAAGGAAGGGCACTCCCTATTTACCATCTCCATTCACCACTTTTTCCACAGACTAAACAATACCTTAGTTAATTGAATTTATTATTAAATCATAGGTCTACAAAAGTTATACAAGGTCAAGTAACATGTAATGAAGCCTCTTTGTATTTTCCTACAGCAGGTAGACCCTTTCAGTTTGTGCCTGTCACATATCAGCAGCTAATACCAATAACTCCACGTAATAAGTTAAGGTCTTGTGAAGACATGCACCAGTAATTTAATGAAATTTAAGCAAACTCTCCAATTCTGTGTCCATCTCCATGCAGTACACACAATCACCAAAAGCACATGCATAGATCATATATATTATAGTCAAGCTAGTATTATCCTATGTTCCTGTAATCCTGTCGGTGATTGTGGTAAAATGTGTTCAAGCTCAGATAAAAAATACCTACAGTTTCTTTTAACCATCCTGGCCATTTGGTGGTCTTGTACAAAATTAGGTGACAGTTAATGCCTTACGAAGAACTGTTAGTCAATTCATTCCACACAGCATGCAACAATACACATTAGCTAAATACACCATCTATATGTATATGCAGTCAATTATCATCTTTCTGACATACAACCAAGAGTCAAATTGTCGTAAAGACATGATTGCTCATACAGTAGATGATGTGGTCGAGGCAAACAATAAAGCTTATTCTACAAGCACTATGAGCACCAAAATCTCACAATGGCATCCTAAGCTGAAATTTAATATCTTCTACAGAGAAGGTGCTTAAGGATTAAAACCTGTTTTGACACTAAAGAATGAAAAATCACAAGCTTCTAATATGTATTTATGAAGTGTTAACTTAGTCCTAAAGAATCAAAATTAAGTTCATTTTACATGATAAGAACCTTGAAACAGAACTTGTATAGCACTCTCCATTCCATGATATTGAATAGACTTTTTGATTCTATGTGACTGAAGTAAATTATGTAAGAGTACAGCATGCAACCTGTCTAAGCTGTGGTGTGCTCCTATTTCTGCCATCCTTATAAGCATCAATAAACAACTTCTGGAGATTATTGCCAGTTGTATAACCTCATTGATCTTTGCAAAAGAATTATTACCCCACTAGGAGCCTCTAAGAAGTTTAAATTACCTTCATTTACCTTCTCTCAAACTCAAGAGACCTGGCTAGAGAAAAAAAATAATAATAATTAAAAGCCTAGTGCATGGTTCATCAATTTGAACCCTCTACCATCGAACTAATTCTAATTTTTACTCCTCCAAGCCACACCTTCATTAACCTTTTTCCATCAAATTCCCTTGCTAGCAGGCTTATAAAGTGAAGAAGGCCTGCCTTCTATTAATTGGGGGTTGATCTCTTGTTGACTCAATAACAAAAGGATCAGCTGGATGAAACAGGTGGACAAGGTGACAGCAGCAGAGGTTGCTATATCCACTTTCCTCTTCTCTCCATTTGCTTCTTCTGCCTATTCTTGTTTATATCTTTTTCCATTTTCTTCTTTCTCGCATTTTAGCCTAGAAATCCTTAGCTACAGAACCTTAATATAGTTTTATCCTTCTCTAGCTGAAGTATATCATTAGAAGCTTAATTAGGGTTATTCCTAGGTCTGAGGCCTCAAATAAGCAAACTTACAAAGCAACATCACCATTAGATTAGCTTAATGCTTTAGAGTAAACAAACCCTTATAACATATAGACAGCTTGTTCAAAGGATTAGAACCTCAACTAAAGAACATCGAATAATTGTTCTGATAAAAATATCTACACATGAATTGGCATCAGACTAAAGGAGCTCACCCAATATGTACCATTAGCATATTCATATGACATGGAACTTTGAACAAGTTATCATGCATTTAAAACAGACATCACATATGTTATATCTATCACTTAGCATTCCAAATCTCTAGCACACACACACACACACACACAGGGGGAGAGAGAGAGAGAGAGAGAGAGAGAGAGAGAGAGTCTACCTGAGGACTATTGTCATACATCAAAAATTCAATGTGCAATTTGCATTAGGTTTAACCAAGTCCAAAAAAAACAAAATCACAACACCCATGAGAACAAGAGAAAAAAATCACAAACAACTATTGTCTTTAAGGTTTAACCAAGTCCAAAAAAACAAATCACAACACCCATGAGAACAAGAGAAAAAAATCACAATCATAAAATAAAACTTAAAAAAAAAATAGCATCAACATTCATATTGTCTGTCTTTGTCAGAACAAACCAAACATCTAAACATAGTGAAATATCAATATACCATGGATTGCACATTCTCATACACTATCCAAGAAGCTAACCATGTTCAATAATTCATCTCAACAAATATCATGATGATGGTGAAATTAATTAGACAATGAAATGCATTAAAAGGAGTGGAGTATCATCATATGAAGTCTCACTGCTGACTACACTATACTCTCATGCAACGAAATTTATTGATATCTAAAGAAAATTTCTTAATCTTGTCACTGTTTAAAGAAAACCAAGAATCAAGGCAGACCTGAGTAAGAAGGTAACCCCAGAAAAAAGATGACTGAATTAAGCCCATAGTTGTAGGATTCCATTTAAACTCTTCTGACATTGGAAGGATTGCAATGCTCATATTCACCTGAATAACATTGCATCGGTTTAGAAAACACATAAGGAGATCATAGTCAAAATCCAGAACCACTACACACAAACAGGCATGCCTGCAAAAAGAAAATTAGAAACTAGCTTACTCGATCCATGTTGCAGAGAAGAAATGCGAAAAAACATAACAGCACAACCAACCAACGCTTAGGAAACTGCTCCCACCAATGAGATACTTTCCTCGCATCTCCTCCTAATAAAACTGCTTCAACAGGAACTTCTGAAGAACTCAGTGAATCCATTTGTGGTCCTGTTATTTCATACGGTTCTGACCTGAAGTCAGCATGGGGTCTCATTGTTGAATGGTACTCTGAATGATCATGAGAACTATTACATATACCAACATTATCCAACTTTGTTGGCTGCAGCCAACCATTGTTTAGTGGATCTGAAGAAAGAAAGCATTTCATTCTTTCAGGAGTTCTTTGCTTGAGATTCATGATACTCAGCCTTCCCATCAAAAAGTTCCCCATAAAACTTGATAGAGGATATTCCATCCCCCCAACAAATGCAGATCTCTTAAGCATGGTGATATTATCTAAGCCACTGTTAAAATAAGTTGGGAAGAAGGGACACCTAGCAACATTAGAACTTTCTCTTCGAATAGAAAAGCTGAAATTTGCACCTCGTGCAAATTGGTCTCCAGAAAATGTCAAATGCACCTTTCTGACATGTGCACTAGTCCGCTCTGTTTGATACCTTTTTCCTGCAGATATCATTAAAACCATTTATTCTGATAAAAACTGAGAGATTTAGTATTATTCAGTCAAATACGTCTAAGATTGTTAGCAAAGCACACAGTTGAACTCCATTATGCAAATATGTTGAGCATGCCATCACTCAGAAACTTAGAATCAAAATTTTGATATTTATCCAAAAATAATAATAAGAGGAACAAGCATAGAATTTAGGAAACATGTGAATGGTGTTAAATTTTAGCAATTGGCAATGGTTGAAGAAACAGCTTTATGTTTTCATTGAAGCAAAACAACTACAGATACAAGATGTCAGCTTCTAAGCCTAAGTCATTAGGTGCGTTATTTAGCTTGTTTTACTAAGTATACTTTGCATGAATGTCTCCCACTTGATTAGAAGTTAAAATAGAAAGGAAAGATGTTTAGCATGGACCATTCATACATTATGTTAATTCTGTTGAGGAATGCGACGTTGTGCACATCACATATTAAAGATCAGTGGACAGCTCCAATGCACATTTAGGTCAACTGGCTTGCTAATAATGGGGACCTAAGAATGGATGGCATTGAGAACAAATCCTTAAGGACTTACATTGACATTATCCAATTTCATTAGGTTGTTTCTTCAGGTGCAAAACCTGCATTATGAGAAGTTTATAAGCACCAAAGAATGACTCTTGAACCTCACCTTGTCACATTAACACAACCTAAATTTGGGGCTCATGGACTGTACAAACCAAGGATCTAGATCCTGCCACTTTGCCTAGAGCAAAGACCTGAAGACAAGGGTTATGAAGCTCGCTTCACTGACCAAACTAGCAATTTGAACCTTGGCATTACAAGCTCTTTGCAGCTGACCCCAACTAAAGTTAACAATTCCTTGTAATTTTGTATCATAAATTTTCCTTAATCCATGCAATCAAAGAGAACTAATGCCTTCTGTAGAACCTATTTGTTCATATGCATAAGTAGGAAGCATACCAAAAGCAATGCAAAGAAACGCTGCTGAACTATCTACTTATCAAAATAAGCTGGATAATTTGGAGAAAGCATCATAACAGAAGATCTTGTAATCAAGTAATGTTGTGACTAAAGGCATGAGATTGGCACAGACAAGTTCATGCGGTAAAAAACCATCTCATCTTTGTATGGACTAATTGGGAATCTCATTTATTTGTTAACATAATCTTCATTTGATAGCAAATTGAGTAAGACACGCAATATTCGAGAAATTTTTGTTCCGAAGAGAGATAATAATGTCATCTTTACTGAAAACACTTAGATCAACTCAGAGGTTTCAAAGCACTATATTTGATGTGGCTGATGAAGCCAAACGCAACCCCCCCCCCCCCCCCCCCCCCCCCCCCCCGTGATCAACAATGGAGATTGCACGATGAAGCCGTGGCCCATCAATAGCAAGAGTCGTCTAATGAAGCTAATAAGACCATGTCCAGTCAACGGCGGCAATCAATTGTCAGAAGCAACTCCGTTCGGCCTCCCAGGTCAATCCCGACTTGGCCATCCAGGTTGCGCCCCCGTCGGCCTCCCGATGAGACCCCCAATGAGGGCAGCTTATATGGCCCATCAACCCATCAACCTATGCGGCAAGCCACGTCTGACGAGACCTAACCCACCAATCTCTCTGCGATCAGCCATGTTTGACGAGACCTGGCCCATCAACCTCTTTATGGCCACTACGTCTGATGGGACCTGGCTCATCAACTGCTCTGTGGCCACTGTCTGATGGGATCCGGCCCACCAACTGCTCTACGGCCACTGAGTCTGACGGAACTTAGCCCATCAACCAACTGTAGCCGCCTACACTAGATGGAACATGGCCTACCAGCTCTGGCGCCCCGTTGTTGCTCCACTCACCGCTCATTTTCTTCCAGGTTGTTACACCTTCATACTCGTAATTACCCATAAAACGGGTAAGAGAGACCCTCGACCAGGTATAAACACTTAAATGCTTGCACAGAGTTTTTTCTCAAAACTCTCGAGTTCTCTCAAGTTCACAGCTGTTACCCAAATCATTTACTTGCGTCGGAGGTTCCCGCCGGAATCACCGGCCTTCGGGACTTCTTTCAGGATTCTGACCGAAGCGGAGCTATCGAAAGATCCTAGGTTCATCGGAGAAGGCGACTAGATACTCGTGGACAATTGACGAAGGTGATATTAATATAGGATTAAATAATAAAACAAGACCCGTGAAAATTTTCTTTGATCCAGAATTCTTGGGAGTCATTTACGTCCTCCAAGAACTATCACCCATAACCTACATTCCTAGACTCCGCTAGCATCTAACAATGAATCCCTATGCAGCATATCGTCACATAAAATTTAATTCCACGATGGAAAATTATAATAAGCCAAAACAAGAAAAGGAAAATAAAAATCAAGAAAATACACAAACAGAACAGATTCTTGAGAAAAGATAAGAAGAAAAAAAAAAAAAAAACCAACAACCTGATTTTTTAATTCTACAAACAACAAATCAAGAAATTAACGATAGATCAAAACAGGAAAGAACGAAGAAACAAGAAATACACCAACAGGCTGGATCCATTCCGGAAGGAAGAGAATACTAGACAAAGAATCAACGACCGAAAAGGATTCAAGAACCTGATTCCAATGCAGCATATAATCGCACAAAATTCTAACTCCACAGTCTCCAACGAGAAATCAATGACTAGACAAAGCACCAAAAGAAAGAAAACAAGAAAATATACCAATAAATGGGAATCTTGAACGAATGATAGCAATTGTTAAAGAATAAATCACTAAGAAAAGCTTAAAAGAACCTGATACGAAAAGGGAACCGAAGCTTCCGCCCGAGAATACAGCTCCCATCGCCATCTCCGACCGATTCGAGCCCAAAGAGAGAAGCAAGAAGAACCAATCCGCGAAAACGAGGGACGAATCGAAGAAGATGAGTCGAAGGAAATACTTCACGATCCGGCTTCTGCCCTCCCTCGGAGCCCTTCTTCTCCGAAGGGGAAGACCGACGCGAGAAGAAGAGGATAAACGGTGTGCGCTCTCGAGCACACATCGACCGCCACATCGACCGCCTGGCTTCCAGGCGCGGGAAAAGGCACGGACGTGACAGCCGAGGCATCTCCACCTGTTAATAAAGCCCTCATGAGAGGTTGCGCTTGTGCCACGTGGCGGCCTGGATGGACAACGTAATGCAGGCATCTATCATTATATGTATGCTAGACTTACTCATTCATCCACAGGGTATGCCATCTTCAAAAAATATATGTTTATATCTTTAATTACAATTCATTTTTTTAGAACTAAAATTATAATATATTATATTATAATTTTATTATTATAATAATAATATAATTAAAATATTCAAACACGGTAGATGTTAATGCAGTGAGAAAACAGCTCATTAAAATCCATCGAAATGAAATATATTAGAAATATAAATTAATATTCTTCGCACGTGTTGATTAAAGGTCAGATCAAAAAAAAAAGTGATGCATTATGACTCAGCAATGATAGAACAAAAAAAACATAGATCATATCATGTATTATTTTATATAATTTTGTAAATTTAAATTTAATAATATATAATATAGAAAGATTTTTTATAAAAAATAATAATATGGTTTTGATAGAATAATGTAGGTGCGCATAGGACTGTAATCGAACGGAGCCGAGCTGAGCTTGAGCACTCTCAAGCTCGGCTCATTAACAAATATTCTTGCTCGAGCTTGTTTAAATTTGAAAAATTTTGTTCAAGCTCGGCTCGTGCTCGATTACAAAAAGTTTGGGTTTGACTCGAGCTTGACTCGAGCTGGCTCATTTGGTATGATTAGAAAGCTCGACAAGTTCGACTCAGAAAAAGCTCGTTTCAAGCTTGAGTTTGAATTGAGCTCATTTCAAGTTCGACTCAAATTAAGCTTGTTTGAAGCTCGGCTCGAAAATATATATATAACAAAAGCTCGATTCTTAGCAGTCATAGAAGATGAAAAGACAAAGAAGATGAAATGATATTTTGTTCATGAGCTCCTAATCGAGCTGTCTCACAAGCTTTTAATCGAGTTGTTTCGCAAGCTCCTAATCGAATCTACTTCTGTGTACTTAAGCTCAACTCGTTTATCAAACGAGCTCTAAATGAAGCTTAAGCTTGGCTCGTTTACATGACGAGCCAAACACAAACGAGCTTTTATCGAGCCAAGCCTCAAGTAGCTCGTGAGCGGCTCGGCTCAATTACAGCGCTAGGTGCGCATGTTAGTTTTGTGCTCGCCAAAACTATGATTTGATATCGAAGTAAATACTACATTATATATAAAAACATTATATATAATATAATTAATATTGATATAATAAATAAAGTTAATAATATAATATTATAATAATATAATATTATTAATACTGATTATATACATAACTAATTTAATCTAATATAATATTATAATATATTATATTAATAATAGTATTATTAATATTAATATTAATATAATAGCCACTAGCAGCAACAGAGGATTGCCATGTAGCAATAGTCGAATCCTGCAACCCCTTCGGGCTCAACTTTTATATATACATAGATTAGTCTTGTGGCTCAACTTTTATATATCCATAGATTAGTCTAATTGATGTTTAACCTTTTTCTCTTTTTTTATAATATAATGGAGTATATGATATATGACAATGATGCAAATTGAAACAATCTGTATACTTGAGAAAGCAACCAATTGCAGCCCCTCACTGCGTTATAAAATTGAATTTATAACAACACTGTCCATTAATTCGATATGTATGCATTTTTTTAAAAAAAATTCACTTATCATGTATCTTAAATGTTAAAAATTTCTTGTGTGACATGAAATGAATTACTATCTCAAGTATTAATATTGTTTTAATTTTTTATATAATAGGATGACGCTTTATTATAAAAGATAAACTTGATACAGGATTTTAAAAAAAAGAAAAAAACGAACGGCAACTCAGTGCAATGCATGGATAAGGCTGGCAAATATAAAAATTTTGACTACCTCCAAAAAGCTCTTTTTTACAGTGTAACATAACTCCTAACTAGCTACTCCACTTTAGCTTTGATTTTATGGTCAAGTGGGTGCCTTACTAAATTAGTTTGTTAATTAATTAACGCTCACCACCTATAGCATCTTAAGGAGCGTAAGAGTGAGAGATATTCTTAATATGTAGTGGATAAATAGGTACTCTTAAGGGATACATGACTAATAATGAGTCCACTTAAAATCTTTATGCATACGTGTCATATTAATAGATACCGCTGCCTTGAAATCCAACTTTTATAATGTAGTATATAATTTTAAATGGATGCTCAAGCTAAGCTTTGTGCTCGCTGCGTTGATATATGTAATAATAATTTTAATTAAAAAAGATATATCTAATAATATCAAGTATCAATTATTTTAGTATATCTCATAAATAAATTGATCTTCAAAACCTTAAATGGCCAACATTAATGACAGTTATTAATTGTATAGATGGATGGATAACTTAAACAATCATACTTGTGTGATATTATAGCATGGACTTGAAATAGAATTTAAGCTCATCTCATCACCCCCAATAAAATTTTTAATCATCCAAGCCTTTTTTTCTTAAAATAATTTTTATAATTATCAAATAGATAAATATGATTATTTGTTAAATTTTTCTAATGGAAATCCTTAAATGTTTATCACTATTAGTATGAATTCATTAGCTTTCTGACTAATCACATGAATAATGTTTTTTCCTATACATTAATCTATCATTGTCATAAAAGATCAAGAAAATTTTAATTTTCAATGACAGTTCTAATTTTTAGATCTTAAAAAAATTCTATAAAATGATGTCAATTTAGATGGAAAAAAGATGAAAGTTATGAGTTATTAATATCAGTAATAACACTTACTATTCATATAACAACTTTCTAAAGTAACAGAAAATTGATGGAAAGTCAAATGAGTTATGATCTTTGTCTCTTCAATATATTATGAGAGTAAAACTATTCAATAAAACTAGAAAATGCATGTACGATTATTGTCACGCTCCAGACCCTATATTAGATCTAGGGGTGGCAACCCGTCGCATGCCTGGCATGCAAGGCGTTCTGAAATATAACATTAATACCAGAAGTGGTAATAACTATATATCGTCCAATTTAAATGGTTCTTAATACAAATCATAATCATAGGTTTTAGGCTACATGCCCATCATACATAAGTCACTGGGGTTACAACAAAATGTTGGATCTTAGTTTCCTCTGAATGAAGCTCCAACTACCCCAGATCCCATTCTTCAGTTTTGTGGCTCTGAAAAATATTGTAAGATTTATATGAGCTTACACTCAATAAGTAAGCCTACTATTAAATAATCATTTCGTCAAAATATTATCAAACCATATTTCCATGTATAAAACTTCAACTTCAAATACATTCATCATGTTATCAAAACATGTATATCATCAGCTCAAATAATTTTGGAAGCTTAATATACAATAAATGCTGAAATATGCAATGTAAACAAATCCACTGTATTCATATAATTATTATTTCCTTATGTGTCCCACGGCCCTACAACACCCATCTGGTGTATCACTCTTTAATGTCCCCTAAGAGGAAGGGTCCTGGTACCAGCGTTATGCCATATATCATAATCAATCACAACACATCCTCTAGATGTGTGTGCGTTATGCAATATATCAATCACATCACATCCTCTAGATGTGTGTCCTCCACATATCTCCCCTGTGGAGGTGGGTCCCGTATCTCTCGGCATTTCACATTGTTTCACATCATATGAGAACCGCGGCGACACATATCATTATCATATTTTATGTAGTACATCATGCATCATCATGAGCATAAGCTCCTCATATCACATATACAGTGGTTTGTACATTCATAGCATAAAATACATCAATAATACCAGTATATTTTGCAAAGCCAAAATAATAACATCATTCAATTTTTGCACATTTATAATCCATTACTTTGCAAATATCAGTAATCACATATAATATAGCAGATTCCAATTGTATAACAAAATTCTTTTTTTTTTTGCAATATATTCATAATTTTCATATTTTAATAAATCATAAAAATTATAATAAATGGCTTACTTACCTCAGTACGCTAATTCCAAACTGTAAATCAGCTATGTGGACATCCGGTTACCTACAGCATTAATTTCCATAATTAAATCTCAAAAATTGGAACAATGCAGCATCCCCTTAAGGTCTACCCAGTCTAATCCTGGGCCCAACTTTGGGCTCGAATATCTCTCAATGTATAAGCCTGAATGGGGAAATAAAAATATCCCGAGAAACTAGAATCAATGCTGAATCGGGACATATTTTTATTTCTCCATTTTCGCCCAATACGGGGCCCAAATCGCAGCCCCAAAATAGCTCACGACCCGGCCCAATAGGGCCCAACGTGGGACGGCCCAAGCCGGCCCACGTCGTCATCGTCTCCCCCGCCTCCTCCCCTGTTTCGCCCGAAACAGGGGGAGGCCGTGCCGGCGGCCAGGGCCGCCGCCGGCCAAAATCTGGGTGGCCCGGCCATCGGCGACCGGGCCAGAGCCGCGCCGCGGCCGGCTCCCTCTCTCTCTTTCTCCCTCAATTTCTCTCTCTCTCTCGCTCGATTCACGGCACGCGACTCGTGCCGGTGGCACGGCCGGCCACCGTGGCCGGCCGGATCCTCACCGGACGGTCGCCCGCCGTCGGTGAGGCCTCCTGGCCGACGCCCAGGCCCGGCGAGGCATCGGGCACTCCGCCGGGCCCGAACCAAGCCGTGAACCGGCTTGGTTCTCCTTCTCTCTGCTCTCTCTCTCGATCTCTCTGCAACTCTCTCTCTCTCTCCCTTACCTGTGGCTGGCCCGTGGGGGAGAGCTCATGGAGGAGGAGGGGCTCCCCCCTCCTTATATAGCGGCAAGGGGAGGGTTATCCCTCCCCTGTACCCATGTGAAGGGGGCGCGTCGGCGCCCCCTTCCTTGACTGGCTGCGGCAAATTGCCGCAGCCGTCAATAATGGCGGAGGAAGGGGCGGCGCCCCCCCTTCCTCCGTCAACAATGGCGGATCCTCACCACGTGAGGATCCGCCACTGAACAGGGCTTCACATTCTTCCCTCCTTATAAAAATTTTGGCCTCGAAATTGGTGTATCTCATATAACATTTAAAATCCAAAGCTTTATCATATGATTAATCTTCTTTACATATGTTAAGTTACAAACAATTGAGGATATTTTTCTTTAATTTCTTCCTCAAGCTCCCAAGTAGCTTCCCTCTCAGAATGGTTACTCCATTGAACCTTGACATAAGGAATGCTACGCCGTCTTAAAACTTGATCCTTGCGGTCCACAATACGCACAGGATGCTCCTCATACGTTAGATCCTTCCTTAACTGCATGGGCTCAAACTGTATCACATGGCTGGGGTCAGGAATGTACTTTCTCAACATAGATACATGAAATACATTGTGTACCCCAGAGAGTGCCGGAGGTAATGCCAAGCTATAAGCTACCTCCCCTACTTTGCTCAGAATTTCAAATGGTCCAATGTATCGTGGACTCAGTTTACCTCTAATCCCAAATCTCATCACATTTTTGGTTGGTGATATCTTCAAGAAGACATGATCTCCAATTTGAAATTCTAGCTCCCTTCTTCTCACATCAGCATAGCTCTTCTGTCGGCTCTGAGCTGTGCGGAGTCGTCCCTTGATCAGTTGTACCTTTTCTACTGTCTGTCGAATCAGCTCAGGGCCCAACAATTTTCTCTCCCCCACATCATCCCAACATAAGGGAGATCTGCATTTTCTACCATACAAGGCCTCAAATGGAGCCATCTGGATACTGGCCTGGTAGCTTATTGTAAGCAAATTCCACCAAAGATAAGTGGTTGTCCCAAGCACCACCCAGGTCCATCACACAGGCTCGCAACATGTCCTCCAGGGTCTGTATGGTTCTCTCAGACTGCCCATCTGTCTGGGGATGGAAGGCTGTGCTGAAGTTCAATTTGGTCCCCAGAGCTCTATGAAGACTCTTCCAGAATTGGGACACAAACCTAGTATCCCTATCTGATACAATAGATACGGGAATACCATGAAGCTTCACAATTTGCTCAATATACATGTTGGCCAATCTCTCACTGGAGATCCCAACTCTGAATGGCAGGAAATGGGCTGACTTCGTTAATCTGTCTACAATGACCCATACCGCATCATTGTTCCGAGGGGTCTTAGGCAGACCAGTCACGAAGTCCATAGTGATCTTCTCCCATTTCCATTGTGGAATCATCAGAGATTGAAGGGGTCCCGCAGGCCTTTGATGCTCAGCCTTCACTTGCTGACATACCAAACACTTGGCTACGTATTGAGCAATCTCGCTCTTCATTCCTTTCCACCAAAAGTTTTCCTTTAGGTCTTGTACATCTTGGTACCTCCGGGGTGCACGTGTAAGGAGAATAGTGGGCCTCCTTCAGAATCTCTGCTCTTAGTTCCACCACATTTGGCACACAGAGCCTGCCATCAAATCTCAGGGATCCATCCTCCATTATAGCAAATTCATTTTGAACCCCTGACTTCACTGCTTCTTTAATCTTTTGCAGGTCCAAGTCTTCTTTCTGGGAGGACTTGATCCTGTCTAACAGAGTTGGTTGGAGTACAAGTGTTGCTACAAGTCCATCGGACCGTTGTACTCGCAATCCAACCTCCAGCTTCTCAAGATCCCTCCGGATGTGAGGCTGAGAGGTGATCATAGAAGCTAACTCCGAGGAGGATTTCCTACTCAAGCATCAGCTACCACATTGGCCTTCCCTGGATGATAGTGCAGGTTCAGGTCATAATCTTTTAGTAGCTCCATCCACCTCCTTTGTCTTAAGTTTAACTCCTTCTGAGTGAAGATGTACTTCAGACTTTTGTGGTCTGTGTACACATCACATGCTTCTCCATATAGATAATGCCGCCAGATCTTTAAGGCAAAAATCACAGCAGCCAACTCCAGGTCATGAGTAGGATAATTTTGCTCGTATGGCTTTAGCTGTCTGGAGGCATAAGCTATCACCTTCTCATTTTGCATCAGAACACATCCCAATCCCTTCCGAGAAGCATCCGTGTATAGAGTGAATCCTCCAGATCCTGACGGAAGGGTAAGGACGGGGGCTGACACTAGGCGTTGTTTCAGCTCCTGGAAACTTCTCTCACACTCCTCAGTCCAGTCAAACTTCGCTTGCTTTTGGGTCAAGCGAGTCAGGGGTAGAGCAATGCGAGAAAAGCCCTCCACGAATCTGCGATAATATCCTGCCAGCCCTACGAAGCTTCTGACTTCAGATACATTGGAAGGTCGACTCCAATTTACGACCGCCTCAATCTTCTTTGGGTCCACAGTTATGCCATTTTTAGATATTACGTGACCCAAGAATGATACTTGGCTCAACCAGAAGTCACATTTCTGCAACTTGGCATAAAGCTTTTTCTCTCGAAGGGTTTGCAGAACAATCTTCAGGTGGTCCATATGTTCCTCCTGGCTTTTTGAATACACCAGGATGTCATCAATGAACACCACCACAAACTGGTCTAAGTATGGCTTAAAGATTCTGTTCATCAAGTCCATGAATGCTGCCGGGGCATTAGTTAACCCAAACGGCATCACCAAGAACTCGTAGTGGCCATACCTAGTCCTGAATGCTGTCTTAGGCACATCTCCAGCCTGGACCTTGAGTTGATGGTATCCTGACCGAAGGTCAATCTTCGAGAATACCCGAGCTCCTTGGAGTTGATCGAACAGATCATCGATCCTCGGCAAGGGATACTTGTTCCGCACTGTTACCTTATTGATTTCTCGGTAATCAATGCAGAGCCGAAGACTCCCATCCTTCTTTTTGACAAATAATACTGGAGCACCCCAAGGAGAGACACTCGGTCTGATAAATCCCCGGTCTAGGAGCTCTTGCAATTGGTTCTTCAACTCTTTTAGTTCAGCTGGGGCCATACGATAAGGGGCCTTGGATATAGGTCCAGTGCCAGGGACCAAATCAATGGTGAACTCCACTTCCCGGTCTGGAGGCAATTCGGTCAAATCATCCGGGAAGACGTCAGGAAACTCCATAGCCACTGGAATATCCTCCAATTTCACCTCTTCCTGCTGAAGGTCCTTGACCACAGCAAGAAACCCTTGGCCACCCTTCATCAAGTATTTGGCAGCCGCAGTGCTGATACAAACACTGAAGCCAGGTGTTCCTGGCTTCCAGTAAAACTGAATTCAGGCTGATTAGGGATTTTGAAGATCACCATTTTCCTGAAACAGTCTACCGAAGCATGATAGGAGGCCAACCAGTCCATCCCAAGGATAACATCAAAGGACTTTAGTGGAAGGACGATTAGATCAGCCTCCAGCCTCTTGTCGCCCACGTTGATCTGGCAGGATCTGCATACAGACTCCACCCTCATAACATCTCCATTTGGGAATGCAATGAGCAACTCTTGTTCTAGGGGAACGGGTGTCAACGATGCATTATTGGCAAGATAAACATCAGATATAAACGAATGTGTGGCACCCGGATCTACTAAAGTCTGAGCATAAGTGTTGCCTACTTTAATTGTCCCTGATCACAAAGTTTAGTTGTCTTAGATGTCATATAGCGGATCCTATTTATCCTTCATGATTAATGCATTATATCGCATATGAACCAAATAATCTTAAAGGGGTACTTAGGTAATAGGTATACCTGCCACAACGGAGTTAGAAGCGGCAGCATCCTGTTGGGTGAGGGTGAAGACCCTTCCCTGGGTCCTCGGCTGCTGCGGCTGGTTCATCCCAAGATTTGGAGAAGACAGCTGCTCCCTCCGAAGGGGACAAGTGGCCATCTTGTGATCCACTTTCCCACATATGAAGCAGGCACCTCTCGGCCCACGGCACTGCCTGCCCGGGTGGAAGTTCCCGCAGTGAGGGCAACGGGTCTCCTTACCCTTCGGTCCTGTGGGGGGCTGATATGTATCTTTCTTCTTAGCCTGCCCCGAAGACTGGCCCGAAGGAGACCCCTTCCTCTTCCTCTTTAGCTCCCACTCCTTCTGGTTCCTATTCATGTCTCTTTCGATCACCAGGGCTTTACTCACCACAGCACTATATGTGGAGAGTTCAAATGCATTGACTGCTTGCCTCAGTTTGGGTCGCAGTCCTTCAGTGAACCTGGTGATCTTGGCTCTCTCAGTGGTCACTATTTCCGGAGCAAACCGAGCTAGCCTAGTGAACTCGGCTTCGTACTGGGCCACAGAGAGATTCTTCTGTTCCAGCTCCAGAAACTCAGACTCCATCTGTCTTTGCACACTACTAGGAAAGTATTTGTTGAAAAAGGCCTCCTTGAACTCCCTCCAGGAAACAGCTTGTCCACCCAATCGCTGCTCCATATGCAACCACCAATCATATGCCTCCCCTTGAAGGAGATAGGTGGCAAATCTAATCCGCTCCTCCTCTGGCTACCATGGGCCATGAAGGCCTTCTCCATCTCCCTCATCCATCCCTCAGCATCAGCGGGATTGGTGGATCCAGAGAAGGGAGCAGGGGCTAAGCTCTTAAACTCAGCAAAGCTACGACCCCCTCCTTGCCAGGGTTGCGGCGGAGCGGGCTGGACTGGTGGTTCAGGTTCGACTCGCGGGTTTTGCTGAGTAGGAGGGCCGGGCTGAGCAGGCACCACTTGTTGGATTTGCTGCTGCATAGCCTGCACCATTTCCACAAGGGCCTGAAGTATCTCAGTCTGGCGCTGTTGTTGGCCATTCCCAGCCACATTGATGGAACCAGAGCCTCCAGAAGTTTGCTGGCCTCCCTGCTGGCCAGAGTCACCAGCCTGGGAACCTCCAACTTGTCGCATACTTCTGGTGTGACGAGGCATGACTATTCCCTGCCAAGTTTGGTTCCAATCAATATCTTTACAAACCCTTAAGTTTTAAAAATTTTATATTCTTCTTAGAGTTGTTACCCTCCCAGTGTCATCCTACTGTTTTGTTTAGTGTCATCCTATGTTTGTCCCTAAGGTCAAACCTAGGCTCTGATACCACATTAGCTGTCACGCCCCAGACCCTATATTGGATCTAGGGGTGGCAACCCGCCGCATGCCTGGCATGCAAGGCGTTCCGAAATATAACATTTAATACCAGAAGTGGTAATAACTATATATCGTCCAATTTAAATGGTTCTTAATACAAATCATAATCATAGGTTTTAGGCTACATGCCCATCATACATAAGTCACTGGGGTTACAACAAAATGTTGGATCTTAGTTTCCTCTGAATGAAGCTCCAACTACCCCAGATCCCATTCTTCAGTTCTGTGGCTCTGAAAAACATTGTAAGATTTATATGAGCTTACACTCAATAAGTAAGCCTACTATTAAATAATCATTTCGTCAAAATATTATCAAACCATATTTCCATGTATAAAACTTCCAATTTCAAATACATTCATCATGTTATCAAAACATGTATATCATCAGCTCAAATAATTTTGGAAGCTTAATTATACAATAAATGCTGAAATATGCAATGTAAACAAATCCACTGTATTCATATAATTATTATTTCCTTATGTGTCCCACGGCCCTACAACACCCATCTGGTGTATCACTCTTTAATGTCCCCTAAGAGGAAGGGTCCTGGTACCAGCGTTATGCCATATATCATAATCAATCACAACACATCCTCTAGATGTGTGTGCGTTATGCAATATATCAATCACATCACATCCTCTAGATGTGTGTCCTCCACATATCTCCCCCTGTGGAGGTGGGTCCCGTATCTCGGCATTTCACATCGTTTCACATCATATGAGAACCGCGGCGACACATATCATTATCATATTTGCATGTAGTACATCATGCATCATCATGAGCATAAGCTCCTCATATCACATATACAGTGGTTTGTACATTCATAGCATAAAATACATCAATAATACCAGTATATTTTGCAAAGCCAAAATAATAACATCATTCAATTTTTGCACATTTATAATCCATTACTTTGCAAAATATCAGTAATCACATATAATATAGCAGATTCCAATTGTATAACAAAATTCCTTTTTTTTTTACAATATATTCATAATTTTTATATTTTAATAAATCATGAAAATTATAATAAATGGCTTACTTACCTCAGTACGCTAATTCCAAACTGTAAATCAGCTATGTGGACATCCGGTTACCTACAGCATTAATTTCCACAATTAAATCTCAAAAATTGGAACAATGCAGCATCCCCTTAAGGTCTACCCAGTCTAATCCTGGGCCCAACTTTGGGCTCGAATATCTCTCAATGTATAAGCCTGAATGGGGAAATAAAAATATCCCGAGAAACTAGAATCAATGCTGAATCGGGACATATTTTTATTTCTCCATTTCCGACCCAATACGGGGCCCAAATCGCAGCCCCAAAATAGCTCACGACCCGGCCCAATAGGGCCCAACGTGGGACGGCCCAAGCCGGCCCACGTCGTCATCGTCTGCCCCGCCTCCTCCCCTGTTTTGCCCGAAACAGGGGGAGGCCGTGCCGGCGGCCAGGGCCGCCGCCGGCCAAAATCTGGGTGGCCCGGCCATCGGCGACCGGGCCAGAGCCGGCCGCGGCGACGGCCGGCTCCCTCTCTCTTCTTTCTCCCTCAATTTCTCTCTCGCTCTCTCGCTCGATTCACGGCACGCGACTCGTGCCGGTGGCACGGCCGGCCACCGTGGCCGGCCGGATCCTCACCGGACGGTCGCCCGCCGTCGGTGAGGCCTCCTGGCCGACGCCCAGGCCCGGCAAGGCATCGGGCACTCCGCCGGGCCCGAACCAATCCGTGAACCGGCTTGGTTCTCCTTCTTTCTCTCTGTCTCTCTCTCTTGATCTCTCTGCAACTCTCTCTCTCTCTTCCTTACCTGTGGCTGGCCCATAGGGGAGAGCTCATGGAGGAGGAGGGGCATTCTCCCCCCTCCTTATATAGCGGCAAGGGGAGGGTTATCCCTCCTCTGTACCCATGTGAAGGGGGCGCGTCGGCGCCCCCTTCCTTGACTGGCTGCGGCAAAGATTGCCGCAGCCGTCAATAATGGCGGAGGAAGGGGCGGCGCCCCCCCTTCCTCCGTCAACAATGGCGGATCCTCACGTGGTGAGGATCCGCCACTGTAACAGGGCTTCACAATTATGAATAAAACTTGAAAGAATCAAAATAAATTTAAACTAAATTGTATTCCTTAAGTTCCTAAACTAAGATAATGAATATTCATCATCTCAAGGAATAATTTTAATTAAAGTGTGCTATGCTTAAATTATGCTTAGGGTGACCGGCGATATTCATTGGTTTCCAAGAAGTACTTCAACTAAATCATGCTTCTAAAATAAGCGACTATTTTCCTAGGTAAAATAACTTAGATGTTAGTGCTAGATGTAATAATATATGTTATCTTTTATATTCATTTAATGAGTTTATTATCATTTGAGTTCAAATATAAAGCCCGCCTTATTTTGGACATTGGAGGAGTTGCTCTTCCATTATCCATTATCTGCAATACATATGTGCTTTACTATGTATATTGTTATATAAATGACAAATATTGATTATGTTGGTAAGTTTAAAATTTCATTGTGTTAAATAATCCAAATGAATCTCTAAATATATTTTAAATAGCATCTTTGTTGGGAATGTGTGGTCGAGTGAAAACAGGGATATAAGCCATCATTATTTCACTTCTTTAGTGAAATACTTGATAAATATTGAAGCTTTTAGCCCAAAGAATAATGTGTAACAACCTTCCATTATGCGATCGAAAGTGAAAATATATATGAATAATCAAGCTACAAGCTAGTTATTTAGATGCTTAACTCTTTTGCTTATCTATTGAGAGATGAAAGAGGGTACATAAAACTATAGCTTATATGCATTGGCGATTTAAATGAACATGTAAATAATCAAGATCGAGTCATTGCCTCAAACGAATTTATGCTTTACCAAACAATTGCTACTATCCACAAAATAATTGGACATAAGAATAATATTTGTGTTTTTCTAAGCAATTGATAATCCAAGATTGATATTAATAAGAGAGAATGCATGATGACAAACTCATTGCATTCATAGAAATGATGCATTTAGAGGTAAATAATATCCAAAAATTGCATAACCTAATCTGATTATTATATAATATTGGGTATGAATCAAAATTAAGTTGTTGATAACTTTATTTGATCATATTAGAATTCTATATATAGGAACTTGATGTGGCTGATCCAACGCCGTTAGAGAACCGTGAAGGAAGCTGACAGAGCCCCGCTTCGACCTCCAAGGCCCATCTCAACCTCCGCATCGGCAGCGGCCCATTCCCATCTCAGCATCGGTCTCGGCGTCGGCTCCAGCCCACCTCAACCTCCATGTCGGTCGCGGCACATTCCCATCTCGGCGTCGGTCTCGGCGTCAGCTCCGGCCCACCTCGACCTCCGTATCGATCATGGCCCAGTTTCATCTCGGCGTCGGCTCCGGCCTACCTCGACCTCCGTGTTGGTCACGGCCCATTCCCATCTCGGCATCGACTCCGGCTCACCTCGACCTCCGGGTCGGTCACGGCCCATTCCCATCTCGGCGTCGGTCTCGACGTTGGCTCCAGCCCACCTCAACCTCCATGTCGGTCACGGCTCATTCCCATCTCGGCGTTGGTCTCGGGGTGCACTCACAGTATCCTACCCCAAGACCCTCCGTCGGTCTCAGGGTCCGTCAACAGCATCCTACCCCGAGACCCCCCGCCGATCTCGGGGTGCATCAACATCATCCTACCCCGAGACCCCCCATCGGTCTCGGGGTACTTTCACAACATCCTACCCCGAGACCCTTCGTCGGTCTCGGGCTGCACTCACAGTATCCTGCCCCGAGACCCCCCGTCGGTCTCGGGGTCCATCCACAACATCCTACCCCGAGACCCCCCGCCGGTCTCGGGGTGCATCAACATCATCCTACCCCGAGACCCCCCATCGGTCTCGGGGTACTTTCACAACATCCTACCCCGAGATCCCCCGTCGGTCTCGGGGTGCACTCACAGTATCCTACCCCTAGACCCCCCGTCGGTCTCGGGGTACTTTCACAACATCCTACCCCGAGACCCCCCGTCGGTCTCGGGGTGCGCTTACAGCATCCTACCCCGAGACCCCCTGTCGGTCTCGGGGTACATCAACAGCATCCTACCCCGAGACCCCCCGCCAGTCTCGGAGTGCATCAACATCATCCTACCCCAAGACCCCCCGTCGGTCTCGGGATGCGCTCATAGCATCCTACCCCGAGACCCCCCGTCGGTCTCGGGGTACGTCAACAACATCCTACCCTGAGACCCTCGGGGTACATCAACATCATCCTATCCCGAGACCCCCCATCAGTCTCGGGGTACTTTCACAACATCCTACCCCGAGACCCCCCATCGGTCTTGGGGTACTTTCACAACATCCTACCCCGAGACCCCCCGTCGGTCTCGGGGTGCACTCACAGTATCCTGCCCCGAGACCCCCCGTCGGTCTCGGGGTCCATCCACAGCATCCTATCCCGAGACCCCCGCCGGTCTCGGGGTGCATCAACATCATCCTACCCTGAGACCCCCCATCGGTCTCGGGGTACTTTCACAACATCCTACCCCGAGACCCCCCGTCGGTCTCGGGGTGCATTCACAACATCCAACCGTCGAGACCCGAGACCCCTCTCAGGCTCAGACATTGAACCGTGCCGGTGAACAGTACCATGCAAGTATTCACCCACAGCCTTCTCTAAAGCTCATTCAAGGGCATGAACAGTGCCATGCGAGCACTCTATGATCAAATGCTCTACGAGGGATAGACAACCAAAAAGGTGACGTAGGGGACACGCCTGGAAAGCGCCGTAATGATCGGCCATGCCCTGCAGCCACCAACTCTGACAGGACGCGGCCCGCAGCGCGACACGACACATGGAGGTAAGCTCCACTGTACTGCCATCAATTAATGCTCTGACAAGAGATCACGTCCCAAGCCCATGGATTCCAGGCATCGATAAAAAGGGTAAGAGGGACCTCGACCAGGTAACATGCTCTTGACACCCCTAAACGCTCACAGAGAAGGCTCTTCTTTGGGCCTCTCTCTCTCTCTCTTTCTCTTTCGAGCTTTCTCAAGCTCACGGCTGATGCCTAGACCACTGACTTGAGCGTCGGAGGGTCCCCGTCGGAATCTTCGGCCCCCGGGACTTGCTTGCAGGCGCGAGGAGCTCGCTGGAGGAGGCGACCGCACGCTCGAGGCCGGTGATTTGGCGTCATTAGATTGGCACGCCAGGAAGGGAGGAATAAGAGAGATTTCGAATCGGCAGTCGACAACTCCTCTTTTCCCGAGCTCTTAAACAATGGTGATGACCCGTGCGCAAGAGGTCTCCACCAGCTACGCCGAGGGGCAGCGTCAAGCCTTTGGTGGTGATGCACGTCCGGAAGGTCCTCACCAATCATGCCGGGGGGTATCCATGTCACACTGAGCAACAAGGGATCATTCTCTCTGCTCCTCACTCACCACCAACCCCAGCTAGCTATCTTCAATCAGCAAGTTCAAGCCTTCAATGTAGCAGTTCATGAGCTGCAGAAGCAAAGCTTTCAAGAAACTGCAGTCTCCTACCCCCCGCTCAAGCTGCCACTCCTCTCATCACTCATCTTCTGAGCCATCTGGGAAAGATCTTAAACCAAAGGTGAAGAAGCGTCTGGACAAACAACACCAACGGCTGGGAGAGCTCACTCAAAGGCTCAACAATCAACCAGAGGTGGACTGCAGCATGGGTCGAAGAATAATTTCCAAAAGGGATGAACTTGAGACATTATTCGTCACCTCAAGGATTTATGGGTATGTCAATTTCTGGTGGTAGTAAGCCGAGAGCCAAACCGAGCCTAGGACCTTTTACGGATTTCGTTCTAGCTGCTCTCAAGCTTCTGCACCGAGGGCAATCAATCTCTTCAAAGAAAGAGCTAGGCAAAGGGGCCTCCCAGCAACATCTTCTCCTAATCGTCCACCCTCAGTGGATTCTCCTGGCCGCTCGTCTTCAATGACCACAAACTATCGGGGCTTTCCTCAACAGACTCCAGCTTTGTCCCGGTTTCTAGCTTCTTCCCGGCCAGACATCTCGTCCTGGCCTCCAATGCGAGGGAAGGCCCAAGTAAGGGCAACGACACTTCCGATCCGACTAACATGACTCCCTGGGGGCAGACCACCAGCGAGCGGAAGTGCTCAAATCCACAAAAGGAAAAACATGGGTGCTGCAAGAGCTAAGTACATTGCACTTAAGACAGTTCTTTCATTAATACTTAAAAATGTCATGCAGGGAAGATCTACCTTGCATCAATATCCAAGGCCAACCTCGCTTTGGCATACAAAAGCTCGGGTCCAGCAGGGACGGCCCCGGCTAGCCCCAAGCGCCGGCACCAAAGCCCTGGGCCAGCCAGGCATGAAGCCCGACCCCGATCGGCACCAAAGCCCTGGGCCAGCCAGGCATGAAGCCCAGTGTACCACTGGCAGAGCAGTGTACCACCGGCTCTCAACAACAAAAGCCCGGGTCCAGCAGGGACGGCCTCGGCCGGCCCCAAGTGCCGCACCAAAGCCCTAGGCCAGCCAGGCATGAAGCCCAGTGTACCACTGGCAGAGCAGTGTACCACCGGCTCTCAGCAACAAAAGCTCAGGTCCAGCAGGGATGGCCTCGACCGGCCCCAAGCGCCGGTACCAAAGCCCTGGCCAGCCAGGCATGAAGCCCAGTGTACCACTGGTAGAGCGGTGTACCACCGGCTCTCAGCAACAAAAGCCCGGATCCAGTAGGGACGGCCCCGGCTGGCCCCAAGCGCCGGCACCAAAGCCCTGGGCCAGCCAGGCATGAAGCCCAGTGTACAACTGGCAGAGCGGTGTACCACCGGCTCTCAGCAACAAAAGCCTGGGTCCAGCAGGGATGGCCCCGGCCGGCCCCAAGCGCCGGCACCAAAGCCCTGGGCCAGCAAGGCATAAAGCCCAGTGTACCACTGGCAGAGCAGTGTACCACCGGCTCTCAGCAACAAAAGCCCAGGTCTAGCAGGGACGGCCCCGGCCGGCCCCAAGCGTCGGCACCAAAACCCTGGGTCAGCCAGGCATGAAGCCCGACTCCGGTCAGCACCAAAGCCCTGGGCCAGCCAGGCATGAAGCCCAGCGTACCACTGGCAGAGCGGTGTACTACCAGCTCTCAGCAACAAAAGCCCGAGTCCAGCAGGGATGGCCCCGGCCGGCCCCAAGCGCCGGCACCAAAGCCCTGGGCCAGCCAGGCATGAAGCCCAGTGTACCATTGGTAGAGCGGTGTACCACCGGCTCTCAGCAACAAAAGCTCGGGTCCAGCAGGGATGGCCCCGGCCAGCCCCAAGCGCCAGCACCAAAGCCCTAGGCCAGCCAGGCATGAAGCCCAGTGTACCACTGGCAGAGCGGTGTACCACCGGCTCTCAGCAACAAAAGCCCGGGTCCAGCAGGGATGGCCCCGGTCGGCCCCAAGCGCCGGCACCAAAGCCCTGGGCCAGCCAGACATGAAGCCCAGTGTACCACTGGTAGAGCGGTATACCACCGACTCTCAGTAACAAAAGCCCGGGTCCAGCAGGGACGGCCTCTGCCGGCCCCAAGCGCCGGCACCAAAGCCCTGGGCCAGCCAGGCATGAAGCCCAGTATACCACTGGTAGAGCGGTGTACCACCGGCTCTCAGCAACAAAAGCCCGGGTCCAGCAGGGACGGCCTCGGCCGGCCCCAAGCGCCGGCACCAAAGCCCTGGGTCAGCCAGGCATGAAGCCCGACTCCGGTTGGCACCAAAGCCCTGGGCCAGCCAGGCATGAAGCCCAGCGTACCATTGGCAGAGCGGTGTACCACCGGCTCTCAGCAACAAAAGCCCGGGTCCAGCAGGGACGGCCCCGGTCGGCCCCAAGCGCCGGCACCAAAGCCTTGGGCCAGCCAGGCATGAAGCATAGTGTACCACTAGCAGAGCGGTGTACCACCGGCTCTCAGCAACAAAAGCCCGGGTCCAGCAGGGACGGCCCCGGCCGGCCCCAAGCGTTGGCACCAAAGCCCTAGGCCAGCTAGGCATGAAGCCCAGTGTACCACTGGCAGAGCGGTGTACCACCGGCTCTCAGCAATAAAAGCCCGGGTCCAGCAGAGACGGCCCCGGCCGGCCCCAAGCGCCGGCACCAAAGCCCTGGGCCAGCCGGGCATGAAGCCCAATGTACCACTGGCAGAGCAGTGTACCTCCAGCTCTCAACAACAAAAGCCCGGGTCCAGCAGGGACGGCCCCGACCGGCCCCAACCGTCGGCACCAAAGCCCTGGGCTAGCCATGCATGAAGCCCAGTGTACCACTGGCAGAGCGGTATACCACCGGCTCTCAACAACAAAAGCCCGAGTCCAATAGGGACGGCCCCGGCCGGCCCCAAGCGCCGGCACCAAAGCCCTAGGTTAGCCAGGCATGAAGCCCGACTCCGGTCGGCACCAAAGCCCTGGGCCAGCCAGGCATGAAGCCCAGTGTACCACTGGCAGAGCGGTGTACCATCGGCTCTCAGCAACAAAAGCCCGGGTCCAGCAGGGATGGCCCTGGCTGGCCCCAAGCGCCGGCATGAAAGCCCTGGGCCAGTCAGGCATGAAGCCCAGTGTACCACTGGTAGAGCGGTGTACCACCGGCTCTCAGCAACAAAAGCCCGGGTCCAGCAGGGACGGCCCCGGCCGGCCCCAAGCGCCGGCTCCAAAGCCCTGGGTCAGCCAGGCATGAACCCCGACTCCGGTCGGCACCAAAGCCCTGCACCAGTCAGGCATGAAGCCCGACACCCGTCGGCATATGAAGCCCTGCGTGAAGCCCAACACCCGTCGGCACCTGAAGTCCTGCACCAACCAGGCATGAAGCCCGACACCCGTCGGCATATGAAGCCCTGCACCAGCCAGGCATGAAGCCCGACACCCGTCGGCACCTAAAGCCCTACACTAGCCAGGCATGAAGCCCGACACCCGTCGGCACCTGAAGCCCAGCACCAGCGAGGCATGAAGCCCGACACCCGTCGGCACAAGAAGCCCTGCACCAGCCAGGCATGAAGCCCGACACCCGTCGGCACCCAAAGCCCTGCACCAGCCAGGCATGAAGCCCGACACCCGTCGGCACCTAAAGCCCTGCACTAGCTAGGCATGAAGCCCGACACCCGTCGGCACATGAAGCCCGACACCCGTCGGTACATGAAGCCCTGCACCAGCCAGGCATAAAGCCCGACACCCGTCGGCACCTGAAGCCCTGCCCCAGCCAGGCATGAAGCCCGACACCCGTCGGCACTGAAGCCCTACACCAGCCAGGCATGAAGCCCGACACCCGTCAGCACATGAAGCCCTACACCAGCCAGGCATGAAGCCCGACACCCGTCGGCACCTGAAGCCCTGCACCAGCCAGGCATGAAGCCCGACACCCGTAAGCACCTGAAGCCCTGCACCAGCCAGGCATGAAGTCCGACACCCGTCGGCACATGAAGCCCTGCATGAAGCCCGACACCCGTCAGCACCTGAAACCCTGCACCAGCCAGGCATGAAGCCCGACACCCGTCGGCACATGAAGCCCTGCACCAGCCAGGTATGAAGCCCGACACCCGTTAGCACCTGAAGCCCTGCACCAGCCAGGCATGAAGCCCAACACCCGTCGGCACATGAAGCCCTGCACCACTAGGCATGAAGCCCGACACCCGTTGGCACATGAAGCCCTGCACCAGTCAGGCATGAAGCCCAACACCCGTCGGCACCCGAAGCACTGCACCAGCCAGGCATGAAGCCCGACACCTGTCGGCACCTGAAGCCCTGCACCAGCCAGGCATGAAGCCCGACACTCGTCGGCACATGAAGCCCAACACCCGTCGGTACATGAAGTCCTGCACCAGCCAGGCATGAAGCCCGACACCCGTCGGCACCTGAAGCCCTGCACCAGCCAGGCATGAAGCCCGACACCCATCGGCACTAAAGCCCTGCACCAGCCAGGCATGAAGCCCGACACCCATCGGCACCCAAAGCCCTGCACCAGCCAGGCATGAAGCCCGACACCCGTTGGCACCGGAAGCCCTGCACCAGCCAGGCATGAAGCCCGACACCCATCGGCACATGAAGCCCTGCACCAGCCAGGCATGAAGCCCGATACCCGTCGGCACCCAAAGCCCTGCACCAGCCAGGCATGAAGCCCGACACCCGTCGAGATATGAAGCCCCGCACCTGCCAGGCATGAAGCCCGACACCCGTTGGCACATGAAGCCCTGCACCAGCCAGGCATGAAGCCCGACACCCGTTGGCACCCAAAGCCCTGCACTAGCCAGGCATGAAGCCCGACACCCATGGCACCTGAAGCCCTGCACCAGCCAGGCATGAAGCCCGACACCGGTCGGCACCTGAAGCCCTGCACCAGCCAGGCATGAAGCCCGACACCCATCGGCACATGAAGCCCTACATGAATCCTGACACCCGTCGGTACCTGAAGCCCTGCACCAGCCAGGCATGAAGCCCGACACCCATCGGCACATGAAGCCCTGCACCAGCCATGCATGAAGCTCGACACCCGTCGGCACTTGAAGCCCTGCACCAGCCAGGCATGAAGCCCGACACCCGTCGGCACATGAAGCCCTGCACCAGCCAGGCATGAAGCCCGACACCCATCGGCACATGAAGCCCTGCACCAGTCAGGCATGAAGCCCAACACCCGTCGGCACCCGAAGCACTGCCCCAGCCAGGCATGAAGCCCGACACTCGTCGGCACCTGAAGCCCTGCACCAGCCAGGCATGAGGCCCGACACCCGTCGGCACATGAAGCCTGACACCCGTCGGTATATGAAGCCCTGCACTAGCCAGGCATGAAGCCCGACACCCGTCGGCACCTGAAGCCCTGCACCAGCTAGGCATGAAGCCCGACACCCATCGGCACTGAAGCCCTGCACCAGCCAGGCATGAAGCCCGACACCCATCGGCACCCAAAGCCCTGCACCAGCCAGGCATGAAGCCCGACACCCGTCTGCACCTGAAGCCCTGCACTAGCCAGGCATGAAGCCCGACACCCGTCGGCACATGAAGCCCTGCACTAGCCAGGCATGAAGTCCGACACCCGTCGGCACCCAAAGCCCTGCACCAGCCATGCATGAAGCCTAACACCCGTCGGGATATGAAGCCCTGCACCAGCCAGGCATGAAGCCTGACACCCATCGGCACATGAAGCCCTGCACCAGCCAGGCATGAAGCCCGACATCCGTCGGCACCCAAAGCCCTGCACCAGCCAGGCATGAAGCCCGACACCCGTCGGCACCCAAAGCCCTGCACCAGCCAGGCATGAAGCCCGACACCCATCAGCACCTGAAGCCCTGCACCAGCCAGGCATGAAGCCCGACACCTGTCGACACCCGAAGCCCTGCACCAGCCAGGCATGAAGCCCGACACCCGTCGGCACTTGAAGCCCTGCACCAGCCAGGCATGAAGCCCGACACCCGTCGGCACATGAAGCCCTGCACCAGCCAGGCATGAAGCCCGACACTCGTCGGCACATGAAGCCCTGCACCAGCCAGGCATGAAGCCCAACACCCGTCGGCACCTGAAGCCCTGCACCAGCCAGGCATGAAGCCCAACACCCGTCGGCACATGAAGCCCCGCACCAGCCAGGCATGAAGCCTTGCATCAGGCGAGGATCAGCCACTTGGGAGGTAACGCCCCTTTCACCTTGCTGGGGTAGGCCCGCTTCGTCTCAGGGGCGAGGGGGCATCTGATGTAGCTGATCCAATGCTGTTAGAGAACCGTGAAGGAAGCTAACAGGGCCCCGCTTCGACCTCCAAGGCCCATCTCGACCTCCGCATCGGCAGCGGCCCATTCCCATCTTGGCGTCGGTCTCGGCGTCGGCTCCAGCCCACCTCGACCTTCATGTCGGTCGCGGCACATTCCCATCTCGGCGTCGGTCTCGGCGTCGGCTCCGGCCCACCTCGACCTCCATGTTGGTCACGGCCTATTTCATCTCGGCGTCGGTCTCAGCATCGGCTCTGACCCACCTCGACCTCCGTGTCGGTCACAGCCCATTCCCATCTCGGCGTCGGTCTCGGCGTCGGCTTCGGCCCACCTTGACCTCTGGGTCGATCATGGCCCATTCCCATCTCGGCATCGATCTCGGCATCGGCTCCGGCCCATCTCGACCTCCGTGTCAGTCACGGCCCAGTCCCATCTTGGCGTCGGTCTCAGGGTGCACTCACAGTATCCTACCCCGAGACCCTCCGTCGGTCTCAGGGTCCGTCAACATCATCCTACCCCGAGACCCCCCGTCGGTCTCGGGGTGCATCAACATCATCCTACCCCGAGACCCCCCATCGGTCTTGGGGTACTTTCAGAACATCCTACCCCGAGACCCCCCATCGGTCTCGGGGTGCACTCACAGTATCCTGCCCCGAGACCCTTGTCGGTCTCGGGGTGCACTCACAGTATCCTGCCCCGAGACCCCCCGTCGGACTCGGGGTCCATCCACAGCATCCTACCCCGAGACCCCCCGCCGGTCTCGGGGTGCATCAACATCATCCTACCCCGAGACCCTCCATCGGTCTCGGGGTACTTTCACAACATCCTACCCCGAGACCCCCCGTTGGTCTCGGGGTGCACTCACAGTATCCTACCCCGAGACCCCCCGTCGGTCTCGGGGTGCGCTCACAGCATCCTACCCCGAGACCTCCCGTCGGTCTTGGGGTGCGCTCACAGCATCCTACCCCGAGACCCCCGTCGGTCTCGGGGTGCATCAACATCATCCTACCCCGAGACCCCCTGTCAGTCTCGAGGTACTTTCACAACATCCTAACCCGAGACCCCCCGTCGGTCTCGAGGTGCACTCACAGCATCCTACCCGAGACCCCCCATCGGTCTCGGGGTACGTCAACAGCATCCTACCCCGAGACCCCCCGCTGGTCTCGGGGTGCATCAACATCATCCTACCCCGAGACCTCCCATCAGTCTCGGGGTACTTTCACAACATCCTACCCCGAGACCCCTCGTCGGTCTCGGGATGCACTCACAGTATCCTGCCCCGAGACCCCTCATCGGTCTCGGGGTCCATCCATAGCATCCTATCCCGAGACCCCCCGCCGGTCTCGGGGTGCATCAACATCATCCTACCCCGAGACCCCCCATCGGTCTCGGGGTACTTTCACAACATCCTACCCCGAGACCCCCCATCGGTCTCGGGGTGCATTCACAACATCCAACCGCCGAGACCCGAGACCCCTCTCAGGCTTGGACATTGAACCGTGCCGGTGAACAGTACCATGCAAGTATTCACCCACAGCCTTCTCTGAAGCTCATTCAAGGGCATGAACAGTGTCATGCGAGCACTCTATGATCAAATGCTCTACGAGGGATAGACAACCAAAAAGGTGATGTAGGGGAGACGCTTGGAAAGCGCCGTAACGATCGGACATGCCCTGCAGCCACCAACTCTGACAGGACGCGGCCCGCAGCGCGACACGGCACATGGAGGTAAGCTCCACCGTACTGCCATCAATTAATGCTCTGACAAGAGATCACGTCCCAAGCCCACGGATTCCAAACATCGATAAAAAGGGTAAGAGGGACCTCGACCAGGTAACACGCTCTTGACACCCCTAAACGCTCACAGAGAAGGATCTTCTCTGGGCCTCTCTCTCTCTCTTTCTCTTTCGAGCTTTCTCAAGCTCATTGCTGATGCCCAGATCACTGACTTGAGCATCGGAGGGTCCCCGCCGAAATCTCTGGCCCTCGGGACTTGCTTGCAGGCACGAGGAGCTCGCTGGAGAAGGCGACCGCACGCTCGAGGCCGATGATTTGGCATCATCAGAACTAATTTTTTATTGGATTGAACTTGGATTTAACTATGATTACACGCACAAGCATATGTGTGTGAGAAAAAAGAGAGCTTAACTTGTTTATTCACTTGAGAATTTTTACTCAAATATGATTAGGTTTAAATTGGACCATGAAAACTCTATATTGTTGATCCAAATTATTAAATATATTTTATTATTATTAAATATGATTTACTATCTCTAAAATACTTACACATAAAAAAATGATTTGAAGACCCTAAATTTATGTATCAGTAGTGAAAAAATATGTATCATTTTTTATTATTTAAATTATTCATTTTAAACACTTGATACATAGGCTAAGAATTTTTAAATTATATTATTTATATGAGTTAAAATTTAGAAATATTAGATCATATTCAATCGCTTAAATCATTGATGTGAGACTTCTATTATCCGATGTATACCTAACTAGGTTTAAATAAAGATTCTTTTGAAAGAATTGGCTATATTATTTATAAGAACACCTGTTTGTGTATGTTTGAAATGGAGTCTTTTTCTTATACATGCTCTCCTTTACTCTCGTATATTGTAATTTTAGTTACAGAAATTCCACTCTACACTTAGATTTTGATTACTTTTTAATAAAGATAAATAATATAAAATAAAAATCTGAATGTGTTTCAAAAGTGATGGGATTATTTTTAAAAAAATTATTTTCCACCACAATCTACCATACATTCACTATAAATTTAGTTTTCCAACATCATTAGCTCTTGATTAATTGCCCACTAAAATCTTGTATTGAATTGAATCTCACAAAAGCTTAGAACTAATTATTAATTAAATTTAAATATGAGTCTAGAGCTTTCTTATTTTAATGGATATAAGACAAATCTAAACTTTATTTATTTTTTAATCAAGTTAAAATATGGATATGATATGTATTTTATAAGTCTAACACAATTGTCAATATTAAATTTACCATAATACATATAAGTAGACATCCAAAGGGACACTAGTTTCTTCTTTGCTTAATTCTTTCAATAAGTTATTGATGTAGTCTTGATGAGACTATTGATCATGTAAAGAATTTATTAAAAAAAAAGAAAAAATAGACAATCAACATATTATTCAAGCATGTCAATGCAAGCTGCTTATTTATAGAGGCTATAAGTTTGAAACTTTATTTATGCTAATTATAAAGATTTTGAATCTTTTCAAATTACTGTGCAAACTTGAGAGTTAAGTTTAGAAATTATGGTGGTTGTATATTTTATATAATGATCAACTTCATTATCTATCATTAAAATAATAACTCATATAATATTCAAAGTTATCTACATCAGGATTTTCTTGCAAAATATGAAACTTGGCTTTCAAGTTTAATTTAAGTGGATTAAAACTCATCGCATTGACGATAAAGAAGTTCTTATACAATATACTTAGGCCACATTTATTTTTCAAGAATGTTTTTCATTTTTATTTTATATTTCTTATTTTTTAAATAATTTTTTTATTTTCTAATATCTAGAAAATATATTTGCAAGTAGAAATAAAAATTATTTTATACTTTTTATTTTTATATAAATGATGATTTTTAAAAAAAGTGAAAAAATAACTACAATATCATTCACTCTCATGTTTTCAAACTTTATGATATTTGTTTTCTATTTCTTCCCTTTTTGATAGAAAATAATGAAAATATCTTTAAATTAATTTTATTTTTTAAATTTTTTTGAACTATATTTTTAAAAATATATTTTTATTTTTTATCATCAAACATGTCTCACAAGTATTTTTTTATTTTTTATAAAAATGATCAGCCACGTTAGGGCAAACAACCAAGTGACTGACGGAGCCAAGATCAAGTGGACCAAGTCAGCGCCAAAGGACTCTCGAGTCTCCCTCGGCCTCGGCCTCGGCACCGAGGGACTCCCGAGTCTCCTTCGGCCTCAGCACCCCTTGGCCATCCGACATAACCAGACCCACCTACCACCTGCAGTGCTGCACCTGATAGGGGTATGGCAGGCTAGGCTGCCCCTGACAACCTCAAAAATGGTTGCGATCTATCCCTATCAGCCTTGTCACCTATCCTCCACCAAACAATGACGTCTCGAATTCAACAACCTTCCAAAATAGAGGTAAGAGGGATTTCCAAAGAGGTATAAAGACCTTCACTCATAATGAGAGAGGGGATCTGGACTTCAAATTCTTTGGCTAAGTCTTTTAGTCCACTTCTACTTACTATTTTTTAAGTTACTCACTTGAGCATCGGAGGGTCCCCATCGGAATAACCGATTTTCGCAGACTTTCTTGCAGGATTCCTGTTCGAGGGGGAAGTGTTTGAAGATTCCTGGACCCATCTTCATCGTCTCTTGGACCCACGTCCTTACCCAATATTCAAGAGGGGTGATTTGGCGGCAACAGATTGGCACGCCAAGAAGGGGGGCGACGAGGAGATAGAAAGCTCCAAAACAATCAGCTGCAGAACTCCACTCCCCTTAAAACAAAAAGATGGTGGTGACACGTGCCCAGGAGATTTCTACCAGCTACGCTGGGGGGCATTGCCAAGGGACTGAGCAGTAGAAGCCAACCTTCCTGCTCCGCCTTCGTCCCCACCTCAAGATGACCGAATCGTCGCCCTTACTTTGCAAGTCCAGTCACTTATGGCGGCGGTTTAGGAGCTACAACAACAATCGGCGGTCGCGCAGCAGCGCCCAAGGCCACCCTCGTCGGATGTGGGAGCTGCTCAACCCAGTCAACAATCAACTTGCGAGAGATCCCCTCAGAGGGAGGCTCACCGCTGTCGTGCCTCGCCCAGGCATCATCACTGGGGGACCTCTAAGAGGCCTCGGTCTTCCTTCCGCTATGCTAGTGATTCCCCAAAGCAGCGGCACGGGAAGGAGACCGAGCTAGGACATCATCATTGGCACTGCCCCTTCCCATCCTCGGGATCCTCAAGGAAGGGGTCCTTCGATGGTCAGATTGGTCGTCGGGCCGAGCAACGACTAGACGAGTACAACCAGCGGTTGGAGGAGCTCAGCCATAGAATCACCAATCAACCAGAGGTGAACTATGGTAGCTGCCCTCCACTATCTCATCGTATCATGGAGGAGTCAATCTTGAACCAGTTCTGTCTCCCTTAGTTAGACCCCTACGATGGCACCATCGACCCCCTGGACCATTTGGAAAGTTATAAGGTCCTCATGCAGGTCTAGAGGACGACCGACTCCCTCCTCTGCATTGCCTTCTTGGCCATCCTTTGGAAGGCTACGCATGCCTGTTACTTCCATTTATCACCATGTAGTATCAACTCTTTTTAGGAATTGGAGAGAGCCTTCTTAGCGCACTTCGATGCATGCCGAAAGATCCTGCGGGTGGCTGACAGCCTGTTTGCCATCCAGCAAAGGAGTGATGAGTCACTAAGGAACTTCGTAGCTCGGTTCAAGGAAGCTGTGCTCGAAGTATACAACCTCGATGACTCCATGACCACCCTGGCCTTGAAGCAAAGACTCCGCCCTTCCCACTTCGCTTACTCTCTCGATAAAAAGCCTCATGATTTCTATGTCGTGCTGAGCCATGCACAGAAGTACATTCGCACTGATGAAGTAGATTCTTCCCAAAGGGAGGCTGATGGAGGGCTCAGCAAGAAGCAGGCCTGTCTAAAGCCCAGTAGGGCTTGACCCAGGAGGCCTGAGCCTCCTCGTCGGCTGGACAACCAACCCCGGACTCCCATCCCCGAAGGGGAGCACTTCACCTCTCTACTTGCCCCGATATCCCACATCCTAATGGAGATCGAGGGCGAGTCCTACCTCAAGTGGCTCGTTCCCATGAAGCAGGAAACCCCCGCAACAAGAACCTCTACTGCTACTTTCACCGGGATCATGGCCACGATACGGAGACTGCCGTCAGCTAAAGAAGGCAATCGAGGACCTTATCTAACTGGGCTACCTAAGGAAGTTTGTCCAGAGGGGGAACCTGGCTGCGCCAGGCCTGTCGGCACCTTCGCCTACTCAGGCCAGTGTCGACAACACCCAACTGAGAAGACGATGGCCATGATTTCCTGGGGGGTAGGTGGCACTTCTAAGAGGCCATGGGGAGATGAGGGACTATATTGTAATCCCCTTCTTTAAAGGGACTTAGAGGGGGTAAACAATCCAATGATGATAGTATCGTAGTGTCTATGACGATCATGAAACATCATGTAAAGAGAATCCTTAGTTGGCAGTAGAAGCTCAGTCAACATTCTCAGTTATGATGCTTTGTTCGAATGAACTTGTCTTCCGACTCCCTTCGGCCCGTAACTATGCCCCTGATAGGCTTCACTGGAAACTCTGTGAGGGTGAAGGGAGAAGTCACCCTTCCAATCATGGCTGGGATGTCACCATGCCAAAACACGGTCTTCATGAAGTTCTTTATCGTCCGAGTCCCCTTGGCCTACAATGCCATCCTTGGAAGGCCTGGCTTGAATCTCTTAGATGCCATAATCTCCACCAAGAGGTTGCTTGTAAGGTTCCCTACCAGTGGAGGGGTCGAGGACATGTGTGGGGAACGGAGCTCGGTGCCACTCTGTTATCACATGGCTCCCAGTCCCCAGGAGGTGTATGCTCCGCCAGTGCCGAGCTGCTTGATCCTAGAGTCTCGAAAAGGAGAAAGGAGCCGGTTGAGCGCTTGCTGACCTTCCAGCTGGGGGAGGACCCAACGAGGATAGTTCGAGTCGGGGCACTTCTCCTCAAGGAGGCGCGAGACCGACTCCTTGCTTTTCTATGGGCAAACTAGGACATCTTCGCTTGGTCAGTGTCTGACATGCTGGGCATACCGACAGAGGTGATCACTCATAGGCTCAACATCAACCCAAGGTATCGGCCAGTCCGACAGAAGAAGAGGAGCTTCGCTCCTGAGCGGCAGAGGACCGTCGATGAGGAGGTACGCAAGCTAGTGGCTGTCGGCCACATCCAGGAGGCTCACTATGCTGACTAGCTGGCCAACGTGGTTATGGTCCATAAAGCCAACGGGAGCTGGAGGATGTGTGTCAACTTCACCAACCCCAACAAAGTATGCCCCAAGGATAGTTCCCGTTACCCAGGATTGACCAGCTGATGGATGCTACGTCTGGCCACGAGACACTTAGCTTCATGGATGCCTTCTCAGGATACAATCAGATTAAGATGAACCCAACGGACGAGGAGGCCACTTCCTTCATAATCGAGAAGGGTGTCTACTACTACAAAGTAGTGCCCTTCGGACTGAAGAATGCAGGAGCCACATATCAGAGGCTGATGAACAAAATCTTTGAGGACCAAATTGGACACAACATGGAGGTGCATGTGAATGACATGCTCACCAAGAGTGCTCATATCGATACCCACATTGCTGATCTGGCGAAGACTTTCGGCAACTTTCGCCGCTATCATATAAAGCTGAACCAACGGAAGTGTGCCTTTGGAGTCATGACAAGCAAATTCCTAGGCTTTATGGTGACACAACGGGGGATTGTGGCCAATTCAGAGAAGATCAGCACCATCATTGACATGAGGCCGTCGGCCAGCAAGAAGGAGGTGCAGCGGCTTATCGGAAGAGTGGCAGCCCTGAGCCGCTTCCTGTCCAAGTCGGCGGAGAGGTGCCTGCCTTTCTTCAAAGCCTTGCGCAAGGTCAACGGTTTCGAGTGGACAGGGGAGTGCCAGAGAACCTTCGAAGGATTGAAGGAGTTCTTATCAACTCCACCATTGCTGTCCAAGCCGACGAAGGGAGAGGAGCTCTTCCTCTACCTTGTGGTGTCCCCCGAGGCGGTCAGTTCCGTGCTCACTCGCATCGACACCGACGGAACGTAAAGGCCTGTTTACTACACGAGCAAAGTGCTTCACGATGCGAAAATTAGGTATTTTAAAATCAAAAAAATTATTTTTGCACTGATCATCTTCGCTCAACGTCTCAAACCTTAATTCCAAGCTCACCCGATCATGGTGCTCACGGACCAACCACTCAAGGTGATCCTGTCCCGTTCTAATACCTCTGGCCAATAGGCAAAGTGGGCTATCAAGTTGGGGGAGTTTGACCTGTCGTTCCGATTGAGGTCGGCCATGAAGTCCCAGATCTTGGCAAACTTCCTAGTCAAGTGCACTTGGACCGGGGAGTGGTCAGAGGAGCTCCACTTGGCGCCATCAGATGCCATGACCGAGGTCGGGAGGGAAGACCGGATCCTCTATATGGACGACACATCGAATTCCCAGGGGAGCGGAGTCGGTCTTATCCTTGCAAGCCCAAAAGGAATGGTGGTGGAGTATGCCCTCCGGTTCTTCTTTTCTGCCACCAATACTCAGGCAGAGTATGAAGCTTTGCTGGCGGGAATAAGGCTCGCCAAGGAGCTCGGAGTAAAATACCTTAGAGCCTTCACCGACTCCGAACCTGTCTCCGAGTAAATCACTGGAGAGTACGAGGCCCGAGACCCCATCATGTCTTATTATCTGGGTAAGGTCCAATCATAGACCTCATTCTTTGCTCACTTCAATGTCAGCTATATCCCTAGGGGCAAGAACGCCAGAGCTGACGCCTTGTCCCGACTGGCCTCTTTAACCAACGGGATCCTGGGGAGGACTTACGTGGAGCATTTGGAGGCCTCAAGCATCGATGCGGTGGAGGAGGCTCTCCCGATTAGCCAAGAGCTCATCTGGATGAATACATACACCCGATACCTTACCGACGGTACTCTTTCTACTGACCCCACAGAAGCCAAGCTGCTCAAATGGCGAGCTCTTAAGTTCCTGGTGCTCAACGAGTAGTTATATCGGAGGTCTTTCTTTCACCCTATCCTCAAGTATGTTAGCCCTGCAGATGCCGACTACATCCTTCGTGAGATCCATGAAGGCATATGTAGAAACCACCTGGGGGGCAGAGCATTAGCACATAAGGCCCTACACCAGGGGTACTATTGGCTCACCATACGGGAAGATGCTGTCGAGTTGGTTCGGAAGTGTAACAGTTGTCAATGACATGCCAGCATCCAGTGATAGCCAACTTCCGAGCTAAGCCCTCTGTCGGCCCTGTAGTCCTTTGCCTAGTGGGGAATAGACATCCTGGGACCATTCCCCCTGCCTCTAATCAATGAAAGTTTTTGCTCATCGCCATCAACCACTTCACCAAGTGGGTGGAAGCTAAGGCACTCGCCAAAATCACCAAGGGCAAGGTGAGATCCTTCTTTTGTAAATCCATCATCTGCCGGTTTGGGCTACCTCACACCCTCATCACCGACAACAGCTAGAGTTCGACAATGCTCCCTTCAGAGAATACTGTGCTGAGTTGGCATCTGCCAATAGTTCACCTTCGTCGGTCACCCCATCATGTCCCGTTATCTGGGTAAGGTCCAATCACAGACCTCATTCTTTGCTCACTTCAGTGTCAGCTATATCTCTAGAGGTGAGAACGCCAGAGCTGACGCCTTATTCCGACTAGCCACTTCGACCGACGAAACCCTGGGGAGGACTTACGTGGAGCATTTGGAGGCCTCAAGCATCGATGCGGTGGAGGAGGCTCTCCCGATCAGCCAAGAGCCCATCTGGATGGATACATACATCCGATACCTCACCTACGGTACTCTTCCTACTGACCCCGCGGAGGCCAAGCTGCTCAAATGGCGAGCTCCTAAGTTCTTGGTGCTCAATGGGCAGTTATATCGAAGGTCTTTCTTTTATCCCCTCCTCAAGTGTGTTAGCCATGCAGATGCTGACTACATCCTCCGCGAGATCCATGAAGGCATCTATGGAAACCACCTAGGGGCAGAGCACTAGCACATAAGGCCCTACGCCAGGGGTACTATTGGCTAATCATACAGGAGGATGCTGCCGAGTTGGTTTGGAAGTTTGACAGTTATCAACAACATGCCAGCATTCAGCGACAACCAACTTTCCAGCTAAGCCCTCTGTCGGCCCCATAACCCTTTGCCTAGTGGGGGATGGACATCCTGGAACTATTCCCCCTGCCTCCAGTCAACGAAAGTTTCTGCTCGTCGCCATCGACCACTTCACCAAGTAGGTAAAATCTAAGGCACTCGCCAAAATCACCAAGGGCAAGGTGAGATCATTCTTTTGTAAATCCATTATCTGCCGATTTGGGTTGCTCACACCCTCGTCACCGACAACGGCCGGTAATTCGACAATGCCCCCTTCAGAGAATACTATGCTGAGTTGGGCATCTGCCGACGATTCACCTTCGTTGGTCATTCACAAACGAATGGAGCAACAGAGGTCACAAATCGAACTATCCTTCAGGGGCTTAGAACGCGTCTGAATGACTTTAAAGGGAGATGGGTGGAGGAGCTCCCGAATGTATTGTGGGCATACCACACAATGCCACAAACCTCCATCGGGGAGACCCCCTTCAGCCTCGTGTTTGGATCGGAGACCGTCATTCCTGTGGAGATCGGCATCTCCAACCCTCGGGTAGAGTCATACAACGAGGAGGATAACCCGAGTTAGCTACGGGCCAACCTCGACCTCGTCGAGGAGGTGCGCGATCAGGCACGACTCAGGATGGCTGCCTATCGCCAAAGAATCGTAAGGTACTACAACACCTGAGTCCGTCCTAAGGCATTCCTCCTTGGAGACCTGGTCCTCCGACGAGCCAAGGTCTCGAGGCCCACGAAGGGTGGCAAACTATCATTGAACTAGGAAAGGCCCTACTGGGTCATGAAGCCCTCCATCACGGAGCATACCGGATCGAAGGACTTGATGGAAAGTCACTCCCTCGCACCTAGAATTCGGATAACCTTCGTCAGTACTATCAGTAATATACACGAATATTTGATTATGAATCCGAGTATTTCATCCCTTCATAAGTTTGAATATCTTACCCTTTCGGCTAATAAAGATATGTTTGAGTATCTTATTTTTTTAGACAAAGACTGACTCCGCATCGACACCAAAGACCGAGGCCAGCTTGGCACCAAAGACCGACTCTGCATCGGCACTAAAGCTCATCGCCAAGACGGTACTAAAGACCAACTCCGCGTCGGCACCAAAGCCCATCGCCAGGACAGCACCAAAGACTGACTCCGTGTCAGCACCAAAGCTCGAGTTTAGCTCGGCATGAAAGACCGACTTCGCGTCGGCATCAAAGCCCAAGGCCAGCTCGGCATGAAAGATCGACTTTGCATTGGCACCAAAGCCCGTCGCCAGGATGGCACCAAAGATCGACTTCGTGTCGGCACCAAAGGAGCGAGGTGGTTGCATGTAAAGACCGACTCTGGGTCGGCACTAGAGATCGACGTCCGAGCCAGCATAAGGGCGAACTTACCATGGAGTCCACATACGGGACCGCCCCTAAGGTCGGCTTCTAAGGCCGACGCCTACACCAGCACTAAACCCTACCTTCGAGCTGACCTCAACACTCACTCCGAAGCCTATCTCGGACTTGGGCCGAGTCATCACATTGAGCTCGCTCAACATCAGGAGAGATAAAGTGCTAATAGAGCTAAGTACCAAAGGAATCCAAACACTTTAACATTTAAGAAAAAATTTTCCTTCATTACTAATCAAAGTGTTTACAAAATGCCGTCTCAGGTCAGATTTTAGTACAAGAGCAAAAAAAAAGGAAAGAAGTACAAAAAGAGAAGGTCCTCAGGCGTCGGTCGGTGCTGACCCACCGTCGGCTAATCCTTGCGCTACAGGCGGCACCTCCGACTCCTCGTAGTCGTCGAGCTCGTGGTCATTGAGGCTAGCGATGCCGAAGACCCTCGCCACCTTCTCCTTGCACTCACAAAAGCCTTGAAGGTAGACTTCAATCTAAGCCTCTGCCACATCGTCCAGGAAGGCTTCAGAGCCTCGGCAGTGCCCCACTACCTCGGTCACTGCCCTCTCGGCCACTGTGGCCTTCTCCTCGGTGGCTCGTGCCGTCACCTCCATCTCGACCGCCTTGGCGTCAGCCATGCGGGCAATTTCCTCGGCATTCTCGGCCCACTCCTCGGCCCCCCTCACCGTCAGGGTGACGGTGTGGAGCCGATTCTGATAGGAGAACATCTCCACCTCCGCCTCCCTCAGCTTCGCTTCTGCCTCCTTCAGCTTCGCCTCGGCAGTGCAGGCACGCTCAAGCTCGGCCCTCTCAAGCTCCCCTACTCGCTCGACCCGGACAATCTCCATTGCCCTCTCGGCTTGGGTCCGAGCATTGACGACCTCTTGTTGGGCATGGCAGAGGACTGCGTCACCTTGGATGGTGACGTCCTTCGCAGCAGCCATGGAGTTCGCCACCTGCATCAAGAAGTCTAGGTCAGTTCACGATAAGGTATGGAAAGCTTCATAAAAAAGGGAGAAGTGCTTACCCATAGCAAAGCCACGGAGGCATCCCGGAAGAAGGCGGAGGCTCCCTGGCGGCGAAGCTCGCTTTGGAACTCCGGCAGGCAGACTTGGGCCATCAGCCACTCCGCCCTACGACCGTGGTTCATGAGGGATGGCCGAGAGGGGATCGCCATGATCCCACCTCCATCTGCAGTCTTGGCTGACTCTGAGGATGCGGGTGTCATATTGGGGACCAACGGCATCTCCTTTGCCGACGGCCCCGCTGCTGTCAGGCGCTCCTCGCCTGCTTGCTCTCTCGACGGTGGACCCTCATCCAGGGCTAGCTCAGCCGCTGAGTGAACCGGCCCCGCATCTAAGGCGATCAGCTCTACGGATGGTGGAGCCACCTCGGCCCTCGGCTCCTTCGAGGGCATCTCAACTGTGAGATCGATTGGCAGGGGTCCTCCCTGGCTCGCCTGGTGCTCGCTGGAGGGCAGAATCAGCAACCGAGAGCGAGCCCTTGACCTCGACCCCTTCACACCATCGGCGGCCCTCTTCCTCTTGGATATTGCCTTCCTCATGGCGTCAGTCAGTGTCCTCATACCTGTCTCTGTCATCCTTGCCGCCTATCCCTTGCCAGACAATGACGTCTCGGATTCAACAACCTTCCAAAATAGGGGTAAGAGGGACTTCCAAACAGGTGTAAAAATCTTCACTCATAATGAGAGAGGGGATCTGAACTTCAAGTTCTTTGGCTAAGTCTTTTAGTTCACTTCTACTTACTGTTTCCCAAGTTACTCACTTGAGCGTCGAAGGGTTCCTACCGGAACAATCGGCCCTCAGAGACTTTTTTTGCAAGATTTTTGTTCGAGAGGGAGGCATTTGAAGATTTTTGGACCCATTCTCATCGTCTCTTGGACCGATGTCCTTATCCGATGTTCAAGAGGGGTGATTTGGCGGCGGCAGCAAGAACCATTCTCAAAAACCAAATATATCCTTAAATTTTGTAAAAATGTTTAAGACAACACAAAATCAAGGTTTGGTTTATTATTGGATAGGTCTAATTCAACAATTTAACACGGTTAAATTTTGATAAAATCCTAAGTGCATAATCATATTTATATGCATTATTAGTTGGATAAAACTTCTTTAATTTATAATGTAATAAATATGATAGAAGTATATAAATTTATTTAAAATTTTCAACTAAATCTTTATTTTTTTTTTTTCAATTTAAGTATATCAATTTTAAAAATATTCAATCAATTATATTTTTATGACCATCAACGTAAAGTTGATAGATCATCTTAGAGTAAAAGAAGTAAAAAAAAGTTAAGATAGCATCTACAAGACATTGAGATTGATGAATGATGAGAAAATATAAAAAATATTTATGTAAATTCTTATCTATCAGCAATTTTATCTTTCATTCGGTACATTCCCCTTAACTCACCATAGTTGATTGTTAAAAAAGAACTCGATTATACAAATTTTATGAACTATTACATTTTATTAAAGATATAAAAATATAATTAAAAATTTCAAGTAAGCTTATGCATTGTGTTATCATCTTAATTTGTAATTGAACTTGGATGATTGGGTTTTTTTTTTTTTTCTCCTGTGCTCTGATCCAACTGGCAAGGCGAATGACGAAAAGCACCGAATAAACACTGAACGCGTCGGAGCGGTAAGGACAATGATATGCTCCAAGGGTGGCACAGCACAGCACATCACGCTGAGTTTTTTCGGCACGTGGCATTAGGCACAAATTTGAAAGTAGAAACCAGCGTCTCTAACGTGCCGATACCACGTGTCTAGCAAAGACAGCGTCCTCATTAGATGTTGCTATGCTACCATGTGTAACATATCAGCGTCCGAGTGGCAATATATCCTCTCTTATAATAATAGCTAATTATTAAACTAAAATTCTTAAATCGAACTTTTCTCAACGCCTTTTGGACCGTTCCACTGACTGTCCGCACCTCCGTCTCGGTTGACGCATGAGACCTTCCTCTCTCCATCGGTCTACGCATTTCCTTCCACCCATTCCTCCTCCTTTTTTAACCTCTTTCTTGCCCTCGATTCCCCGAGTCATTGCTTTCAAATTATACGAATCCCACTTCGACGTCGAGCCAATTGGACTCCCATTCCTTATTTCTTTCCAGTTCTAGGGTTTCTGCTGCCGCGATAGAGCGAGCTCGAACTCAGCTGGGAGGATCTTGGGGTGCTCATCGAGGGCACTGTAGGGAGAAGAGAGATGTGTCGTTCTCCTCGGTTGCGATCGGTGGTTCTTGGTTCTTGAATCCAGTAGAGAATTAGGGTTTTGGGGTGTTAGTGAAGAGTTAATCCGGAGATCACTGGATTCCGTGCGACACCTTGATCTTCTTAAAGTAAGTAACATGTTTCTCGTTGGATTCCGTTATGTTAATTTGCACGTCGTGTTAGTGTGACGCCGAGTATGAGGCTTTCTAATTTGGACCGACGAAAAAGTTGAGATCGCGGGTGAAAGATATCTTTTCTTCCTTTTATTATTTTGGCAGTACAAATCTACTTTATCACTGTTAGCAGATTATATAAGTAAATAGATAATGATGCTCCTGGCCAAATTCTCTGTTCTTTCTTCTTGTATCGCAATAGACTTCTGGTCGGAAGGATCAATATAGTGTTTTCTCTTCTTTCTTTCTTTTTTTCTATACTGTGTTGAGGTCTTCTGACATTGCTTGACATTTTTGCTAAAAAGACTGCAGTTCTAAGTAACGTAAGGACACGTTCAATTATCAAAAAGGGGTCACCGAGGTACTTGGATCTATACTGTCAGAATTTTAACTCCCATGTTCTCCAATGAGTCATCGACGATAGGAAATTAGACGAAAATTCAGACTTTAAGAGACTTACTCTATGTTATATTGCTGCAAATATGAGAAACACAACATAATAGACCAGGGTTTCCTTAAAAAACTTATAGTTTATGTTCTGATTTATGCTTCTCAATAATCTACTGAAGTTGTTTTATATTTAACTAGAAGTCAAAAGGTTATTAAAAATGATTACCATATCTATTGAAAGAAAGCTAGTTATGGTTTTAATGCTTACTCTGTACTAAATGATAGCATTTACAAGTTTCTCTTCCTCTCCATAATTCTCTTCCTCTTGTTTCTGCAGGCTATAATCAGCCCAAGCTGGAACTGATATTTTACACATTCTGTGGTGCATTCATAATGGATGTCTGCTTATGAATAACCCTTGCATTAAACGCTCTGATGGTGATCTATAAAATCTCATTTGTGCTTGCACAGTTTTGTTTTGTTTTTTTGGAGAAAAGGTTGCACAGTTATGCTAGTTAATAGAGTCTTGCTTTCAAACAGGTCACTTAATGGGATCCATCCTGGTTTTGTTCCGGTTGGCATAGGAGGTACCACCATTCTGATATCTGCTTGATGATAACTATATTTTTCAGTGCGCTTCATCATTTGACCTTAAGAGCTGTGGAAACTGCTAACAATGCGGAGGCTTGTAGATGATATTCTCATCATTGGATGTATGGTGGTGCATTTCTTCTTTGGTTGACCTCTAACATAATTTATTTTTCTACACACTCTTGATCCTAATCAGGGACTAAGACTATATATAGAAACAATTGTCTGTCATAGTATATTTTTCTATAAATAAAATGCTATCATGGTGGGGAAAGTCTTCCTCTAAAGATGTAAAGAAGAAGTCAAGCAAGGAGAATTTGATCGACACATTACAACGATTCATAACTCCAACTGAACAAAAAGGGAATGCTAGATCAGGAGGATCTCGGAGACGCAGTGGTGACACAGCTTCAGACAAGGGTTCGCTATCACAAACAGGATCACATTCTACACCATCTTCAACTCAAGTATCACGCTGTCAAAGTTTCGCAGATAGACCTCATGCTCAACCTCTTCCGCTTCCTAGGGTGCATTCTAGCATGACATGTAAACGCTCAGGACTTGGTGATTCGAAGCCAAAGCCAATGCTAGAAAAACGTGGCAAACCACAGCTGTTTTTGCCTCTTCCAACACCTAATCATGTTCCTGTAAGACCAGATATTGCTGATATTTATGGAGATTTGGCTACTGCATCTGTTTCTAGTAATTGCTCCATTGACAGTGATGATTCCCGACTTCATAGCCCTGCGGGGAATGATTTTGAAAATGGTAGCGGGAGAATTATACGTAACCCTTCCAGGTATGTTTTTTTCAGTCTGATCAAAATATTAAAATTGGTTGCTTTGTCATGTTACGTTTTGACCTTGTTGTCCTGTATTTTCTTGCATCATCTTCTTTTTGTTTTTTATTTTGAAGTGTCGCACGGAAAGATTATTCTCCTATTAGTAGACATAACAACTCTAAGGAGACAGCAAAGTTAGCTGCATCACTATGCAATAACCAAAGCCTCTCTTCATCGCCCAAGCATGGAACTTTGGGCAGTTGCCAGTCCAATAATCAAATTCCTCGCCATGGTGCTCTTAGCAGTGCTCCAAATAGCTCGTTGTCAAGTCCTTCTAGAAGTCCTATGAGAGTAGTTTGCTCTGAGACTGCTGTTTTTTGGTCTGCAAAGCCCTACCCAGATGTCAACTTCCTTGGATCTGGCCAGTGCTCTAGTCCCTGTTCTGGTCAAACCTCTGGGCATAATTCAATGGGAGGGGATATGTCAGGACAGTTATTTTGGCAGCACAGCAGGGGTAGTCCAGAATGTTCACCAATCCTGAGCCCAAGAATGGCAAGTCCTGGTCCCAGCTCCAGGATACATAGTGGAGCTGTTTCTCCCTTACATCCACGGGCTGTAGGAACAACACCAGAATCCCCTACAAGTCGAGCTGATGAGACGAAGAAACTGTCCCACCGATTGCCATTGCCACCAATAAATATTGCCAATAGCTCTCCTTTTTTGTCAACAAATTCTGCATTAAATACTCTTTCTTCAATACCTCGTAGTCCTGGAAGGGCAGATAATCCTACTAGTCCGGGGCCTCGATGGAAGAAAGGGAAGCTGATTGGGCATGGCACATTTGGACATGTTTATGTTGGCTTCAACAGGTCTGACATTGTTTCTTTATTTTATATGAGAGATCATACATAATTCTTATCTTCTTTTTAATAGTAATGGAGATGCCCTAGATTACTGGTTCACTACTCATGTTTGGCTCCCATTGATTTGTCATTTATGTATATTTCCCCTGAATATGTTTGATCAACATTACTGGGACATCTTAGCAGTTGTACTTGTGTCAGACAACTGTAGACACATGCATGCACATATACATGGATATACACTGAAAATTTAAATATTGCTGCATACATTTCATTTTCCAATATTAAACCTGAACTTCCAGGTGCCACACTGTTTGTGAGGCTCCATGTTGGTGTGGCTTCCTTCTCCACACTGCTATAACTACTCGTCTTAAATAGATATACTGCCCCACTTTGTCGGTTGTTACTTTAAAGGAAAGAAGCAAGAGAAGCACGTCTACCAAATATGGGGGTGTAAGTATCAAATTACATGAATGATATTTTTTTTGTTGTTGTCAGGACATGGTCTATTACTGGTGATTAGTGAAGGAACCAATAATTCTGTCCATGGTAGTGGTGTTGAGGCATGTTGCATGATTGATTTTGAACTAGTAATTTTGGATTGTATGGTAGATTCATGCTAGCATGTCAATCTACAAACATTTTTCGATTAAACATGGCCATAAACAATCCATGAGTCCATTGCCAGCTTGTTGACTGTTTGGTTCCTGTTTTTTCTCCCCATTCTTTTCCTTTTATTCTATGTTTATGCAATGAGGAGGGTTTTTTCTTGTTAGTTATGAAGTTGTAGTTCTTAAATTTAGATCTGATTTAAGAGGGTGAGCCTTACATAGCGATAAGGTTGCTCCATTGTAGCCTAGGTGTGACTGGTTTGTAACAAAGAAATGGTCTCTCTTTGTATAGAGGTAAGGTTGTGTACATTTGACCTTCTCCAAACCTTATAGTGGTGGGAGCCTGGGCACTAGGCTGCCCTTTAAATTCAGATCTGATTTAAATTGTTATATTCAACCTCTGGACTGGATTGAGATTTTTTTTTTTTTTGGGGGGGGGGGGGGGGGGTTGGGGGAGGCATGGATAATGTCGGCTGTTATTTTACATCCTTATTTCAAACTTGTTAATGGTTTCTTGGTGTTATTTTTCTTTTTTTTTTTAATTTATCATTCCTTTATTTTGTCTTTAGTGAGAGTGGTGAAATGTGTGCTATGAAAGAGGTTACTCTTTTCTCTGATGATGCTAAGTCAAAGGAAAGTGCAAAGCAGTTGGGCCAAGTAAGTGCTTTTTTAAGTACTTTTTTCCTTATGAGATTTACTGGATGGTTTTCTCCCAGACGCATCTATGTTGAACTTTATTTTAGCTTTCCAATAACTCCGTGAAAATAATTTTCAATAAACCTGTTTATCTTCACAGGAAATTGCTCTATTGAGTCGGTTACGGCATCCAAATATTGTGCAGTATTATGGATCTGAAATGGTATAGCTTATAATTTCAATATCTGATATTAGCTTTTCATTTTGCGACTTTTTCTACCAATTATCTATCTTCATTTATTATGGTTCATTATATCTCCCATTGCAGATATTTTATCATTATATACCTATATTGCTGCCTTAACCTTCACATTGCATAGGCTTGTGATGGTTGTGGATAGTAAGATCTGCTCGAGCTTTTTAACAATGTAAATTTACTGATTAAATTGAAACAACAACTTTTCTCAAAATGTAAACAACAACAACAACTACTACTCTGATTTTGCCAATGATCCTGGTTTAGTCCGGTTGGCAAGTAGAGCTGACCTATACAAAGGGAATAGGGACAACAGGACAAAATAAGAATGCTTTCAGAATTGAAAAAAAAAGGAATAAAAATGAAGTATGTGTCTGTATAGTTCACACTCTCTTTTGAAATCGATCTCCTGAATTCTTTTTCACCATTAATTTCTATCAAAAATCCGAGTTTGCTGTATAAACTTCCTTAAAATCCTTCATAATTTCCATGTAATCTTAAGTCTACCTCACAATCCTGTAATGACCAAATTATCTTAATCTGTACTGCAAAACTCATTTCTCTGTTGGAATAATTCTTCAGGCATCTCCTGGTTACTTAATAGTTATGTTTTCCTTCTTAGTTTTACCAGACATTCATCTCAATATCCTTAAATATACCACTTTCAACCATGTAGCATTACTTTATTTATGGCAGTCTAGGCTGCACAATGTTTTTGATAGTGATTCGATAATGGCTGAGTTCCATTCTGGTAGGACATCCATTAAGTATGGCTCTAAATTGAGCAAAATGAAAAAAAAAAAGATTTAGATAGCAAACCCCAACTAATTTGAGATTAAAGCTTTGTTGTTGTTGTTATTATATTTGAACTAATAGTTGATTTTGTTCAAGTATATTGAGCTGACCATTATTTACTTGGGATCGTTAGGTAGTATTGAACTGGCCATAAATTCCTGTGATGATGTTCGGTTTGTATAATTTCAGACCTGATGTATATGATTTAGCGAGTATATGCATTGGGACAACATAATTGGAAAACTAATCCAATCTACACAATAATAATAGATTATGCCCCTTGGGGAAGAACATGCAGAGTATTAGGGAATATGATGTACAATTAATATCTCAATATGCTCTATCATTGGAATTTGTTTTGAAGCAACCTGGAAATGTCATACTATTCTTTAAGATAATATAACATAGTTCAATTTTTGTATGCTAGTTGTTTGTGACTGCTGTATCTGTTCAATTTTTATATGCTAGTTGTTTGTGACTGGCCAACCCCACGTAGTTGGGAAAAAAGGCTTGGATGAGTTGAGTTGAGTTGAGTTGCAGTTGTTTGTGACTGCTGTATCACTGTCCTGCTTTTTGCTAGATATTTCTGTTTGGGAAGTTGCCATCGGAGCTCTGATAGAATTTTATGCGTTTTTATTGGACTATATCGTGTATTGGTTTTTATTTAATTTGGAGGCATATTTGAAAAAAGGCATAATTTTTGGATAGCGTTAATATTGTTGGTATAACTTTATCAATTGAACAGATAGATGACAAACTTTACATATACCTGGAGTACGTTTCTGGTGGTTCCATTCACAAACTTCTTCAAGAATATGGGCAGTTTGGAGAAGTAGCTATTCGCAGTTATACCCAACAAATCCTTTCAGGCCTTGCATATTTGCATGCAAAGAATACTGTGCACAGGTACAATGTTATTTCTGCTATCTATGTGGTGAGGCAATTATCTAGAATAATTCTCTGTTAATTGCCTCATCCTTTTATCTCTGCCTATGCTTCTGGTGAACCTTTGCTGCTTGTGTAGGGACATAAAAGGAGCAAATATACTTGTAGACCCAAATGGGCGTGTAAAATTGGCTGACTTTGGGATGGCAAAACATGTAAAATTTTAAACTTGGTACCCTTTTTTTTTGAGCATTCCAGTAATTTTTTTTTTCTGAGATGTTGCCATGTCAATCTGCTGTCCTTTTTAAGGAGAATTTGCTGAATTGGTTAAAATTTTCTGATAGTCAGAAAAAGTTGCTTGACCTCACATGTTCTTTATGATACTGGAGATAGCCCTGGATAGGAATGAGTGATAAAGTGATGAGCCCAAGTGTTGGGACTAATATTCATGAGTTGTGATTGTGTTTACATGCTTTTGCAATCTGTTGGTTTCTTTCCAGCATATGGAGCCCCTTTTTTCTGTCATTGTCATGCAAGGAGTATGTGATTAAATCCTGGTTTTAAATCCCATGGGTTGGGGCTCTTCGAGTTTTTTCATAAAAGAGGACGAACCATTGTTTTGCCCTGTCCTGACATTTGAGATGAGATGTCCCAAGAAGTGTTAATTGGGATGTTAGGACGATGGTGGGACGGTTCTATCTCAACACTTGGGTAACAACCTATTTCAGCATCCTATAAGACATCTCGTCGGGATCTGAAACTACTTTAAATTATAAGAGGTATTTAAAAGCTCAAACAAGAAAAAAGAAATTCTCTGTCTTTTGGATAAAATGTTGTAACAATCTTATAAATTGCATAAATTTGTCATTGTACCTTTGTGGTAGATCCAAGCAAGGTTTTAAATCTTATGGGATAGGGTTGTTCTGATTTTTTTTCATGAAATAAAATGTGCTGCTGTCTCATTCCTTCTCAATAGTAAGGATAGAGGGTGCCCCAAGATGCATCGATTGGGATTTTGGGATGATGATGGGATGGTCTTTTCTTGGCATTGGGAATAGCAAATGTCCCGACGTCCCACCAAGATCTAAACCCAGGATCCAAGTAATGTCATCACTATCATTGCACTTTCAAGGGATGGTCTTATCTTTTACATTGCATGACAACTTGTTAAGACCAAATCATTCTTTTTTTGTTTTTGTTTATATATGGAAAAAGGACTTCAAATAGATGAAGTTCCAGTGATAGGCAGAATCTCCACCCATGGTTCTTCTACCGCTCTGGAATCTTGCTTCATAGTTCATAATGCCTCCACTGCTTCAATTCCTCTGTAGTTATTCAAAATTTTCAAATACATGTTCAACACATTTTCATGTTAAACCATGAAGCAGAAAGTAACTAATTCTATTGACCAAATTACCAATTATTTGGTTGTTCCCATTCATTCAAGTTACTATAGAAGTGCTGCTTCCTGCCTTCGTGTACCAGACCTGTCTAGAATTCCAAGCTACCAAACACATGATAACAGCAAAGATGAAATTATTTTACTAAAGAAAAAAGAAAATATTTATGAATATCATCTATGTGATGCATGTAGCAAAAAAATCTGGTGCAGTTCTGCTCTTCGTTGGTAAAAGTTTTCGCATGATGCTATGATATAGAAGATGATTTTTGTATTGAAAAAAAAACATCTTTATTTTTTTTTAAAGTTATGCAAAGTTATCTCTATGTTTTGTTTTTGTCTCAGATTACTGGGCAGTCATGCCCCTTTTCATTTAAGGGAAGCCCGTATTGGATGGCACCCGAGGTTAAGTTGCTTTAAGCCTTGTAAACTTTCTTTTTGGTTTTGTTTTCCCTCTATTAAAATGCTTCATAGTGACACTTCTTATTGATGGGGTGCATTCAGGTTATAAAAAATGCAAATGGTTGTAACCTTGCTGTGGATATATGGAGCCTTGGTTGTACCATGTTAGAGATGGCTACTGCAAAACCACCTTGGAGCCAGTTTGAAGGGGTTGGTGGTTGAACTCTAAGCTACACATTTCATTCTCAGTAGTGCATTTGAGTTGCCATGTCCTTTCATTACCTAATATTACCAATCTATTTTATGGTGGATTGACTTGAACACATATTAGCTTTTATAACAAAAGCTGATCATCTTTGCTTGAGAAAAATTGGGAAATATTTTTGATGCTATAGTCAAAATCAAAATAAGCATTTCAGCTTCATTCCATGTCTGCTGCAACTGGTATTCTTATTATTTTTGCTAATGGGTGTGTATTATCTATTTATCTTTGTACCGGCCAACTCTTTGAGAGACATATCTTTCTCTTTCGCTTGTGAAGATCTTCTTTTTTATCTTTGCTGACTTCAAACTAAGAATTCCAATCTTGGATACTCAGTTATTTCAAGGGGTAGCTGAAACCAAAAATGAAATCAAAAATTGGTTTCTTGGCTGAGATGGAGGGCTGCAACTTTACAAGTGAGATGATTTACTGTGATGTGGGAAATTAAGATAAACATCATCTTACACATTTATTGTATTAACTTATATTAAATAAAAAACTCCTAATAAGATGTAAGAGACTGACTAAAAAAAATCTTGGCTGATATGTAATCAGAACAGATATTATAAATATATGTTATATTATTATATGTATGTGGGACATCTTGACCAGGATCATGGCTGAGATGAATATGATGCCTTGTGCATACACACTTTACGCACTGTTCGCCGCATACTATTGAAAATTGCACATGATGCCTTCACCTTTTTCTGGAAAAAGGAAGAAAAAATTGTTTAATTAACAAATATGTTACTAACAAATATTTGGCAGAAGAGATTTCCTGCTTCTGGACATAGGTGATTATTGACTAAAATGTGTTCCCATCTCTACAAAGGGAATGTTGAATTTATTGTTGGTTTAATAAGTCTGATGTTGGTAATAGATCCCTTGAACTGTTAATTTGCTTTATTACTAATGTCTTGGCTTAATTCTTTCCAGATTGCAGCCATGTTCAAGATTGGGAACAGCAAGGAGCTCCCACCAATCCCCGATCATCTCTCAGCTGATGGGAAGGATTTTGTTAGGAAATGTCTACAACGTGAACCATCAGACCGTCCTACAGCTGCTGAGCTTCTGCAGCACCCATTTGTGAAAAATGCAGCCTCGCTGGAAAAATCTTTTTCTGTTTCCAAACCCTTTGAACTGCCAACATCTGTTCCATGTGGAACAAACTTCAAGGTATCGGCATATGCTTGTTCAGCATTCATGGTTTCTTCTATGTCTTCACTTCTATTATATGCTCTGACACTTGGATATGCATTTCGCTTGAAGTTGATATCTTGATTTTTTTTCTAATCAGAATTGCAATGACATGAGCTTGCTCATTTCTCTTTGAATAGGAGGATAAAAATTCTAATTTATTATTTTGAAATCAAAAGATTATAATAATACAATTATGTGGGAACTATTTCTCTTGTACAAGTGCATCTAGCGTGGTGGTTTCATGTCAGCTCTCAACATGCATCAGGATTAACTAATTGTTGCTGCCCTGTATGAGAAAAAGATTTAATGAATTCATCATGCTTAACTGATGTGCTTCTAGTCATAAATGTCTTTTTCATGCATTTCTTGTCATGGAGTTCATTTAATAGACCTTCACATGTCATGGAGCCTTAAATTTGAGGAAAACCCGGCCAGCATAGCTAACTTGTGTCATGGATTTGGCCTATGTTATATAGGCAGAAAAATCCTTTCATTAGTTGCATGGGTATTTGGCAGTGTTTCTCTTATGTTCTACCTTTCTGTTATTTTCTTTTGCCTTATGCTGTTTTCTGCATTGTAAAATATTCAATTCCATAATATTTTGTAGGGTGCTGAGTACGTAAGAAATTTTTCATCTTTGGACGTGGAAGAAACAGCCATCCATCAGCTCAGAGGTGTAACACCTACTGCAATATGCAGGTAAATCTTCCTGCAATTCCCCTTTTCCTGTTATGAAATTTCTTGCTTGCGTTGAGATTTTTATAATTAGTCAAATCCAGGGATTTCTGTGATTCTAGTTTGCCCCATTTGCAGGGATATTCAAACAAGGAACATATCTTGTCCTGTCTCCCCCATTGGCAGTCCTCTGTTAACTGCTAGATCTTCATGGCATATCAATGGAAGGATGTCCTCCTCTCCAATATCGAGCCCTATAACTACCTCAGGACCATCAACTCCTCTAACAGGTTGCGGTGGTGCTACCCCAGTCAGTCTGCCAAAGAACTTGTCTTCCCTTCATGAGAGATTCACAAATACACAAAGGGTCCTAAACAATCGCCCTGCTAGTGGTTCCACTTATCGTGACCCCAAGCTTGATATTTTCCAGGGAGTGCAGAAAGGCTCCCCTTTTCTTGGGGACGCTACGTCTTCTGAAACTGACATCCTCAGCCTTCCATTTGGAAGACAAGCATATGGAGATTGCCAAGAACCATACAATGGGCAATTTAATTTTGTGTCTCATCAACTGTTGCGGGACCACGTGAAGCCAAACTCATAGCCAAATCTTTCTTCCTGGTTCTCCTGTTGTTGGCCACTCCAATGATGCCTGACTCAGAGAAGAGTTGGTCATTCAGAAAGGCTTTTTTTTTTAATAAAAAAAAGAAAAAAGAAAATTTAAAAAAAAGGAAAAAATTCTATGTTTATTTAATTGGTTCCTTATCTGTCAATAGAGCGGCTGAGGAATGAATCTAGTACAATGAAGTCCAAAGTGGTAACCCATGGAATACATCTCTGGCTGGAGGCTAAGGCTGAAGTGGCTGAGTGGTCATTTTCATGTTCAACCCCATACTTCACTTTGGTAAGTGACATGCTGATTCTATATTTAATATCACCATTGCTAATGTACTAATTATTCTTATTCTAGACTAGGATTTAAAGAGTCTCCTGTGGTTTAAAGCTGACCAATACTGATCTATAACAATATAGCTCCTAAAGTGAGGAGAAGTGGCTTCTAGCAATAAACTGCTGGTATGCCTGTGGTGCTACTTTTGAGCTACTCGGTCCATTTTTGACTTATGCTTGAATTGCTAATTACGAGATCAATGTGCTTTTCGGGTTGTGAATAACTTGAGATATAGTCAAAATTAAATGGTTTGGACTAATCATTGGAGTGGATGTAGCAACTCTGCTCCTGGAAAAGAAAGAAAAAAAAAAAAACCTAACCTGACCGTGGAAGAACTTTCACAAAATCAACTCCAAAAGGTCATTTAATCCGTTTTGCTGCTGTTTGCTTTTCTCTAACATGATTTTAGTACGTGCCATTGGTTCAGTTGAAGAATTAGGGTGGATTAAGAGACTGACATGGTAATAATTTTTCTCGACTTTGTTTGACCGCTAGTATCTGAAGTAGAAGACTGCCGGTGTGCTGACATTTGGATATTGTTCTTGTATCGTAGGTCAGAGAGAGAGAGAGAGAGAGAGAGAGAGAGAGAGAGAGAGAGAGAGAGAGAATCAATGATTGTTTTGATTTTTGAGCAAGCAATATTTGATAGCGGATTGGCAACAAATCCTGAATATTGATATGTAAACCTGACAGCATGACATAAATCAAAGGAGTAGAGGTACAACAATACCAGGACATGCATTAAGTTGCCTTGTTTGTGCAAGGCCATTGTAAATAATACAGAACATTGGATGAGTCCAGATGTTCCCTTGCAGCTTCAGGAAGAATACTGGGCATACAGTGCTTATCTTCATCTTTGTCATGACGAAAAAGTGTTTGTACATCGCTTTCGATGCAGTAAGTCCTATATGGGCTGTATCATTTTTCTTTATTGATTCATGTGGATCTCACATGATTTGATGTTGCGAAACAAGATAGCACTGATATGATGTTACATTTTGATCGTGACGTTCATTAAAAGTGTTTTTTCTTTATTTTAAAATGGTGTGTAGACAAAAATGCATTTTTTCTTTAGCCTATTTTTATTCGTCATTTTTTTTAGATTACATCTGATGAAAGAAAAACATTCGTTCCCTTTGCTCTGACTTTCGGGTGCAAGGAATCAGTCTAAGGTTTGAGCAAGATTTTCGCTATGAGAGTTTGGTCTAAGGATTTTTTTCTATTTTCGTTGGTGATATAAGCTTCTTCGTTGCTTAGAAAAAGTGCTCTGAAAATTGTTTTGATTTTCGGTCGAAAGAAAATATTTCAGATTCGAGGTCGAAATACTTAGCTACTGAAGATTTCTTCATTCACATCTAAAGAAAATGTCATCCGCAGCGGAAAGTAAAAAGTCTTTATTCTTACATCTTTTTATAGTTTATCTATTACACCAATTGTTTTAGTTGTTACAAAAAGTTAATGCATTAGGAAACCGTTTAATGCTCAGGTAACATCCTTGGCATGTTATGACATTCTGAGAGTCATAACTCAGTCCTTTAGCGAATGTTAATACCTTTAGTCTTGTGTTTTTCTATACGAATGTCATACTCTTTTAATTAAAGATGTTATACCTTATGAATTAGGGTATCGTCAGAGTGTTTCGGTTTATATTCTTCGTTATACCCTGACCCTATAGCTCTATTGTCATTTTACAACTTGGATGTCGTACGATATTTTCTGGGATGTCAAGTTCTTGCATTCAGTTTCAGTTAGGATGTCGTAATATAAGAACTGGGGTGTCGTAAGTTCGTGGCTTAACAGTTACATCTAGGATGTCATTATATAAGAATCGGGGTGTCAAATAAATTTTTTTGGGGTGTCGTAAGTTTTATAGTTATCATCTTCGACATCTCGATACTCTATTTTACAGCTTCGGTGTCGTAAGTTATTTTTTGGGGTGCCGTGCCTTAGCAGTTTCAGTTAGGGTGTCGTCATGTTACAGCTTCATTGTCGTGAGTTATTTACTGGGATATCGTAAGTTATTTTTTGGGATATCGTAATTGTCAGTTATATTTTTAACTGTTAATGGGTGTCGTAATTTTTATCTGGAGTGTCATAGGTTTGTAACTGCAGTGTCGTAATATTTTCTTGGGTGTCGTAAGGTTCTGTCGTAGGTTTATAACCGCAGTGTCGTAATGTTTTCTTGGGTGTGGTAGGGTTCTGCTTTAACAGTTTTAGTTAGGGTGTCGTAATAATTTTTCTGAGGTATCGCAAATTCTATAGACATCTCGGTACTCTATTTGAAGCTGGGTGTCGTAAGTTATTTCTGGGGTGTCGTAAGTTCCTATATTCAGTTTCATTTTGGGTCTCATAATATGAGAACTGGGGTGTCCTAAGTTCGTGGCTTAATAGTTACATTTAGGATGTCGTTATATAAGATCTGGGGTGTTGAATAATTTTTTTTGGGGTGTGGTAAGTTCTATAGTTATCATTTTCGACATCCCGATACTCTATTTTACAGCTTCGATGTCATAAGTTATTTTCTGGGGTATCGTAAGTTCCTGCCTTAGCAGTTTCAGTTAGGGTGTCGTCATGTTACAACTCCATTGTCGGGAGTTATTTTCTGGGATGTCATAAGTTATTTTTTAGGTGTCGTAATTCTTAGTTGTCTTTAACTGTTAACGGGTGTCGTAGTTTTTATTTGGGGTGTCGTCAGTTATTTTTTTGGGTGTCGTAAGTTTTAGCTATGTCTTTACAATTAAAGGATGTCGTAGTTTTTATTTGGGATATTGTAAGTTGTTTCATGGGGTGTTATAAGTTCTTGCCTGAACAGTTTCAGCTAAAGTATCGTAATATGTGAACCTTGGTGTCGTTAGGCCTTGCCTCAATGTCTTATGAATGAGTGTCGTCAATTTACAGCTACGGTGTTGTAATTTGTAAACTGAGATGCCATGATTTCTGAACTCGGGTATCGTAAGTTCATGTCTTTAAATGTTAATGGGTATCGTAGTTTTTAATTGGGGAGCCGTATAGGGAGCCATTATTCAGACCATAGATGGCATATATTCTTGGTATATGGGGTTCGAACATAACTGGAGTGTCGTATTTCTTTAACTGAGGTGTCGTATTTCTTTAACCTGGGTGTTGTAATGCTTTGTCAGGATAAATTGGCAGCTAAATCTATGGATATCATTGTTTATGACTGTGTGCCTATATTTTCACAGATGATGCTGAAATTATAAATCGAAAAGAAATCGAACATACTCTTGGTCATGCACCTTCACCCATCACTCAAAATGCAGGGGATGATACTATTGTTCCTCAAACTGGAATGAAATTCAATTCAGCAGATGATATATACTTTCTACAATGGATACACAAAAAGAGTTGGTTTTGGAATCATAACAGTGTGTAGTAGGGCAAACTACAACAAACAACTTTGCTTCAAGCACTTGGCGTGTTGATGAAAAAAAATATAGAAAAATAGAGAAGAGTATGAATCATAGGGATACTGGCAAAGTTGGTTGTATGACATCCATAAAAGCAAAACTGGATGCTACAAGTGGTAAGTAGATATTGGTTGAGGTTTCTCTAGAATATAACTATCGGATGTCCATAACATCAACTGATTATTTACGGTCCCATATGAGGATCAACACATCAGAGAAGGCATAGATCAGCAATTTACATGCCGTAAATATGTCCACAACTCAAATATACTCCGCCATAGAAAGGAGAAAGGGGGTAGAAGATAATTGAATTTCACAGAGAAGGATGCTCGTAATTTCATTTGTTGCGAACATTAGTTTAAGCTGAAAGAAGGAGATGCTCAGTCGATGGTAATCCATTTCACCGAAATGAAAATAAGAAATCCAAATTTCTTCTATACCTTAGACCTTAATGATAATGATCATCTCAGGTCTGTCTTCTGGATTCATCCAAGGTCAAGATTGGCATGCACATACTTCAGTGATGTTCTAAGCTTTGACTCAACCTACTTGACAAATAGATATCAAATGCTTTTTTGTCCATTCGTCGAGGTCAACCATCATGGACAGTCCACCTTACTTGGTTGCGCATTGTTGTTTGATAAGATGACTAAGACATATAAATGGGTTTTTTAGTCATGGCTAGATGCAAATAGTGGTCAAGCATCTATTGCCATAATAACTGATCAAGATAAGGCAATCAAGGCTGCTGTTAGGAAGGTTTTTTCTAACACACATCAATTTTGTCTTTGGCATATATTGAAGAAGATACATGAAAAGATTGGCCACATTTGCACAGCAAATCTTAAATTTATGGTTGATTTCGATGAGGCGATATATGATTCATTGACTATACAATTATTCGAGGAAAGGTGGGCATATCTTATGGAGAAATATAAAGAATGCAAGGTTATAGGTTGGTTCAATGGCCTTTACGAATGTTGGGATAAATGGGTCCCAATTTGCCTTAAGGATACATTCTTTGCAGGTTTGTAGGACATTGTGTTTGGTTTATGTTCATATTCAATGCTTCTTTTTTGATATAATTATGTACAGGAATGTCATCTTCACAAAGGAGCAAAGGCATTAATCATTTCTTCAATGGGTTTATAAATTTAAAGATTACACTCACGGAGTTCATACATAAGTACAAAGATGCCTTGAAGAAAAGGTATGAGACCAAAAATAAGGAAGATAATAGGATATTGCAAACGATTGCTTTCCTAAAGACATCCTCACCTTTTGAGAGGCAAGCTGCAAGAAAGTATACAAGGTGCATTTTAAAAAAAAAATTAGAACGAGATCCTTGAAATGGCTGCATCAAATACTAAATTGTTTAAGGAAGCTGAGAACTGTTGTGTATAACCTTCCATTGAACAACTGGCAGGACGTATCGATCTTTTTTTCATAAGCTAAAAGACCCAGAATCAGTGCGACTTCGTCGGCACTGAATAAGACCGCTTTGCCATAGAAAATAAACTCCTCGTCTCAATTGTGACATCGTATGATGTTTGCTAGCAGTTGCCCATCGACTGAGAACATCTGCATGTCGATGAAGGCATCAAATGGGGTCCTTTAGATAAGTTATGTATGTTGTGTATTAAACCCCATCTTCCAAACATTCTGAACGTAAATGGCCGGCTTGCAACTGTTCTTAAACAACTGGAAAGCTTTTACTGCACGGATTAAAATAATTATCAAGTCATCTGAAACAGACAGGATAAACATATTTGTCAGCTGGGTGCCATTATATCTAAACTAGGGTGTCATAATATTTTGAGAAAGGATGTCATAATATCTGAATAAAGGAATCAACGTGATGTTTATCTCTTTTCGATTCTGTAGCTTTATATGGAACGGAACCTAAAGGAGTCGCATCCTCATATGAACAAAGAACAATTTATTTGCTTTCTTTCACCATTTTCTCCTTCCGATGCTTCTTTGTTTGCGGTCTTCGTCCACAAACGAAACCATTCGTCTCCATGTAGGAAAAAGATGGAAGAAACAATAGTGAAGAAAATTTAGGACACCAGCGGCCACTTGAGCAACAAGTGAAGAACCTCTAGGGTTTAGTTTTTTATACTGTCCTCAGAGGAAGATGAAATGACACCATAAGCGGCACGATCATATCACAAATCCACAAATCCATACCGTCCAGCCACGTTAAGCAACTTTTCTAGATAAGGTGGCATAGCTGACTTAATAAGGTGTCGTCGGATTACAACTAGAGTGACATCAAAATTTTTTGCTTAGTTCAAATATATTGTAGTGATGTCATAAGTTTATACAAAGGGTGTCCTAATGTTTTAACTGGGGTGTTGCGAACGATTTTTGGCCGATTTTCTTCTGGGATGTTACGGGGCTTTTCTCCAATGTTCGTTATAAGTATGGATGTCGTAGCATTATTGCTAGGGTGTCTTAATGTTTCAACTGGGGCATCATAGATCTTTTTTCGGGCGATTTTCTCCTGTTACGTCATCAAGCATATCCGTTCAAGCACGGGTATCATAGCGTTGTTGCTAGGGTATTTTAATGTTTCAACTGGGGTGTCGTGAATGTTTTTCGGTCAATTTTCTCTTGGGGTATTATGGGGCTTTTCTTCAGCATTTATTATAAGCACGAGTGTCGTAACGTTGTCACTAGGGTGTCTTAATGTTTCAACTGGGACGTCGTAGATATTTTTTCGAGCGATTTTCTTATGTTATGTCGTCAAGCATATCCGTTCAAGCACGGGTGTCGTAGCGTTGTTGCTAGGGTGTTTTAATATTTCTATTGGGGGTGTCGTGAAAGATTTTGACCAATTTCCTTCTGGGGTGTCGTGGGACTTTTTTTCAGCATTTGTTATAAGTATGGGTGTCGTAGCATTGTCGCTAGGGTATCTTAATGTTTCAACTGGGACATCGTAGATCTTTTTTCGGATGATTTTCTCCTGTTACGTCATCAAGCATATCCGTTCAAGCATGGGTGTCATAGCGTTGTTACTAGGGTGTCCTAATGTTTCAATTGGGGTATCATAGTTTTTAACTGGGGTGTCGTATGTCTTTAAATGGGGTGTCGTATGTCTTTAATTGGGGTATCGTAGGTTTGTAACTGCTTTTGGCCTGTAATACGATCCATATAGCTCTCGTGGCATGTTACGATATCAAGGGAGCCATTATTCAAACTATAGATGGCATATATTTATGGTATCTGGGGTTCGAACATAACTGGGATGTCATATTTCTTTAACTGAGGTATCGTATTTTTTTAACTTGGGTGTCATAATGCTTTATTAGGATAAATCGACATCTAAATCTATGGATATCAATGTTTATGACTGTGTGCCTATATTTTCACAGATGATGCTAAAATTATAGATCGAGAAGAAATCGAACATACTCCTGACTGTGTACCTTCACCCATCACTCAAAATGCAGGGGTATCATAGATCTTTTTTCGGCTAGTTTTCTCTTGGGACATCATAAAGCTTATCCGTTCAGCGTGCATTTAAAGTATGGGCGCCACGTGGCCGATTGAAGGATTGGAAAGTGCTCATTCCGTCATGTGAGGAGAGACACTTCGATTTACTATAACAAAGACGCTAGTATGGCCAATACTTGTTCCGAATCGGGGATCGGAACACTGAGTTCGACGAGATTTGGTTTCCCGGCATTCTTTTCATTAATGGTTTCTGTCCCCCATCCCTCAACTCGATGGCTATAAAATGGGAAAGGATGAGTATTGCCTGCAACCATTTGAAGGGTTCTCTTTGATTGAGAGAGATAGTCTAAGAAAGCTTCGCCCATGATGATATCGAAGGCAGACGAGTTGGCTTTCTCCTTTAGCATCAAACTTGGGCTCGATGGCTCTAATGAAGATGTTGTTGAAAAGCAGACTGCCAAGGGAACGCTGAAGATCAACTCTGATGGATCTCAGAGAGCCATGGGTAAGGTGCCATCAGAGAATGCTTGGAAATCTCTTTTTGAGCATACAAGTGTGAAGAAGAGAAAGGGAGGAGGCCATAGAGGTCCGTGTGGAAATACAAAAAAGCGTTTCCATATGACATTGTAAAGAAAATTTGCAATGACTAATAATTTTAATTGTAGAACTTCTTGCGACTGCTGAAAAATGATGACGCCCTAGTTATCACATTACGACACCCAAGCTTTAAAATGATGACACTTGAGCAAAACTCTTACAGCAGGAATGAAAGACATCCCCGAAAGGTTGTTACGACACCCATGTTCTCATGTTATGACACCTGAGCTTTGAAACGACGATACCTGAGCGGAAACTCTTATGGTAAGAACCGACAACATCCTCGAAAGCCTCATACAGGTTTCGTAGGTTTGTAACTAGGGTGTCTTAGTTCTCAATTTGGGATGTTTAGTTTTCCTCCTGCGATGTCGTTAGTCTGGGATGTCGTTGCTGTTACGATACCCTAGTTCTCATCCTACGATACACGAGATTTAAAATGATGATATCGCAGGAAAACTGTTACAATTTCCTACATGGGGGTTTTTTCGGTATAAGGCCATGGGTGTCGTAAGTTTGAACCTACGGTGACTTAATGATAAAGCTGGGGTGTCGTAGCTTTGTTTCGGCCGATTTTCTGAATGTGTATCTTAGGTTTGTAACTAGGGTATCGTACTATTTCAACTGGGGTATCGTCACTGATTTTTGGTCGATTTCCTCCTGCGATGTCGCGAGGCTTTTCTCTAGCATCTGTTTTAAGCACGGGTATCGTAAGTTTGTAACTACGATGTCTTAATAGTAAATCTGGGGTGTCATAGTTTTATTATGGTTTTGAGATATCGTAAAGCTTTTTTCCTAAGCATGAACGGATGTCTTAGGTTTGTAACTAGGGTGTCGTACTATTTCAGTTTGGGTGTCGTCACTGGTTTTCGGCCGATTTTCTCCTGCGATGTCTCGAAACTTTTTTCTACCATCCGATGTAAGGCCACGAGTGTTGTAAATTTGAACCTATGGTGACTTAACGATAAAGCTGGGGTATCGTACTATTTTAGCTGGGGTATCGTTACTGATTTTTGGCCGATTTTCTTCTACAATGTCGCGAGGCTTTTCTTCAGCATCCGTTATAAAGTTGAGGTGTCGTAGCTTTGTTTCGACCAATTTTCTCCTGAGATATCGTAAAGTTTTTTCATAAGCGTGAACGAGTGTCTTAGGTTTGTAACTTGAGTATCGTAATAATTCAGCTAGGGTGTCCTCACCCAGCATCCGTTGTAAAGCCACGAGTTTCGTAAGTTTGAGGGTGTCCTGTCCTCACCCAGCATCCATTGTAAAGCCACGAGTTTCGTAAGTTTGAACCTACGGTGTCTTAACTGTAAAGCTATCGATTTTCTCATGGGATGTCATAAAGCTTTTTCCCTAAACTATCTTAGGGGTTTCTTTAGCTGATGGACGATTTTCTGAGTTAGTGTTTTAGGTTTGTAAGTTAGTGTTTTAGGTTTGTAACTAGATGCTGTACTATTTCAATTGAGGTGCAAGATAAAGCTGAAATATTGTATAGGACAAATATCGTAAAGGACAAATATGTTTGCACATCATTTAAAATAAAGTAGAAGTGCAAGTATAACCCATATAAAACATGCTGCATCCAAAGTGATGTACAATCCCACGTAGAATTTGCCGTTAAACATAGCTGATGTTGGCCCAGAAACTTCTTAGAACCAACAATAGTATGATAGTGCAATGAGGGCCTCTGGCCGAGGCCACGAGCCATCCTGATTGCATAGACCTCCTCCACGTAAGTGTGGTTCGTCTTTGTCCTTGGCGTCCTTTTATCTAACCGCCAGCATTCCCTTGTTTCTACGGTAACCAATGTGGGACTAATTATTCGCACTTATTCTAGTATATTCAAGGTGGCTCGACCGATCCCCACGCCTGTCAGACCGGATGGACGGTTAAGAGAGCCACTAGCTCCTAACATTGCCTCAGATTGGCCATTGGTCTAGACTTCGATGTTCTGCATAAACCTGAGTCAAGGAATTTGATGGTTCGGCCCGTGGACGAATTTTGTTTTTTTATTTAAACTATAAGCTATAATCCTTACCGAGATGTCTCTAAATATTTTAACCTACGGGTTGAACATTCTGAACATGCCCATGATATTTCAACGCAAGCACGGAAACTGATCCAACATCACCTGATCGCGGGTATAATAGGTTGGGGAGGCTATGCGTTCTTTATTTCCATCAATTTTATCTCTGTTGATTTTTACTTGATCTCTTGGACCGTACCTCATATTTCATTGCAAGATTAATGTCATCATTGGTGCTATACCCCAGCAGCTTCTCTCCATTGATGCCTTTTGCTGGTTTATGCCACGATGGAATCTAGGTCTCGGTCCTCGTTCCATGCGTCAATTCAATTAGTGCTGTGGCACGACACAGGGATACGCATAAAAGTGTAATTCAATTAGTGCTGTGGCACGACACAGGGATACGCATAAAAGTGTACGCATGTAAGCCGAACAAAAGTTTTTTTTTTTTTTAATTTTAACTGCAGAACAAAAGTCACATACATCAAACGAATAAGTTTTCTCATGCATTCCACAGCTTCACATGCCCACGAGGAAACAGGAAGGAAAAAAAAAAAAAAAAAATCCATTGGAATCTGCGTTTTGTTTTACAGGCTTTTTTTTAAGTGAGGTTCCATTGCAGGTGGATAAGCATGCTTCAGGTCAGCTGTAGAATTTTCATGTTTCATTCACATGAGAGCTCAGGTTCATGCGATTCAGTCCAGAGAGCATAGGTATCAACAACACCTCAATCACACTAAACAAGGAAGTCGATAACAGGTCCTAGTTTAGGTAGGGCCTTGATCATCTCGGGTGGAAAGCAGTTAATAAAGAATTCTTTTATATCAAAACAGAACTTACCTGTAGCTAAGCTCCAGATCAGAATCAGAAAGCCAAAAGGCAAAACACCAAATAAAGCAATACCAGGCACCTGATAGCTTTGATAATCCAAGGATCATGAACACATTATTAGGAAATTGATCATGTATATTGGGAAAGACCGGAAAACACTCTAGTTTTTCAACGATAGGAATATATCAGCTAATCAAATCCATGCTGAAGTCCCAAAGTTTCTTTGCCAGGTCTTGATCCTTTGCTTTTGCGCTTGACTCCGCTAAATTGCTGTTGTTGAAATACTTTCCGCTCACCCCTTTCACTTGAGGATGCAATGCAACGTAGCATGTGGTTGCTGCCCCCTGTTAAGGAAAAAGGAAATCCCATCATTTGGCAGCTAGACGCCAGAAATGAATCCAACTGTCATATTGGTGCACAATTTCAATTTTCATATTCACTTTGCTTTTATGCACTGGCTGAGAAATTCATCTCTACAATATAAAGCAAAGCAAAGAGTATATCTCATGTCTACAATATAAAGCACAGAGTTGAATTATTGGAAGCGGGCTTCTTCTATTTATGCAAGGACACTTCACGTGCTTGCACCCATGGCATGAGGCATTGACAGAAGTAAATCTTCAATTTGAAAAGAAAAGAAGTTGATCATTAAAAGAGGGCCAATCTCACTTCGTATTAAACTTCTTAAACTTGAAAGTCTTCAACAATAATCTACGGTAGATTAAGTCTTCAAGAAATATCTGGTCGTAATCTTATATGGGAACATATGGAGATGAGGGCATCGTAATTTTAGGCACAAACCATACAGAACCTCAAGCAGCCAATGCTTCCAGGGTTCAGCCACCAGGACACACATCAAAATATATGATACGTTTCAAACAAAGGTGATCAACAGTCTTCAAAAGGAGTTTACCAAATGTTACGGATTCAAAAACTCACCTGCTGAGCATTTTTCAACACTAGTTGTCCAACCGTACGAGCAAGAACTGCATAAAATGAAAGGAGAATGCAAAATGTCAGTCAGCTAGAACCTTCACATGCAGAATCCTCCAAATGAATGCATATAATTAATATAAGAATCTGATGCTCAAAATTTATTCAGGAACGGACAACTACATCTAAAAATCACAAAGATCAGAGAATTACAATCTTTGAACATGGATTCAATCAACTATATGTTATGCATATATCATTCAGAAGAAACACAGCATGGGTGATATCACATTGCCTATCTTACAGCTAAGAGACATTCTAAAAATTATGTATACTAGAATAAAATTAGAATCAAAGTAAGCCTATAAGACCAAGAGATTTAGATGGTAAGCTACTGACCCAAGTCCAAACACCATTTTCCTAAACCAACATTAACCACCGCTTCTGAAAACCTAAAGATTCTATTCCCCAGACTTCAGCATCTTTTGCCCAGAAGAGAGCACCAGCACATTGTTCAAGTCTCGAACAATGCTTGCATTGTGCAATTTCGGAAGGCAGACTTCATGCTACTTGAAACTTTTTCTCTTCATCATTCTTGAAAGACTGTCCTGGAGAATCATTGGATGCTCAACCATGGTCACCAAAACCAGGATAAGGACAACCACAAATTGATTTTTGTTTATAGAAGTGACGCATATTCCACAGGAGAGACAGATTTCTTCCAAGGGAAGCACCATTCAATGATGTCAACCTCCACATTACCTTAAATCCAATGCTTTTCTATGCTTTATGGATGACCAAAGTGCATCTCAGTTCCAATATGCCCACTATCTGTACCCTAATTCCCATGAAAATATTATTTTGAAAAAAAAAACTGCAAAATTAGATGTTGAATGCATAAGCATCCAATGCAAACATGATTTAATAAATAATAATCAACAAATCAGGTACCATCAGCTTGTACAATGATGAGAAGAGCACGCTATTATATTCATGTCATTATGACGTGATATAATATTCAATATTAAAAAATCATTTTTTAATAATAAAATTTGTCAGCAATGCAATGCATAGACAAATAAGGTCACTAATGAGTAACATAATCTAGCATCACTTAACCGAATAGTAATGCATTGCTATGACAGAATCATCTCAAACAATATTCCCTCCCAGTAAGGAGTGCACTAGGCCTTCAGGATCTAGCATTAATAGTTTTCCTTTTTGTTATCGCTCATGTCAGATGTGAAACCATAGAAAAAGAAGATACAAGCTGATTTTGAAAACTCGGCAGCCCAAACACTCAGATACCACTCATGCATCAGAAAACGCATCATTTGCATGTCCAATACTATAGATAATGCTTGAACAGAAGCAAATTTAGATTCTCAGATATTTACCATCAATAAAACTGTGGTAGCGCAGAAGATTTGTGATAATTGATCCTGGATGAAGAGAATTTGCTGTTATTTCCACCCCTTCTTCCTGTTCAAACCAAGTAACCAACAAAATAATCAGTCTACTGTCATCTCTGTCCACGCGTGTCAGCTGAAGTATACAGCAAAATAAATGCTGATGACAATGGTTGAAGTAAAGAGTCATAAAATATCAACTCCAGTAAATCAATTGTGCATTAAATAAGAACCAATACATTCTATGAAAAAACCAAAGGCAATCTTCTTTTACATGGACTGGCACAAGATGACACTAGCGTTTTGGAGGCTCACTAGCTCATATGGTTCATATGGTTTTCTCAAAATCCAGTATTTATTATCTTGCCAAGTCTCTGACAATTTGCTACTATCTAACTATGAACCATGTATAAGAAATAAGCATTGATTTTTTCCCCATTCTGGTTGGTTAAAAGGATACTTCTATTAGCAGCAAGAAGATAGATAAAATTAAATATTTTTTCAAAGAGCAAGTTGGAGAAGGAAAAACCAGTGGATCTAAAATAGGAGATGCCAACAAATATTTATAGATGTGACCACAATAATGTAAAATCATGAGAGCTCCAATAGCAGGATGCTCAAGGACTTTATGGCAATGACTCATAAAGACAAGAAGAAACTCTACCTCGAGGTCAACAAAGTTACCTACAATTCACTACTATTGACCACTCTGCATGTATATCCACAAATTGAAGCCAAGCTTTTATTTGAGGTTAAATACCGTAGATTGAGGTTAAAAAGATTCTAGCATATAATAAACTCTCTTCCAAGCCAATTTACAATTTATCTAATGATAAATAAAAGAAAATATAATCAGCAAAAAGAAGGTATTTTTCACATTGCAAATTATTTTGTACATTGGATATTGCATTCATCGTCTGATAAAAAATGTGCATAGTTTATACTGCAAAATGTCATGTCCTCTCCCATCTTCACCTACTTGGACCTAAACCATTGGCTATCGTCCAGGAAGAAAAACCAGAAGATTTTATCAATGTAATTGGACACTGATTTCCTAAAGTTATTCCTACAGTTAAATTTAAAGTTCATGACAAAGATCTTAAAACAATAAGGGTTTTAACTTTAAATTTCATTCAAAATCTACAGATGATGAGTTAGCCTAGAATTTGTTTTTATCAGTATTAATATTTCATCAAGACTGTACTTTTATGGTTTAATTTGTGACATTGTGTCCATGATCAAGTGGTTGAATTTCACACTTAGTAATGTCTAAAATATACATTTATCAGCTACCATGTTCAAAAAGTTCTAGCATACTATTTCTTAAGAATAAGCAAGAGAATATAGATTCACTGCAAATTGAAAGATAGCAGTGCAACATTGCCAGAAAGGAAGAAAAAAGATTTGCTCTAGAGATGAACTGGGAACTTTTACCACAGAAACTTGGTGAACTTTTCCAGGAAATCTATTGCAGTTCCTTCAAATGGAAACTAGAGGTTCTTTCTAGTTTGCACATTGATCAATAAAACAATGACAACTCCACACATTAGTATAGCTAATGGTACATAAAACATCATATAACACCTTTTTATTTCTATCTGCATGTCTACATGGCTTTATAACTTTAGGGCATTGGATCAGGATCACATACATCAAATGAAACCTCATATTACTTTTATGGTTTAATTTGTGACATTGTGTCCATGATCAAGTGGTTGAATTTCACACTTAGTAATGTCTAAAATATACATTTATCAGCTACCATGTTCAAAAAGTTCTAGCATACTATTTCTTAAGAATAAGCAAGAGAATATAGATTCACTGCAAATTGAAAGATTGCAGTGCAACATTGCCAGAAAGGAAGAAAAAAGATTTGCTTTAGAGATGAGCTGGGAATTTTTACCACAGAAACTTGGTGAACTTTTCCAGGAAATCTATTGCAGTTCCTTCAAATGGAAACTAGAGGTTCTTTCTAGTTTGCACATTGATCAATAAAACAATGACAACTCCACACATTAGTATAGCTAATGGTACATAAAACATCATATAACACCTTTTTATTTCTATCTGCATGTCTACATGGCTTTATAACTTTAGGGCATTGGATCAGGATCACATACATCAAATGAAACCTCATATGGTATTGATAATATGCATGCCCATCCAGTGCAGCAGTGGATGCATGATTTAAGATCTTATTTCCTTCTCTAACTGATAAATATAAACTTCTGAATCCACTAGATTCAAGAAGAAAAAAATTATGGATGCTTGAGCAATCGGCAAAACAAAAGACTTACTTATCATTGTAAAAACCTACCATGATCAGATTGTCAGTGAAAATGTTCTTAATCAACTTAACGACAAATGTTGCAGGATGTCTCAAAACTAAAATGGATGAAAAAACAGAAATTCCCAGAAACAACAGCAACAGAGCTAATGGTTATGTAAGGTCACAACTATGAAACATGAAATTGAATGCAATGCCCATCATAGTGAATACCTCAAATCGTCTTGACAGTTCATTAGCATGCAATATGTTTGCAAGCTTTGATTGCCCATATGCACCAATACTGCTATACCTGTCAGTGAACAAGTTGGGAAAAAATAGTTTTGCATCCGTGAGAACAGAGAATGTATGAACAACAAAGATCGGAACCACTTTGGTCAATTTGGCACAATTACCAATGCTTAAAAGTTACAACAGAACAGTACGGTTTGGGCACGTACCCTGATTGATCATTTATCTTATTAAACCAAATTCCTTCGCGATAGGCAAGCCTATGTCCCTCTGCAGAAACATTAACAATCCTTCCTTCTATTTTAGACTTGTGAGAGGTATTTTTCATGTTCTCCAACAGAAGATGTGTTAAAAGAAAATGACCTGCAAAACATGGGATATTCTTATTATCTATCTGCAGACATCACACTAAACATATACAGTGATGAGATGCTGAATGAAATTCCATGCAAGCACAAAAAGCAAAAGAAGAAGAAGAAGAAAAGTAACATGCAAATTGTGTAACAACTACTAAATCCAACAATAGAAAAAAAAAGAAACGCAAACAAACAAGAAAACTAATAACAAGTACAAAATCTCATAAGCCATCTCATATAGGAAAAGTAATCAGGGGAAGCAGAAGAGAAAATGAAGAATTGGACCAGCTCATAAAGGAAAAAATAATCAAGGGAAGCAGAAGATAATCAAGAAGTGGATGGCTTGGGTATGTAATTGCAAGACTCCAACCAAATATTTGACCAACGTATATACTCCATAAATGATACTTCATATTTTTTAGGGAACAATTTATTTCTCCCAAATGACACAATTCTCTGCAACGAATAGAACAAAGGTGGATATTTTAGATTTTCCAGCCCTCCTCTCAAAAGTTTATGGTAATTCCTTGAAATCCACAAGTGGTGTCAGTCTATTTGGTATATTCTCCACCTATACAAAACCAAAGGGATAACAAGAATTTATTCTAGCATTAGTTTCCAATAAACTTGTAAAGCTAAAACAAAAATCTTATTAAATGAATGATTACAAAATTCTTTTGGTTCATAATGTAGAGGGATTGTTCTTTATATAAAAGAGATGTCTCTGTAGCTTATATTAAAGAACAACATCTTCAAAAATTCTATAATTTTTCTCAGTGCATAAAATAATATACAATGGTGACATGTTTTATCTCATACCTACATGGTTTGTTGCAAACTGCAGCTCTATACCATCCTGTGAAAGCTCAAAGGGAGTTGCCATAACTCCTGCATTGTTACTTTCAATAATAAAAACAGATCAGTTGTCAATTGTATATATTTAGGGGGTTGCAAAGGTATAATTCCAATAACTATCATTATTCATTCTTAAGTTATTTATGTTTTAGAGCCATATTACATGAGTATATTCAGCGGATGATTCAGGTTATTGAACTCTGAGGCAAATTTTCTCACTGAAGCCATTGAGGTCAGATCCAACTCCATGACATCAGCTTTCGCAGTGGGAATTTCCTTCAATATTGCTTCCTTGACACTGGCACCAGCAGACAAATTCCGGACTGCCATGATCACATGAACACCATGCAGTGCAAGAACTCGAGCTGTTTCAGCGCCAATTCCACTTGATGCTCCTGCAAACCATTATAGTTATACTAAATAAAACGCTAATATGAATAATCCTTGCTCCATCAAAACACATTCAAGTCAAGATGAACAGGAATATATGAAAGATAATACATAAATAAAAGTTAAAAAAGGTAACCTTGTGAATTCACATAGGCGGATGAATCGTAACGTGTTCTTGATGTTCTTTTTTGAATGTTTTCTTAAATTCAAGCCTTTCCACAGGGTACCTACTTTACTTTCTAGAAGCATCCCGTACTTAGACTTTCTCAAAATCTGACTAATATATGAACAAACAGATGAATAAAACAATTCATTTCCTCAAGTTAGAAAACCCTTCCAACAAAATCTACCAAATACATGCAAAGAAGTAAAAAAAATATTTATCTAAAATGAGCTCAGATCGTAAAATGTCCATGCTCGCGAATTAAAAAGGTGAATTATTACCAACAGCAGCACTAGTTACACCCAATTCCCAGAAGCACAAATCCAAAGAAAAAGCCCCCAAAAATACTCCAGAGCGAAATCTTTATCAAGCCAACTACAGAGCGGGCAGAAATTACCGAATAAAAGAAGAATAATATCAAATCCGCCCGGCAAAAAAAAAATCAAATAAACCCTCTCCGACTTATAAACCACAATTAAATCAAACCATAAATAAATTAGAAAAGCAAGGTAAAACGACCATTAAACTAGATCCAAGATCATATCAAAAGAAACCGACCATAAACTGAGCTAAAAAGAATCGTTTTATTTAATCGGTAAAATAGGGGGAGAGACCTGTGACGATGGCGGTGAGGCCAGAGCCATCCAGTCCTTGAGTGACTTCCTCTGCGGTCGAATACCACGAGAACCCAGAAGGCCCCTTCCTGTTAAACGGCCACATCTCTCCCTATCTCACGTTCTCTCTCCCTCTCTCTCTCTCTCTCCCGCTCGCGCCCTATTCGATCTCCCCCTTTCGCTCCCGCTCCCGCCCTCGCCCTCGCCCTCGCTTGCTCGGATAGCCTTTCTGGAAGTCAAAACTGATCCGCATGAATCCAGCCCGCACTGAATGTGACGGGCGACATCCAATCAGTTTTAGGGGGACAGAGGCGGGCCATGACAGTCAGTCGCCGGACAGTCCACGATCGCAAGGTGGACAGCATCCGGATCTACCGAAACGGAACAGTCGGGTCTCATTCTACCATTCGATGATCCCATGTGGCATTGTTTAACATACATGCATATCAAATGAATCCTAGGGCCTGTGTTTTGAAGGGACAATTAGATGGTTCCATGAGCAAACAACAATCGAAGTTTTTATCCTAACATAATATTTGTGGATGTTTCCAAGTCCATTTTGCGTCAACACCTCGGTAGCATAAGCAATCTCATTGCTCCAAGGGTTGGGTTCATAATAAGTCATACCTTGCAGCGTCCTCTGAGAATTTGCTTTGCTGCCGCTGAGATCTCAGGTGGAGAGGATGAAAAAAACAAAGGAAGTTACTACCATTCGCACGGAACGATGGGAAGTCACGGCAGTTTCTTTGGCATTTTCTTCGGGTGCGCTTTTACGACATGAACGGCGTCCGCGGGCTAATTACATACGGAGAGTTGCATGGTGATAATATACGACAGCGGCGTGACTCAGAAGGTGCACTGAAATCTCGTGCGCGGAAGGCGTGCGAGCGTGTACGCTTGAAGAAGGGTCTCATTTGATTTTGACCAGCTGCCCTGCGGATTTAGTTGGGCGCTCGTCGCATGGCAAGCCATGGGCAATAATAAATCCTTGAGGCGTCGTGAATCCTAAGCGCATGGCTAGTTGGTAGTTCTTGTCCTTTAAAAAAAAAAAAATCAGTTGGATGTCGGCCGGATTTTTTTTTTTTTTAATAACATCTTTTCAAAAAAAAAAAAATCAAATTTTAATCTCATTCGTTTAAGAATCCGCTCAATCTCAGCCAAAAAAGGCATAGGACTTTTAAAAACATGTCTCATACTATTTCCAAGAGCCCAACAACCTTTAACATCTAATTTGATCCCGCCTTGACCTGACCTTGGTCCCATGTGGTTAACATAAGAAAAAAAATGGATGGCTTTGGTAAAAACAAAGAGAGAAGGAGAGCAGCAATGGTTGTTGTCACCCTGCACAAAATAAGATTGCACTTGATTTTCTAAAAATATGTTTCTTAAACGATGATAAAAATTATTTATATATATATATTTTATATTTTCATTATGAATTATGCTTCTTGATGACGCCAAGAAATCCTCCTCGAACGTCGGGGATGACGGACGTCTCCCTCCTCGAAGTCCTGCAAGAAAAGTCCCCGGGGACCGGTGGCACCGGTGGGGAACCCTCCGACGATCAAGTCAGTTGCTTGGGCTCAGACAAAGAACCGCTCCAGCGAAGAGGAGCTGAGGTGGTTAGGGTTTTTGCCGGGAGGAAGAAAGCTCAGAAAAACCAGAGTTCAGCCCCTACTTACGGTGTGAGTATGTCTTTTATACCTGTCCGAATACCATGATACGCAGCCTTGGAAGATCTCTATCGTACCGTTGCCGGTTGATATGACTGGACTCCATTGCTAGAGGTAGCGAGTCGTATGCTGTAGCGAGGCATGGTGATGCACAGGGACATGCAACACGCCAAACACCGTTATGAGGCATGGCCCTCCGTAATGGGGCACAATCATGGAAGTACCGAATAGTACGCAGCGGCAAGGCATGGTCACGCACAGGGGCATGCAACGCGCCAAACCTCGTTATGAGGCATGGCCCTCCGTAATGGGGCACAATCACGAAGTACTGAATAGTACGCTGCGGCAAGGCATGGTCATGCGCTGAAGATCATGTACAAGCGCCGTGCCACCTGATATTTGCTGTTTTCCTTGGCAATTGAGTCACGTGTTGACCGCTGATGACCCCACCTTCCGACCCCGAAGGGATGCCGGGGGTGGGGGAATGACAGTGCACCCCGAGACCGATGGGGGTCTCGCGGTTAAGAAATGATGACCCCCCGACCCCGAGGGGGTGCCGGGGGTGGGGAATGATGGTGCACCCCGAGACCGATGGGGGTCTCGGGGTTAAGAAATGATGACCCCCCCGATCCCGAGGGGGTGCCGGGGGTGGGGGAATGACGGTGCACCCCAAGACCGGTGGGGGTCTCGGGGTTAAGAAATGATGACCCCCCCGACCCGAGGGGGTGCCGGGGGTGGGGGAATGACGGTGCACCCCGAGACCGGTGGAGGTCTCGGGGTTAAGAAATGATGACCCCCCCGACCCCGAGGGGGTGCCGGGGGTGGGGGAATGACGGTGCACCCCGAGACCGGTGGGGGTCTCGGGGTTAAGAAATGATGACCCCCCCGACCCCGAGGGGTGCCGGGGGTGGGGGAATGACGGTGCACCCCGAGACCGGGTTAAGAAATGATGACCCCCCCGACCTCGAGGGGGTGCCGGGGGTGGGGGAATGATGGTGCACCCCGAGACCGGTGGGGGTCTCGGGGTTAAGAAATGATGACCTCCCCCGACCCCGAGGGGGTGCCGGGGGTGGGGGAATGACGGTGCACCCCGAGACCGATGGGGGTCTCGGGGTTAAGAAATGATGACCTCCCCGACCCCGAGGGGTGCCGGGGGTGGGGGAATGACGGTGCACCCCGAGACCGGTGGGGGTCTCGGGGTTAAGAAATGATGACCCTCCCGACCCCGAGGGGGTGCCGGGGTGGGGGAATGACGGTAGTTGCCGTTACCTTTTCTGAGGACACAGGGATTAGTCATATCAGATGCCCCCTCGCCCTGGGACGGAGCGGGTCCCACCGCTGAGGCTCTAGGGGCGTTCTCCACGTGGCTGATCCCTGTCCTCAACCTTTATGCGGACAGCATGGGGAATGTAAGGAGGCGGCCCTCCGTACACTGCGCCAGCCATGATCGCCCTCGAGAATGAGGACGGGCTCTTCAGAGTCCGCGCGAAAAGGCGTATCATCATTTCTCTCATTACGGCGACGTCAGCAAGGTCCCATCGCTGGCCGGGGGCATGCCGCACCACGCATCGGGGCGTTCCTCGAGGCGAACCGGCGTATGGCAAGGAGCCGCGTGGCCGACGAGACACGGCGGGACATTTTGAAAACTTAATAAAGCTAGCCAAAGGGGGGCAGACTGATGCCCCATCGCCATCGTCTTCTTCCTTGTCTGTTCTTCGGTTTCTCCTGCGATCTGCAAGCCCACACCCGATCTTCTTTTGACCTCCCAGGTTAGCTCCTTCTGCCACATCCATGAGTTCCCCTTCCTGGACCTCGGAGGACGGCTCTGAGGGCCGTCCTCCTTCTGTGAGGCGCCAGACATCCCCCATTCCTTCCCCACACCTGAGTGGTCCTCCGATTCGGAGGACCACATCCCTCTGGCCCGGCGACGGGCCATCGGTGGGGCCCCATCGAGGGGCCACCGGTGGAGGGCCGGGACCTCTTCGAGGGTGGAGGAGTCCCCAGAGGGGACAGCCTCCGTCCTGAAGCGACCGGATCTGGAAAGGATCCGGGCCCGCTACAGGATCCCTCGGGAGGTTGAGCTGTTCCTGCCCACACCTGACGACCGGGTCATCTCCTCCCGACCCGGTCGAGTAGCTCTTTATGAGATCTGCCTGCAGGCAGGTCTCCGCCCTCCCTTTCATCCTTTCTTTGTCAGCCTACTTGATTTCTACTCTTTGACTCCTTCTCAGCTAGTCCCGAACTCCTATCGCGTGATTAGCGCTTTTGTTATTCTTTGTCACCGCCTAGGTATCACTCCTAGGATTAGTTTGTTCCGCAATTTCTATTCCCTCCGAGCCCAGAGAGGGTGGTGGCTGTTCCAGCCCCGACCCAACAGGGTTCTGAAACTCCTCCTGCCCTCATCAATCAAGGGGTGGAAACCCCGTTTCTTTTTTGCCAACATTGACCAAGTCCGGCCCCGGTGGGGGACCCCGACCTCCGTGGGAACGCCGTGGCCGTCCAGCCTGGAGACCGGGAGGCGATGAGGTTGCTGCTGACCACCGAGATTCCCCAGTACACCTTGCTGCTATCGGAGGACCACTTGGAGTCGGCGGGCCTCATTTCCCATCGGGGTAGGCTTTCTCCATTCTGCCCCTCTAATTTCTTCTCTTTTTTTTTTTTTATTGTCCTGAAAACTTGACCTGTGTTATGCAGCAATGAAAATTCCGAGGGCGAGGTTGATAAAGGCCGCCAAGAAAAGGGGCCGAGAAGGACCGTCCGGGGGGCAGCAAGCCCCGGCCCCAAAGCGCTCGGTGATCCAGGCCTCCCCTCCAGCACTGGCCTCCCCTCCCGGGGCTCCGCAACACGTCCCAGTCATCGCGGAGGTTGACCTTACGGCCGACACTCCACCGGAGGCGGGAGCTGCAGCGGGAGCTACCGCCATAGAGTCAGTAGCGGGGGAGCCTGCGCCAACCGAAGGGCTCCCGGTCCCGAGGGAGCGACCCCATCTGGCGCTAGCAGGGACTGGGGTGAGGGACCATCCGGTCCCGCCAGTCCACCCCCCGAGGGGTCAGTTAGGGGCGACCCGCATACAGAGCCGGGGGGATCTGAGGCGGCAGAGGGAGGTGGGGGCGTACCCAGGCCGCCCCTAGACTCCCTGGGCGATGGCCACTGGGCCGAGCGGGTCCTGGGCCCGGTCCTGGATCCTAGGATCATCGAAGGTCTTGGTCATCAGAAGACGGGCAAGTTCTTCCGGGAATCTTACGCCACCGTGGTCAGGGTAAGCAACCCTCTTGCTTTTTACCCTTTATCGTTCACGTATACACATACTTTACTGACTTGGGGGCTTGTGCATGTAGATTGTGCACTCCCTAAAGGCTGCCAGGGAGGTGATCCGCGGGGGAAAGAACCTTCTCCGGGAGGCGTAGGACCGCACGGAAGCAGCAGAAAGGGCGCTGGAGAAGGTCAAAGAGTCCTGCGCTAACGAGGTGAGAGCCGCCGAGAGCAGGGCGGAGATCGAGGCCAACCGCGCGCGCGCAGCGATCTCCCAGATGACAGAGTCCGAGAGCGTGGTCATGGCGAGGGATATTCATATCTCAGAGCTGACCTCGGCTCTTCGGGAGGCTGAGGAACGGGTGGGAGCGGCGTCGGAGGAGGCCAGAGTGGCGAGAGAAGAGGCCGGAGTGGCAAAAGAGGAGGCCGACCGGTATAAGAAAGAGACAGGTCGCGCCAGAGAAGCTGAAAGGGCCGCGGCGGAGGCCCTCGCTGCGGAGAAAGCTCGAGCTGCCGGGCTCGTCGAGGAATACAGGTCGTCTGAGCGTTACACAGATGACCTGGCCGAAGCTTCAGCCGCCGCGTTCCTTGACGGGTTCCAGTACGCCAAGGAGAGGGTGGCCAAGGATCTAAATTTCCCCCGCGCACTGGAGGTCGAGCTAGAACAATCGTCGGACCTGGCCCCTTCAGACGACGAGCCCGCACCGGCGGAGCCCTGAGTTTGCGCCGTTATCTTGCTGTCTTTTCTTGCTTCTATAAGCCCGACTATGTCGGAGTTGTTGAGAAATTATTGAAACATAATTGCCCCAACTTATTGATTTTGATGATTTCCAAAAGACATTACTTTACTTTCTAAAAGGCTATGAACATGTTAAGTCAATCAATGAAATATTCTTACTATGAGCAATTTCAAATTAGAAACTATGAACTGTTAATGTGTAATGAGTTTTTGTTGAATCAATTGAATATATGTTTCAGTGAGCTATACTTATGAATTCAAAAATGATTTCTATACCACTCTTTTAAAGATCAATGAATTAATGAAAATGTTTTGAAATTGAGCATTACTGTTAAATCAACATTATTCAAGTCATATTTATATTTCAAAATTGGTTGGGATGATTTTCAAAGCAAATCAGAATGTTTTCTGATTTTTGTATCAGTCCCGAGCCGACTCGAGAGTTTCCGAGTCGACTCCTGTGTTATCTGATTTTTAATGTTGTCTCGAGTCGACACTTGAGTTTTCAAGAGTCGACCCCTGAACCTTCTCGAGCCGACTCATGGACTGTGCGAGCCGACTCGACTCAGACGGCAGAAAGACTCATTTTTGAGTGCCTCTCGAGTCGACTCCCAGCTCTTCGCGAGTCGACCCCTGAAAGTCAAGAGTCGACTCCCAGCTTTTCGCGAGTCGACCCCTGAAGATTCACTTTTTGGTGCGTTTCTGGATTCGCGTGTTCGAGCCGACTCGCACAGTACTCGAGCCGACTCCCCGAATCTGGGCGATATTTTTGAGTTGACACATCAGCACCAACGGTAATATTTTGAATCAACGGCTATATTTTACTGTGTCTAACGGCTATATCTTTTCAGGATCTATAAATAGAAGAGCCAGATTCAAATAGAAAGTGGGGATTGAAAAAGAAAAGAGAAATAGAAGAGCAAGAGAGAAAAATAGAGAGAGCCTATTGAACATCAGAAAAAAGGGAAAACTGAGAGTATTGTAGAATCATTTGATTCAAGGAGAGATTCAATCTTTGCATTTGAGAGAGAGATTCGTGTGCATCATTTAATCGACTCTCAAAGCTCAAGAGGAAGGCAAAAAGCAATCCAACGTGCAAAATCTTCAGCCATTCCCAAGTTCAAAAAGAGGCAACACATTCTCCAAAGCTTTTCAACGATTGAGGAATCTTGCTGAGGCATCGATTCAACTTTTCAAGGAGAAAAGGGAGAAAGCCATCGCTGCAATCATCCGGAAAACCATCAGGCGTTTCTAACCCTAGTTTTTATTTATTCTTAAATTTGTATATCTGCTCAAGAAGGAGCATTTTTGTTACAAATACTTTGATTTCACTTGGTTACTGGTTCAATCAGTGGATTGAATCAGTGGAGGTAGGTTTACCTCGTTGCAAGCCGGAGTGCTTGTGCTGGGTTCGTTGTGATCCCGTGAAAACAACGAGTTAGGTTTGTTGTTAGCCCGCAAAACAACGTGTAGGGTTTTGTGCTGGTAAGCCCGCAAAACCAGCTGGGTTCGTTGTGATCCCGGTGAAAACAACAAGTTGGAGTTGTGATCTTGTAAAACAACTCAGCTGTAATCGGTGTGATTATAGTGGACCCAAGTGATCCTTGGGAGTGGATGTAGGTGTTGGATACACCGAACCACTATAAAACTTTTGTGTTTGCCGTGTTCATTTTCTCTCACTCTATATCTCTTGTTAATTGCTTGGATATTGTTTTAAGTTAATCTCTCTTGCATATATTGATAATACATCTATTGAAGTTAAAAAGGACTTAAATTTTTAAGAACCCAATTCACCCCCCCCCTCTTGGGTTGCCATCTGGGCCAACAATTGGTATCAGAGCATAGTGCTCATTTAGAGTTTGATCTCACGATCAAGAGCTAAAGGTCATTATGGCAACACAAAGTGGTTCTTGCTTTGCTGAAGGTCATTCTACGAATAGACCTCCTCTTTTTAATGGAACCAACTATTCATATTGGAAAGCTAGAATGAGGATATTCATTCAAGCATCTGATTATGAATTGTGGGGAGTAATTATGAATGGACCTAGTACACCCACACACCTAGTTGATGGCACTATTGTTCCAAAGCCCGAAAGGGATTGGAATGATAATGATAGGAGAATGGCTCAACTTAATGCCAAAGCCATTAATATCTTATATTGTTCCTTAGATTCAAATGAATTCAACCGCATCTCTACTTGTAATTCCGCTAAAGAAATATGGGATAGGTTGGAAATTACACATGAAGGAACAAACCAAGTAAAAGAATCAAAGATAAATATTTTGGTTCATAAATATGAATTGTTCACAATGGAACAAGCTGAAACCATCACATGCATGTTCACTAGATTCACCGATATTGTGAATGGTTTGAAAAGTCTAGGAAAAGTTTATACTAATGCTGATCTTGTTCGCAAAATACTCAGGTCATTGCCAAGATCGTGGGAAGCAAAAGTCACAGCAATCCAAGAAGCCAAAGACCTCAATGCACTACCCTTAGAGGAGCTTCTAGGATCTCTCATGACCCACGAATTGACAATGAGGCAGCATATTGAGGAGGAAACTAAAAAGAAGAAAACCATTGCTCTAAAGGCTGCAAAAGAAGTGGAAGAGAGCAGCAGTGATGATAGTGATGAAGATGATGATGAAACTGCTCTCTTGGCCAAGAAATTCAGGAGATTTATGAGAAAAAGGCCATTCCACAAAAAGAAATTTGGAGCAAGAAATGATGGAGATAAGGATAAGAAAAAGGACAAGGAGAAAGAAAAAGAAAAAGAGCCCTTAATATGTTATGAGTGCAAAAAGCCAGGGCACTTTAAATATGATTGTCCTTTGCTGAAAAAGGCCTACAAGAAAAAGAAGAAAGCATACATGGCAACATGGTCTGATGAGTCTTCTTCATCGGAAGAAGAAGAGCAAAAGGAAGTTGCCAACATCTGCTTCATGGCCAACGACGACGACTGCGACAATGAGGTAAGTTCTGAAGACTCAAATGATGATTTTACTTTTGATGAAATGTTTGAGGCTTTTAATGAACTTATGATAGATTTTAAATTGTTGAAAAAGAAATTTAAATCTGTGAAAAATGATAACATTAGTTTAGCTAAAAGTAAAAATGAATTAGCTTTAGAAGTTAAAAACTTAACTAATGAAAAGGAAGAACTTAGGAAAGAAAATGATTTGCTTAAGAAAGATGTTAAAAAATATAAGGACATTGTTGAGAAATTCACTTTAAGCTCAACTAAATTAAACATGATTCTAGATAGTCAAAAGGCTGTTTTTGACAAAGCTGGGTTAGGGTATAACACTTTAAGAAAACAAAAATCATTAAAAAATATTTTTGTAAAAGCTAACCAAAGTAATATTACTTGTTTTAAATGCAATCAAAAAGGACACAAATCCTTTGAATGTAAAACCTTAATGAACAACAAGAAATTGAAAAATAACAATGGAACAAAGAAAATATGGGTTCCTAAAGGAACTATTTTTGTGTCTACTAACCATGAAGGACCCAAGAAAGCTTGGGTACCTAAACATAAAGTCTAAATTATGTTGCAGGAATGTCTGGTAGCCAAAAGATCAAAGAAAAAGTGGTATCTTGATAGCGGCTGCTCAAGACATATGACGGGTGACAAAGAGGAATTCATCACCCTAGAAGAAAAGAAAGGTGGAGTTGTGACATTTGGCGATAACGGTAAAGGTCAAATTTTGGGCCTTGGTAAAGTTCGCATAACTCCATCCATATCTATTGAAAATGTACTTTATGTTGATGGTTTAAAGCACAATTTGATTAGTATTAGCCAACTATGTGATAAGAACTTTGATGTTAGATTCAAATCTTCTATTTGCATAGTATCTAATCCCATTAATGATAGCATTGTTTTTACTGGTTATAGATTTGGCAATGTATACTTAGTTGACTTAGACAAAACTTCTGAGAGTAGTCATTGCCTAATTGCTGATAATGCTAACATTAATGATATTAGTTGGTTGTGGCATCGTAGATTAGGTCATGCAAGCACACACCTTATTTCAAAACTAATTAAAATGGATTTAGTCAAAGGTTTACCTAAATTAGATTTTGAAAATAATAAAATCTGTGATGCATGTCAATTTGGAAAACAAACTAGGAGTTCTTTCAAATCTAAAAACATTGTTTCAACTTCTAGGCCACTAGAGCTACTTCACATGGACCTATTTGGACCAACTAGAACCACAAGTCTAGGTGGAAAGAAATATGGTCTAGTGATAGTAGATGATTACTCTAGATATACTTGGGTAATGTTTTTAGCTCACAAAGATGAGACTTTCTCGATATTCTTGAAATTCTTCAAGAAAGTCACAAATGAGAAAAACACTACTATAGTATCTCTAAGAAGTGATCATGGAACAGAATTTGAAAATCACTTATTTGAAAATTTCTGCACTGAAAATGGAATTAATCATAATTTTTCAGCCCCTAGGACTCCACAACAAAACGGTGTAGTTGAAAGAAAGAATAGGACTTTAGAAGACATGGCCCGTACCATGCTATGTGAAAGCAACTTACCAAAGTATTTTTGGGCGGAAGCAATTAACACAGCATGTTACATATTAAATAGAGCTTTAATAAGACCAATATTAAAGAAAACACCTTATGAATTATGGAATGAAAGAAAACCAAATATAAAATACTTTCATGCATTTGGATGTAAATGCTTCATTCATAATAATGGTAAAAACAACTTAGGAAAATTTGATGCTAAATCAGATGAAGGAATTTTTCTAGGTTATTCAACAACTAGTAAGGCATATAGAATCTTTAACAAGAAAACCTTAATAGTAGAAGAATCTATTCATGTAGTATTCGATGAATCTTTAACTACTGGATCTGAAAAGATTAATGATGAGGAAGATACAAACATAATTGAAAAAGATCTTGAAAAACTTAATATTGAAGTATCTTCTGATCATGAACAACAGGCTAAAGATAATGATTCACATAAGGATGATGATGTTAATAATGATCATAATGATGTAGATCTTCCAAGAGACTGGAGATATGCTTATAGTCATCCTAAGGAATTGATTATAGGTGATCCTTCTCAAGGAATAAGAACTAGATCATTTATGAGAAATATTAGTAATCATCTTGCATTTGTCTCTCATATAGAACCTAAAACCATTGAAGAAGCCGAAAAAGATAATAATTGGATGTTAGCTATGCAAGAAGAACTTAATCAATTCACTAGGAATAATGTTTGGACTTTAGTGGAAAGACCTAAAAACCATTCAATTATAGGAACTAAATGGGTTTTTAGAAATAAGTTAGATGAAAATGGCATAGTAATTAGAAACAAAGCTAGATTGGTTGCTAAAGGATATAGTCAAGAAGAAGGTATTGATTTTGATGAAACCTTTGCACCTGTAGCTAGACTAGAAGCCATTAGACTTTTACTTGCATTTGCATGTCATATGAATTTAACCTATTTCAAATGGATGTAAAAAGCGCATTTTTAAATGGATTTATTAATGAAGAAGTTTATGTAGAACAACCACCAGGTTTTGAAGATCACGAATTTTCAAATCACGTTTTTAAATTGCACAAAGCTTTATATGGTTTGAAACAAGCACCTAGAGCTTGGTATGATAGGTTAAGTAAATTTTAATAGAAAATGATTTTACAAGAGGAAATGTTGATAAAACTTGTTTTTGAAAAGAAAAGGTAAAGATTTACTTGTAGTACAAATATACGTAGATGACATTATTTTTGGTGCTACTAACGAATCTCTTTGTCAAGAATTTGCAAAGTTGATGCAGGGAGAATTCGAGATGAGCATGATGGGAGAACTCAACTTCTTCCTTGGACTCCAGATCAAACAATGCAAGGAGGGAATCTTTATCAACCAAACCAAGTACACAAGAGAACTACTCAAAAAGTTTGGTATGGAAACAATGAAACCCCTCGGAACACCAATGAGTCCTTCATGCAAGCTGGACAAAGATGAAGAAGGTAAGAAGGTTGATCAGAAGTATTATCGAGGTATTATCGGATCCCTTCTCTATTTAACAGCAAGTAGACCAGATATAATGTTTGCAGTATGTTTGTGTGCTAGATTTCAAGCTGAACCTAAAGAATCACATTTAATAGCTGTTAAAAGAATTTTAAGATATCTAAATGGAACAAAAATGTAGGTTTATGGTATTCTAGAGACTCCACATTAAACCTAATTGCATATTCAGATTCTGATTATGCCGGATGTAAAATTGATAGAAAAAGCACAAGTGGTGCATGCCATTTCTTAGGCAGTAACTTAATCACATGGTTTAGCAAAAAGCAAAATTCAGTTGCATTATCAACTACTGAAGCTGAATATGTAGCAGCTGGAAGTTGCTGTGCGCAAATCCTATGGATTAAGCGACAACTTGAAGACTATGGTATCAAACTTAATAAACACCCATAAAATGTGATAATACTAGCGCAATCAATTTAACGAAAAATCCAATTCAACACTCAAGGACAAAACACATAGAAATTAGATATCATTTTATAAGAGAACATGTAGCTAATGATGAAATTTGTTTAGATTATGTAAACACTGAAGAACAATTAGCTGACATCTTTACAAAACCCCTAAGTGAAGAAAGGTTTGTTATCTTAGAGGAGAATTAGGAATTTGTAATCCTTTTGAATAAATTTTGAAATACTTAAGGAAATGCATCTAGAATTCTTTCAATCCCTCAAAATCTTAAGGAAATATTATCTAGAATTCATATCAAAATGATTTATCAAGACTCAATGATTATGAATCATACTCAAAATCAAATCCGGAATCATTTCAAACATTCAGAAAATTTTCAATTTTTTGTTCTGAAATGGTCTCCGAGCCGACTCGGTGTGTACCGGAGTCGACTCGAGTTTCTCTGAAACTTGGGAGCCGACTCCTGGTATGAGCGAGTCGACTCGAGTTCGGGATTTCTCTCTGTGATTTAGGCGAGCCGACTCGAGGTTATGCGCGAGTCGACTCGACGTGGTCCCAGGTTGATTATCTAGGGCACGAGTCGACCCGACGGTCATTCTATCATTTCTAATCTTCGTATCTCTCTACAAAATCTCCCAAACCCTCCAAATCTTCCAAATCTTCCGATTAATCACTCCACTCATATCTATGGCACCCAAAACCGTGGAGCTAGCAGTAGAGGCGCCGGGATGAAGAGAAAAAGGACCGTGCGACGACCCGTCCGCGAGCCGTCCGTGGATTCTACGTCTTCTTCCTCCAGTGATTCTCCTGCTCCAGCTTCCAACCCTCAGGTAGACCTCCTTGCTAATAGAGTTGTGACAACGGGGAGGAAGGTCAATTTTGAGTTTGAAAATGAGGGATTCATTATAGGAAGACAGTTATTAGAAATGGGACTTGAGAAAATTTGTTCATTGGATTGTCCTACTTATCCAGCTTTGGTAAAAGAATTTTATAAGAATTTGACTAGAGGAGACAATGGGTTAGTAAGCATAGTGAGAGGCATAGGTCTAAACATTACTGACACCATCTTATCTAGACTTTTAGACCTACCATTGTCTGGACCATGCACATTTGCCCAGAGGATAGGTCTCCTGCTCTCACCAGACTATTAATAGGGACTTTGAAGGATTTGAGGAAGTCCTTGCAAGTCAACTACCATTGGAGTTAAGGCTTTTACATAATATCTGCAGTAGGATCTTATTTCCCAAGACAGGCAGGTTTGACTATGTTTCAGAGAGGGACATTTTTTATGGATGCTATAGTATCAGGAAAGCCTTTTAATCTGCCTAGAATGATTTTATGGTATATGGCTGATTGTGGAAGTAAGAGGAAATCATGTCTTCCCTATGGTATGATCTTGACTCAGTTGTTCAGGAGCCAAGGGATTATGTTTAGTGACAGTGAGCCCAAGAAGGAATTGAGACACACAGACTATTATACCTTGGCCACTATCAACAGAATGGGATTTATCAAAAGGAATGGAATTTGGGAAAGGAAGAACAGTTTAGAGGATAGAGCTGAGGCACCTAGACATTCATCTCCAGAGCCACCTCAGACTTCATTCATACCAGACCCAGTTCCAGCTCCATCAGTATTCCAGTTCCTGCTTCTGCATCTACATCTGCTCCAGTTCAGACCTCTGCTTCTACATCTGTCAGTTTTTCAGACACTCAGTTAGAGCAGCTTAGGTCTCTATTCAAATCAGAGTTAATTGAGCATGAGACTAGATTGAAGACTGAATTTGATGAAAAATTTATGAATTTGAAGGAAGCACTTTATTCTATTAGTGATCGAGTATCTTCCATTGAAGCCAATGTTAGCTCATCCACCTCCTCTCTAAATGAAGATTTGAAGAATATATTTGAAGAATTGAAGGATATTTGTGGAGATGGTGAGACTTATGCAAAATGTAATGCAGAGCTTCAAGACAAAATTTCAAGTGCATGCAAGTTTGTTGATGAAAAACTAAAAGATTATGTCAAGATTCAATGTGAAGGAATGCATAGGATTATAGAACACTTAACTAGAATTACTAGGCAACATTTTTGATTTCTCTTTATGTATTTGAGTTTGATGTAATGAATGTGAAATTTGCAGTTATGTAATTTGCAGTTATTTGTAGTAATTGAACTTTGATGTAATGCTTTTTGATGTTAATGAAATTCAGTTCATTTCAATGTTGTGTACATTTGAGATATGATGTTTAATATTAAATAAGTTGAAATATACCTTGAATACATTAATGTATTTCTTAACCTTTTTGTTGATTACAAAAAAGGGGAGAAATATTTAAATCGTATATGCTTTCAATTTGATTCAAGTTTGTTAAGTTTCTTTAAGAGGAAGAAATCATTAAAAGGGAGAAAATGTATTTAATCGTATATGCAATTTAAGACTCTGAAAGGGGGAGAAAATTTTGAGTATTATTAAGGGGAAGAGATAACTTAAGTATCATTTGCTCAAAGCTTAAAATTTAAAATTTTGAATGAATTATAAAACTGAGTTTCATAGGGGGAGCTACCTCATTGAGGGGGAGCCTTTCCATGAACATAAATTTTTGATTATAGAATCACAAATTTTTTTCAAGTTTAACTCGCATATACTTAATGTTTTTGTCATCATCAAAAAGGGGGAGATTGTTGAGAAATTATTGAAACATAATTGCCCCAACTTATTGATTTTGATGATTTCCAAAAGACATTACTTTACTTTCTAAAAGGCTATGAACATGTTAAGTCAATCAATGAAATATTCTTACTATGAGCAATTTCAAATTGGAAACTATGAACTGTTAATGTGTAATGAGTTTTTTTGAATCAATTGAATATATGTTTCAGTGAGCTATACTTATGAATTCAAAAATGATTTCTATACCACTCTTTTAAAGATCAATGAATTAATGAAAATGTTTTGAAATTGAGCATTACTGTTAAATCAACATTATTCAAGTCATATTTATATTTCAAAATTGGTTGGGATGATTTTCAAAGCAAATCAGAATGTTTTCTGATTTTTGTATCAGTCCCGAGCCGACTCGAGAGTTTCCGAGTCGACTCCTGTGTTATCTGATTTTTAATGTTGTCTCGAGTCGACACTTGAGTTTTCAAGAGTCGACCCCTGAACCTTCTCGAGCCGACTCATGGACTGTGCGAGCCGACTCGACTCAGACGGCAGAAAGACTCATTTTTGAGTGCCTCTCGAGTCGACTCCCAGCTCTTCGCGAGTCGACCCCTGAAAGTCAAGAGTCGACTCCCAGCTTTTCGCGAGTCGACCCCTGAAGATTCACTTTTTGGTGCGTTTCTGGATTCGCGTGTTCGAGCCGACTCGCACAGTACTCGAGCCGACTCCCGGAATCTGGGCGATATTTTTGAGTTGACACATCAGCACCAACGGTAATATTTTGAATCAACGGCTATATTTTACTGTGTCTAACGGCTATATCTTTTCAGGATCTATAAATAGAAGAGCCAGATTCAAATAGAAAGGGGATTGAAAAAGAAAAGAGAAATAGAAGAGCAAGAGAGAAAAATAGAGAGAGCCTATTGAACATCAGAAAAAAGGGAAAACTGAGAGTATTGTAGAATCATTTGATTCAAGGAGAGATTCAATCTTTGCATTTGAGAGAGAGATTCGTGTGCATCATTTAATCGACTCTCAAAGCTCAAGAGGAAGGCAAAAAGCAATCCAACGTGCAAAATCTTCAGCCATTCCCAAGTTCAAAAAGAGGCAACACATTCTCCAAAGCTTTTCAACGATTGAGGAATCTTGCTGAGGCATCGATTCAACTTTTCAAGGAGAAAAGGGAGAAAGCCATCGCTGCAATCATCCGGAAAACCATCAGGCGTTTCTAACCCTAGTTTTTATTTATTCTTAAATTTGTATATCTGCTCAAGAAGGAGCATTTTTGTTACAAATACTTTGATTTCACTTGGTTACTGGTTCAATCAGTGGATTGAATCAGTGGAGGTAGGTTTACCTCGTTGCAAGCCGGAGTGCTTGTGCTGGGTTCGTTGTGATCCCGTGAAAAAACGAGTTAGGTTTGTTGTTAGCCCGCAAAACAACGTGTAGGGTTTTGTGCTGGTAAGCCCGCAAAACCAGCTGGGTTCGTTGTGATCCCGGTGAAAACAACAAGTTGGAGTTGTGATCTTGTAAAACAACTCAGCTGTAATCGGTGTGATTATAGTGGACCCAAGTGATCCTTGGGAGTGGATGTAGTGTTGGATACACCGAACCACTATAAAACTTTTGTGTTTGCCGTGTTCATTTTCTCTCACTCTATATCTCTTGTTAATTGCTTGGATATTGTTTTAAGTTAATCTCTCTTGCATATATTGATAATACATCTATTGAAGTTAAAAAGGACTTAAATTTTTAAGAACCCAATTCACCCCCCCCCCCTCTTGGGTTGCCATCTGGGCCAACAGGAGTTTGTAATCCTTCTGTTGGCCCAGATGGCAACCCAGAGGGGGGGGGGGTGAATTGGGTTCTTAAAAATTTAAGTCCTTTTTAACTTCAATAGATGTATTATCAATATATGCAAGAGAGATTAACTTAAAACAATAACCAAGCAATTAACAAGAGATATAGAGTGAGAGAAAATGAACACGGCAAACACAAAAGTTTTATAGTGGTTCGATGTATCCAACACCTACATCCACTCCCAAGGATCACTTGGGTCCACTATAATCACACCGATTATAGCTGAGTTGTTTTACAAGATCACAACTCTAACTTGTTGTTTTCACCGGGATCACAACGAACCCAGCTGGTTTGCGGGCTTACCAGCACAAAACCCTACACGTTGTTTTGCGGGCTAACAACAAACCTAACTCGTTGTTTTCACATGATCACAACAAACCCAGCTCAAGCACTCCGGCTTGTAACGAGGTAAACCTACCTCCACTGATTCAATCCACTGATTGAACCAGTAACCAAGTGAAATCAAAGTATTTGTAACAAAAATGCTCCTTCTTGAGCAGATATACAAATTTAAGAATAAATAAAAACTAGGGTTAGAAACGCCTGATGGTTTTCCGGATGATTGCAGCGATGACTTTCTCCCTTTTCTCCTTGAAAAGTTGAATCGATGCCTCAGCAAGATTCCTCAATCGTTGAAAAGCTTTGGAGAATGTGTTGCCTTTTTTTGAACTTGGGAATGGCTGAAGATTTTGCACGTTGGATTGCTTTTTGCCTTCCTCTTGAGCTTTGAGAGTCGATTAAATGATGCACACGAATCTCTCTCAAAATACAAAGATTGAATCTCTCCTTGAATCAAATGATTCTACAATACTCTCAGTTTTCCCTTTTTTCTGATGTTCAATAGGCTCTCTCTATTTTTCTCTCTTGCTCTTCTATTTCTCTTTTCTTTTTCAATTCTCTTCTTTTCTATTTGAATCTGGCTCTTCTATTTATAGATCCTGAAAAGATATAGCTGTTAGACACAGTGAAATATAGCCGTTGATTCAAAATATTACCGTTGGTGCTGATGTGTCAACTCAAAAATTATCGCCCAGATTCCATGGAGTCGGCTCGAGTACTGTGCGAGTCGGCTCGAACACGCGAATCCAGAAACGCACCAAGAAGTGAATCTTCAGGGGTTGACTCGCAAAAAGTAAAGTGTCGGCTCTTGACTTTCAGGGGTCGACTCGCGAAGAGCTGGGAGTCGACTCGAGAGGCACTCAAAAATGAGTCTTTCTGCCGTCTGAGTCGAGTCGGCTCGCACAGTCCATGAGTCGGCTCGAAAAGGTTCAGGGGTCGACTCTTGAAAACTCAAGTGTCGACTCGAGACAACATTAAAAATCAGATAACACAGGAGTCGACTCGGAAACTCTCGAGTCGGCTCGGGACTGATACAAAAATCAGAAAACATTCTGATTTGCTTTGAAAATCATCCCAACCAATTTTAAAATATAAATATGACTTGAATAATTTTGATTTAACAGTAATGCTCAATTTCAAAACATTTTCATTAATTCATTGATCTTTAAAAGAGTGGTATAGAAATCATTTTTGAATTCATAAATATAGCTCACTGAAACATATATTCAATTGATTAAAAAAAACTCATTACACATTAACAGTTCATAGTTTCCAATTTGAAATTGCTCATAGTAAGAATATTTCATTGATTGACTTAACATGTTCATAGCCTTTTAGAAAGTAAAGTAATGTCTTTTGGAAATCATCAAAATCAATAAGTTGGGGCAATTATGTTTCAATAATTTCTCAACACCTTCTCCGTTAATGAAAATGCCCTTCTCAACGATTTTTGAACTGTTGTTGACTTTGTTGATTGATATGTGGCCCCACGACTCTATTCGTCCCGACGATTCTGGGGGGACACCTTCCCACCTACGCCATTCCGCCTTAGTTACATGAACCCGCGAGTTAGAGCTAGGTAGGGTTGAATCTTGGGAGCAGGGGCACCGCTGGTCAGGGATTAGGCCGGTAGGCTCCCTCGGAGCTATAGGCGTAACGCCCGGTCAAGTATTGGACCTGGTGTTGGTCTGACGCGCGCAGCTTGATGCCCGCGGGACTTAGCTTTGGTTTGACCAGCAGGGTGTCGGGTCTTGACTGCGAAGAATCGTTGGTGCACCGCTCCGCCGGCGGTTAGCCGGGCTTTATGCCTGATTAGCGCAGGGCTTTGAGTGCCGACGGGGCGGCGGGCTTTTGTTGTTGAGAGCCAGTGGCACACTGCTCTACCAGTGGTACACTGGGCTTTGTGCCTAGCTAGTGCAGGGCTTTGAGTGCCGACGAGGGCCGGGCTTTCGTTGTTGAGAGCCAGTGGCACACTGCTCTGCCAGTGGTACACTGGGCTTTGTGCCTGGCTAGTGCAGGGCTTTGAGTGCCGACGAGGCGCCGGGCTTTCGTTGTTGAGAGCCAGTGGCACACTGCTCTGCCAGTGGTACACTGG